>JAKSZU010000003.1:211313001-211913001 GCA_026018925.1 Tupaia tana
ATAACTTTTCATTTTTGTTTCTGTTGAATTTTTTTCCCTTATCCCCTCTCTCCTCATTACCCACTCCTCCTAAACTGTTTTTAGTATCTTCATTTGCCTTCCCTGCTATTATACCTTACAATCTTTCAGTTTCTGCCACATAGTGCAGACATTTTGTATATTTAAGCAGGGACATACAATGCCTGTCTTTCATAGTCAGGCTTGCTTCATATAGCATTACATCTTCCATATTCATCCACTTTCTATCAAATTCCAGTGTTTCATTGTTCTTTATGGCTGAGTAGGATTCCGTATTGTATATGTGCCACATTTTTTCAATTCCACATTTTTCCAATTTATTAATCTGTTATTGTACATTTTGGCTGATTCTAAGTCTTAGCAGTTGTGAATAATGTTGCAATGATCATGAATATGCAAGTGTTTTTCCTGAGTACTTTTCTAATCCTTTGGGTGGATACCCAAGAGTGGAAATGCTGGATCATATGGTAATTCTCTTTGTAGCTTTTAGAGCAAACTCCCTGTTGTTCTCCACAGTGGCTGTACTAATTCATATTCTCACCAATAGTGTAGGATGATTTTCTTTTAATCATAGTCTTGCCAGTATTTATCATTTCGTAGGTTTTGGTGTTTTTCTTTTGTTTAAATTATTTTATTTAACTTTATTTATTTATTTATTTTAATTTGACCAGAGAGAGAGACAGAGTAAGAGAAAAGAGAGAGAGGGAGGGAAAGTAAGAAAGTAAGCCACCAGGTCTGGAACTCAAACCACAGTCAGCCATATGGGAGTCCAGTGCCCCTAACCACACCACCAATTCTTAATGGGATTAAGAGTTATCTCATGTGGCTTTGATTTGCATTTCCCTCTTAATAAGAGACAATGGACATGTTTTTATTTGCATTTTGGTCATTTGCATGTCTTCTTTGGAGGTTTGTCTATTCACCTTACTTGCCCATTTTTTAATTGCATTGTTTAAATTTTTGCAGATAAGCTGCTTGAGTAACCTGCATATTCTGGTTACCAGTCCCTTATCAGAGGCATAGTTTGCAAATATATTCTCCCATTCTGAAGGTTATCTCATTCTAATTATTGTTTATTTTACTGTGCAAAAGTTTTTTATTCTGATGTAGTCCCACTTGTCTATTTTGTGGGCTATTGCCTGTGCTTTGGGAGTCTTACTTAAGAAATCTTTGCATACTGTAATGTCTCCAAGTTTTCAAATGTGTTTCCACCAGTAGTTTTATAGTTTGCAGTTTCATGTTTAGGCCTTTAATCCATTTTGAGTTGATTTTTGGTGAGAGATAGGGATCCAGTTTCATTTTTCTGTAGGTGAATATCCATATTTTCCAACACCATTTGCTGAAGAGACTTCCCCCACCCCTCAACACACACACACACACACACACACACACACACACACTGGATTTACTTTCACCCTTTGTCAGAAATTAATTGACTGTATGTTTTGGGATTTATTTCTGGATTCTCTATTTTGTTCCATTGGTTGACATGCCATGTGTCAGTAATATGCTGTTTTATCACAACTTTGTAATATATTTTGAGGTCAAGAAGTGAGATGCCTCCTACTTTATTCTTTGTACAATATTTCTTTGGCAATGTGGGGGCTTTTATGATTCCACATAAATTTTGTGTTTTTATTTTTCTATTTCTGTGAAAGATATATCTGGTGATTTGATTAGAATTGCATTAAATTTGTAGATTAATTTCGATGGGATTGATGTTTTGATTATACTAATTTATTCCAATCCAGTAACATAAGATCTTTTTCCACTTTTGTGTATCATTTTCCATTTCTTTTGTTAGTTCCTCACAGTTTTCTTTGTAGAGGTCTTTCACATTCTTGGTTAGGGTTATTCCTAGGTGTTGTGTGTGTTTGTGTGTGTGTGTGCATGACAGTTGTAAAAGGCATTGCTTTCTTCAATTCTACTTTTGTCTGTTTATAGTTAGTGAATAAAAATGCTATATATTTTTGTATGTTGCTTTTGTATTCTATCACTTTGCAGTAGTCATTTATAACTTCCAGGAGGTTTTTTGTGAACTCTTTGGGGTTTTCTATGTATGTATCATGTCATCCGCAAATAGAGATAAAGATAATTCCACTTCTTTTCCTATTTAATTGCCTTCTCTTTTACTCTCTTTTGATGGCATTGGCTAGGACTTTCAGCACTACATTAAAAAAGAGTGGAGAAAGTGTGTGGTCCTGTCTAGTGGAAAAGATTTCGATTTTTTCCCATTCAGTATAATGCTATCTATTATAGGTTTGTCATGTATGGTTTTTATTATGTTGATTAAGTGTCACTTCCATGTTGATTTTGCTGAGGGTCTTAATTATGAAGGGATGCTGTACTTTATCAAATGCCTTTTATGCATATTTCATATAATCATATG
Source organism: Tupaia tana (assembly GCA_026018925.1). NCBI lineage: Eukaryota > Metazoa > Chordata > Mammalia > Scandentia > Tupaiidae > Tupaia > Tupaia tana. The sequence continues at coordinate 211,315,409 of JAKSZU010000003.1, forward strand.
GCTTTTATCTTTCCTTCTGTTAATGTGATGTATTACACTTATTGTTTTGTATATGTTGAATCCCCTTGCATCTCTGGGATAAAGCCTATCTGGTCATGGTGTATGTTTTGAATGTGTTGTTAGATATGATTGCTAGTATTTTGTTGAGAATTTTTGCATCTGTATTCATCAGGGATATTGTCTGTAGTATCCTTTTTTTATGTCTTTGTTTTGAGGATCAGGGTGATATAGGCTTCACAGAATGAATTTGGGAAGGTTCTTTCCTTTTGGATCTTTAGAAATTATTTGAGGAGAATTGGGTTTAGCTCTTCTTTAAATGTTTTTTAGAATTCAGAAGTGAAGCCATCAGGATCTGGGCTCTTTGTTGTTGGGAGACTATTAACTTATTTGATCTCATTGCTTGTTACTGGTCTATTCAAGTTTTCTATTTCTTCCTGTTTCAATATTGGTAGTTACATGTGTCCAGAAATTTGTCCATCTCACCTAGGTTTTTGTTTTTGGTTTTTGTTTTTTGACATATACTTTCTCATAGTATTCTCTCATGATCTTTTGAATTTTTGTGTCTGTTTTAATATTGTTTGTTTCATTGCCAATTTTATTTATCTCATTCTCTCTGATTTTTATTTGTCTAGGTAAGAGTGTGTCATTTTTTTTTTATTTTCTCAAAGAACCAGCCTTGGGTTTCATTTATTTCTATATGGTTCTTTTATTCTCTATTTTATTTATTTCTGTTCAAAACTTTATTTTTTTCCTTGTGTTTTGGGGTGTTTTTGTTGTCATTTTTATAAATCCCTAACATGTGTTGGGTTATTTATTTGTCACCTCTATCTTTGTTTCTTGAGAGCACTAATTGCTATAAACTTCCCACTTATGACTGTTTCTGTTACATCCCATTAGTTATGGAAACTCATGTGCTCATTATCATTGATTTCAAGGCAACTTTTCATTCTATTCTCTATTTCTTCCATGGTTGTGAAATCACTCAGGAGTGGGTTGTTTACTATCTATGTGTTTGTATATTTTTGAGGGTACTATCTGTAATTGATTTTATTTATTTATTTATTTGGAGAGGTTTTTGCTATAGGGCATGTGCGCTCACCTGAAAGAGAGAGACAGAGAGACAGAAAGTGAGAAATCATCCCCCTGGGGGATGACCACATTGAAATCCCCTCTCCTCCATCCTCCTCTTGGGATCTTGGGCACGCATGCACACATGCCCGGCATGAGTTTAAGTCACTGGGTCCGGGACTTGAGCTGTGGTCGACTACATGGGAGTCCAGCAACATAGCCATTCATTGCACCAACTGCTGTTCCTCTGTAATTGATTTTAAATTTAATTTCATTATGATCAGAAAAGACACTGGGTATAGTTTCTATGCATTTGAATTTGTAAAGACTTGTTTGTTGTCCTGTTACATGGTTGATCTTTGAAAATATTCCATCTGGAGTGAGAAAAACATGTATTTTGTTGTCGTTAGGCAAAATGTTCTATAGATGTCTGTCAAGTCCATTTGGTTTATGGTATCATTTAGAGTCAGTATCTCTTTCTTTATTTCTTGTCTAGATGATCTCTCCAAGGGAGACAGTGGAGTATTGAGATCCCCAATGATTAGTGTGTTGCAGTCTCTCTCTCTTTCTTTAGATATAAGCAGCCTTTCTTTCACGAATTTGGGTGCTCCAGTGTTGAGTGCATAGATACTTGTAAGTGTTACATTGTCTTGTAGTGTTAAATTGCTCTTCTAGTACTATATAGTGTCCTTCTTTATCTCTTACAGTTTTTTCTTTGAAGTCTATTTTGTCTAATATCAGTACCATGACGCTAGCCTTTAGTTTTTGCTTCTGATTGCATGGAATACCTTTTTTCAGCCCTTCACTTTCAGTCTATGTATGTCTTTATCAGAGAGGTGTGTTTTTTGTAGGCAGCAGTTAGGCTCCATTTATTTGTTTGTTTGTTTATTTATTTATTTATTTTTACCATTCAGCCATTCTGTGTCTTTTGATTTAATCCATTCACATTTGATGTTATTATTGATATTTGTGGACTTATCTCTGTTTTCTTGTTAGCCATTTCTTTTTTTTTTTTTTTTTTCTTTTTTTTGGTGGTTGTTGTTGTTCTCTTATTTCTATTTTTCTTTCTCTAGTTTTCCTGATATAGTACTCCTTTCAGGACTTCTTGAAGAGCTCGCCTGGTTTCTGTAAATTCTTTGTTTTTGTTTATCTAAGATTGTTTTTTTTTTTTTTTTTCTTTCCTATTTGAAGGATAGTCTTGCTGAATATAGTATTCTTGGTTGAAATTGTTTTTCTTTTCGAGTTTTGAATGTATCTTCTCATTCTTTCCTTGCCTGCGTAATTTCAGTAGCAAGATCTGATGTTAGCCTGATAGGATAACCTTTGTATATAACTTGATGCTTCTCTCTTGCCATTCTTAGAGCCTTGTCTTTGTCTTTGATTTTTACCAATCTAACTATGATGTGCCATGGATAGAATCTTCTTATGTTCATTCTATCTGGTGTCCTTTGTGCTTCCTGGATTTGATATATTTATGTTTGTCTAGATTCAGAAAGTTTTCAGATACTATTTCATGAAAGAGATTTTCTATGCCTTTACCAAATTCTTCACCTTCTGAAATTTGATTATATAGATATTTGGGCATTACTTGTGTCTATAGTAGTATTTCCTATATCTTACCCTCATTATTTTTCATTCTTTTTCATGGTTTGAGTTAAGTCAGAAGCTTTGTCTTTCAATTCAGAGATTCTTTCCTCTGTGTGTCCAATCTGCTATTGATGTTTTAATGGGAGATTTTGGTTTCTTACATTGTATTTCTCATTTCCAAAAGTGCTGTTTGATTCTTTTTTTTTAGGGTGTCTGTCTTTTTATTTAATCATTTCTCCCTGTGATCAAATGATTTTCTAATCTCCTGGAGTTGGTTGGTCATTTTCTTTTACATCTCATTGAGTTTTGTTATGATCAATATCTGAATTCTGTTTCTGTCATATCTGTGATTTTTTGTGTCTTTCCATTGTTGGTGAGGAGTTGCTGGTTTTTTTTTTGTTTTTTGTTTTTTTTGTTTTTTTTTTTTGCTTTTTTTTTTTTTTGAGGGAGATACACTTCCTGATTTTCTCCTGTTTCTTGAGGCTCTGCTTTGTCTTCTAGGCATCCGGTGAGGCACTCAACGTTTTCTGACTTACTTGGGGTAGGTTTTCTGGGGCTGTATGCTTATATACTTCTCTGTGGTATACTTTAGCTCCACACCAGTTTTCCTCTTGTTTACAAAGTTTCCTAATTCTGATGTGGCTGAGCACTGACTTGAGAAGGCTAACTGTAGGGAGTAGGCAAGGTCCTGTGATGGTCACACATGCCTGACAAACCTGCTCCTCCCTGGCTCTAGGACCCACAGAGGGCTTGGCCAGTGATAAAAGAACCAACCAAATGGCCCCAATCTCTTACTATCTCTGGGAATTGGGCAGGTCCTTGCAGGAGTATATGGGAGAGATTCTATAACCCTTTTCATTCCTCCATGGCTTTGGGACCCACAGAGAACCTGGCCAATGAAAAAAAAAAAAACAGCCAGACACCTCCCATAATTTGCTGTCTCTGGAAGCTATGCAGGTCCTTGTAGGAGAAGGTGAGAGGAAATTCTGTGACCCTGCTCCTTCCCCCCTGGTTCTAGGATCTATAGAAGGCCTGACCAGGGATGGAAGAACTAGCCAAATGGCAGTAATATCCATTTCTGATATAAAAATAGAAAACCAATTCAGCTTTTCCTCTAGTTATATAAATTAATTTCCTTTAATAATTGCTATTTTAGGAATGATTGCTTTAACATCATAATGTATTATTGGAAATGTCATTTACATTTGTAAGATGTAACCAACTTTGAGGAAAGTGGTAATTTTCTTTATATATACTCTGTAAAATTTTAGAATGTTATTGCATGTACGTATTCAATAATAGCAAATATATATAATAGAAAATCATTTTTGGTCAGACATCTTTGGAAACTGAGTTCTCCTCTCATAATGTCAAATATCTGATGATTTGAAGAGTTTACACAAACTTCTGGTACTTAAATTTTGCTTTTTGCTTTACTGTCCCCATATTTCCATTTCTAGGAACCACCAAGTGTATTTGCAATTATGACTCATCCTCTGATTCTGTATATTCTTGGTACAGTGTCAGGAGTCAGATAGTAGCCATTTGCTTATTGTTATTTCTACATTAAATCTGCTAATTATGATAATTGTGCATGAAGTAAACCATGCACATGTGTTCACATTATTTAATTGTCACTTTAGCCAATAAGATAAAATTTTTAAAATGCTATTTTCTTGTAATACACACAACCATGTTTGGGCCTCAAACCGTGATCAATCATGTGGGAATCTACCACTATGCCACCTGCTGGCCCTGTTATTATTATTATTATTATTATTATTATTATTTTATATAGCCTATCTATTTCTGCCATAAGAGAGGGAGAGAAAGAGACAGACATCTCTGACAGAGTCCCCATACCATAATTCACCCCCTAAGGAACCCAGCCTAGATGCACATGTCAGCATTCTCACGGACATCCCTACGAACACAGGACCTTTCCTATGTGGTGCAGGTTGCATTAACATGGTGTTATCACCTGACCCCTAAACAGTTGTTATTGATCATTTAATAATTTACAATAACTTTAGCACTATGAGCTAACACATGTGGAACCTCCATAAGGAAATCAATGGGTCAATAGATAGAGTGGTGGTTGAAGCACTGGACTCTTACATGGCTGAATAATGTTCAAGTCCCAGACCTGGCAGCTTGAAATTCATGCCAGTCTCATGTGTGTTCTTGCCCAAAATCCCAGGAGGAGAATGGAGGAAGAGGGGTTATGACATGGCCATCCCCCGGGGTAGGAAATGATTTCTCACTTTCCTTTTCACTGTCTCTTTCTCTGTCTCTCTCTGTGGCAAAAACCTGAAGAGAAAAAAAAAAAAAAAGAAATAGAAGTCGAGGGCCAGCAGGTACATGGTTCTTAAGGTGCTGGATTCCTACCTGACTGACCACAGTTCTAGTCCTGGACCCAGTGCCTTGGAAATCATGCCAGTTATGTGTCCATGTCTGTCCAAAATCCTGAGAGGAGAATGGAGGAGAAGGGATTACAGCATGGCCATCCCTCCAGGGGGTAATTTCTCACTCCCCCCTCTCCCTGTTTCTCTCTGAGTGAGTCATATGCCTTATGACAAAAAAAAAAAAAAAAAAAAAAAATCAAATTTGAGGGCCAGTCAGGTGGTATGGTGGTAGTAAGGAGACGATCCCACATGACTGATGGCACTGTTCAAGTCCTGGGCCCACTGGTTTCATAAACACACTGGGTCTGTGTATGTGCATATCCAAAATCACAAGAGGGGAATGGAGAAGATGAGATTGCTATATGATCACACTCCCCGCACTAGGGATGCTTTCATTCTATTTCTCTCTGGTGAACACAAACACCCTATTTAAAAAAAAAAAAAAACTATATATATATATATTTTGAAGTTGTAAAATAGAACCAAATAAATGGAAATTGTACAGCCAAAGCTTATGAACTCTTAAATAAAAAAAAAAATACACATACACATACACACATTAGGTAGGCTTAAAAAAACTTAGACATTAAAAAAACAATATAGAAAGAAAAAAAAAGTCATGTGATGAAAGACAATAGGCAATAGAAATTACTCAAACTTCAGCACCAAGAAAAGAATAACCTAATAAAAAATGAACAGTGCCTCAATGACCTTGGGAAAATATAAAGAGGCTTAACATATCTTTCCTATAAGTATAAAATAAAAAGCAAAAGAAATTTGGGCAGAAAATATATGTACTTGATAAAATAATTGGAAAATGCTTTCCAAATTTTAATGAGCCTTATGAACACAGAGAATCTAGAAGCTTAAATGATAAGTATAAACAAACAAAACTCATCTGAACTCACATCCAAATCAAATTTTTGAAAATTGATGATGTTCTTGGGACCAGCAATTGGTGTAATGGCTATATCATTGGACTTCCACATAGTCATCTTTGGTTCAAGTCCCAGGCCTGGTAGCTTAAACTCATGCCGGGTTCATGTGCTTGTGTGCCTAAGATTCAGAGAGGAGAATGGAGGAGAAGGGATTGCGGCATGGCCATCCCAGGTGGTAATTTCTCACTTTCTGTCTCTCTTTCTGTGTCTTTCTTGCGAGTACATGCGTACTATAGCAAAAACCTCTCAAAAAAAAAAAAGTAATATTCTTAAAAGTAAATAGAAAAGTAAGACACATTGTTTCTGAGAAACAATTCAAGCTAGAAAAAAATAGTGTCATCTTTAAAATGCAGAAAGGGAGGGGTCACTCTCTTACTCATAGTTCTGTATTTAATGAAAATAACCTCCAAATATGAGGTTAATCTAAAAATGAGGACATTTTTAGTAAAAGAAGTGGTAATAAAATTGTCGATAGGCCTCTACCTCAAACACATTAATATTTCTCATGTTTCCAATTTCTTTAAAAGACAGTTGGCTATAATACAAAATAAAAAGAAAAATAATGTATTGTGACGTTTATTACATTCATATATGTAAAATATAATAGGAGGGTAAAGAGAAGCTAAAAAATAATGTTCTAAGATTCTCATATTTTATGCAAATATAGGTGGTAATAACTTAAAGCCTATTTGTCAATCTTAAAGCAAGCAAAATAAAAGAAAGGGCATGGCTGATAATCCAAGAGCCAAGATAGTACTAGAATTTGTATAAAATAAGTAAAAAAAGAAAAAAAAGGATAAAAGGGCATATGGAACAAATAGAAAATATGTAAGACGCTAATAAAAATAAATCTACCTTCAACAATAATTACAAAAAAATTACTAGGACTAAACATACCAAACAAGGAAAAGAAAATTTCGAAGTATGATAGAAAACAAAACCTAATTATGTGCTATTTACAAGAGGTACACATTGGGGAACCAGCAGTTAGCATAATGGCTATGTTGCTGGACTCCCACGTAGTCAACCGCGGTTCGCGTCCCAGACCCAGTGGCTTAGAATTCACGCCGGGCATGTTTGCATGCGTGCCCAAGATCCCGAGAGGAGAATGGAGGAGAAGAGATTGTGGCGTGACCATCCCCCCTGGGGGGTGATTTCTCGCTTTCTGTCTCTATGTCTCTCTCTGTTTGGCGAGCGCACGCACCCTATAGTGAAAACCTCTCAAAAAAAAAAAAAAAAAAAAAAGAGGTACACATTGAATAACATAAATATACAATAATTTTAATAATGTAAAATAATGCAAAACACTGCTAACTGGTCATTTTGTTTTTAAATTCTGATGAATGTTTATGCTAATTTCGATACTTTACATTCTCACCAACAATGTGTAAGGGTACCCTTTTCTTCATAACATGGCCAACACTTATCTATTGTCACTTTGGTAATAGCTCTTCTAATGGGAATGAAGTGAAATTTTATTGTGGTTTAAATTTGCATTTTTCTGATAATTAGTGATCTTAAACATTTTTTCATATACCTGTTGGTCATGTATATGTAATTTTCTGTGACATGTCTACTCTGGTCCTTAATACATCTTTAATTGGATTATCTGTTTACTTACTGAGTCGCATAAATGTTCAGATATTAACTCCTTATCAGATGCATGACGTGAAAATACTTTTGTCTATTTCATGTGTTGTCTCTTCAACCTGTTGGTTGTTCCCTTTTCTGTGCAGAAGCTTTTGAATTTGATATAATCACATTTGTCCATTTATAATTTTTGTGGCCTAGACCAATACAAAATATCAAAATATCATTGTCTAGACCAATGTTACATAAGATTCCTCTTGGGTTTTTCTTTTTCTTCTTTTAAGTAGTTTTGTATAATGTCTCCACATATTACATCTGGGTCCTTAATCCATTCTGAGTTGTTTTTTTGGATATTTTGTGTAATATGGATCTAATTTCATCATCTGTGTATAGATGTCCATTTTTTTCAACACAGTTTATTGAAGAATCTATTCTTTCCTCACTGTGTATTCTTTTATCTTTAGAGACTTTTTTCTTTAAGGCATGTGTGCCCACCAGAGAGAGAGAGAGGAATAGAGACAGTGAGAGGGAAAGTGAGAAATCATCCCCTGGAAGATGGCCACACCACAAACATTTCTCCTACATTCTTCTCCCTGGATCTTGAGCATGCATGTACACACTTCCAGCATGATTTTCATGTCTCAGTTCAGCACCAAACCACTGTCAGCCATGTGGGAGTCCAGCAATGTAGCCACTATGCTGTCTGCTGGCCCCCTACTGTGTATTCTTGACAACTTGGTTCAAGATCAGCTGACTGTAAGTGAATGGATTTATTTCTGTGCTCTCTATTCTACCCCATTATACCTATTTTTATGCTAGTGCCATGCTGTTTTGATTACTATAGGTTTGTAATACGTTGGAAGTCAGATGATGTGATGCCTCCAGGTTTATACTTTTTGCTTAAGATTATTTTGGCTAATTGGGGTCTTTTATACTTCCATAAAAGTTTTAGGATGATTTTTTCCTATTTGAGGGAAAAGTGTCACTGTAATTTTGAGAGATTTTATTGAATATACAGATTTCTTTGGGTAATAAATAGGAATTAACAGTATTAATTCTTCTAATTCATATACACGGGATATTTTCCACTTATTTTTGTCTTCAGTTTCTTTCATCGGTATTTTATCATTTTCTGTACAAGTCTTTTACCTCTTTGGCTAAATTTACTCCTGTTGTAAATATTCTAGATTTATCAATTATTTCTAAATACTTAAAATATTTTTGTATCTGTTGTTAATGTGATTATTTTCTTAATTTCTTTTTTGGTAGTTCTTTGTTATTTGCGATGTTATTAATTTGTATGTTAATTTTTAATATATTTATTTATTTATTTTTGTATATATATTCAATTACATTGTTTAGCTTACAATGTGAGCATTTCAATATGTGAACATTTCTCCCCGGTCCCATTGGTCAAAATATCTTCAACCAATAACACCACACCTCCCTATCCCGTCAATGCTCTACCTCCATATCCCTTCTCCAAATGTCCTTCGTTAGGCCCCACTCCTCCACACACACCTCATCTGACATTCACACCCATCTCTTGTGTTTGTACAACGGTTGTATGTTATTTTTTTATCCTTTATATTAACTTTTATTGAAATCACCTATTAGTCATGACAATTTTGGGTGGAATAGTTTGAATTTTCTAGCTTTGTTTGTTTGTTTGTTTGTTTGAGATTCTTACTATAGGCTGCATGCATTTGTCAGAGAGACAAAAAGTGAGAAATCACCTTCCCATGGAGGATGGCCACACTGCAACCCTTTCTCCTCCATTATCCTCTCAGGATTTTGGGCACACATACAAGAACACATGTGTGGCATGAATTTTTAGGTGCCTTGATGGTGACCCAAACCACCATTGACAACGTGGGAGTCCAACAATATAGCCATTATACCATCTGCTGGTTCCAAGAATATTTAGGATTTTCTATATACAAGATCATGTTATAACATTTTCCTCTAATTTGATACTTCTATTTATTTTTATTATCTAATTGCTCTGGCTAGAGTATGAAACATTGTTTTACATAATCTGGAAAAATTATTAAAATGAACTATTGTGATCCTGTTTTCTCATTCTTAAATAAAGATACGAGTACTTTATATAGAGAGAATGCCAGCATCTTTCTTAATATTTTACAAGTGGTTGATAGCATCTAAAGCTTATAATCCTACTATGTTTACCAAAAATTCCACTGTTGATAAATTCAACAAAATTTCTTTTGGAACCTATTCTGTGACATACATTGTTGTAGGCAGTTGGGGTTTATAATTTCACAGAATACTATAGCAGAATGATCTAATAGAACAGTAGCAGAAGGGGGGATCAAAAAATAATGGAACCATATTCTATAGGGTCTTATAGGCCTTATAGTAATCCAAGTTTTGTTTTGTTTTAGTGAAATGGTAGCCATTAGAGCTCTAAGCAGATAAGGGGTATGAACTAATTTATATTTTATAAGGATTACCTTGGCATCTAGGTAAGGGTAAGTTACAGGACAGGAAATGAGTAGAAGCAGAGAGACATTTTATGAAGTTATTACAGTAAGTCAGGTAAATGCTGATAGTGGTTTGGATCAGAAAGGAAACAATCAATGAGGTGAGAAGTGGGCAAACTATGAATGTACTTAAAAGGCAGAGCCAACACCATTTCCTAACAGACTGGATATGTGGTATGAGAGAGAGCAAAGATTCAAATGTGACTCTATGTGTTTTGCTCTAAGCAGCTAGGGAGATGAGGTAGCCATCAAACGGACTTGGAAAAAACTAGAGTGGCATCGCTTTATAGATTGGTTTGGTTGGGTTTTGTTGTTTTTGTTTGTTCATTTGAGGGCAAGTGAGATGGAAGAGGAATCAGTTTAGTCTGAACATGCTTTCCACCTTACCACTGATACTCTGATTATGCAGGTTGAATCTTTGATAAAACCATGGAAACTATTCATGACTTGCAGTAAATGTTTCCATGGATTCTTGTCCTCCATGTGCCTTCAATGTGTCAAAGATACCTTGTGCCTCAGCTTGAAATATTAAAAGGGCCATTGGCATTCTTTTTTGTATCTGGTCGTAAAACCAGATCACCAGTAATTTTTTCCATTTCATAGATGAAGCCTTATTTGCTGCCTAATCATGGTGGCTTTAAATCCTACTGACGCTTCTACTGCCTCTTTAATTCTGTCTTTATCTTTCAAGATTGTTGAAATGGTCAAATGTACCAGCTCCAAATCGCGTGGTATTTCTTTTCCTTTTTTTTTAATCAGCTTTCTAGTTGTTCATGATCTCCTTTTTATCTCAAGATCAATATCCTTCCTTCAAATCTTGGAATTTCCTCTAGGTGAAGTCATGTTCTTTGTTTTTACTGACATCTTGTGCTATGAGTGCACAATAAAGTGCCAATTTAGAAACAAAATAGACAGTCTTGTGTGATTGCAAGCACTTTGTGTAGTGACTGCCAGAATGAAACAAAGATTGAGAAAGGGGATTCCTTAGACTTACATGGACTGAGAAAAGGGATTCCTCAAGCTGGTAATCGTCATAAAACCAAGTGGTCATCAAACAGGGAAGTCATTAAATGAGGAGAGGCTGTATTTATCATTATTTTTTCATTTAAATTTCTTTTATGCATTCAGTCACCTATGTCACTTAGCTTACAAAGTGAATATTCCAACATGTGTACATTTCTCACCAGTCCATACTACCCTGAACATGTCTAATCTCTCCTGAATTTATTGTTTTTAGTTGCTGGACATTAGACTTTTCCCCCTACTTTTTTTTGCTATTAGGAAAAACAATGCTGCAATAAATATATGTAGTTTTATTTGTGTGTATGTGAACATCTATTTTTATTCATCTTGAGTTTACAGCTAGGATTGGAAATGTTGGGCAACTCTAACTTGTTGAGGAGCTGCCAAACTGTTTTCTAAAGGGGCTGCATCACTTTATGTTTCCATCCGCCTTGCACAAGGATTTCAATTTTTCTGTTATTCTCCCTTCCAACATTTGTTATTGTCTTTCTTTTTCTTAATTTTCACCATCCTGATGTGAAGTAATTTTGATTTGCATTTTCTTAATGACTAATGATGTTGAGCATCTTTTCTAATGTTAATTGGCTATTTGTATCTCTTCTTGCAAAGGTAACCTAGGTTTTTCATTTTGATAAAATCTCATTTATCTATTTATTCTTGAGTTGCTTTCACTTTTGATGTCATTACTAAGAAACCATTGTCAAATCCAAGGTCACCAAAATTTTCACCTGTTTTATTCTACAATTTCCATTTTAATTCTTATATTTTTTGAATCATTTGGAGTTAATTCTTGTATATTCAGTGAAGTATAGATCCAGCTTCATCGTTTTCTGCAGGGATATCCGGTTACTTCAGCACTAGTTGTTAAAAGAGTTATTTTTTCTAATTAGATTGTCTTGGTATCCTTTTTAAATATCAGTTAGCTAATAATGGATGGGTTTATTTTATTATTTTTTATTTTGTCTTTTTGTTGTTTGTTTGAGAGGTTTTACCATAGGGTGCATGTGCTCGCCAGAAAGACAGAGAGAGACAGAGAGACAGAAAGTGAGAAATCACCCTCCCACCCTCGCTGGGGGGGTGGCCATGCTGCAATTCCTTTTCCTCCATTATCCTCTCGGGATCTTGGGCATGCACACAACGTTCCACTGGGTCCAGGACTCAAATTGCGGTCGACTACATGGGGGTCCAGCGACATAGCCATTATGCCAACCACTGTCCCAATATGGGTTTATTTTTTGGTCCTCAGTTCTGTTCAATTGCATTTAATTGTGCCTGTACACACTGTTTTAAATATTTTAGATTTATTAAGTTTTTAATTCAGGAAATACGAATCCTCTAACTTAATTCTTCTTGCCCAAGATTGTATAACTATTATGAGTCCCTTGAATTTACATATGAATTTTAGGATCAGCTGGACAAGTTTTTTTTTTTTTTTAAATTCCAGTCAGGATTTTAATAGTAATTACAAACTATATATCAATATATTAGGTTGTCAGGAAAGTCACAACATATTTTTCTGCTTTTCTATGTAGAAATGTGGTATGACTTTCCCTATGACCTAAGAGAAAGCATTGCCATCCTAACAATATTGGCTTCCAATCCATGAACATAAGATATTCCATTTCATTTCCATTTAAGTCACTGATTTCAAAAGTTTATTTCCTGAAAGAGAGATAGAGACCCTCAATAGGGTCTTCATTTTGTAATATTCCTCCCTCTCAGTTGTGCATGTAGCCAAAATCATGGGAAGACTTATATGCACACCCAACACATGGAGATAGACTGGGGACACAAACCTGTTGCCTTCTCAATGGCCTCAAATATGTGACATACTGCCTATGCATCTGTGGTTATCCTAGGTCTTTGATTTCTTTTACCATATTTATAGTTTTCATTGTTTCAATCTTGCACATCTTTTGTTAAATTTATTTCTAAGTACGTTTTTTTAAAATTACTATTAGAAATGAATTTGATTTCTTAATTTCATTTTAAATTGTTCATTGCTACCATATAGAGGTATAATTGATTTTATTTGAGTGACTTTGATATCAATTGTTAATTACCAAAAACTAAAGAGAGAGGTTTTTTTTCCTTGATTTTAAAATAAAAGGTGCATTAACTAATTAAGTGTGTGTGTGCGTGTGTGTGCATGTGTGTGCGCGCGTGCGTGCGTATTTCTCTGTTTATTTTTTCTAATATGAAGAACATAGATTTATGTAGTATAATAGAATGCCTGACTCATTTCCTTACTAGAAAGTTGTGGGGTTTTTTTGTTTGTTTATTTATTTATTTATTTATTTATTTATTTTACCATTTCCTTCTGAGTTCTGGCAAGATTACTAATGTGTTATGGAAAAAATCTTTTATTTAAATAAAGATTTCCTATCTTGTCCTGATCTGCTTTTCTCTGATCTGCGACAGACCCAAACCCATCTGTTGGTAGTACTAATGAAATTAAGGGGGGCTTTTGTGTGTACGTGCACTTGCATGTGTGTGTGCGTGTGTATATCAAAGTTAATGATTAACAATTGCCAATTTGTATTTCTAACAGAATTTTTCCGTAAGTTACTAAGGATATGGCTCACTTTGAATAAGGGACATTTCCTGAATAAGTGTTATTGAGAAACAAAATTTCTGTATGCAGCATCTTTGATAAATGAAGATTGTTTTTTTGAACTCCAATACTACAACACAGACTCATTAATTTTGATGGATTACAGAAGGAGGTTAAAAACAAAATAAGACTTGTTTTCCTATCCTAAGTAGCTCCTGGAACTTTTCTCTCTCAGCCTGTTTTTCTTATTTGTGTGTGAGTGGAGTGTGTGATAGCCTATTGAATCCTGACAACATGTTGGATGTGGTCCAACAATAACCAGTCAGATCAATGCAACTCACACGGCCCTCCCGGGACATACCAAGAGAATCTGCTGTCCTTTAGGATGCAATTACCCTGCTGGTTGCTATAGAGAGTGACCTCCTTTACTCTGGTAATTATTGAATCCAGACCTAATGTCTAGTCTCATTTCAAAGTCCCTGTCTGCAGTGCCTATCCCAAGGCCAAGTACAGTAGGCAGTGAACCACCTTCACTGCCAACAATCAGTACTTTGAAGAGCATCTTTGCCAGGAGATTATCATGCCTGTTCCTGTTAGAATCAACATTGCTTTTTCTGGCTCATTTAATGTAAAATGCAATTCAGTTTCAAAGATAAGTACTTTAATTCACAAATGGTTGACAGCAGTAGGATTATAGTGTAGGCTCTGAACTTAAAAATAGTTTGAGGTCTGATTAAAAGTATTTCTGCACTGAAGAGTATTTAAGAGGATAGGGACTAAATAGAGGATATTAGTATTTGTCTTCAACAGCTCAGGAATAAAGACACACTGAAGGTAGGACAATTGAGTAATGGGATTTGGAACTGAAGCCATGATCTTCTATTTCATATTAAGAAACATTTTGAAGAAATAATGTATAGGATTCATTAAAATTTAAACTGTGATTTATCTTGTTAAACTCTACAGTGATTTATTAGACATAAGCACAAAAAAAGAGTTCAGTTTTCTCATATTTGGCTGGAAGTTAAGTACTCTTGAGTCTAAACTTTGGGGACATGTCCTTATTAAAATGGAACTCATAATTAACATTTCTGTGCATTTCCTATAATCCAAACATGCAAGAGGGAACATTTAAATGCCTAGCAATTAAAATGAAAACATTTTACTTTTACTGGCAGCCTTTTAACTTTTCAGTTCATCATATTTATAGTTATCATTATTAGACATCTGGAAAAATATAGTTATGCTTGCTATTTTTATTACAAACTAAAGACTTTGAATCACTTTGTAGACATGATCTCATTAATGCTCTCTACATCTCTGTGAGGTAAGTGCAATTATCTTCATTTTATTGAGTTTAAATTACTTTCCAAGGTGTCAAAGAAAACTGTGGCAGGATATGGAAATAAAAAATCAAGGTCTCTCAGTGTCCACTCTAATGGTAAAGCTTGTTCAATAAAACCAGGGGAAGAAAAAAGAAAATTAAGTGGATGGCGCATAATTTTCTACAAATAGTCATTTCATGTAGCTATATGAGACATAATATTTTGTAGTTATGCCATTTCCAGTATAATTTATCAGCCTGACCCATATTCTAATGTATTTGACAAACCAATATTTTATGCAATGACATTCTTCTAAGTTTTCTGAAAGTTTTACACAGATGTAGAAATAAAGCTTGCTTTTTTCTGAGAGTGCTGATTTTACTTATTAAAGTAGTTATAATGTTTCTTCTAAATGTTTCTACTTTCGTGAACCTCTACCATCCCAAATCACTTATTTATAGTCTAGGCTTGGTTTTCAGATACTTGTTGAAAATGTGCTTTATTTATTTATTAACATTTTGGGGAAAGGGAAGACACTTGCCAGTGTTTATCTTATGGCTTTATGGAATTGCTTGTCCATTCCCTAAATGTTCCCTACTCCTAGATTTTTGTCAATGCTGAATATTTAGCTTAGCCTTTTCCCCCTCCAACTTTACTTTCAGATACTCATATGTAAAAGATATTATAACAAATTCTGTTTTGTGTTGTGTTTTTCTATGAAAACATTCATGTGGGCAATTGATTTTAAGTAAGGGTTGAGAATATTCAATGAGACAAAAAGTTTCTTTGACAAATGATGATGGGAAAACTGGACATTCAGAATGTAAAAGAATGAAATTAGACCCTTACATTACACCACATGAAAAATTAACTCAAAATGGGACCAGTATAAAATTCATAGCTAACACTACAAAACTTTTAGGAAAATACTTAGGGAAAGATCTTCCTGCTTGGATTTGACAATGGTTTCTTAAATATATTACCAAAAGCATAAGCAACAAAACAAAAAATACATAAGTAGGATTTCATCAAAATTAAAAACTTTTGTGTATCAAAAGTCACTAATAACAGTAACTAGACAACCCACAGAATGGGAAAAAATACTAGTAAATTACATTTTTAATAAAGATTTATTGTCAGATTATATATATATAAAACTATTACAACTGAAAAAACAAAAGAAACAAATCCAAAAATGAACCAATAACTTGAATAAATATTTCTTCAAAAAAGATACACAAATAACCAATAAGTGCATGAAAAGTTGCTCAACATAATTAGTAATTAGGGAAATGCAAACCAAAACCATGATGAGGTACCACTTCACATTCATGAAGATGGCAATAATATTGATGATAATATTAATGATAAAAATAGCTTTGTTGAGGATGTAGAGAAATTGGTACTCTTGTATATTACCAGTCGCACTGTAAACTCTGACCATACAGCTAGTGTCAAAAAACAAAATATATTAGCACATGACTCAGCAGTATGCTCCTAGGCATATACCCAAAAGAACTGAAAACAGAAACTTGAGGGACCAGCAGTGGGTATAATGGCTATGTCATTGGACTCCCATGTAGTCAACCATGGTTCGAGTACCAGACCCGTTGGCTTAAACTCACGCTGGGAGCATGTGCGTGCGTGCCCAAGATCCCAAGAGGAGAATAGAGGAGAAGGATTGCAGTGTGGCCAACCTCCCCGGGGGGGTGGGAGGGGTGATTTCTCGCTTTCTGTCTCTCTGTCTCTCTCTGTCTTTCTGGCAAGTGTACACACCCTATGGCAAAAACCTCTCAAAAAAACAAAACAAAACAAAAAAACAGAAACTTGAACACTGATGTTTATGGAAACATTATTCATAATAGCCAAAAGGCAGAAACAGCTCAAGTGTTCATCAACAAATGAATGGATACTCAGAACCTGTTAGAGAATAGAATATGAGGAGACTTCAGAAAGTTTATGGGAAATGTGGCTTAAAGGACAAACATGTTTTTAATCCATGTTTAATCTTTGTAATAACATATATTTTTTAATGGACTTTTTGAGGATCCCTTATATTCAGAGATCTTACTCAGTTATAAAAATGAATGAAGTTCTGATACATATTACAACATGGATGAACCTTAAAAGTATCATACTCAGTGATATACAGAAGAACAAATATTTTATATTTCACATACATGATATCTAAATTAGGCAAATTCAGATAGACAATAAGCATTTGTGATATTATCAAGGGTTAAGGCTAGAGAGGAATGAGGAGTTATAAAATTATGGGTACATGATGTTTGAAGTAGTTTTGAAAATAGATAGTAATGATGATTGCACAACATCGTGAACGTTACTAATGATACTGAATTGTACAGTTAAAATTTTTAAAATGGGAAAAATTGGGTAATATATATTGTAAGACAAAAAAGTCCTTATTCATTTGCATTTCAACCTAAACTAACTCACACAAAGTCCGAGTGAAATGCACATATTTAGTTTTATGTTTTATAAAATGGGGAGCTCTTTATTGGCTTTTATAGTTAAAATAAAACAAAGTGTTGAATCTTTTCCATTTCAGCTCTCTTCAAGAAATATTAAATAATTTTAAAAAATTCCATTAGCTGTTATATTTGGAAGTCAGTTAGCCAAACACCTGCTGTATATTATAGAAATAGCTAGATTTCTTTATACATGAGAACCTAGATTTCTTTTAGGAATAATATATTAATGCATAGATTTTTTTAAAGTAATTTATTTATTTACATTTAACCACATCTTTACAGTGTATAACATTTTTTTCCAGTACAAATACTATGCATATCAGTCAAGCCAAAGATATTACTCTATAATTTATCAGCAAATAGCTTCTCATTTTTTTGTCAATTAAGCATACTTTTACTTTTTTCCTTCCCCCCTCTCCCTTCCATACTAAACTTTTTCCATATTTTACTGATTCACAAAATTTCTTCCACTAAAAATATGAACAAAGCTAGAATCTAGTCACAAGTGTCCTGTAATTTACTTCTGAAATATTTTTCTCTGAAACTTTTTTTAACTTAATTTACATTCATTCCCTCAGCATTGTCACAGCATACAAAATGTGATTTCCCATCCAGAATATACTGCATAGTGGCTTAATCATGCATGCTATGGTCAAAAATTTTCCATTTCCAGTTTCATATATACATACATATATATATATATATATACATACATACATATATATATACATATATATATGTATGTATGTATATATATATATTTTTTTTTTTCCTGTCCCTCTGTCCTTTCCCACCTTATCTTCTCACACTATCTCTGGTGTGTACAGTTGTCTTCCATTCCTTTCCTCCCCACATTGTATTGATAACACATTTTCTTTAATAATCTAACTATTTTCAATAGCAAGTTCACTTGGTAATTTCAAGAAAAGCAGTTTTAACTTAAATCAAAGAAATCCTAAGGAACTTTGCATAAAACTTAAAGCCAGGAAGCAAGTTAGAATTCTGTTCAAATGGTAGGTACATGAATCTATCAACAGCTCAAGAAAGGACAAATCCTTAAAACAGGACAACAAAGCATAGAAGAAAATCAGCAATGTTTTAGTCAAAAGTCATAAAATTCTATTTCACCAAATCAGTCTCATTGTCATTCGATTTTCCCGATTAAATTCTGGGATATAAAACTCAACTCCAGACTTGTCCTTATTATTAATGTGGCCATTAGTTTTTGAACTCTTATTTCTGTGTGACTATATTTCATTTTCCTGATACAGCACTCCCTTGAGAACTTCTTGGAGATCTGGTCTGGTGCTGGTAAATTCTTTCAGGTTTTGTTTATCTGATAATGTTCTTATCTTTTCTTCCCACATGAAGGATAATATTGCTGGGTACAGTATTCTTGGTTGAAATTACTTTTCTCTTAACACGTTGAATATATTTTCCAATTCTTTCCTCACTTGCATTGTTTCCGATGAGAGGTCTGCTGTTAGTCTGATGGGATATCCTTTATAGGTAACTTGATGTTTTCCTCTTGCCAATCTTAATATCTTGTCTTTGTCTGTGGTTTTTGTCAATCTGGCTATAATGTGTCTTGGAGAAGATCTTCTTGGGTTGATTCTATTAGGGGTCCTTTATATATCTTGGGACTGGATCTTTGGGTGCTTCTCTAGTTTTTGAATTTTTTTTTTTTTTTTTTTGCAGGATTTCATGGAATAGATTACCAATGCCCTTATGAGTCTCTTTGCCTTCTGGGATACCAATTATACAGATGATTGGACATTTGATGGTATCTAGTATTTCTCATATATTATTCTAATTTTTTTGGGCCATTTTCTGTTTTCGTGGTGAATTTTTCTAGGCCAGCAATTTTCTATTCTACATCTGAGATTCTATTTTCTATATGATCTAGTCTGCTTTTAATACTTTCAAGGGAGATTTTGAGTTCCTGTATTATAGCCTTTATCTCTTACAGTTCCATTTGATTCTTCTTTAAAGTGTATAATTCCTTTTTTAGATCTTGCAAGAATTTCCTCACATATATTTTGTCTCACTCAATGTTAACAAAATCTAATGTTATATCCTTTGTCCTTTATACTGTCATTAAATTTTTCTAAACTTGCTTTGCTTCTAGTTGGCCTTCACCCATAGCATGACTGGTATAAATATCTCAAGACCAGTAAACTTGAAGTATAAACTACCAACATTTTCTCTCTCTCTCTCTCTCTTTTTCCTTTTTTGAGAGGTTTTTGCTATAGGGTAAGTGCACTTGCCAGAGACAGAGAGACAGAAAGCAAGAAATCACCCCC
This sequence comes from Tupaia tana, assembly GCA_026018925.1. NCBI lineage: Eukaryota > Metazoa > Chordata > Mammalia > Scandentia > Tupaiidae > Tupaia > Tupaia tana. The sequence goes on from JAKSZU010000003.1 coordinate 211,335,198, forward strand.
TGGGGGGATGGCCATGCCACAATCTCTTCTACATTCTCTTGGGATCTTGGGCATGCACGCACATGCACTCAGCGTGAGATTAAGCCACTGGTTCTGGGACTCAAACTGCGGTTGACTGCATGGGAGTCCAGCAACATAGTCATTACACCATCTGCTGGTTTCCAAACTGCCAACATTTTACAAAAATTATATTTTCATTAAAAGTTACCAAAAATAAAGACATTCAGAAGTTTAATTTGCCAGTTTACAAACATGACACATGATTTTATACTTTTATTTTTTTTAAGGGTTTTGCCATAGGGCATATGTGCTTGCCAGAGAGAGGCAGAGAGAGACAATGAGAGGGACAGTAGGAAATCACTCCCCATGGGTATGATGACATTGCAATCTCTTCTTGTCCATTCTCCTAGGATTTTGAGTACTTACATACATACACCTGGCATTTCAGGCTGCCAGGTCTATGACTCAAACCATGGTCAGCTACATGAGAGTCTTGTGCCTTAACCACTATGTCACCCCTTGCTCCAAAGTTTCACTTTTTAAGGCAGTGTGTATAGTTTGGCTCTCTCTTGCTAAGTATCTCTTACAAAGTTTCTTCACATGTTGTTAAATTCTTTTATAAATTTATGCAGGTCAGGAAATTGTGCTTTATAGCAGCATCTTCAGAAAACATAATAATTTCTATCCACTTGACTTTTGTCCTAGGAATTGTGGATTTATAAAACTGAGCTTTTATTCTCAAAAAGCTTATAATCATGGAGGGTGCTTTCTCCTCTTCCTCTTTCTGTTTCTGTTGCGCTCTGGTGAGTGATAATGATATCTCGGCGTCTGCCCCAGGGCTTGGGTCTGGCTGAATCATGATCGGGGGCTGCTGGTGAGGAAGAGAAAGAGGACGGGAAAGAGAAAGCCCTCCATCTTACCAGGACCTGGGAATTGGGAAGAATGAGGCAAAGGGATAGAGTAGAAACGGACACAGGCAGCCTGAGCCTAGGTAGCCCAAGCAACTTGTGCCCTTAATGCATAGATTTTAGTGCTTGCATTTGTGATAAGTGGTTTTGGTTTTTCCAAAATCTTTTTCTATGAAATTCTTAGCTTTGCCTTTTCAGAATAAGTGAATTTGCATGATGACAAATTGCACAGTATTTATTACATGATAAGCATCCACTAGAGGCATACATTCTAGTTCAGGAGGAAATATTAATTATTACTTTAAATTATATTGTGATAAGTGAAAAGTGCATTTTGTAAACCCCAGGAAGTCCAATAGGACTATTTATGAGCATCTATAGAGAGATGTAATTAAAGGAAAGCTTACTTTGATGCAAAAATTTGTAGAAATTCAAGTATAGTCTTTTTTATAATATCCATTTTCCATTAATTTTTTGAGGATCACTATATACAGATGTTTATGAGTGGGATTATGTTTCTTCTTAAGAAGGAAGTAGTAATTGGAGCCAGCAGGTTGCACAGTGGTTAAGACACTGGACTCCCACATGACCTACCACAGTTTGAGTGCCAGACCTCAGGGTTTGAAACTCATGCCAGTTGTGTGTGTATGCACGTCCAGAATCCTGACAGGAGAATGGATGAGAAGGGACTGTGGCATGGTCATCACCCCAAGGGGGTGATTTCTCAGTTTCTCTCTCTTCATATCTCTCCATCTCTCTGGCAAGCGCACATTACCTATAGCAAAAATCTCTCTTTAAAAAAAGGGAAAGCAATAATTAATATATTCTTCCACATACAGTATAAAAACTTTAAGGCACTATACCTCCATTTCTCTCTTCCAGCTTGTTATTAGATATATTTTCATCCATTTTGTTTCTGTATATATTCAAAACCCCAAGTATATTACTTTTTCTTTACTTAGTTTCATAGGTAGCTATGAATTTTAAAATGGGAATAATCTTACATTTACTGACTTCTTTATGGCTTCTTACATTGCTCAGTATTTTGGGAGGAAATCTGAATTACCATGTGGTTTTATTTTCTTTTTGTCTGAAGATAACTGGTAACATATTTTATGTTTTTTGTCTACTGACAATGAACCATCTCAGCACATGTTTGTCTAGAATTTTGGGGTCATATGGTAATTCTATATATGTGTAACTTTTTAGGAAATCATGACCGTGTTTACAATGGCTCATTTATTTGCATTCCCACCAGTAATGTATGAGAGTACGATTTTGTTACATTTTTATGAATGTTTTTTCATTCTTTCTTTTTCTTTCTCCTTCCTTCCTTTCTTCCTTCCTTTCTTTCTCTCTTTTTTCTTTTGCTTTTTTTTTTCCTCTCTCTTTCTCTCTCTCTGTCTCTCTTTCTTCTTTCTTCCTTCCTTCCTTCCTCTCTTTCTTTCTTTCATTTTTCTTTTTTTTTCTTTCTCTCTCTCTCTCTCTCTGTCTCTTTCTCCCTTATTTCCTTCTTTCTCCTTCCTTCCTTCCTTCATTTCTCTTTCTTTCTTTCTTTCTTCTTTCTTTCTTCTTTCTTCCTTTCTCTTTCTTTCTTTTCATTTAATTATAACCAACCTAGTAAATGAAGGTGCTACCTTAATGTATAATAATTTTTATCTGTCTTTCCCCAGTTAGTAATAATGTTAAAAATCTTGTCATGTGCTAATTGACTTATTTTTATCTTCTTTAGAGAAATGTCTACTAACATATCTTCAGAATTTATCATTCTTACCATTATCTTTTCATTGATTAAGCGTTAAGCTTTCCTTATATATTATGAAAACCAGACAGTTATCAATAATTGTAAATATTTTTAATGACTTTTTTCAGTCATTTGTCTTACTTACTTACTTATTAAAGTTTATACTTTTACTTCTTCAATAATCAGGAGTGACAGAAAAAGAGAGAGAAAGAGAGCACCCCCCCAGAAGGGTTTAGATGGGTTCATCCCAGCCTTCAGCCAGGCCTTATCATGGACACATGTTACCTAGCATACCCATGGAGGAATCTAGACTTGACCAGGGAATCTTTCTATGTGGGACTGAATCTTAGAGCATTGTGTTTTCCAACCACACCACTGTCTGGTCCCATTCTGCTTATTCCCTTTTAACTGTTATTCTATAATCTTACAGTTTTTAACAAGAAGTCTGATGTCATTTTTATGTTTCTTCATCTGTAAGTGACATATTAATTTTTTTCTGTATGCACTTTAGATTCTGTCTTTATCACTTTTTTTTTTTTTTTTTTTTACAGATTTGATATGACATATCTAGATATGGTGGGAGATTTGGGTTTTTTTTTGTTGTTGTTGTTTGTTTGGTTTTTTTTGTTTGTTTGTATTCTGCTTGGTCCTTGGATCTATAGATTTAATTTACTACAAATCTGGAAAACTTTTATGCACCATTTTTTTTTCCCTTTGGAGAGGTTTTTGCTATAGGGTGCGTGCACTCGCCAGACAGACAGAGAGAGACATAGAGACAGAAAGCTAGAAATCACCCACCAGGGGGGATGGTCACGCCGCAATCCCTTCTCCTCCATTCTCCTCTCAGGATCTTGGGCAGGCACGCACACGGGCCCGGCGTGAGTTTTAAGCCACCGGGTCCGGGACGCGAACCTCGGTCGACTTTGTGGGAGTCCAGTGACATAGCCATTACGCTAACTGCTTGTTCCCTGTGCACCATTATTTTTCACACATTTTTCCCTCCACACTGCTTTTCTTTCTCTGTAATTCTAGTTACATGTATGGTAGACTATTATATTTTCCTATAGGTCATGCCTCTGTTCACTTTTTAGTCTTTTTCCCTATATATTGGATCGTTGCAAAAGTCATGATGTATTTTTCTATGTTAAAATATGTGATGACTCGGGACCAGCAGTTAGCGTAATGGCTATGTCGCTGGACTCCCATGTAGCCAACCACGGTTTGCATCCCTGACCCGGTGGCTTGAAACTCACGCAGGGTGCGTGTACATGCGTGCCCAAGATCCCGAGAGGAGAATGGAGAAGGGATTGCAGCGTGGCCGTCCCCCCTGAGGGGTGATTTCTTGCTTTCTGTCTCTCTGTCTCTCTCTGTCTGGCGAGCGCATGCACCCTATAGCAACAACCTCTAAAAAAAAAAAAAGTGATGACTTTTCTAATGACCCATTATATACATTATTTTAGAACATTTATTTATGTCTTAAATTCACCTTTTTTAAGCAATGTCTTATTCTGATATTAATTCTGTCCAATTAATTTTTATTTCAAATATTGTACTTTTATTTTTAGAAAATTTTTTGACTTTTTATTTTCCTACTTTTATTAATTTTTCAATTCTTCCCTCATCGTGTTAATATTTTCTTTTAAGTTTTTGAATATATGGAAGATTTTATAATAGCTAGGATTTTGTTGTTGTTGTTGTATTGGTACCATTTTTATCTCTTTTTTAGAAAAGAATATTTGCTATAGGGTGCATGGACTCACTGGAGAGACACAGAGAGAAAGTGAGAAAGCACACCTCAAAAGTGATGGGCACACGAAAATCCCTTATCCTCCACTGTCCTCTCAGGAATTTGGGCATGTATGCACATGTGCCCAACAAGCTTTTCAAGTTCCTGGGTTATGGATTTAAACTGTGCCACCTTAACTACTACATCACCAGCTGGCCTCCATTTTTATCTATTAATGCTAACTTATTTATCTTCTTTTCTCAAGCTATTTATTTTTCTCTGTTATTTATTTATTTATTTATTTATTTATTTTTGCTTTTTATGCCGGTTAATTTTCCAGTGATGCCAGGCATTGTTAATTCTACAATGTCGGCAGTAGATTTTTATTTTATTTCTTTAAACAGTTTTAGATTTGACTCTGGTATGCAATTAAATTACTTGGTATAATATTAATGTTTTTGATGCTTTTCTTTAAACTTTATTTAAACACATTCAGAGTCACCGTTAGCCTAGGACTAATTACACGGGTTTACTTGTTTATGTCCTACAAATTCCATATACCTTTACTCTTTTGAAATTAGATTTTTTTCTTTTTTGCTCCCCTCCCTGCATAATTTGAAGTGACCTGTCTTCATGTTTGTTGGCTACTTCTGTTTTATGGAATCTGTTCAAATTTTTTATTGAATTTATTTAGTCAGTTTATTTTTGAGCGCCAAAATTTGTTTGTTTTGTTATCATAGTTTTTATCACATCTTTTTTTTTAATTTGTGTATCATTTTTTTATGTCATCTAGTTGTTAATCTGTGTGCTTTTATAGCTCACTGAGCTTCATTAAGGTGATTATTTTGAATTCTTTGTCAAGGAGGTTGTAGTTATCCATTTCTTTAGTCTCAGTTACTTGAGATTTAATGTGTTCTTTGGATATTGTCATATTTCCTTGATTCTTCATATTTCTTATGTGTTCCTGTATGTACTATATTAAACGTGTTCTCCATGGCTTTCTGTGTGTGTGTATGTATTTCCCCCTCTAGCTTACAGTTCTTTCTTGCTCTAACTCTTTTTTTTTTTTTTTTGAGAGATTTTTGCTATAGGACGCGTGCGCTCACCAGACAGACAGAGAGAGACATAGAGACAGAATGCGAGAAATCACCCACCAGGGGGGATGGCCACACCGTAATCCCTTCTCCTCCATTCTCCTCTTGGAATCTTGGGCATGCACGCACACGCGCCAGGCGTGAGTTTTAAGCCACCGGGTCCGGGACACGAACCGCGGTCGACTACGTGGGAGTCCAGCAACATAGCCATTATGCTAACTGCTGGTTCCCTCTTGCTCTAACTCTTGCTCTCACCTTCATTTTCATTCTAGCTCTTAATTTCACTCTCGTGGGCTTACCCTTACTATCTTTCTCTCTCTCTCTCTCTCTTTTTTTTTTTTTAAATTTCCAGAAAATGTGTGTGTCCTCCAGAGAGAGATAAATAGGAAGAGAGAGAGAGAGAGAGAGGAAGAGGGAGAAAACACCTCCAATGGGACATCGTCATGCTGCAATCCCTTTTCTTCCATTTCTCCATTTTGTTAAGTTTTGGGGCTCAAATGCCCATGTGCCCAGCTGTGGTTTTGTTTGTTTGATTGTTTGCTTGCTTGGTTGTTTTTAAGAAAGATTGTGCTATAGGGCATGTGTGCTCACCAGAAAGAGAGATGACAGAAATCGAGAAATCAGTAACCCTCCAGAAGGGTGGACTCCCTTCTCCTCTATTCTCCTTTCAGGATCTTGGACACACACATACACACACACACACACACACACACACACACACACACATACACACACACACACAGTGTGAGTTTTAACCCACTGGGTCCAGGATTCAAATCATGGTCGACTATGTGGGAATCCAGTTATGTAACCATTATGCTATCCACTGGTCCCAGCCCAGCTGTTTTTAAAGCCACCAGGGTCAGGATATAAACTATGTTTGGCTCTGTGGAATTCAACTCACTTAACTACTAGGCAATTGGATTGACCTCTCTTTTTTAAAAATTATAAAAAAATTCTGCTTACAACAATGTGTGCATGTTTGTATGTGTTTTAAAAAATACTATTTAGAATGCCTTTGGTCTCCCTTTTTTCTTTCTTATGCTTTTCATATTTGGTTTGTCTGGGTTAATTTTCATCATTTAGTTTCTACTTACCATCTAGGAAACAATCAATGAGTGTATTTTAGTTTCTCCTTTTTTCCTCAATTCTCCTCCCATTTAATAATTATTTTATTTGTACTGTGTCAGAATTTATCATTTCTGTTATTGTTTTTAACTTGTGTCCTCATTTTTATCTTAATTTTTCATTTACAATTTGATTTATTTATTTTCTTACCATTAGTTATTTTGTCAAATGTTCCTTAGTTGTGTCTTCTTGGATAAAGTTCATTCTTTAGTAAATACCTCAAGAAAGGTTTATGTGTTTAGCAATCTCCTTGCATTCATATTGTTTTGATATCTTGTTAAGGTGACTAGTTCGAAAATCCTTCATTAGCAGACTGAGTTCTTGAGTTTGTTGTTTGTATTTGTTTTGTTTTTAGTCTAACTTCATTCTCTTCTTACTTCATATGCTGATGTCTAGCAGCTTCTTGTTAACCTGATTTTTATTTCTTTGTAAGTGTCTTGATATTTATGCCTAGAGGCTCAAACAATGTTTTTCTCTCTTCTATTAAGAGTTTGATAAACTTGCTAGGATATATTTTTGAGTTGGCTGTTTCATGTAATTTTTCTAGTAATGGACCCTTTTGCTATGTGGTTTCTAATTTTTAATCAATAGCGAGATTTTGTAAGTTATTATTTTAAATACTAAGTTTTATTCTTTTGATTTTTTTCTGCAAGAAAAGTTCTCTATATGTGACTTTTTTGCTTTTCTATAATATGTATTTAATCTCTTTTAAATTTAACCTCTTTTATAGTTTTATTTTTTATTTCTTGGCTCTTTTCATGCTACTTCTCAATGTCTTTTGGTAGATTTTAATCAAATTCTCCCTTGATTAGCTTGCAATTTATGCTTTATTACCTAGTTGATATTTTTCTTCTGTATGTACAAGATTGTCATCTCACACCTTTTAAAAATTTCTTACCTAATTAATGAACTCATTAATTCCTTACTTTTTAAATTTCTGATTTAGAATTCTCTTTCATCTGCAATGGCTTATTTCAAGTTACTTAGTTCTTCTTGGGTATTGCTACTTTTATTATTGTTGTTTTGTTCTGTCTTTTATGGCTTGGAATGATATTTTCCACAGATGCAATGTTTAATTATATTCTATTTTCTTACAGTAGCTTCATAAGGATGCTACTTTCCATTTCAGTTCATTTTTAAATGTCTTATGTATTCTAGGACCAGCAATAGAAAATATCTCTACTGCAACTGGGTTGAGGGATTTGTTTGTCATACTGTGTTTCTTACCTCAGGAGTGTCCTTGTGTGGGCCAGCAGGTGGCATGTTAGTTAAGGTTTTGGATTCCCTATGGCTAACCATAGATAATTTGAGTCCTGGACCTGGAGACTTGAAAATCATTCCAGGCATGTGTATGTGTGTGCCCAAAATCACAGGAGGACAATGGAGAAGAAGGGATTACTGACTGGCTAACTCCCATCCCAGGGGAGTGGAGGTTGCTCACTTTTCCTTTCATGGTCTCTCTCTTCTCTCTAGTCAGCACACATGCCCTACAATAAGAAACTTAAAAAATAAAATTAAATTAAAAAAGCATGCCTTCATATATTAGAAAAGTGAACATAGTTCCTTCCTTAAGTAGCATCTTCTTTTGGGATGATAAATGATGATGTGCTTTCTGATTTTCTATCTTTGCTTTGCCTTTGGTTGCACCACTTTATTTCTTCTTCCTTTCGTACCCAATTTTTAATTGATGCCTTCTGTTTTCAAGTGACTCACTCTTTCTTTGAAACAATGCTTTCTCAAGATATTCAACTTTTCATATCTCAGCAGTCAATGGAATACTAGACATCATTATTACAATATCAATCAATTTCTGCAAAATATGTTTCATTCCTATAAGTACATTCTCTACACATGCTGAAAATCATGTACATTCTTTATAGCAGTCAAATTTCAAGAAAATCCATTCATATAATTGAGCAATATATACTGACAATCTACCATACTAATATGAAAAAAATAAGAAAAATGAATTCCTTTATTTATATTCCAAAAGATTCCAAATAACAACCTTATGGTTGTAATTGTTATATTTTTTTAGAAGCCAGAGTTACAGTTTTTTGCTTTAGGTCACGTATCAACTTTGGTCACATGGAGAGAAATATTCTGTTATTAACCTACAAAGTAATGGGAAAAAGAAATGCTTCTTGCACTCAATAAAGTTTGTAGTGAATATTTGCTATGTTATATTTTATAATCTCACTATAATTAAAATATTTTAAAGAACAAATTATATTTACTTCATGTTACAAAAAGGAAATCATTTTTAAGTGGATTTAGATAACATTTTGGAAAAAAATCTTTTCTTAGTAAAATCCAATTAACAACTCAGTTTTTCTACGTATTGTTTTTATACATATTTTTAAATGCATTTGTTTCTAACATTACTTCATTATCTTAATAAATTTATTACTTTTGGCATTTTGCTAAGGTCTCCTTAAATATAAGTACACAGGATAAATTTAACTTTGTTTTTTCTTGGTGTTTTTATAAGAAACATTAGAGTTTGGCTCTGTCCTAGTCTTAGAGTCAGTTTAAATGTGAGATAAGCAGAGACCAGAAAAGCACTGAGATAATTATTAAATTAATTACCGCAGTCTGCTAGGCTAAAGTGTATCGAGAGATAGAATTTAACATTCAGAACCTGAATGAGATATTTATCATATGTTAAATTATTTTTAAAGTATTTTAAAAGTAATGATGAATCATGCAAGGATTCTAAAAACTCTCATCTAAAACCATCTGTGAATTTCTCATAGCTCTTTGAATAAATTTCAGTATTTCCTGACTTTTTGTCTCTACTAAGACGGAGTTAATAGTAAAGTCCCTCAAAAATTATGCACCTATTCGTATTCTTTTCCATAGTGCTAGTGAAACTTCTCTTGTTTTTATCCTATCTCTTTTTAATGGTAAATTATCACTCAATTTCAGCTAAAATTTCTCTTCTATGTAAAATAAGGTTGACACCCTCTGTGACCCAGCATCTATACATTGCTAGGTGAAAAATAATTATTTATTCAATATTGATTTAACCCTGTATTCTTAAAGAATAATTTTATTTATTATTATTAGTGGTTTTGTTTTTTTTTTTAATTTGCTATAGGGCACATGTGTTCATGAGAGAGACAGAGACAGAGACCAAGAGAGGGAAAGTGAGAAAGCAAGCTGCTAGCTCTGGGACTTGAACCAGTCAGCCATGTAGGGGTAGAGAGCCTCAATGCTTTGCCATCTACTGGCCCCAAACCTGTAAATTTTTAAAATTGTATTTATTGTTATTATTTTTTAATTTACTTCAGGGTACATGTGCTCACCAGAGAGAGACAGAAAGAAAGAGAGAGAGAACGTAGAAGTGAGAAAGCAAGTTGCCAGGACTGAGATGTGAACTGCAGTTAGCCCAGTGGGAGTTTAGCACCTTTACCACCACACCATCTGCTAGCCCCTAAACCTGTAATTTTTGTTTTATTTCTCATCAAACTATAAACAAACAAACAAACAAAAACCAAGTGATAAAATGCTACAATATTAATTCAGAGTAAACATGTATTAGCACATGCCTGCTTTTGGAATTTATCTTTCTTCTTAAAGAAGAGAGAGATCTAAATATTGGCAAACTAAATACAGTAATGCATAAGAATTATGATATACTCTGACAAAACAGAATTGATTCGGGAATGTGAAAATGATTTTTAATATCTTTTAACAAATTAGAAATAGAAGGGAATATGCTTAATCTATTAAAGGATGTTTAAAAATATCTACTATAAATATTCTAAATAAGAAAGTGTTAGAAGCAGACATCCAATATGGCTACTTATATATAAAAGTGTGCTAGATTTCCAGGAAGGTAATTACCACATGATCTCACTCAAATATAGAATCTAAAAAAGTTGAACTCACAGAAAAGAATAGACTGGTGGTTGCCTGAGGCTGGTGGGGGCTGTTGAGTAGATGGAGAAAGGGAAGACTTAAGTCAAAGATTACAAAGTTTCAATTAAAAAGAAACAAGTTCTGATACATAACTCACAGAATAGTGACTATAGATAATATAGTGTATATTTCAAATTTCTTTTTTTAGAGAGATTTTTGCTATATGGCATGTGTGTTCGCTGGAGAGACAGAGAGAGACAGAGACAGAAAGCGAGAAATCTAGGAGAGATGGCCATGCCTCAATCCCTTCTCCATTCTCCTCTTGGGATCTTGGGCATGCACATACACCCGCCTGGTGTGAGTTTAAGTCGCTGGGACTTGACCCACAGTCAGCTAGTTGGAAGTCCAACGATATAATCATTACGTCATCTGCTGGTCTCTCAAAATTGTTATTAGAGTAATTTTAAATGTTCTCACCACAAAGAAATGAAAAGTGTTAATTAGCATGCTTAGATCTGTCCAGAATGAAAACACGTATTGAAACTTCAAATCGTATGTCATTGCTGAATACAATTATTATTCATCAATTAAAAATAAAATGAAACTTACCAAGTGAGATGACAATTATACTGAAGTGTCACATGTTCCCACCTGCAGGGATGACCACTCATCCTTTTTGGATGCAATCATTGTAAATTTGAAAAGTATTTTTTTCTTCCATATCCTTGCAAATGTGTGTTTTCTTAAAGACTACATAGTATTTTTATGTATTTATGATAAAGCATGTGACATGCATGTGACAGTGAGAGAGAGAGACAGAAAGAGAGAGGTAAGCATCTTTCACAGGGTCTGGCCTTGCTGCAGTCCGTGTCTTTCAGTCCTCCACCCTGTCTGCATCGGGTCTTGGGCACATACCTGCCTGGCATGTTTCACAATGATCAGGCCTGGGAGTCAAACCTTGGTTACCATGCAGAATCTGGCTTTTCTTGAGCATATATCACCACAAAGTCAGCCTATTTATTTTTCACTTCATTAAAAAAAACTGAAAAAGACATACACAATGCTAAATTGTTCTATACTTTCTTTAAATATTTTATATCATTTTAATATTTATTAATGCTGATATCGCTATGTAAATTGATTTTTGTTGCTAGAACATATAACATAAATGCATATTATTATGTATCCTCCTATTGATCAAATTTGAGTGGATATTCTGCATTTAAATTTATTATTAGATTAAGCAGTGGTTCTCATTTTCATGAACAAGTGGACAAGATTTTCTTTAGAAAAATTACCTATAAATTAAATGAATTAAATCTTGGTTAAATTGTTAGGCCATAGTGTATGTGCATTTTCAACAATAATAGTTTTTTGCTATATTATATTTCGAACATTTTATAACATCCGATACCACTAGTAGCTGCATATGTAAGCTTCTTTTAAAATTCATCCTTGCCTTTAAAAATAATTCTGGAATTTTTTGCCAAGCTTACAGATTTGACATGGCATGTACTTCTTTGAAATTGTATTCTCCAATTATTTTTGAGGTCAACACCTGCTTATGTTTATTGTACATGTATTTTTTCTATTAGCTACCTCTTTTAAATTTTATCTTTTTTTTTTTTGATGAGTTGTAGGAATTTATTTTTTTCTTTCGAAAATGTATTCAAGAAATGCATCGAAAGCCTCCTATGTGCAAATCCTTGTTTTAGGTTATAAGGTTACAGCAGCAAATGAGATGGAGTCCCTGTCCTTACAGTTAATATTCTACTGGAGAGACAGAAAATAATAGGGTGAAGAGGTGAAACTGGAAGTTAAAGAACAAGTCATGTGTTTGTCTTGGGGAAGAACATTCCAGAGAAAGGAAGCAGCAAGTGTAAACATTTGAAGTAGGAGGTTACCTGTCCTTTCCCGGTAACAGCAAACTAAGATGGTTAATACAGTGACTGTGGAGCAGAGTGTAGGGGGTAAGGTAGGTGGGTTCAGATTGTGTAAGATCATGTGGGCATGGATATGGCATTATATTGTAAATGTATTGATAAATCATATTTAATGAATTGAGTGGAATGGATTTTTTTGTTCCTGTTTGCATGTTAAACAAATGATCTCTATCAGTAGTTATCAACAGGGAGTGATTTTTCCAATCAAGAAATAGTTGGCAATGTCTGAACATATAATTTGTAAATAATTTTTAAATGTATTTTTTTGCAAATGCGTAGATGCTAGTGTTGTCTAGTTACTAGAGGTGGACTGCAGTCAAATATCCTACAATGTATAGGGACCCGTCCAATAATTAGGTCAAAATATTGATAATTGCGAAGTTCAGAAGTCTGATATATATATATTTTTTAATAGAGATTTTGGTTACAGGGCGTGTGCACTTGCCAGAGAGACAGACAAACAAAAAGCGAGAAATTACCCCCCAGGGGGATGGCCACCCAGCAATCCCTTCTTCTCCATCCTCCTCTCAGGATTTTGGGCACACATGCACATGTGCACGGCATGAATTTTAGGCCACCAGGTCCAGGACTCAAACCACGGTCAACTACGTGGAAGTCCAGCAACCTAACCATTACATCATCTGCTGGTCCCAAAGCCTGATGCATTTTTATATCAATACAAAAACAATGTGTTGACTTAGAATATTGTCTGTTAAGGTAAGGAAATTACTCACTTGTTATTCTTCTTTTTGAAATTTTCGTTGGTTGATTATAGGTTATATATACAAATACGTATTTTTAATTTGTTCTATTTGGAAAAAAACGTTACAGGGTTGATTTTGAAAAACTGTCGATTCTGTGATATGATATATTATCCTCTAAAACCCAAGATAGTTATTCTTTTCTCCTAAAAATGATCTTTTTTCTCGATAGCTTTTCTAGGATTTCTTCTCTAACTTCTACATACGTGCTTGTTTTATTTAGTTCTTATAAATGTATGTGTATGCATATGTATAGTCTCTACACATAGCCTTCTGAATAAGTGGTATTTAAAGTAGATAATGACGCAGCTGTTTTGCAACTACAGCATGAAGAATTTATGATTTTATTTGTCAGGTTGTCTTCGGCTATGTGTGTGAAAAACAGGTGTGTGGTCCTTTTAATGCTTCTATAATATCACCTTCATATTCTCCATTTCCTTTTATAACCTCTCCAGTTCCTGAATAGTGTGTTTTTTTCTGTATAATTACTACCATTATGAGTAATTCTTTAAACAGAATGTGCTTATATAAAGTCATTGTGGGACCTAAAGCCACAGGACAGAATGGATCTATTAGAAACAAATTAAAAGAGAAGTAATTCAAGTTTGTCAGTTCCTTGTTCCTTGGGGGGCAAAAATTTATACTGCTGTGTAGTGATCAACAACTTGCATTTTTTTTATTTTTGGAGAGGTTTTTGCTGTAGGGTGCATGTGCTCACCAGAGAGACAGAGACAGAGAGACAGAAAGTGAGAAATCACCCTCCGTTCTCCTCAGGATCTTAGGCACACACGCACACATGCCTGGCATGAGTTTAAGCCACCGGGCCTGGGGCTCAAACTGTGGTCGACCGACTACATAGGAGTCCAGTGACATAGCCATTAATCCAACTGCTAGTCCCTCAACAACTTCTTGAAAGAATAGCTTTACTTTGGTTGACACCACTCAGTGTGGACCAAGATCATTAAATATGAGATATGAGAGTCAGCCAGTGGCACAGCAGTCAGGCAGCATTCTGTGATGCTGGTTCCATATGGGAAGGTTCTGGGCTTGTGTCCTTGGGCCTCCTGTTCCACACATACGCATGTCAGTGACCTAAGCTGGCTGAGGCCGGGGGGCATTGCAGCATGAAGACCCTGTTGGGATGCCTATTTCTCTCTGTCTCTCTATATTTCTCTTTTGGAAGAAACAAAGAAATTAGTAAACTTTTTTTTTAAAAAGAATTGCTTACTTAATTTTATTATTATTATTAAATTTGTGATAGGGCATGTGTGCTCACCAGAGAGAGACAGAGAAAGAGGAAAGAGGTGGAAAGTTGAGAAATCACCCAGGACTCACAGCACGAATGGCCATGTGAGAGTCCGCACCTAAACCACCATGCCACCTATTGGCCCCAAAATTAATCAACTTTAAAAAAATGAGCAATGGCAGGGACCAGCAGTTGGTGTAATGGCTATGTCGCTGGGCTCCCATGTAGTCGACCACAGTTCGAGTCCCAGACCCAGTGGCTTAAAGTCATGCTGGGTGCGTGTGCATGTGTGCCCAAAATCCCAAGAGGAAAATGAAGGAGAAGGGATTGTGGCGTGGCCATCTCCCCTGGAGGGTGATTTCTTGCTTTCTGTCTCACTGTCTCTCTCTGTCTTTCTGGTGAGTGCACATGCCCTATAGCAAACCCCTCCCTCAAAAAAAAATGAGCAATGGGTAGCACATAGGAGTTGTTTTCCTACAACAAAAATCCACAAAATTGAAATAACTTATTAATCATTGATGATTTAATTGTGATTATTTTAAATACGTTAGTTCTAGTAAAAAAGCTAAATCTAATATTGTTTGAAAGTTCAAATTGTGAAATTTTCACTGAGTTTTTCTTCTCTCTCTTTCTGTCTTCATCTATCCAAATATTGTTCAATGACTTCCATGGCAGAAGGTGAAATATTAAGGCATTCAGTACCTAATTAAACATTGTTTACTATGTTTAATTGGGTGAATTTAGGTCATGCAAATAAAATCAAATGAGCACTTTCATGTAACTGAAAATTCAAACAAGCACAAGCCATCCCTGGACTGGAAGTGTGTTTCCTAGTGGAAGATGTAATAAAAAGAATACTGTATTTTTCACTCTGAAGCTTTCCCTATGTCTATTATAATCGCTATGCATCTGTTGTTTCTAAAAAAAAATGTGGTGTCAAAAGATTTGAGTTCTAGTGTCAGATCTGACTCTAAGTCACCTGATATTGATCACATTATGGTCTATTTTGAGTCTGTTTGCTTATTTGTAAAACCTTGATGCTGTACTTTGAGCATCACTGTAGTGCAGAGTATTTAAAGGTCAAAAGACTTGTTTTTAACTCATCTACTGCTTTACGTATTGGCACATATTTTTAAATGAATCTAAGTGACATAATAGTCTGTCTACCGAGTGCTAAATGAGTATTTTAAAGTATGTAATGAACACTCACATTCGCTTGATGTGAAGACATTTTGATAAGATCAAACCTACTTAAAGCCCCATTCCTATGAGACTAGTTAAGGGCAGAGGGCAAATTACATAGCTGCATTTCAGTGTGATAACCGAGCATGTGAGAGTCCAGTATTCCTATAACGACAGTATCTACAGCCTCATAACGAAGAGGATATTGCCTCTAAGAAATTCACCTGCTGACATTGGATGAGGTAACTCTACAATCAACACAAAAAGAATGATAAAATATAAGTGGAAAATAATGTCCTGACTAAAAATTTTGACAATGTTCCTACTTAGCTACAGAGGACTGCTATGTTCAGATAGACCAAGAACACGTTCCCTACCAAAGAGCTCACTGAAGACGAAGCAGCACTACTGCTGAGTAACTATTCAGATTTATTCATGAAAGTTACACCAAGCTTTAATCGCAATGACCCTTTTTTTTTTTCTTTTTTTTTCTTTTTTTTTTTTTTTTTTTTTTTTTTTTTGCAGAGGTTTTTGCTACAGGGCGCGTGCGCTCGCCAGAAAGAGAGAGACAGAGAGACAGAAAGTGAGAAATCAGCCCCCAGAGGGGATGGCCACGCCGCAATCCCTTCTCCTCCATTCTCCTCTTGGGATCTTGGGCACACACGCACATGTGCCCAGCGTGAGTTTAAGCCACCGGGTCCGGGACTCAAACCCCGGTCAACTACGTGGGAGTCCAGCAACGTAGCCATTACACTAACTGCTGGTCCTGCAATGACCCTTTTTTAACAAATTACTAGACCGTGCATGCACATACCAGAGAGAGACAGATAGACAGAGGAGGTGAGAGAGAAAATACCTCCCAAACAGAGTGTGATCTCGCCACAATCCTTCTGTGCCATTTCTCCATCCTTTCATGACCTAGGGCACCCACGCATATGTGTCAGCATGCTTTTCATGCCACTAAGGCCAGGATTTGAACAGTGGTTTGGTCATATGGGATCTAGCTCCCTGAACCACTAGGCTACCGGCCAACCCCTCTCAATGAGCCTTTGAATATACTTTTACAACCTTACAAACAGGTGGAAAATGATCTGTTGATGATAACGTGTATAATAAGATCTTTAACTGGATAGTACATTCATGCTGGGAAATCTCATTTTGCATGCTACAATGATAAACAGTGATTGAATGTACAAAAATAAATAAATAAATAAATAAATAAATAAATAAATAAATAAAACATAGAGACATATAAACTGTAAAGATAAGTATATTTCAGCAACACACATATGATATACAGTGGTGAGATGGGAGTATATAACCTAAATGAACATTCCAGACAGGGATGTGATGGGAGGCTGGTAACAGTAGTTCACAGATATTCTGAAATCTAAGTAGGCAAATTGGTTATGTTCCATTACTCTGAGGGTAGAAAAGTTTCTTTGGTTAGGTCCTATTTCTGCTTTTGTGAAGGAATTCAGCATTTTATTTTTCACTTTGTGTTTCCAATAGCTCTTAATTCCACTGCTCTGGAACATTCTTCTTAAGACGATGGCACAAATTCCCTTCTTAGAGGTTCCACAGACTTCTCAGCTGCTTCCTGTCTGTTGAAAGGTAGGAGGAAAAATACTTGCATAACTTGAATGGTCTTGGACTTTTTAGATCCAGTTTTTGGTGCATTTGCAAATACAACTTTCTCCAAAACGTGGTGAGTTTTCTATGTATTTCATTCTAAACAATTCTGTATAAGAAAGCTGTGCTACAATTCTTTTTGAGACATGACTTTCTTACACATTTAATTATAACCTATTTTAGTGTTTTAAATGGTCCACCCACACCATGTTATTCTTTTCATGCAATAGCAGGAGCTCATGAAAAAAGAACATTGTCCAAATATCTATAAAGCCTCTGTTTACATCATATGTACTAACATCATATGGGCCAATGCTAGTTATATGTTTATGTACAATGGAGCACAGAAATATATTCTCACCATATAGGTCAAAAGAGAGGTAATGAAAATTTGCTGAACAGTAATTTAATATACCAAACCCATCTAAAGAGTGGTGAGCAGGATATCTTGAGAGTTTCAAAGTTAGGGGCAGCAAGTGGCATTGCAGTTAAGGTGTTAGACTCCCATGTGACCCACCACTGTTCTAATCCCAGACTTGGAGCCTTGAAATTCATACCAGGAATGTATGCATGTGTTCCCAAAATCCCATGAGGAGAATAGAGAGGGGGGGATTGCAGTATGGCCATCCTTCTGGCGAGGGAGGAGGATTTCTCAATTTCCCTCTCACTGTCTCTCTCTGTCTCTATCCTCTCAGGCACACCCTATGGTAAAAGACCTAAAACAAGAATAAAGAACAGTTCTAGAGCTGAAAGATGAAGTAAATATCTAGTCACTATAGAAATTTATTGACAAGACCAGCAAGTAGCATGGTGGTTGAGGTGCTGGACTCCCACATGGCTGAACATAGTTCAAGTCCTAGACCTGCTGGCTTGCTTTCCTACTTCCCCCTCTTTCTGTCTCTCTCTGGTGAGTGCATATGCTTTACAGAAATTTTTTAAATATATAATGATGATTAATAACATTAAATAAATAGTTCTTTAGAAGAAAGAAATGTATTGAATTAAAGAGTGAACAAATCTCATATTTATTGATGTCATAGTTAGTGGCAGTGATTAATTACACAATGAAGCCAAATAATTAGTTATTTTTTACTGACGTGCAGTGAGCATAATGGAGATAATAGACTAAAACAAAATTTGGAACAGATAGATTGTATAAGTTATGAATATATTTGTGCCTAGTTCATTTTCACTTAAATAGTAATAATGATTAGCTAATTTACATGATACTATAAAGATTTTTCTCTATCTTCTTATCTATGTATCAATCTATATAGAGAACCTACAATTGTATTGTTATTTAAATGTTATATGATATTTTAAGCACATAAATACTTGTACTTAATTTCCTCTTCTTTTTGATTGGTAGGCGATAAGATTTAAAAAAGAATTTTTGTTAACACCAATAGATGTGAGGTATATTGTTGCCATTATAAGAGAAAGGAAATATTGTTATAAGGTAAAGTCCCACATAACCAAAATAAACAAAAGTCCCACATAAACAAATGCCTGTTTTGTGATAGTAAGTAAAACTGAGTACATCTTAAGTTCTAATTAGGAAAATATTCTAAGCATCGATGTGAATATTATACATCAATGTCCATCTACAATGAATATTTATACAAATTTTAATTATTACACAGGTGATGTACAAAACATGCTTTGGTTTATATTCTTTTTCTAAGTAAAAAAAATAAATTTATTAAACTCTATTAAAAAGAATATTGCAGGACCATTTTCATGCAAAAGTTATAAAATCCTAGTAAATCAGTCTCATAATGCATTCTTAAACAATTCAGTAGGCTTCTGTGTTAAAAGGGTAATTTGAGCACAGAGCTCAATCTACCTGTTATTCTAAATGCATAATAATGCCATGTGAAATGTATAAACACATACATTAAAAATGCATACTTGCATTTAATGAAAGAAAGAGATTTTTTTAAAAAATGAAAAAGAAGCCCTTATTGGTGAATGAGAGTCACGGCTGCGTTGCCCTGGTAATCCAGACATCAGCATTAGGGGATGGAGATTAAAGGAGCAGAGGCCCATCAGCAACAGACCCATGTATGGTAGTGAGATGGAATTCTGGACCCATTACCAATTCCTGCGTGGAAGCGGGAGGTGCATTTCACAGCCCTAAACCACACCAAAAAATTATCACATGCCTAGAAAGTAATTACTTAGTGCTGGGTTTGTGAAAAATAGTTCTGAGCCATGACAGAATTGTTAGTAATTTAAGATTTTTCTTATGTGTTTCAGAATAGGTATTCCTCAGAAGGCCCTGGTAGTGAAAATCAAGAAACCACTCTTATAGCAGTGTTTTAAATGTTAAGATATATGTGCAGCAAGTTCCAGTGGATTAAGATTAAACAGAATACATTTTAGGACAGAGTGAAATAAAAGCAATGGTTAACAACAAAGTGAGAACAAAATAATCAAGGAACCAAATAATCAATTTTTAAAAAATATATAAATACAACAAAACTAGCTTCTATAATACATAGTCTATAGCTTAAAACAAAAACCAAAAGGGGCCAGCCAGTGATGTGGTGATTAAGGCAGCTGGAGCCCATATGGCTGCTTGTGTGGTTCAAGCTAGACCCTGGCGATATGCCCAAAATCCAGACAGGAGAAGGTGATTGTGGCGTGATCACCCCCCCACACACACACCAGGGGGTGATTTTTCTTCCCTTTTCTCTTTCTGGCAAGCGCATATGCCCTATGGCAAAAATCAACTAATCAATCAATCAATCAATCAATAAAATTTTTTAAAAATAAAATAAAATAAATTCGGGATGTTTGTTTTATTTTTATTTTCTAAAAGTACTTATCTGGGGAACCAGCAGTTAGCGTAATGGCTATGTTGCTGGACTCCCACGTAGTCGACCACGGTTCGCATCCTGGACCCAGTGGCTTAAAACTCACTCCGGGCGCATGTGCGTGCGTGCCCAAGATCCCGAGAGGAGAATGGAGGAGAAGGGATTGTGGCGTGACCATCCCCCTGGGGGGTGATTTCTCGCTTTCTGTCTCTCTCTGTCTGTCTGGTGAGCACACGCGCCCTATAGCGAAAATCTCTCCAAAAAAAAAAAAAAAAAGTACTTATCTGATTCAACAAGAGTGTTAAATAAAAAGCAAACTCATGACTTTAACTGCATGAATATTTGTCTGAATATTTAAAGATGAATTAGCCAACCTTTGTGTTCAAAAAGCTAGAAAAAAGTCAACAGAGTAAATTTCAAGAAAGCAAAGAAAAAAGTTCAATATATTGAAATAGAATAGAGATATACATAAAAATTCAATAGGATTTTATTGAAGTATATGAAAAATCAAACCATGTATTTATTTTCGATTGCTTTTTCAACATCAAAATAAGAAAATCTTTATCCTTCAAAAACAATCAAGAAAGTGAGCACCAGCAGGTGGTGTGGTGGTTAAGGCAACTGGATTCCTACATGACTGACAACGGTTTGAGTCCTGGACCTGGTAGCTTGAAAATCATGCCAAGCACATGTGCATGTGTGCCCAAGATTCTGAGAGGAGTTGGAAGAGAAGGAATTGCATACCTCTGTCTCTTTCCTCTTTGGTGAGCACGCAAACCCTAGGACACAAACCTTAAAAAAAAAAAAAAAAAAAGAAAAGAAAAGAAAGAAAGAAAAAGTGAAAAGAAAGCCTGTAAGATGTAAGAAAGAGGCCTATTCTCTAGTCTAGTGGTTAAAGGAGCCAGATCACACATGGCAGACTGCAGTTCAAATCCTGGCCATTGTAGTTTGACAAACACACCTGCCATGTGGGCACATACACCCCAAATCCCAGCATAATGGAGAAATAGAGTAGAAAGGATGATGGAATGGGGGAATACTTTCTTCCACTGTCTGTCTTTCTCTGATGAGTGCATGCACTCTCTAACAATTATTTTTATTTTTAAATACAAACAAGTATTTATAAGTCACATAATTATAAGAGACTTACATTTAGAATATACAAAGAACTACAAATCAACAAATCCAAATCCAAATACTGATTCAATTAAAAATGAGTAAAGGATTTGAATAGAAAGTTTTGCAAGGATATAGAAATGGCTAATAAATAGATAAAAAAAAATCTCGACATCATTAGTCAATAGATATATACAAATTAAAACCACAGTAAAAACGACTTTCTATTCACAAAGGTGACTGCAATGAAAAAAGACAGGATAATAGGTAATGGCGAAGATGCTGAGACATTGCTGGGAAGAATGAAAAAAGATATAACCACTTTGGTAAACAAGTTGGTAGTTTTTCAAAAAGTTAAACAGGGTTAGTATATGACCTAGCGATTCTACTCATGAATGTAAAGCCAAAAAAAAAAAAAAAAACTGAAAGAGTAAGTTCACATAAAAATTTGTACATGAGTGTTTCTGTGGCCAAGACCTCCCTGCAGGACATCAAGAAAGAATGAGATATACTGGGGAGGTGGGTGAGAAATCAGTTGTCTTGTATCTCAAATCTGTGTGTCCAGAAAGAAGCCTGGGGATCTAAGTAACATGTGCTTTAATCTGCCTCTGACTCCCTTTTACTGGGAGGGCACATGGGCTCAGAGGGTACGCAGCTAGCCCGGATTATGTGCAGATGCATGCCTGGCATATGCAGGGAAGTCTTTGAATGTGAATCTGCAACCTTCCTGTGTCAGTCAGCCCCACAGAGCACCCCCAACTAGTCTCCTGTGTTATTGAGTTGTAAGTATTCTTTATGTATTTCAAATGCCAGTCTTTTATCAAATGTATTCTTTTCTCTTTTTTTTTTTTTTTGGAGAGGTTTCGCTATAGGGCACGTGCGCTCGCCAGACAGACAGAGAGAGACAGAAAGCGAGAAATCAGCCCCCAGGGGGGATGGCCACGACGCAATCCCTTCTCCTCCATTCTCCTCTTGGGATCTTGGACACGCACGCGCACGCGCCCGGTGTGAGTTTAAGCCACCGGGTCTGGGACTCGAACCGCGGTCGACTACGTGGGAGTCCAGCGACATAGCCATTACGCTAACTGCTGGTCCCTTAAATGTATTATTTTCAAAACTTTTCTCTCAATCTATAACTTGGATTTTTATTTTTCTTGTAGTGCCATTTTAAGTACTGTTTTGTCTGTATTTTGACAAAGTCCAGTTATCGTTTTTAAATTTCATTTTATGGTTTATGCTTTTGGTTTTTTATCTAAAAATTCTTTTTCTAATTCAAGGCAAAGAAGACTTTTCTCTTTTCTTTTTATAAGTTTATGGCTTTAGTGCTTAGATTTATAACTGATTTTAGTTAATATTTGTATCATGTGAAGTAAAGGATATGGCTTGGTTTATTTTTTTATGTGGCTCTTCATTTGTCCAAGTACCATTTGTTAAAAACAAAACAAAACAAAATGGAAAAAAAAAGTTTTTCTTCATACTTTTGTTAAAAAGTAAAAGGTCACATGAGTAAATTTGAGAGTTTATTTGTGAACTACCAATTCAATTCCATTAATGTATATGCCCATTCACTTGCCAATGTTACACTATATATTTTAAATTTATTTGTTTATTTATTTATTTGACCATAAAAAGAGAGAAAGGGAAAGTGAGAAAGCCAACCACCAGGTCCAGGACTCTAACTGTAGTCGGCCATGTGGAAGTCCAACACCCTAACCATCACGTCACTTACTCCTTGCCGGTCCTCATATTATCTCAATTACTGTGTATGATAGTAAAATATAATCAGATAGTGTAAGTCCTTCAACATCTCTGTTCATTTTTAATATTTTTTGACTATTCTGAGTCCATCACATTTTCATATGAATTTTAAGAATATCCTATCACTTATTATAGAAAATCCTGGTAAGATTTTGGTCAGGTTTTTATTAAAACTATAAACAACTTAGAACAAATTCTGTTTATGTAATATTAGTTCCTACAGTTCTTGAAACGGGAAGTCTGTTTATTTAGTTGAATCTTATATCATTCCTCTCAGCACTATGTCGTAGTTTTCAAAGGCCTTTATTAAATTTATTCTTAAATATTTTATTTTTATTCCATTGTTAATAAAATTGTTTTTGTAGTATAATTTCTCAGATTGTGACTAGTGTATGAATTATATTGAAAACAAAACTATGAGTTTTCTAGAAAAAAAGTGAAAAATATTGAAACATACAGAACTGTTTCATTTTGATATTTTAAGACATACATATATAGATCATTATAAAATACATAGTCAGACATATTGATTTAGAGATAGATCATGAGGGGAAATATTGTGCAATTAATATGTTTGTTTCCATTTTCTTTACTTTCATGGAATTTTTGTTTTGAACTTAAATGTTTTTCTCTCCTATGTCTATTCAAAATTATGCAAGTGTAATATAAAGGAAAAATAAATTCATACTTTTGATGTGGCACCAATAACACAACTTTCTTATTTTACATAGATGACAACCATCCATACCATCAATCCCACTAACGTAGAACATCATATCCCTGTGATTGCTTAAGCCACTCAAGTGGGGAAAATTCTAACTCTCCTAAGCCCTTTTCCATGTCTCAATGTGAGATTCTTACTTTGGGACTATTAAAGGAGGATAGTTCTTCTTTTTGATAAAAAAAAAAAAAACTTGCAAATTTAATAGGTAAAGAACTACTTTGCAAATGGAACTGCCAGATAAAATGTACTGCAGAACTATTTTTAGAAGTCCCAGAAAATTCACTAGCATATGATCAAATTATAGCAGATCTGGAAGTCAGTAGGCTTACTCTATATATAATTCAAGAAATAACCAAAGAATTAGCTATGGTCTCAAAATCCCTACAAGCAAAAAAACTCCAAGACTTAGACAGAATAATTGGAAAAGAGTCCAAAAGATTCCAATTTAATATTTTTAAACTGCTAGTTAAACTTTCTCAATATCTTTTTAAAACTGAAGTCAAGGAAGATCTTAAAACAATATTAACTAGGAAAAAACAAATCCAGCAAAGTACTAGTGGGAAAAAAGTCTATGTATCATTTGTACCAGTTCCTATAATATGCTAAGCTAGTAAAAAATAATGATAATAACTTAATATTCAGGGATATAGAGTTTTCTAAGACGTTCAGAACAATTACACGATATTTGTAACTTGCTTCTCAATCATGGCATGCTTAACAATAATTCTGGTTCCATCTATAGACAAATTCTTTACTATGAAAGGTGTATATTCAGCTTCCATTAAGAGCTTATTGATAAGTATATTCATTTTTTTCTTTTTTCTTTCTTTTTTTTTTAGCTTACAAAGTGATCATTTTGATATATGAACATTTCTCCCCGGTCGAGTTGATCAAAATATAATAACACTACCTCCCTGTCTCAACAATGCTGTCTTCATATCCCTCCTCCAAATGTTCTTCCCCAGGCCCCACTCCTCCACACACACCACATCTGGCATTCACATCCACCTCTTGTGTTTGTACATCCTTTAGCCCGTCAGTTTCAGTTATAGATTATGGACATTCGGTATATATGAAGTGGGGACATACAGTGTCTCTCCTTCATAGCCTTTTTTTTCACATGGAAGAAAGTTAGCAGTTTACCTGTCTAACTATACCCAAGAGTTGATGAAGTCTTATTTTATTTTTCCTAAGACGTACACCAAACTCTTAACTGTTCTGGTACAAAATACTGATTTCTTTTTTCCTATTCCCTTGATTTGGACAATTCAGCACCAACTTTATTGTCTGCTCACTGATATACGGACACAAAGCTTCTAAGAAACTTCAAAAGCTTCCATTTTGTCAAATGGCAGTTTAGTATTCAATATTTTTCTACCATTGTACAAAAGTCATCTTAAAAAAGATGACATCTTATTCAAAATTACTCTAGGTGAGCCAACTATGTAGGTGTTATAAAAATGGGTACCAAATTTTTCTGAACTAGCAAAGGCTCTTTTTATTTTCCAAAGTCGAGCATCTGGGAACCAATTCTAAGGAACTCAGAAACCTAAAAGAGCATTGCTGATCTCAAAATATCTCTTCAACATCCACATACACTCTGATTACCCACTTGTATTCTGTCTGATTATCGTAAACCCAATTTCTCAGAAGTACACATATTTTTTAATTTTTAATTTTTTCTTTTTATTTCTATTTCTTTTATATATCCAATTATGCTACCCAGCTTACAAAGCAAATATTCCAACATGTGTGTATTTCTCACCAGTCCAGTTCACCATACAAGAAAGTTATCTTCCTCTACGCCTTCACCTGCCCTGTTAAGTTAGGTCTTACTTTGAGAGCATTTACTGAATAACATTAACACAGATCAAAACCTAGTGTCCATTCATAACCTTTCCTATATAACAAGAATGGTAACAAATTTAAAGAAAACAAACAAAAAGAACCATTTATAATAGCAAGCAAACAAAAACACTATATATAATTCTAACAAAGTACATACCTGATTTTATGTTGAAAACTACAATACTCTGATGGGAGAAATCAAATAATATATAAATAAATGAAAAGACAATCCATGTTCATAGGTTGAAAGATATAATATTGTTAGGATGTCAAATCTTCCCAAGTGGATCTACAGATAAACAAAATCATGATCAAAATTCCTTCAAACTATTTTGTAAGTATCAGCAAACTGATTTCAAAGTATACATGAAAGTTTTGTCTTTTGCCTGAAATATCAACACAGTAGGACTCACAGTACCAGATTGAGAAAGCCTTACCATACATAAATGATAATCAAAGCATTGTAGTATTGTAAAAGAATAGGTATGTATATCAATAAAACAAAATAGAAAGTCCAGAAATAGACCTGAACAGATAATTAGCCAATCTTTGAAATTAAAAAAAAAAAATTCCGTTAAGAAATAGCTTTTGTAACAAGAGTGTTTGAACTATTATATAACTATATATCCTTATAAAAATAAAGAGTGGGGCCAGCAGACGGCATAATGGTTAGGTTGCTGGACTCCTACGTGGTTGACCACAGTTCAAGTTTCGGACGGCAGCTTAAAACTCATGCTGGGAACATGTGTGTGCGTGCCCAAAATCCCAAGAGGGGAATGGAGGAGAAGAGATTGTGTGGTCATCTCCTTGGGTGGGATTTCTTGCTTTCTGTCTCTGTCTTCTCTGGTGAGTGCATGAAATCTATAGCAAAAAAATCTCTCTTAAAAATTGATAAATAAATAAGAGAAAACAAGATAAAGAAAAGAAGAAGGAAGAAAGAAAGGAAAGACAGATGGATGGACAAAGAAACCTAGTCTGAAACCTCACACTTTTCTTAAAATTTAACCTGAAATGGATAATGATTATAAATTTAAAGTGTAAAACTAAAAAGTTTATAGAGGAAAACATGGTCAAATGCACATGCAATTGGATTCTATGGTTTTTAAATACAACACTGAAAGCATTACTGTGAAAAAATTGATAAGTCAGACTTTATTAAAATTATAAACATCTGAGCCCAGCCGTTGGCATAGTGGTTAAGGCACTGGATTCTCACGTAGCTGGACCAGGCAGCTTGAAATCACACTGGGCACACATATGTGCATGCCCAAAATTCTGAGAAGTGAATGGATGAAAAGGAATTACAGCATGGCCATCCTGCCTGGTGGGTGATTTCTCACTTTCCCTCTTTCTGTCTCTCACTCTCTCTGGTGAGGGCACATGCCCTATGAGAAAAATCTAAAAATAAAAAAATTATAAACTTCGTTTTGCAGATGTCACTGTAGTTACTATTTTTTTTTCTTTTTTCTTTTTCTTTTTATTATCATCATAATCTTCTTTATATTACATTGGATAAGATATAATTTTACAGTGTATTACATTGCTTTTTCAAAAGGGAATGCCATGCATGTCAGTCAATACAGAGACATTAATGTCTCCACTTCATCATTCAATACCTTTCTATGTTTTTCCCAATCATTATTATTATTATTCTAATTATTTTTTAAAACAGTCAATCACTATTTCTCATTTTGCTTGTAAAAAGACTTTACCCATCATGAAATATTTCTCAGACCAATTCAGTTGAGAATACTATGCATGTCATCATTAAGACGTAATAAGCCAGGGACCAGCAGTTAGCGTAATGGCTATGTCGATGGACTCCCACGTAGTCGACCGCCGTTCAAGTCCCGGACCCGGCGGCTTAAACTCACGCCGGGTGCGTGTGCGTGCGTGCCCAAGATCCCGAGAGGAGAATGGAGGAGAAGGGATTGCGGCATGGCCATCCCCCCTGGGGGGTGATTTCTCGCTTTCTATCTCTCTGTCTCTCTCTGTCTGTCTGGCGAGCGCATGCGCCCTATAGCAAAAACCTCTCCAAAAAAAAAAAAAAAAAAGAGGTAATAAGCCATATCTGTTTCTCACTAACGTCTTGCATCTCTATTGTTCTCTTGCTATCTTTCTCTATCCTCTTCTCTTCACCCCCCCCCCATTCCACACTGTCCTATTCTTGTTAAGTACTTTCACTTCTTTGATGTCCTCCAATTTTTTGCCCTCTACCATAGAGAGCGGATAGTCGGTATATATTGAGTGGATACATACAATATCTTTCTTTCATAGCCTGGCTTGCTTCACTCAGCAATAGATCCTCCGTATCTGACCACTTTCTATCAAATGCCAGGGTCTTGTTATTTTTTATGGCTGAGTAGTATTCCATAGAGTATACCACACTTTTCCAATCCATTCATCAGTTTGTGGACATTTAGGTTGGTTCCATGTCTTGGCAATTGTGAATAATGCTGCAATAAACATTGATGTGCAAGCACTTTTCTGACTGAGTGTTCTCCTGTCTTTCGGGTAAATACCCAGAAGCAGGATTGCTGGGTCTAATGTTAGTTCTATTTGTAGATCTTTGAGGAACCTCCATATTGTTCTCCACAGTGGTTGAACTAGTTTACATTCCCACCAACAGTGTAGGAGGGTTCCCTTTTCACCACATCCCCGCCAACACTTACCACTTTTTATATTCTTAGTCTTTGCCATTCTGACAGGGGTTAGGTGGTATCTCATTGTGGTTTTTATCTGCATCTCCCTTATGATGAGGGATATAGAACATTTCCTCATATGCTTTTTGGCTGTTTGTATGTCTTCCTTAGAGAGATTTTTGTTCAGCTCATTTTCCCATCTTTTAATTGGTTTAATCTTTTTTTTTTTTTTTTTTTGCATAAGGCACTTGAGTTCCCTGTGTATTCTGGTTATCAGTCCCTTGTCTGAGGCATATTTAACAAAGATATTTTCCCATTGTGAGGGTTGTCGGTTCACAATTGATACTGTGTCTTTTGCTGTGCAGAAACTTCTTAGTCTAATATAGTCCCACTTGTCTATTTTAGGGATTATTGCCTGTGCTTTGGGGGTCTTATTTAAGAAGTCTTTGCCTACTCCAATGTCTCCCAGAGTTTCCCCAGCATTTTCCACCAGTAGTTTTATTGTTTGAGGTCTTAGGTTCAGATCTTTGATCCATTTTGAGTTGATTGTTGTTAATGGTGAAAGATGGAGATTCAGTTTCATCTTTCTGCAGGTGGATACCCAGTTTTTCCAGCACCATTTACTAAAGAGGTTTTCCTTTTCCCAATGGATTGACTGATATCCTTTGTCAAAGATCAGTTGGCTGTAAGCTTTGGGGGTTATTTCTGGGGTCTCTATTCTATTGCATTGGTCTACATGTCTGTTTTTATGCCAATACCATGCTGTTTTGATGACCACAGCTTTATAGTATATCTTGGGATCAGGGAGTGATATGCCTCCTACTCCATTCTTCTTGCACAGGGTTGCTTTTGCAATACGAGGTCTTTTATGATTCCAGACAAATTCTATGATTGTCTTCTGTGAAGAATTTTTCTGGTATTTTGATTGGAATTGCATTAAACGAGTAGATTAATTTGGGTAGAATTGCCATTTTGATTATGTTAATTCTTCCAATCCAGGAGCATGGGATATCCTTCCACTTTTTAATGTCACTTTCAATATCTTTTTTAAGATTTTCATAGTTTTCTTTATAAAGGTCTTTAACTTTCTTAGTTAGGTTTATCCCTAGGTATCGTATACATCTTGTGGCTACAGTGAAAGGGATTCCTTTCTTCAGCTCGGCTTCGTTCAACTTGTTGTTCATAAATAGAAATGCTATAGACTTTTGGATATTGACTTTGTATACTGCCACCTTACTGTATTCACTTATTACTTCAAGAAGCTTTTTCATGGATACCTTTGGGTCTTCTAAGTATACCATCATGTCATCTGCAAATAGAGATATTTTCAACTCTTCTTTGCCTATTCGAATGCCTTTAATATTGTTCTCTTCTCTGATTGCAATAGTTAAGACTTCCAGTACTATATTAAAGAGCAGTGGGGAAAGTGGGCAGCCTTGCCTAGTACCTATTTTCAGAGGAAAAGCTTTCAGCTTTTCTCCATTCAGTATAATATTAGCTGTAGGTTTTTCATAGATTGCTTTTATTGTGATCAGAAATGACCCTTCTATACCAATCTTACTGAGAGTCTTAATCATAAAAAGATGTTGTATTTTGTCAAATGCTTTCTCCGCATCAATTGAGATGATCATATGGTTTTTATCTTTCTTTCTGTTAATGTGGTGTATTACATTTATGGTCTTGCATATATTGAACCACCCTTGCATCCCTGGTATAAAGCCTACCTGGTCGTGATGAATGATCTTTGTTATATGTTGTTGGATACGATTTGCGAGTATCTTGTTGAGAATTTTTGCATCTATATTCATCAGTGATATTGGTCTATAGTTTTCCTTTTTTGTCATGTCCTTATCTGTTTTGGGGATGAGGATGATGGAGGCTTCATAAAATGAATTTGGAAGATTTCCTTCCTTTTGAATCTTTAGAAATAATTTTAGTAGGATAGGGGTTAACTCTTCCTTAAAAGTTTTGTAGAATTCAGAAGTGAAGCCTTCTGGACCTGGTCTTTTCTTTGTTGGAAGGTTATTTATTACTGATTCAATCTCCTGGCTTGTTATGGGTCTATTCAGGTTCTCTATGTCCTCCTGATCCAATCTTGGTATATTATATGCATCCAGGAATTTGTCCATCTCCTCCAAGTTATCTTGTTTGTTGGCATATAGTCGCTCATAGTATCCTCTAATGATATTCTGTATTTCTACTATGTCTATAGTAATATTGCCTGTTTCATCACATATTTGATTAATCTGGTTTCTTTCTTTCTTCTTCTTGATCAGTCTAGCCAATGGTGTGTCGATCTTGTTAATCTTTTCAAAGAACCAGCTTTTGCTTTCATTTATTTTCTGTATGGTTCGTTTATTTTCTATTTCATTTATTTCTGCTCAAACCTTTATTATTTCTTTTCACCTGGCATTTTGGGGGTTTGTTTGTTGTGGTTTTTCCAATTCTCTGAGGCATGATGATAAGTTATCTATTTGCCATCTTTCCATCCTTTACTTATGTGTGCTAATTGCTGTGAATTTCCCTCTTATGACTGCTTTAGCTGTATCCCATAGATTCTGGACACTTGTGTACTCATTATCATCTGTTTCCATAAATTGCTTTATTTCAGCCTTAATTACTTCAGTAGTGAAGAAGTCATTCAGAAGTAGGTTGTTCAGTTTCCATGTGTTCGTGTATTTTCGGGGTCGTTTCTTGAAATTAATCTTGAGTTTAATTCCATCATGGTCAGAGAAGATGCTGGATACAGTTTCTATGCCTTTGAATCTGTAAAGGCTTGATTTGTGTCCTAACATATGATCAATCTTTGAAAAGGTTCCATGCCGGGGTGAGAAAAATGTATATGTTGTGGATGTAGGGTGGAAAGTTCTATAGATATCTGTCAAGCCCTTTCGACTTATAGTATAATTTAAGTCCTGTATCTCTCTATTTATTTTCTGTTTAGAAGATCTGTCTAAAGGAGATAATGGGGTGTTAAGATCTCCAACAATTATAGTATTTCTCCCTATCTCTCCTTTTAGCTCTAGCAGTCTTTTCTTCACATATTTAGGTGCATCTGAGTTGGGTGCATAGATATTTATAAGGGTTATATCTTCTTGTTGGATTACTCCATTTACTATTATATAATGCCCTTCTTTGTCTCTTCTTACAGTCTTTGTCTTGAAATCTATTTTGTCTGAGATCAATATCGCTACTCCAGCCTTTTTTTTTATTTCCATTTGCATGGAATATTTTTTTTCCAGCCCTTTACTTTTAGTCTATGTCTATCTTTATCCATAAGGTGAGTTTCTTGTAGGCAACAGATAGAGGGTTTCTGTTTTCTTATCCATTCAGCCAGTCTATGTCTCTTAACTGGAGAAATTAATCCATTGACATTCAATGTAATTATCGATATTTCCATACCTGATCCTATCAATAAGTGAGCCATTTTCTTGGTTGCTTTTTGTTCTCATATAACTGTCTGTCTGATTTCTTCGTTTTCCTGGTATAGTACTCCCTTCAGAACCTCTTGAAGAGCTGGTCTGGAGTTGGTAAATTCCTTCAAATTTTGTTTATCTGAGAATGTTTTTATCTTTTTTTCCCATATGAAAGATAATTTTGCCAGGTATAGTATTCTTGGTTGAAATTGTTTTTCATTCAACACTTTGACTATGCTTCCCTATTCTTTCCTTGCCTGCATTGTTTCTGCCGGGAGATCCGATGTAAGCCAGATAGGGTGACCTTTGTAAGTAACTTGACGTTTCCCTCTTGCCAACTTTAGTATCTTGTCTTTGTCTGTTGTTTTCGCCAGTCTGGCTATGATGTGCCTTGGAGAGGATCTTCTTGGGTTGATTCTACCTGGGGCCCTATGTATTTCTTGGGTCTGGATATTTGAATGCCTTTCTAGGTTTGGAAAGTTTTCTTCCAGGATTTCGTGGAATAAATTATCTAGGCCCTTATTATTTTCTTCCTCTTCTGGAATACCAGTTATCCGGATGTTGGGGCGCTTGATGGCATCGAGTATTCCTCGTATATTGTCCTCATTTTTCATGGTTGTTTTCTCAATCTTCTTGATACTTTTTTCTAGGTCAGATGTTTTGTCTTCTACATTAGAGATTCGATCTTCTGCCTGGTCTAACCTACTTTTAATACTTTCAAGGGAGGTTTTGATTTCCTGTATCACATTCTGCAATCCTAGAAGTTCCATCTGGTTCTTGTTTAAGGTATCCATTTCTTCTTTCAAGTCATTAAAGGACTTCCTCATCTCCTGAAGCTCCTTATCTCTTTTCTCTTCCATCTCAGTTAGTTTGTTCACTACAAATATTCTGAATTCCTTATCAGACATGTCCACGACATCCATTGTATTGACTGTGGGTGATGTAGGCTTGATGATTTCCCTTGAGGGAGAGGCCTTTTGTTGGTTGCTCGTATTTCTTGAGCCTCTGCGATTGTTTCTGGTCATCAGGTACTCTATATGTTGCTTCCTAACTTATTTAAGGTATCTCTGAGTGTTAAAAGTTGTACAGGAATAAAAATTTGATGATTTATCTTATGGCTGGCCTATCTGTTGCTCACAATTACCATTAACTGTTGCAACTAGTCCTGGATGGCCCAAAATCCTCCCTGTTTCTAAGGAGTGGTGAGTCTCCAACTGACCTAATAAGCAACACCTCAAAAGCAAAGAATAACGAAAAAGGAAATTGCATGGCGCATTGTGCGCCACGCTATTCAAATAACCAATATTCAGAAAGTCCAAAGGCTAGTGGGAAAAGGCCAGAGGCTGATTGACAGGACCAGGTTAGTAGGGCCTGCAGCCTCAGTCCTCCTGGTGTCCGGAACTGCTGGCCGGCTCAGTCCGGTTCGCGGGTGGGATGGGGGGGTAGTTCGTCTTAAAGTCCCAGACAACCAACCTGGGGTCCAAGGAAGAGGAACGGTGGGGATGCGCGGAGGTTTGGAGGGGTTGGGCCTGCACTGTAGTTACTATTAAAAGGATGGAAAAAAGAAGCTTTGGACTTACATGTAAAATATACAAATGACTCTTAAAATCACAAGAAAAGAAACACGCCAATTAAACAGTGGGTGAAACATCTGGCAGATACCTTACTAGAAAAGATCTTCAAATGGTATATGAAAAGATACACACTATAATTTCTCATCATCAAATTCAAAAAATTTAAAAAAAATAAGATCCCCATATACACCAATTAGAATAACTAAAAATAAACAAACAAAAAACAAATCTACCATTAGGGCAACAGTTTGGCAGTCCTCCGGAAGTAGCAATGTTAAGATCTGTTTGTATTATAAAGACATTGAGTGAAAACTTAATCCATTTAAGGTGTCCCAGGCAGGACTTTTGGATGTGATAAGGTCATTTAGGATGGAGCATCTATGAATAAGTTCTGGTATTTTATAAGAGGGGAAAGAGATGAGAACAAGCAGAAACTTACAAATAATCAATCTGTTCAAGATCCTGCCTTCTCCTGCTTTGTAATCTAGCCAGAGTTGGTGGCTAGGTCCTAGTCCTACAAACCATGAGCTGAATAAATCTCTTATTTCTGTTAGCAACACAATTGTTGGCAAGGGTGCAGAGCAACAGGAATTCTGATTGCTAATGGGGATAAAAATTTAGGAAAGCCTTTTTGGAAAACAGATTGGCAATGTCTTACAAAGCTACCCATAGTCTACCTAGAAGATCCAGCAATTCTAATATTAAGCGTATATCAATGAGTTTAAAAACATGTCCACACAAAAAAAAACAACAACATGCAAATGTTTATATCAGTTTACTTATAAACTCTCCAAACTGGAAACAGCCTATAAACTGTATAATACATGAATGGATAAACATACTGTGGTATGTCCATTCAATGAAATATTCCATGATAAAAATAAATGTGTCATCAAGCCTTAAAAAAGCATGAACAGGGAACCAGCAGTTAGCATAATGGCTATGTCGCTGTTCTTCCACGTAGTCGACCGCGGTTCGCATCACGGACCCAGTGGCTTAAAATTCACGCTGGGCACATGTGCGTGCGTGCCCAAGATCCTGAGAGGAGAATGGAGGAGAAGGGATTGCAGCGTGACCATCCCCCTTGGGGGGTGATTTCTCGCTTTCTGTCTCTATGTCTCTCTCTGCCTATCTGGCGAGCGCACGCGCCCTATAGCAAAAACCTCTCTAAAAAAAAAAAAAAAAAAAAAAAAAAAAAGCATGAACAATTCTTAAATGCATATTACTAAGTAAAGTATCCAGGATGAAAAGATTGTTACAATTCCATTTATATGACATTCTGGAAATGGCAAAACTATAATGCAGTTACAAAATCAGTGATTGCCTGGTTTTAGGGAGTATAAGAAAAGAATGAATTAGTGCAACACATAGGATTTTTTTAAAGATGTGACAGAATCCTGTATGATATTCTAATACTGGATACATGCCACTGTGCATTTCTCTGCCCAAAGGTATTTAAATAAGAAAAATGTGAACTTTAATTAACAAAAGTTCAAAACAAATATTTAGAGGTTTTTTTTTTTTTTTTTTTTTTTTTTTTTTTTTTTTTTTTTTTCGCTATAGGGCGCGTGCACTCACCAGGCCGAGAGAGACATAGAGACAGAAAGCGAGAAATCACCCCCCAGGGGGGATGGTCACAGCGCAATCCCTTCTCCATTCTCCTCTCGGGATCTTGGGCACGCACGCACACGCACCCGGCGTGAGTTTTAAGCCACCGGGTCCGGGACGCGAACCACGGTCGACTACTTGGGAGTCCAGAGACATAGCCATTACACTAACTGCTGGTTCCCGAAACAAATATTTAGAGGTTTTTAAGGGGATCTAAACCCCTTGCTGAAAACTGAAATTAGTCATTCTATCCTGCATGCCTGGAAAGGAAGCTGTCTTCAAACAATGATTATCCACTGACACTATCAGGTCTCCTTGCAACCTGCCAAAGACAATTATCAGGACACATTTTTCCCCAAGGCAATGATAACTTGTTTTTTATTTCCAGCTGTACTTCACATTGACCTCTTCCCCTACCTAAGTTTTGTATTTAGTCCAGTATGGCAGAAATGATTACAGACTCTAGTAGGTTGTTGTCATCAGAGAGGAAGCATTGTGATGGGACTCAGTTCTTGGGCTTAGATCTCTTAACTTTAGAAACCCTTTCTGAGACACAAGTAAAGCCACAGTTGCAAGAAAAGTATGAAAAAGAAAAGTTTTAATCAGTCCATTTGGGAGCCATCCAAGCAGGCAAGTCACCAGGTGGCAACTACACCAGGAATGGGATTAGGTTTACCCTTACTGTGAGGTCTTGTCATGAATACTTAAGAGGGAAAGCGGATCCCTGAGACTGGCTCTATTGTTTACATGGGCTTCTGTGGTGCCTGCATGCTAATTGGTAATGTGAAAGTGGGGAGTCCCAAATCTGAGTGCGCATGCCCGTAATGTTTACCAATCCCAAAGAACACACCTGGAGTTCCAGTAAGGGAAGACAAGGGTTTACTAACTAGGGAGGCTCCGCTGAGAGCCGGGCAGGGAATGGACCATAACATCATGAATAAAAGCTCACATTATACGTTACAGATCAGAGTGTATGTATCATCTATGTGATTCACACAGACTCACGATCTCCAAGGCAAGGATCAGGTTTCTACATACATTGTCTGAGGGTGATCATGGTCAAGGTATCGATTAGCAGAGTTGACGAAGCTTATACATGAATGTAGTGCCTCTGATCTGGGGATGTTGACACAGGAGAGAGGTTATGTCTATAGAATAGATCCAGCTGTGAAACAATTCCATGGGGTAAGGGGATGGTCATGAGATGTTCAGGAGGCCCAGCTGCACTAGCAGGCGGGTCTTAGAGAGATAGGGTGAAAAGGGAAGGGTGAGGAGGTCTCAAAGTATGGAGCCTACCCTCACATGGGGAACTCAAGTGCCTTGTAAGGGGAATTCATATGCATGCCCAGTGTAGACTTTGAAGGTACAAGCATATGCGTAGGGGTGATTTTGCCAGATCTGTCTGGCACCTCCCAGGGTAAGGTTAAAAATTAGTCAAGCAGCTGGGGGAGTGTCAGTGTGTGCATGCCTCGCTGTGGGAGGGGAAGGAAATGACATTTTCCAGGTCCTCTAATTACAACAGGAAAAAACAATTTTTCAAACTTGTTTATTTATTTTTTTCTTTATTCCTCTGTCTTATACTTTAAGGGTTAGCTGATGTTTGTAGCTTCTGTAACTAATGTAATCTGTAACTATTGTAACAAATAAGGTCATAAATAAACCTGTTTACTTAGAAGAAACTTAAGTTTTTTTGGGCAATAATCACAAAACCTATAACCTTGTAACTGGACTAGGGATCTATAGCAAGAGATCTTAAGAGATGGGAATGTTTACTCAAGAGACACAATGTAATGGGTCAAATTGGGAGAACTGTAATTATGTTATTATTTACCATAATAGTTACAGAAGTTTAAATTGCTTTTTTTAAACTGTATAGTTTAAGGGGACCAGCAGATGGCATAATGGTTTTGTGCTGGACTCCCACCATGGTTTAAGTTCCAAACCTGATGCCTCAAAACTCACGCAAGGTGTATGTGCATGCAAGTCCAAGATCCTGAGAGGAGAATGGAAGAGACGGGATTGTGGCATGGCCATTGTCACTTAGAGGGTTATTCTTCCTTTCTGTCTCTCTGTCTCTTTCTGTCTCTCTGGTGAGCACTCACGCCCAACAGCAAAAAAATCTCTTAAAACAAAAACCGCAGAGCATAAAAAAAATTATATTGTAGATTCTCTTTATCAATGTATGTCACAAGTCTGAATCAACAGATTCAATATTACTGTAAGAACAAAAACAGAGTCATAAATGTCATGTACAAGGAAAAGGTGAACAGAATAATTTGGGGAAAATCATAAGGGTAAGAATAACACTGAACTAGTTGAACTTATGCTTTAGGTAACAATGGATAAACGAGAAATGTGAGTATATAACATGCTGAAAATTTCTGTTCTGGGACTTGTGAACTAACAAGCCCCAGGGCTCCAGGTTATGGGACCTGTGGGCCCCAACACAGCTAAATAAATTCTGTTTCTCCCTTTACTTTGCATCTTGATGATTCACAGAAATGGCTGCTGGATTTTATCCGGCAACGTACTGACAGTCGAAGCAGTGAAGTCAGATAATCTTTCTCCAGTTGGTGCCAGGGGTCTGGCTGCAACCCCTGACAACCATGACTGGTGTGTCCGATCCCCTTTCTAATAAGGTCTGGGAACTTCCTGCTCATCTCTGACTACCTACAACACTCTCTTCCTGGTGTTGACCTCACTGAATAAATTTCTTTCCTCATTTAAGAACTCCTGTCCCTTATAAAGTGACAAGTAGCATGGACTTCATTTCTGGTCCTTGGAATGAGTATCCCTGCCCACTCAGGCATCATGCTCCATGCTCCAT
This sequence comes from Tupaia tana, assembly GCA_026018925.1. Classification (NCBI taxonomy): domain Eukaryota; kingdom Metazoa; phylum Chordata; class Mammalia; order Scandentia; family Tupaiidae; genus Tupaia; species Tupaia tana. The sequence goes on from JAKSZU010000003.1 coordinate 211,372,758, forward strand.
GGAACTGGGACACCATCTGACAAAGGTAGGGTTGGGAATAATAGTTGTCTCTGGAAACTTCAGTGAAGTATTGGCAATGTACTGGTCATGCTGGGTCTAGAATGCCTATGTACGTTTGATTTAGGAGTGTGTGTTTTTCTCTAAGTTACACAAAATCATTTTTCATTTTGTTTTGTTTTGTATTTTAGGAGAGAATTTTTTATAGGACAGTGCACTCTCCAGAGAGACAGAGACTAAGAGATGGAAGGTGAAAAATCACCCTTCAAGGGGGTTGACCATGCCACAATCCCTTCTCCTTCATTTTCATTTTGGGAGCACATGCACTTGGCATGAGTTTCAAGCCTTCCAGTCTGGGACTTGATCCACGGTCAACTACATGGGAGTCCAGCAACATAACCATTACACCATCTGCTGGTCCTCCTATTCTTTTGTAATATGAAAATGACATTTGATTAGAAACCAATTTATGTAGGGCCCATGCAGGATTATGCAAATCATTAAAGCAGGTAATCTCAATACATTTGTTTTTTAAGTTTAAATCATAGGCACAGAAATTCCAGCATTCTAAGACCATATTTTCCATAATTAAACTATTTTTTCAGATGAAAATTTCACCCCCTACACCACCATTGCTGAACCAGTCTTTAAAATTTAAAATAGGTTTTCAAGATTGATTGGAGGGGAATGTCAAGTAAAATATTGCCTAAAACCAAACATTTAGACTTTTAAGTTATTCTTGTTTTCTTGATTTTTTTTCTTTAAAGGTGAATGGAATTGTCTGTCACTACAAAACTGTGCTTTTATTTGTCTATGGAATGAACCTTGATAATTCCACAAAGGCCTACCAAGAGCTTTTAAAGAACAAGAGAACTGCCTGCCTCCAGGGACTTGTCAGCACTTAGTATTGCTTGTTTTCTGCTCCTTTGTTTTCAACAAAGAAAAACCAAACTTTACAATTGAAACAAGAAGTGCAGTCCTCATTAAGTCTGAGCCTATGTTGGAAACAAAAGAAGCCAGAAACTTTTCTTGGGACTTTTAATTTGTGGAGAGTGATGCCAGAGGTTTTAAATCCCAGAGCCCGGTGGTCTGACTCCAAATGACTTGTACACCATGGAGGGAAAGCCCTGATGGAGGACTCAGAAGTAAATGCAAATCTGGGAAATTAAAGCTCTGGTTATTTTTCTGTAGCTTATTCATTGCCCTCAATGACATACATGAAGTTAAAAGAAAAATGTTTTATGGAGTGTGCTACAAACTACTGTATGCAGGGGCTGAGTGTCCCTAAGCCACTTAAGGTTACCCTAAGACCGAGAACATTCTGTTTGACAGTCTACACTTAACGTAGTACCCTTATCATTGGCAGAGCACCTTCATTGAGTTTACTTCTTGTCTCTTAAAACACCTTGTCTTTATTCTTACTCTCCAATTTACATCTAAATACAACTTCCATCAATGCAGTAACTATATTTTAAATATGGAATTTATTGGCTCCTGTGAAACAAAGCAGCGATCCTGGAAAAGGTCCCGGCTCTCAGATTCCCCCTTCTGTTGAGTGAAGAAGTGATTGTTCCTTAACCTGCAAATGTACAGGAGCTGCAGCTAAAAGTAAAACATCTTTCTTAACTGCTTGGGATGTGTGGTCCATTTCAATTTTAATAACCTGAGCAGGGTTTGAGCCTCCAGAATTTGGTTTTGTCTATCCCATGGCTACAGTAATCATTTGAAGGCATATTCTAGTTCACAGTAAACAAAGTGACTTTCAAATAGTAATAGATTAACCTGTGGTCCATCACTCATTTTCTCCACAATGCTCTCCAAATTCCTGATGTAAAGTTGTCTTTTATTTTAATGGACAGGTCTGCAGTACTCCCAAAACCCTTGTAACACCCCCACTTGGAAAAAAAAAAAAAAGGTGTGATTTTAAACTCAAATCCGTACGATGTTTTGCAGGCTATGAAACCCAGTAGTCAGGAAAGCTCATAAGATGGTCGTGTCCTCTTGAACCAGGCATGGAGCTGTAAAAATGTGTACTTGAGGGCCAGCAAGTGGGGTAGACTTATGCCTACTGAATCACACATGGTCAGGTGCATAGTTCAAGTACCATACCTGGAGGCTTGAGGATCATGCCGGGATCGTGCGCTTGCATGCCCAAAATCCCAAGAGGAAAGTAGAAGAGAAGGGATTCCAGCATGGCCATCCTGCCTGTCGGGTGTCTCTATCTTTCTCTCTCTCTCTGGTGAGTGCACACACCCTATTAAAAACAAAATAAAACAAAATACTAAAAAAAAGGAGGCCAGCAAATGGCTTAAATTAAAAAAAAAAATCACCAGATGACTTAATGGTTACTTTACTAGACACCCATGTAATTGACCACTGCTCAACTCCCAGACCTGGCAGCTTAAACTCACACTGGGTGCATGTGCATGTGTGCCCAAAATCCCAAGAAGAGAATTGGAGAAGGGATTACAGCATGGCCAACCCCTTTTCTCACATTCTATCTCTCTGTGTCCCTCAGGTGAGCACATGAGTCCTATAGCAAAAATCTCTCTTAAAAAAAAAAACATATATACTTGAGAAAGACAGGTTCTTTCAGTGTCAGCTTCCTACTCTCCTTCCTTCATAGGAGGCATTAAAGCCATTCTTTCCTCTCTAACTGTCTGAGGTAACAGTCTGGTTGTGAACTTGGTAAACTTGGTTTGAGTTTGGTAACATCATTTTCTCTCTCGCTCTGTCTTTTTTGTATAGTTTCTTTTTATTTATTGCTTCAGTGAGTGAAAGAGAAAGGAGGAGGAGGGAGAGAAGAAGGAGGAGAGAGAGGGAGGGAGGGAGGGGGAGAGAGAGAGACAGAGAGAGAGCGAGAAAGAGAGAGAGAGAGAGAGACAAACAGCATCCCCAATAGGTTCTAGACATCACAGTTCACTCCTGGCTTCAGCCAGCCATGCCTGTTGTATGCTCAAGCCTGGAAACTTAGCACATGGATCGGCCTCACAGTGTTTTGACTTACTGCTGCACCACAGGCCCCTGATAATAGCTTCTTTACAAACTTCCTTTGTGATCTTTCTAGAGAATGTGCTACTCTAACAAGCATTTGGTTACTTGAAGTGACTCTTAGCTTGCGTCCCCAATCCTTCTTTCTTTTCAAGTCACTCCCTATCATCTGTTTGGATTTTGTTTTTATATATGAAATTTTGGGTTTTATAAGCTCTGACTTCTTCTGCTTACTTTGCTTTTTTCATCTGGTTTTAAGCACTACTTACAGGCCCATGTTCTGAATGTTTGTCTTAATCCTGGAATTTTCCAAAATTTTCTTTCTGGAATCACTGAACACCTGAATCTGGCTGTCCCATAGCCCCATCATGTACCCCATCATCAAAACCAGTTTTTCGTTAAACTGTTGCTTTTATCTCTAGACTAAACACATAATCGAATTATTTAACTAGAAATTATGGGGGTCATCCTGATGTGGGAAGTTGGGATGCATGGGCCCAATACCCAATGTAGGAATAACAGCAAACTGGATTCTTTGTCTCATGCTCACAAAGAATTAGAGATGTGGACACAGAGAGGGGACAGCAAAGCAGAGTTTACCGAAGGGAGAGAACAGCTCCCAGGCAGGAGGGAGTCCTGGAAAATGGGTTGTCAAAGAGAAGTCAGATTCAGCCTTATTACAAAGCTTCTCCACCATCAATTCTTGAGGAAAAGTTATTTCCAAAAGGTCCAAAGGATGTGACCCAGGCTGCAGTGAAGATCTTATGTCACTGCAAATGGGTCCTTTCTCAGAGTTTATCAAATAGACTTTTCCCATTTTTCCTTAAACAACTTTGACATGCCTGCCAAAGGATGAGCTAAAAAAGATCATTTATCTCCATCAGCAATAGAAATTTGGATCTTAAAATAAAGGATATTCAAGTTTCAAGACTATGTTTATCAGAGTGTAAAGCAAATGATAAGTACGAGTTTTGTAGAATTAAAGTGTATAAATTATATATTATAGTTTCTACTCTCCTTTTTTGTTCTTGCATTTTTTGTTTTCTATTTTATCTTCCTTCTAACTACTCAATTATCTTCTTAAGGAAATAACGCATTACAATATAGAAAGCGGGCAGTGTTACTCAATGTGAAAGGAAGGACTAGAAGGGTTGGGCTTATAGTAGCTCAATAATGTGCTTATCCTGTATTAGACCCTGTTCTAAGAACTTTGCCAAATACTTTTATTTCTGTGACCCTTTATAAATATATTAGCTCATTTAATTTTTAGAGTAACTCTTACGCATAGGTACTACTATTATTTCCAGGTTATGAATGAGTCACGGAAATGTTAACTGCATGTCCCAGATAACAGCTAGTTGCACAGCCTAGAATTCCAACCCAGACTAATCCTTAACCAACATACTATACTCTGTAATGGAACAAAAAGTGACTCAGGGTGTCACATTATGTATTAAAGTTAGCACCCATCAGTAATCACATACACAGGTGTTTGCGCACACAGGATATATTAAAGGCAGGTATATAAATAACATTGAAGCTATTTAAAGACATTTCCTCCTTATACAAATCATTTAGAGGAAACTGTAATTATCCTAGAGATAACCACTTATTAATAAAGACAACTTAATCGTAGTTGTTGACCCATGTGTTGTGCTTGGAAAGGACAGCAGGCTTAATTTATTAAAATTCACTGTGTAATGACCCAGAACCACACTCTAACAACAGGTGACTTAACCCATATAAAAATAAACCCAGTAGTATTAATGAATCAAGGAATCTCAAGGCTTTGGTAAGAGGTGGAGTGCAGAACAAAAGGTCCTTTAATAGTCACACTTTATACACTGTGATTTTTCAGTCCAATTTCACCTGATATAAAGGATTTGTAAAAGGACTGAGTTCATCCTTTGTGTATTTTGTGAATCTTTATAATTACACATTTCTTCTTTTGTTTGAATGAACAACTTTGTTCTGTTTCTTATATTCACATCGTTCCCCAGAAAAGTCCATCCTGATAGGAAGCTTCTTTATATAGTTTAAATGTCTTCCCAAACTTCATTGTCCTTGATTTTGCTTCTCCTATTTTGTTATCCTTATTAACTGAAGGTAAACACTTCCCTTTATGACTTAGGTATCTCTCTATAAACATGAGCTTACTTTAGCACAGTAAAATCCTTTGCCATATATACCCCACTTTCCATTTATATTCGTAGCTTTCTCACTGCCCTGAATTCTCATGTGTACTGAAAGATTGCTTTTCTCCCTTCTTTATGGTCTTGGTCTTACACAAAGGGATCTAAGGAATCTAATGGGCAGTGTTCTCCAGGGTTCTCCTTGTAGCCCTTTTGCCATTCAATACTACATTGGGTGACTGCATCCAGTCTCCTGCTTCACAGGGCTAGGTTCATATTTTATAATCATGTAGTTCTAGGCCTACTGTTTCTATAAAGTTGTATGATTCTATCTCCAGTTACTCATTGGACACTCCTACTTTCAAAAAACTCATGCTCCAATGGAAAGAAAAAAAAAAAAACATAATTCAGAATAATGTGAAAGGCCGAAAGGGGGCATCTAACACAGTCTGGGGTGTCAGGAAGATTTCAGGATGTGTCTATATAGAGGATGAGTACTAAGGGCCAGCCATGGCAATAGGAAGACAAATGGTGCAAAATCACTACAGGCAACAAAGTGGAACTGCATGAAGCTTAACCTGACAGCAGCATAGTGGGTGAAAGGATAATGCACAGAAATGTGGCTTAAGAGGTAAGCAGGGCCAGATCATAAAAGGCTTAGCCTTTGAATGTTGTCGGATAAGTACTTTAGAAATATAACTTTCAGGGTGGCATGGAAATTAGATTTTAGAAAAGCAAGACAGGAGTCAAGAAGATCAGCTGTGAGTCTATTGGAGTTGTTCTCCTGACAGAGGCAGACTGAATTAGGACAGTTAGCTATTAGGTGGGAGATAAGTAAATGGATTCAAGAAAGGGTTTAAAAGGTAAAACTGTCATAATGTTACAATTAGATACCAGGTATATGAAAAAGAAGATTTTAAGAATGACATAAAAGAATATGGCTTGAGAAACTAGGTAGATACACTGGATGTGCCCAGAAGTTTTGGATGGAGGTGGAAGTTTAGATTCCCTTTGTAATGTGCTGAATATGATCTTTCGAAGTAACATCCAAGCAGAGATGCCCAGAAGAAATTTAGACATATAGATCTGGAGAATGGATTGTCTACATGGACTCAAAATTCAGTGCTGGATTTGAAGAAGAGATGACATAAAAAGCACATGGAAGATCTTTGGTTGATCTTGAGCAAGTGTCCTGTAAGCCTGGAAGACAAGGACAAGATTGCAAAGGATAGAAACAGGCTCATTGTTGATGGGTGCATGGGAAGTTAGGATGGATCAGAACTGATCTCCTTTTTTTTTTTCATGATAATGGGACTAATAGTATTGGCTCGATTGTAAAATAAATGAGACTGAATATCAGCGTGTGGACAGTGCTGCATTTTGGGATGATGCTCAAAGCAATACAAAAAATAATTAAGGGCAAGTAAAGGAATTTCTAAGTGGTATGGAGGGCTGAGCTCACGGTGGTACTTTAGGAGATTGGGATCTAGCCCAGTTCCTGGCCAGGGAACTGAAACAGAGATGAATGTTACCAGCATAAGTACATCAGCATGAGTTACTAGCATAAGTAACCTGAATCCAGCTTGTGGTTGACCCTTGAACAACATGTGGATTGGGAACTCCTACCTCCTTCGGACTCCCCCAGCACTTAGCTACTAACAGTCTACTGTTGACCAGAAGCCTTGTCAATAACATTCATGGGAGATTAACATGTACTTTCTATGTTACTAACATTCACATATTTATATCCTTTGAAGCCCAGTGCTTTTACTTCCAATTTTCCAGGATATCTGCTCAGCATCCAATGATCTTATACAGGCTCTTTGTATTATCCCTTCACAAATCCAAAACCAAATGTTGAGTCTATACATTTATCCTGCTTTTGAGACCTGCATGTCTAAATTTCTGCTGGGCCTCTCCACTTGGACATTACACAAAAATTTTATATTCAGCAAACCTCTAATGGAATCTCAATTCCCATCTCCAATCAAAATTCCTTTGTACATATTGTGAATCTACTATATATACTATATACTGTATTCTTATGATAAAACAAGCTAGATAAAAGAAAATGTTAAGAAAATTATAAGGAAGAGAAAATGTATTTAGGGTGCTTTTTGAGAAAAGTTATATGTAAGTGGACCCGTGAAGGTCAAATCTGCATTGTTCAAGGATCAAGTATATATACTATTGTTTACATTTCTAAAGCAGCCCTTTAGAGTAATAATACCATGATTTCCATTTTAGAGATATTTTTTTAAAGTGAAAATTTAGAGCCAATAAGTAATTTGCTTAGGGAAACCCAGAAAGTAAATAGTAAACCCTAGAAGGTCAGTTATGAGACAACATTACATTGGACAAATATTCTGCTTCTTAAATTTGAGAAGCTTGCTTTTTTCATGAAGTGACTTACAGTCTATGAGGAGTATTGGTCACCAATTTATAGTCAGGATCAATGTCTAAGTAAAGGCTGGTGACACTAGCCCAGAAACACTGGCAAGCAGTCCTACTTGGTACAAGGCTACACTTGATAATCTCCTAAGCACTTTCTGAACTTGAAATTTGGAGTATCTTTCCTTTAAATGCCAATTACAGGATATATGTGTGTGTGTATATATATATATATATATATACACACATATATATATATATATACACATATATATATATATATTCATTCATTCATTTCATGGCATAAAATTCCAGAAGTGTCTGAAATTTTAAATAACTTAATTGCAGTCTTTACTTACTGCTAATATGAAATATGAGTTTGTTTAGTGTGCTTGTGTGTGTGTGTGTGCACAGAGCCAGAGCTTTGACTTTTGCTCTTTATTGCATTTCTTAAACTAGCTACACTTGGCAATTCATTTACATCAATAATTGAAAAGCCATCAGTCTCCTCTTGTCTGAAACTCCTTGCTATGCACGCTAATGATATGCATGATTGGCTATTGCCATAAAAATGCACCATAAATTTTTTAAAGATAATTCAACTACAGAGAATGAATCAATATGAAGTACAGCGATAACACATGAGAGACAATCTCGCTAATGCTACTTCAGGGTAGTGAGGACTCCTCTTGATGGGGACCTGTCATTCCTCCCAGGTGGAGTTTTTCAGTAGTGATTTGGCACTTTCTTCTTTTAAAACTTGCCTAAGACACTGTGCTCTCTTCCATCTCATTTTGTAGCCCACTCACCATTGATGATAGTTCTGCTTGGCTTTCTAGTTCCCATTGGTTTTGGGTGTCCTGTAAGAGAGAAGGTGTTGTTGTGTCTTAGGAGTGCCATACAATTGGGCATGACATATTGTGCTCATTCATTCATTTAACGGACTGTTATGTGTTTGTCCTTAAATAAATAGTAGTCTCATATGAGACTGTCACCCATTAGATGGCACAATGGCAATTGGAATCTGAAATCTAACCAACCCTAAGGCTTGTCAGTGCTCAGAGAAAGGGGCAGTATTTAAATTGAATGAGGACATCCTGGGCCCTAAATGTGATTATTTTGCTTGTTTTAGAAAGCTGGGCGATGCCATTTGAAGGTCATCCCTCATCTTGGGAAACTACTCAGAAACTACTCAGAGGTAGGGTCAGAGGGTAGGTACAGCCACGTTAGCATTGTCTATTCTAGGCCAGTGACGACAGGCTGTCTTATAGAAACTGAAGTTCACACTTTCACATTTTAGGTAATGAGGGAGTATGACCACACTTAACTCCATTCTCAGCTTACGTGTTTCCACAGAACATCGCTGGACACACTGTAGCAACACGCAGTCTAAGTCAGATCTCTGTCTTTGCAGAGAAGTGGGCACCCTAGATACTGAGGAACCCAAAGATGGGATGGGATCACAATTCTAGTTGGGCAACAAAAATCTCCAGGTTTCTTTCCACCCTGCTTCATAGGATAGCTTTCTGAAGAAATGCACATCCTCGGAATACAGATGGATGTGGACGTGAGTGTGCACACACACATACACATACAAGCACATAAAACAGACAGTTTGGAACTCACTGTTTTGACTAATTTACTTTCTAGAGCTGCTTTCCACCTATCTACACAGGGCTGGATTTCAAAATTGTTTTCTGGAGTAAGGTCAGTGACTTTTCTTATTCTTCAAACTGACTTTGAGACTTAAAAGCAGAAATTCATACATATATATGTATGTATAACTGAATTTCTGCTTTTATATATATGTGTATGTATTTCTATATATACATATATATCTATATATACATATATATGTAATACTCTATACACATATATATGTATATATTTGTATATTTTTCTATATATACATATATATAGAAGTATATATGTATATATAGAAATATATACATGTATATATTTCTACATATACATATACATGTGTATATATATGTATACACATATGTATATACACATACACACACAAACACACACACATATCCTAGTACTATAATTATTAATTAGAGTAAGGCCCTGCTTGTTTCTCATTTTTTTCATTCCTGGTCTCTGTATTCCTCTTCTGCATCATGAGGGTCACTCGAAAGTGTGTGTCCATCAATATGAATACACATCATACACTAAATAGTGTTACTTGGTATGCATAATTTTAATTTCCATATAGGTCATTGTGATTTAGTTGCATTCTATTTTGTATTATATTTTTATATCCATTCACGCAGTAGTATTTTATTTGTAGTTCAATCCTTTAATACTGTATTTCATTGAATCCTTACAAATGATCTATCCATTCTCCTCCCGATCATGCCTCAACTCTTTGCTTACAATACACACACACACACTCATACACACACACGTGCGCACACACACAGCATTGTAATCAACTGCTTAGTACAGGTCCCTTGTAGTATTTCTCTGCAGTATGTGCTCAGGAATGGAAGTGATTAATTATAATTATAAGGCATATGCCCACTTAATTTCATGAAGTACCACCAGAATAATTTTCAGAATGGCTGGGGACACTGTTATAATTGATGTACTAGAGTTGTTATCTGGCTACATCTTTACCAATACTTGGCATCATGGCATCTTTCCAACTTTTGGTATTCTGATTAAGGCTGCCTGATATCTCCATTGTGCTTTTAATTTGCCTTTTTCTGATTTCAAATTAGTTTGACTAATTTTTTGGAGAAGTTTTAGATATCTAGTTTATGTTCCTATAAAGTAGTTTCCCCACTTTTCTGTTATATTTTTAAACACATTTTTTTTTCTTGTCTTAGAAATAAGATATTTAGAAAAGGAAGACCAGAGTAGTGGTAAAAGGTAGGACTCTAGAGTCAGAGAGAAGATTAATTCCTGAGTTCACTATTTACCAGCTCTGTGACATAGAAAAGTTGTTAAAGTTTCTGTTTCTTTTCTTCTATATGAAGTAGATAAAGTCTCAATAAATATTAAATGACACAATCCATTTACTATTACTGATATTTGAAATACTGATATTATTTTGGTTAAAGAAGACCCAGAGGTCTCCATCTTCTCCCCCCCTCCCCACCTAATGCAACAATTTTTTCCAGAAGGTGAGTGATGACAGATTACCATTTTTAGATTTACTTTTAGGATGATTTTTTTTATGGAGTAATATTTCAGTTGGATACAATTTATACATAAGATAATGTGTGTATCTTAAATGTTCAGTTCTATTATGTTGGGCAATTTTAAACATGTACGTGACAACCAACCCAAACAACATTTAAAATGTTTTATCCCATTCTGTTGTGTGCTGCTTCATTCAACCTTCTTTGCATCCCCAGCTTTGAGAAAACTTTTCTTTTCTTTGATGAAAAGTCTTAGACTTTGTATGTGCAGAATTACCATCATATGTACTCTTTTGTATCTGCTTTCTTTGGTTCAAAGCATGTTTTCTTTCCTTTATTATTATTTTTTAATGAAATTTTTCATTTATTTCTTTCTAGAGAGAGAGGATAAGCATGTGACATGCACCTCTAACAGAATGTCATGCCACAAGTCACTCCCAGTCTCAGCCTACAGCATAGGCATGAGTGGGAAGTGCCCTACATGCTCTCGGGGAGGTCTCTGGACGTGAACCCAGGGCTATGAAGAATAAGGCTGTCAGTGCAGATTCTTTATTAGGAGTGTGTATGCGTGTGTACATGCACGCATGCATGCACAGAGGCTTTTATATATTTTAGGGAAATGCCAGAGTGCATTCTGAAGGACTGTTTAGCAGTTTCTTACAAAGTTAAACATATCTACTCTAACCCCAGTAGATATATGTTTAACTTTATAAGAAACTGCTAAACAGTCCTTCAAAATGGTTGTACCATTTTACACTCCCAACAGTAAGAGTGTTGCCCTACATGTTTATCAACATTTGATTTCGCTCATCTTTTTTATTTTAGCCACTCTACTAGGTGTGAAAAGATAGCTCATTATGGTTGTAATCTCATTCCCTGATGACTAACTCTCTATTTATATGTCATTTTAAAAAATAATTATTTATTTAAATTTATTTATTATTATTATTTTAATTTTCTTCAGGGCATGTGTGCTCACCAGAAAGAAAGTGAGAGACAGTGAGAGAGGAAAAGTAGGAAAGCAAGCTGCCAGTTTGGGGATTCATATCATGGACGGCCATGTGTAGATCCAGCCGCTTAATGACTATGCTACCTGTTGTCCATCTTATGTGTTTATTGGGCATTCTACATCTTAATTTGTAGATAACATAGTAAAATATTTTGGTTTTTTTTGGTAGATTGGGTTGTCTTTTTGGTTGTTGTTTTATAGTTATTTATATATTCTGTATTTGAGGTCTTCTTTTTTGCTGTTGTTTATTAGAGCAAGACAGGAAGAGAAGAAAAGCAAAAGAAAGTGGAAGATAAAAGGGACAGGGAGAGAGACCAAGATAGGTACTTTTGACAATGTCATGCTGTGTCACCATCCTCCTCCTCCTCTTTTTGATTAGCTAGTATATAACAGGTTCATTCAACTGTGCCAAGCATGTTCAGATTGACCTGGGAACCAACAGGCATCCTGTGTGTCTCCCAGCCTCTTGAGCAGTGGTGCTATACGTGAGCCATTGTGACCGGATGCAGTGTCTTTTTTAAGACGTATGTTTTGTAGCTATTTGCTGCATTCTGTGGCTTACTACAGTACTATTTTACTTTATTAATATTAATATTCTTTCGATGAGAAGAAACTTTAATTTCAAAAAAATCACCTGCTTTTAGTCAACTTATGCTTAATGGTTTGTTGGCTTGTTTTATATTTAATCTTTTTTCTTCTTATTTCAATGTCAGAAAGACATTCTCTGGCATTTTCTTTAATAACCTTTATTGTTCTAACTTGCATTGATTTTTCTTTTTTCTATTTATGAGAAGGTGAAAGGGAAAGGGAGAGACAGAGAAATAGGTATCTCCGACAGGGTCTTACCATGTTTGACCCTCCTGCCCAGCCTCCTAGTTGGTAGGATTTCAGGCCTATCTGGAGTGTTCAGGTTGGCTCAGGTACTAAAACCACACCAGCCCAGGCACTAAAACCAGGCTGGCCATGTGTCTTTCAGCCTCCCAGGCAGTGGTGCTACCTATGTTTCACCACAGCTGAGCACGCTATCATTTCTGTTTTAAGTTGTTTAATTCTATGACTCATTTTAAATACATTTTGTATTTGGAGTGAAGAAGAAGAAATCAACATTTTCTTTCTTTCTTTCTTCCTTTTTTTTTTTTTTTAACAAATGGAATTCTGATTGCACTAACACTTTTTAAAAAGGCTTTTCTTTTTCTATTTAATTGATTTGCCATTTGCCAAAAATCAATAAACTGAGTACTTATGGGTGATTTTTGGACTCTGTTTCATTGATCTTACACCAATGTTGCACTATCTTTATTCCTAGATGTTTATAATAAATCTTAAAAGCAGATAATATACATTTTATTCTTTCTCCTAGATATTTTTTTGGCTATTTTAGATAATATGCCTTTCCACATACATTTTATAAGCTCACCATTCTCCTCAACAATATCAGCCAAAACAAAAGCTTGTGGCTGAGTGGTAGTGTAGTGGTAATGGACTGGCAATGTGGAAATCCAGCACCTTAACCATCACACCTGGACCCACACAGGAGCGGTTCTGGCTTTGCAAACCAGGACCTTTGTGAGCATGCTGGGTGTGGCTGCAGGTGTAAGTGATTCTGGCTGCCTGAGCCTGCAGGGGAATTGTTGCATGACAACCCTGTCGGGGGCACCTGTCTCTCTGTATCTTCTTCTCTCTCTCCATCTGCCTCTTTCTCATGAAATAAATACATAAATAAAATTTTTAAAGATTCAAAAAACAATTTTGCAATAGTGCCCAAGCACTAGCCAGGAGTTGGGGGTAAGAGATGGGAAAAATAAGAAAGTACCCCACAGGAAAGATGGCCATACTGCATTTCCTTCCCCTTCATTTTTCTCCCAGCATGTTTTTCAAAACACCAGATCTGGGACTAGAACTGTGCAGTTGGCCATGTGGGATCCAGCTGCCTTAACCACAGGTAACTCTTTGGTGGGATTTTAATTCACATTTCTGTCATACCAGTAGAACAGTTCATGAAAATCAATATCTTAACTGTAGTCAGAGTTACAACAACAGTAAATATGACCTGTCTATCCATGTATTTAGGTCTTAAATTTCTCTCTCCCATGTTTGGTTGCTTTCAATGTAGAGATCTTGCACATCTTTCATTAGGTTTATTCCTAGGGTTTTCAATGTTTATTGGTCATTTTGCAAATAGCTAAAATATAGTTTTATAGTTGTTTGTTGATAATATATAGAAATAGAATACATTTTATGCATTAACCTTGTATTCTGTTGTCTTGCTAATTTATTTATTCTAGGATCTTTTGGTAGATTTTGTTTTATATGTAAAAAGTAAATCATCTTTGAAAAATGATGGTTTTGACTCAGATGGTGATATGATGGTTAAGGCGCTGGATTTCCACATGGCCAGTTCGAGACCCGAACCTGATGGCTTGCTTTCTCACTTTCCCTCTCTCTCTTTTTCTCTCTCACCTTCTCTCTGTCTCTCTTTGATGAGCATGCATGCTCTGTAGCAAATTTTAATGAATAATAATAATAATAAATAAAATAAATAATTTTTAAAAAAGAAAAATGATGGTTTTGATTCTTCTTTGTCATATTTATTCCCTTCTCTTGCTTTAATACATTGTACCTGCAGTACTATATTTAAGAGAAGTATTGTGAGTGAATATATTAACTCAATTTTTAACTTAAGAAAAAAAATTTCTGAATCATGAAATATGTTAAATGTGGGCCAATAAATGGTGTGGTAGTTAAGGTGTGGATTCCCACATAGTCAACCAATGGTTTAAGTCCCAGACCTGGTGGCTTGAAAATCACACTGGCTGGCCAGCAGTGTTGTGGTTAAGGTGTTGGACACCCACATGGCTGACCAAGGTTCAAGACCTGGATCTGGTGGTTTGCTATCTCTGTGTCTTATTCAGATCAAATTAAGAAAATAATAATAATGATGAGGATGACGATGATGATGAATAAAATAAAATTAATTAATTCTTTAAAACAAACAAAGAAAGAAAATTATGCTGGCATGTGTGCTTGTATGCTCCTAATCCCTAGAGTAAAATGGAGGAGAAGGAACTGTGGTGTACCCATTCCCCTTGGGAGGCATTTCTCAATTTCTCTGTCTCTCACCAAGGAGCACACATACCTATGGCAAAAACATTTAAAAAGTTAAATGTATTTTTTATGGTTGTACTATACAAGTATCGAGGATGTTTTCTATTTTTCTAAATTTCTACTTGGCTGAGATTTTTATAAAAATTTTGGAAAGGTATTGGATTTTGTCAAATGCCTTTTCTATATACATTAGAATAATGTATGATTTTTCACATTTATTCTGTGAATGTGGTGAATCACATTGCTTCTTTATTTATTTACTTATTTTTGTTCAATCAGTCTTGCCTTTTTGAGATAAGCCCCACTTGGTTATAATTTATCAACCTTATTATATATTCCAAGATTAAGTTTGATAATATTTAGTTAAGAAATGTTGCATCTATGTTATGAGAGATATTGATCAGTAATTACATTTAAAATTTCTTTTCAGTGTTAGAATACGATAGCCCCATAAAACCAATTGAGAAGTGTTCCTTTCTCATCTATTCCTGAAAGAACTTGTGTAGCATTGGAATTAAACTCCCTCACATATTTTTACAGAATTCGTAAGTGAAGTCATCCAGGCCAGGAGATTTTTTTTATAGTAGTATTTCTGATTATGATTCCATAACTTAAATGCTACTTAAGTTTTCAATTTTACTCATATCATTAATTCATTCATGTTATATAAAGTGTCAACTTTATTGCTATAAAGTTGTTCATAACATCCTCTTTTAACACATTAATGTGTAGAGGATCCATAGTGATGCTTTTTTTTTCTTCCTAATATCGATAATTTTTGTCTTGTTTCTTGATTAGTCATCCTAAGTTTTTATTAATTCATTCTTTTCAAATAATGAACTTATAATTTTGCTGACTTCTATAATATTTGCACATTTTCTATTCAATTATTTTTTGTTTTTATACTCACTATTTCAACCTTATTTTTGGGTTGGCTTTACTAATTTTTGCTAGCTTTATACACTAAAATATTAGATTATCAACTTTACACTTTCTTTCTTTCTTTCTTTTTAAATTTTTTTGCCACAGGGCACATGTGTATGCCTGAGCAATAGAGAGAGAGAGACAGAAAGAGAGAATATAAGGGAAAGTAAGAAATCACCGCCCAGGAGAATAGCCATGATATAATTCCATCTCTTCCCGTCTCCTCCTGGTATTTTAGGCACAGAAGCACATGCACTGGGTATGTTTTTCAAGCTGCCCGGTCCAAGACCTGAACCACAGTTGACCATGTGGGAATCAAGTGCCTCAACCACTACAACACTTGCTGGTCCTTCCTTCATTTTTTAATATAAGAATTAAAAGCTATAAAATCCACTATAATTTAGCTGCATTTCATATATTAGGTGGTCAGGAATATCATGATGTATTTTTCTGTGTGTTTCTATGCAAAAATGCATCATGACTTTTCCAACATCCCAATATTTTGATAGCCTATGATATCATTATCATTTAATTTTTTTGAGAGGTTTTTGCTATAGCGCACGTGCGCTCACCAGAAAGACAGAGAGAGACAGAGAGACAGAAAGGGAAAAATCACCCCCCAGGGGGGATGGCCACGCCACAATCCCTTCTCCTCCATTCTCCTCTTGGGACCTTGGGCATGCACTCACATGCACCTGGCATGAGTTTAAATCACCAGGTCCAGGATTCAAACCGCGGTTAACTATGTGGAAGTCCAGCGACACAGCCATTATGCCAACTGCTGGTCCCTTTTTTTGTTTTTCTTTTTTTTTAATCATTTGGTTTGTAAATATTTTCTAATTTCCCTTGCAATGTATGTCTTATGCATGAATTATTTGAAATTGTGTTGTTTATTTTCCCAATATTTGAATATTTGTTTTTGATCATATTGTTATTCTGACCTAAATATCAATGTGATTGGAAAATATGCTCTACTTATTTCAATTATTTGTTATTTATTAATCTCAACATATGGTCTTACTGTTTCTGAGTAGCTGTTTTAATTTTTTTGGATATATAGTTAGGATTTAAGGGTTATATAGTAATTCTATCTTCAACTGTTTGAGACACAACAACTTCTTATTTTTTACACAGCAGCCGAACCATTTTGCATTCCAACTAGCCATGTGAAGAGATTTCAGTTTCTCTACAACTTAGCCAATGTGTATTATTTCCCATTGTTTCCTAAATGATGGCCCTCCTGGTGGGTATGAAGTAGTGCCTCATTGTGGTTTTAATTTGCATTCTCCTAATGATTCATTGTGTTGAGTATCTTTATGCGTGTTTTCTAGACCTTTGAATATCTTCTCTGGAGAAATGTCTCTTCAAACTCTTTTCCCTTTTTAAATTAGGTTGTTTGACATTTTTTTGTTGGGTTGTAAAAGTCTTTTATACATGTACTAAAGCTTTATCAGATATATGATGTACAAATATTCTGCAGATTTCCCTTTCTTTTTTTTTTTTTTTTTTTTTTTTTTTTTTTTCAGTTTCCTTGGGATACTTTATTCAGTAAGACAGAGAATATCATACCCATGGAGCTGGTATGGAATCTGATGGTGGACAAAATATTTTTATTGCATGCTTACAGAAGCCAGGTTAAGAATGTAAGATGTATATGGGACCAGTAGTTAGCATAATGGCTATGTCGCTGAACTCCCATATAGTCAACCAGGGTTTGAGTCCCAGACCAGGTGGTTTAAATTCATGCCGGGCCCATGTGTGTGCATGCCCAAGATCCCGAGAGGAGAACGGAGGAGAAGGGATTGTGGCATGGCCATCCACTTTCTGTATCTCTGTCTCTCTCTGTCTTTCTGGAAAGCACATGCACCCTATAGCATAAAGCTCTCCAAAAAAAAAAAAAAAAAAAGAAAGTAAGATGTATAAACATAGTTATACAAACATAGTCATGACAGCTACCATTTATGAGATAAACCAAAATCATCAGAGCTATGTTCAACTCCTTTCTTTATCTCATGTTTTTTAAAGCATAAAGATTTTAAATTTGGAGTTCTACTCTTTTCTTTTGTTGAACATGCTTTTTGTATCATATCTAAGAATCAGTTACCGAATCTAAGGTCATAAAAATTGACTACTGTTTTCCAGTATGATTAATTGTTTCAGCACTTAAATTCAGGCTGTTGATTCACTTAGAATCCATTTGTGTATACAGCTTGAGGCCGAAGGGCCAATTTTACTTTTTACATCCAGTTGTTAGATCACCCAGCTTTTGAAGAGATTATTTTTCCCCATTGAATTTTCTTGACTTTGTCAGAAATCAACTTATCATAAATATGTGAGCATATTGATGGATTCTCAGTTCTTTTCCATTGGTTTTTATGTCTATTTCCATGACAGAACCACACTATTGTTATTACTGCTTTCTAGTAATTTTTATCTTTATTTATTTATTAAATTTATTTTATACATTGCTTCAACCATTGTACATCATGACAGGTTGCAAAATGAGTTTTCCCAGCATAAATACACTGCACACCAGTCCAGTTAAAGATATTATCAGACGTGATATCATCAAAAGACAATCCTCCATTTTTGTGTCTTTTAAATCTCTTGCCTATTTTTCTCCTTGATTCCCTTCCTCTCACCTTCCCCCACCTCTCATCCTTTTGAGTCTTCCAATTTTCTTTTTCTTGTTCAATGTTACTTTGCCTATTCATGGTCACATTCAATTCCATGTAAAAGTGGAGATTAGCTTTCCATTTCTTAAAAATAAAGATCATTGGAATTTTGATGCCGTTTGCCTCAAATCTGCTGATCACCTTGATCAACAAGAGAATTCTTTCTTCTTTTGTGCTTCCTTCCAACTTTCAGAAGATAGCTGCAGTGTGCTTGTGGAAAAGGGTTTCTCTCAGCTTTCCAGCCTTGCATATGGGCTTTAGTATATTACCCATTTTGCATTTTGCATAAGAATGAGTTTTGTGTTGGCATAGCCTCAATCTATGGGTAGGGCTCTTTAGGTTTCTAATCCATTATGCTAGTCCCCACATATATCTTACTAATTGGTTGAAAGTTGGTTTCCTGTTCAATACCATGACCTAGGATGAATTTGTCCTCCTAATGCTTCTCCACTAGAGATTATAGTAATCCTGGTGGTTTTATTATTTTTTTCTCCTTCTAGCAGGTACTCAGCTTTTTTGTTTAATTTTGTTTTGAAATTTAGCTTATTTAGACTGTCTGATGGACTTCTAAAGAGTTAGTTCTCAATGTTAGATAGGAGCAATGGTTTTGCAAATTTCTGTACCATACTTCTAGTTGTGTGTGTGCTTATTTATTAATATTTCTATAATGAAATTCACTCAAGAAGCCCAAACTGAGGTCTGTGATGCTTTAGGTCTTCAGAAAATCACTCTAAGAATTCACAAAAGTAGTATTCAACAGACAAAGCTCTGGGCATGAAATCTAGTTAGTACTAAAGGGTTTGGGCAGTTTAAACTTATGCAAATACATCTTAGAAGTTTAGAAAGCATGTGAAAAAAATTTTGTTCAGGGCTATGAGTCCTCAGAGTACAGTTCTCTGACTGCTGAGTGTACAGACTACTTCATCTGCTACATATATAGTTACTCATGTACGGAAGATTTCTGGGATGGCCCCCACCTTTCTTTAGGAAGAAAGGATGATGGATTGTATACCCGGAAAGGGGAGAAGGCAATAGAGGAGGATAAAGGGGATAAGAGAGAGACAGAAGTTGGCAGAGGCCAAGAAGGTGGCTAGAACATTGGGAAATGGAGAATCAGCAAGGAAGCTCTAGGGAGAACTCAGGAAAGCTTCCTGGCAGAGCAGGAGGCTGGTGGCTGGAGCTCAGTAACTCAGTCCCATGTGTCCTCAGTATCATCTGTGGAGAAAGCCAGCTAGCAAGAAGCGGGGAGGCTGGCCCTGTTCCTGTAAGTTATTTCTGGATGCATTATTCATATTTGATAAATCATTTAGAGGCAGCTACTTTATTAGCTTATAAAGCACATTATATGGTTTTAAATTGTTAATACAGGCTGTTGTGATGCATATTGTACCTCGGAAAAGCCATGCATCACTTTAATTCATAGCCTCATTATAAAGCTTGTTACAAAGTGCTGCATTATTGCATGAAGGATAGTGGAGTAACATTTCTGCAAGAAACCTGAATGTTTTATTTACATCATTGGTGACTTGGTATAGCCCATAATAAGTGCATTGGAAGGTGGCACCAGATCAGATTTTAAACTTCTTGAGGACAGAGACTGAACATGTTCTTCTTACAGACTTAGCACCTGTTTCTGGTCTGAGTGCATCGTCAGTATTCAGAAATTCCTGCTAGAGTGATACTTGCTTGGTGACCTTGGACAAGTCATCTTATCCACTTCTTTCCAATATCTAGGAAAATTGATGAATGCCTGAGCCTACGACCTGTTTAAAGAGACCTTTGTTCATTTAAGAGACCTTGATTGGGACCAGCAGATGGCATAAGAGTTATGTTGCTGGACTCCCACATATATCGACTGACCACAGTTCAAGTCCCACACCCAGTGGCTTAAAACACTGGGCACTTGTGTGTGCATGCCCAAAATCCTGAAAGGAGAATAGAGGAGGAGGGATTGTTGCAGAGCCATCCCACACCCCCAGGAGGTGATTTCTCACTTTCTGTTTCTTTATCTCTTTCTGTCTCTCTGGTGAACACACATGCCCTATAGCAAAAACATCTCTGGGAAAAAAAAAAAGAGACCTTGATTACAATCTGTGTACCAGGCACTGTGATGGGCATTGAAGATATCCCTGGCTTCATCAGATGTACTAGAGCTTCTAGTAAAGAGGAGACATGGAATGGATTTATCCTGGTGTATTGAAATTAACAGTGTTTTACATAATTTGTAGTTGAGAAATATCGAACACTGGAAAATTACCAAATATCTAGAAGTCTGATCGATCAGTTGCAATCATTCAAATTTGCCATGACCCACACAGCTGAATACAATTTTTGCTTGCCCTGACCCCACACGGCTGAACGTATTTTCTGAATGAGGGTGGGGGGGAGCTGCGGATTAGAAAATAAACACATAAAGATACACAAGTATGGAAAACTGGGGATCGAGTGGTCTGAACTTCTCTGATGGAGATGGCTGTGGCCCCAAATCCTATCCAGGTTTATTCTAATAAAGGGCTGCAAATGGGGAAAGTGAAAGTGGAATGTAAAGCCAGTTGTTTTCAGATATTAATCAGCTAAAGATGGAAGACACCTGGCGCCATGTAGTTCTATGTAAGTTTTTTCTAATCTTCTGGGGGCCATTTTTGATTAACATGTGGCTTCCTTTTACCCGATACTATGGTGCAGTTTTGAACACAGGTAGCTAGGTTATTCATGTTAGTGGCATTCATTGCCCTGCAAATGACTGCCAATGAAACCGCATTTCTGCATGTGTCTAAAGGTCACCTTGTTTACTCAGATTTGGGCCACTCCCTATACAAACTGCAGATTAAACTGCTATCTCCAGGAAGCCCACCTTGATCAAGTCGAACAAATATAAGTTTGAATCCTGGTTTACTGAAAGGCCACTTGTCCTTGGATAGGTAATTTGGCTTCATTGGTACTTAGTTTTTTTCATCTGTAAAATGGCAATAATCATTGTTTTGTTTCACTCAATCACTACAAGTATTAAATAAATGCTTCTCTGAGTCTGAGGTGTTGCAGATGCTCAGTGAATTGTTATCATTTCAATCCTTTAGTAATTGAAAGCAGGAGTGGCTCCTTACACTCACCTGAAACATGTATAACTATACACACCATGGCATTTCGAATTGTAGAACATCAAGGATGAAATTACTGTGTTGTCAGAAATGTCATGATGTATTTTTCTGTCTTTCTCTGCAAAAATGTGTCATGACTTTTCCAACAACCCAATACATTTTAGGTTATGTTAGTGCTCCAAAAATTAAAGGCTGGGACCAGCAATTGGCATAATGCCTATGTCGCTGGACTCCCATGGAGTCGACCGTGGTTCGAGTCCCAGACCCGGTGACTTAAACTCACACAGGGCACATGTGCATGCATGCCCAAGATCCCAAGAGGAGAATGAAGGAGAAGGGATTGCAGCGTGGCCATGCCCCTTTGGGGGGGGGGGTGATTTCTTGCTTTCTGTCTCTCTGTCTGTCTCTGTGTTTCTGGCAAGCGCATGTGGTCTATATCAAAACAAGCTTCTCAAAAAAATAAATAAATAAAGGCTCTCTTTGGATCATATATAATCCAACTGTTACCCTGTGCCTTGACATCTTTCTCTACTTGTGAACTACTACTCTGGGTATTGCTTTGTGGATTGTAACATCACACCCTTTGGTTCAAAATCAGCGGGAATTCCAGTCTACTGGCAACGAGTATTCCTGATTAAGAATAATTCAGAATGATGTGTGCTAGCAGATGGAACGTCAGCAAGGGCACCAAACATTAGTTCAAAGTACGCAGGCTGATGAACAGGCCATAGGTAGCCAATGTTGGTCCCTAAAGGTTTACAGAAAGTCTTCCCTCATCAGAGTTTGACTTTTGGAAGTCATATGGAATCAGTGTGCATATGAAGGGAGAGGGTGGTCTCTGGAGATAGAGGAGAGGAAAAGACCAAATATTGACAAGTTTCAATGGTACAACTTTCTTATCATTATCCACATTATGAAATTTCTGCTTCTTTTGATTTTCCTAGCATCCTTATCTCTTCCAATGTACGTGGAACATCCAAGTTCCAGGTTGACAGTCTTCCTCCATGCTACAGAAAAATAATGTCCCTTGTGAGTTACCTTTAGAAATAAGTGCTTCTGTAAGTTTTCTAAGAATGTCTAGGAGAGACATAGATAAGACATTTTCAAAAGAGAAGTAATGCCTGAATGATACTATTATACTAAACTTTGGAACTGGAAAGTGCCTCCTTTATATAGATATGGAAAATGTGCAAAAACGTTTGTGTTTACAGTTATTGTTAGCTTAAGAAATGAGGGAACATAGATGACTGTGCCCTCGAAACACTTGAATGCTATGACTTTAGTTTTGCTAGAAAAATTTTTGTTGTAATTTAAGAAACACTTCTTTTTTCTATTGAGACAGAAAAAAAGACAAGTCTCACATATTTTAGAGTTAATGAATTTCAATGTTAGCAAGTCATTTACATCAAAAATAGGCATATGAAAAAGAAGAAGGATCTGTATAAATACTTTTTTTGTTTTAGATGAGATCTCTGCTAACAGGTGAAGAAGAAATTTTTCATCTGGTACCTTTTGATTTCTGGATCTATGAAATAGAGTAAGGAAAAGGCATAAAGGGCCCTACAATATAGCCCCCACCCCCAAATTTTCTAACATTGATTCACTTATTTTTATTTATAAAACTAGTACTTGTACAGATTTTCACTCTAATTCAGAAACCCTGACATTTTTATTAAAGTAAGAAGCAGATGAATGATGAATCTCTCCACTCTGTTCACTTGGCATTAAGTATGGCACACTGGTGACAAAACCTACAATCTTAACTACAGTGTAGGGACTCCCAGGTCCTTCCAGAAACCATGGCAAGATCAATACCATTTCAATCTTTAACTGGCCAGACCGTGTGCGCAAAAATAGATTCTCCTCTCTCCCTTAGTTAAAACAGAAATACTTAGACACTATTATGTCCGCAATTAGCTCCAAGTCTGTGTTTGCCGACTTCAAGGAAAGCTGTCTAGGAGTTGCCAAGAAACGGGTCTCATGGGGCATCTGGGAAGCTGTTAGAGGAATGCAAACTCTTTCATTGAAATCTTGAACCGTGGACTATTTTTTGGCCCCTTTTCTCTTTGCTTGTTCTCAGTCTCTGAGAACTTAGGGACTTGGCTGCTACCTTCTGCTCTCCTGGTAGGGTCTCTTTTCCCCAAAGGAAAGCAGCAAAGCGCAGCAGTTGACCATCTTACCCTTCCTATTTGTTTCAGAACAAACTAAGGAAGCTCCCATTGAATTTTCTGTGTCTCCTGCTAATCAATAAAGAGAAACAGAGGGGTTAGCAAGAAACACAAACTCGTGGTGCATGCAAACATGCAATACGCAGACACACACACATGCACAATATCCCGTCTTTAGGCATAACTTTTTAGTGTGTAGTCATTCGATAGACAAAATTTCATAGAGAAGGGGCCTTGTTATTCTTATTCCTGCTTTGCATTTGAGGAAACATAGGTCCTAATATTTCAGAGATTTCCCCTGCAACTGGTAATGGAGAAGTGGAACTGTTACTATACTGAGTCTCTCGGCTGCCTGCCTCCCTCTAACACAGCATGAGGAACACACAAAAGTGCTAGTAAGATTTTCTCTACAATTTGCTAAAATATTAAAGTGTAGGGTGAAGCAAGTTTTCACATGATTGTGATCATTTTTAAGCACTTCCCATTTACCAAGTAATATATGTATATGAGTATGCATGGACATCTGATCCTAACGACAAACTCACAGGGAGTTATTTTTTTGCCCAATTTTATAGGCTGGAGTGTTAGTTCTAATTGCCTATTTCTGAGCCATGTACTGAGTTCTTCTGTTTCCTTAGAGCCCCATCACATCCTCAGTCATCACAGGATCTCTGGACCACTGCAAAGTGGTAGGCAGACATGATCACATTCCTGCTCTTTTAAGCATAAATCTCCATCCCCCACCCCTGTCCCAAGGAATGCAGAGAAGTACAGGTCACAGTGGGGGTCATATTGCTTTTCCTTTCTCATTCCTCACTTCCTGTCTCCCACCTGCCTTTTCTAGACCCACTATCTAAATGTCCTGTGATCTTGTCAGAAAACTGTCTGTCTCACTTCGGCAATGTAACATGATTTAGTGTTCCTTGTAAATTTACATTGGCTCATTGGTTGTGTACTGCAAGTCTTTTTTCTTTTTTTCTTGTCAGAAGATGCCTGTGCTCACCAGAGAAAGACTGAGAGATGAGGAATGAGGGGAGGAAGTACCTTCCAATGGGACATGGTCACCTGCAATCTCTCCATTTCTCTATCCTACAGGGACTGTGTGCATACATATAACCATGTACATGTGTTCTTCAAGCTTTTGGGACCAGGATTTGAACCAGGGTTGTACATGGCAATTCTAAGGGGTACCATTTACATTTTACTTAAAGCAGGTGGGTATTTTCTGCCAGATGGCAGTGAAGTGTCTAGAGGAACAAGTGTCATTTTCTTTTTCATACAGTTACACCATTTGAGCTGTGGGGCTGGTGGTGACCTGTCTGGCTGCACAGTTTCAGGTAGAAGTCACAATTCAGTCATCTGGCCTTGCCGTCTTCATATCTAACTTCTCTTTTCCAATTATCTGAATGATGGGGGGCTATGGTCCCTGTTCCAGACAGAAGATTCACAATCTAATTATTAGAGGTTATAGATATTATTACTTTCTATGTATAACTAGATTCAACTATTAGTCAAGTCTAAACAAGTGACTTGTTCCCAACAGAACAGATTGCATTGCATTTGTCAAGTCTGTACATTTGCTTTATTTCCTCTGCACAAAAAATTAAAGAAATATGTAACAATAACTAAATTCTCTAAAGTATCTGTATGAGCTCCTCAACAAAAGAAAAAGAAAATGATATCAATATTTTACTTCATCCCTTGATCAATGGCCGGAGTAGCTGGATTCCACATGGCCAACTCTGTGGCTCCAGTCATGGATCCAGAGGATTGAAAAACACTCTAGGCATGTGTCATGTGTTCCCAAAATCCAAAGAGGAGAGATGGAGGAGAAAAGATTGTGATGTGGCCAACCCCTCTGAGTGTGTGTGAGGAGATTTGTCACGTTCTTTCTCTCTCTCTGTCTCTCCAAGGAACACATATGCCCTATGGGTAAAATTACATATTTAAACAAATCCTTTGTTCTGTTTTATTCATAACTGACCATCTTCGCATGACCATTTTTTCATCTTTATATTATTCTTTGGGGTCACGAGCTCTTGAATATTCCTTTATACTGACATTCTGAAAGAGAGTGAGCATCTTTTGTTACTAGAGAAGTAGAATGTTTCCATTTTCTTTTTTGCCATTATAAATATGGTGAGTTTCTTTTTGTACATCTGAAGTTTTATTTTTAAAGATAATGTCTGAAAAATGAAATACTTTGTTAAAACAGAAGTATGTTTAATGATCTTGAAACACAGAGCCGAATTGATTTACAAGGAACACTGTGTTATTTTATTCTCCTAATAGAAGCATTTGAGAAAGCCTGACTCAATGCACTACCACCAACCTTGAAATAATTTGATATCAAATGGAGTATCTGCACATTTGAATATGCATTTTTCTTATTTCCTAAAGAAGTTAAACATTCTTTCACATATTTGTTAGCCATATTCGATTTATAATATTTAAAACATTTGTTCATATTCAGAGTCCATTTGTTCATTATTGTATTAGTGTTTTTCTTATTTGTTTTCAAGGGTACTGGCCTATATATGACATCTCTTTATTTATATCAACCATTTAAAATACTTTCCTGAGTTGAGATTATTAATTTTCTCTCTTTTTTTCAATCTGAGAGAGCTCCTAGTCATCAAAGTATCATAGAGGTCAGTGAAATATTATTAATTATAAAATTTTATATTTTTATTTTTAAAAATAATGCCTTAAATCCTTTGGAAGTTATGTGTCTGTGTGAAATGCATCTATGTGGCCTGTTGTAAATTGATTATACAGACAATCAATTTCGACAGTCATCTCTACTGAATACCCAGCTCTTCCCCATTGATCGTTGACTATGGCTCAGTTCCTGGGGAATTAGCCATCACTGCCAGTTACCATACCAGATGACTCACAATCACTTACTTGACTCAGGCTTTAGGAGGCCCAGCCTTTCCTCTTTCAAATGACTTGACTGGCCTCAATAGTCATCTGCTTTTTTTATTTTTTACATATACTATGCCCTAACATAAAAATATTAAATCCCTCTTATGTGTTTAATTTTTTTGTTTTTGAGAGAGATTTTTGCTATAGGTTACATGCATTCTCCGGAGACAGAGAGAAAGTGAGAAATTACCCTCCAGGGGGTGGCCATTCCACAATCCCTTCTCCTCTATTCTACTTTTGGGATTTCTGGCACACACGTACATGTGCCCTGGATGAGTTTCAAACTTCCTGGGCCAGGATTTGAACCATGGTCAGTCACGTGAGAGTACAACACTTTAACTACTATACCACTTGCTGGCCCCAAATATTTAAATTTTTAAACATTTCATTTTTAACTCTGAACATCTTGACTTTATTATCTTAAAAAAAAGTATGGGCTAACCCCTTGGCTGAGTCTTTAAGGGAGCCAGAGCCCACATGACTGACCACCTGGTTCTCTGGATCCAGGGACTTGAAAAACACACTACATTCCTATTGTTATCTTATCTATGGTTATTTATGCTGTTATTCTGGCATTTAGCCATCTACACTTTAACTGTTTTAATAATTCTTTGTATCTATCTTGCTATACATTTTATTATTATTATTATCTAAAGAGTCTAGAATCCTACTATGTTCTTTAGTTATTAGGACTGTTCTTTGAGGCCAAGTAATGACCATAGCTGCAGTCAAAGAGACTTTAGTCTATTAACAAGGGCTTAGCTTATTATGAGATGTCACATTGTGTGGAGGTGAGAAAGACAAACTCTAATGTCATAAAGTACGGTTCATGAAAGAAAGAAATCTTTTTTTTTTTTTAAATAATTATTTATTTTATTTTATTTATTCATTCATTCATTTTTTAATTTTACCAGAGAGAGAGAGAGAGGTTGAGAGTGAGAGAGAGAGGAAGTGAGAAAGCAAGCCACCAGATTTAGGACTCGAACCCTGGTCGGCCATGTGGGAGTGTCCAGCGCCTTAACCACCACACCACCTGCTGGTCCCAGAAAGAAAGAAATCTTAAAAACAGAAAATAGATCTCAAAGTATTCTTCACTATCAGTTTGACCAAGTAATCAAACTTTCCATGTCTCAAGTACACTCTCTATAAAATGGGCATGTTAAACGTTGAACCTATTCCAAGATTTTTAGGAGATGGATAAAGAATGAAATGAGGGACCAACAGTTGGCATAATGGCTATGTCGCTGGACTCCCACGTAGTTGACTGCGGTTCGAGTCCTGGATCCAGTGGCTTAAACTCACGCTGGGTGTGTGTGCATGCATGCCCAAGATCCCGAGAGGAGAATGGAGGAGAAGGGATTGTGGTGTGGCCATCCCCTCTGGGGGGTGATTTCTCACTTTCTGTCTCTCTCTGTCTTTCTGGTGAGCGCATATGCCCTATAGCAGAAACCTCTCCAAAAAAAAATAAATAAATAAAAGAATGAAATGAAATGAAATTCCTTGTGTAACTCTTAATACAGGCCTGGGGCTGGAGCAACCACTCCCGGTACAGTAACTGTTATAATATTAATGTCCCACTCTCTGGGGAATGTTCAGTGTTCTCTCATTGAGATGTGGAAGAAGAGAGAGATTACAGCAGATGCTCCCAGGGACAGCATTTTATCTTTATGTTTAACATAATCTCACAGGTATTTACACTTGTCAAAACTCATCAAACTATATGTTTAAGATTTGTGCATCTTACTATGTCTGAGTTATACCTCCATAAATAATGTAATTTTAAAAAATCAAGTAAGTTCTTTGAGAGATGTGATTGTTCAGAGCCCACAATGTTCAGAACACAGTCCCTGGAACCTAGTCGGTGATTAATTAATATGTGTTAAGCAGGGAATCAAATTCATTGCTTTGGCTTTGATAAATAATCATCTCCAAGGTCTCTGCTGACTCTAATAATCAGTGATAAGGGTTGTCATAGTCTCTATTTTGGGTTTTATTTATTTTGTAAGATTTATGTAGACAGAGTCTTGCTATGTTGCAATCTTCTTGCCTAAGTCTCATGTGTCACTTGGATTGCAGGCATGTACTACTGTGCCCAGCTCTTTGAAGTCATCAGGGAATCAAACCTGAGCCTCCTAAGGAGCCATAGTCTGTGAGGAGTAACATGTGCTACTACAGGTGGACATAAATTTAGTTTTTTAATTCATTTTTAATTAACAAATAATAATTATACATGTATGCGTATATATCTATATATCTATATCTGTATCTATATCTAATCTATCTATCTATCTATCTATCTATCTATCTATCTATCTATCTATACCACAGTGTGATGTTTCTATGACTCTTGGAAGTTGGATCTTGTGAATCTCATTTTCTTTACTTGTGATATAGGAAGAAGGGAGAAGAGTCCCTTTTCTAAGTTTCATACCAATTCTACAATGCTAAAATTCTTGGACTTTCTATCCTTTGTCTACTACATTTGAGGATGAAAGTTTCGCTCTCTGAGAGTAAACAGGCAACACCAAAGCTGAGCTGGGTGCCAACTAGAGTGAATACAGATTTCAGAACTGAGAGTCTCCACCTCAGCCCTGCAGCCCACAGGGTGTTTTGCCTCCTTCCCCTTCCATGGAAGTGGAGTTCAGTTGCATTCCAGCTGCAAGATAAACAAAGCATTTATCCCAGTCAATTTTAACAGCCTCCTCTTTGCACATTTGCATATAGCTTAACTTTCATACAGCCATGGGAAGCTCATAAAATCTCAGCCTGTGCTGACCATAAAAAAAAAAAAAAAAGTATTTTGTATATTGCTAGTTTTGTGTACTTCCTTGAAGCACTAGAGGAACTGCAGGAGCCTTTAAAACTAATTAACAGCCCCCTGTTGGGAACATGGCGCCTGACAGTGATTTATCCTGGGTGGGAGTGCAGACCTGTGCAGTAAGAACTTCTAAAGCTGTGTGTGGATCTGAGGGGATTTGCAGAGTGGTGTTATTTATGACATACACCTCTCAGGATCACTTTTTGGTGGGAAGGAATAGAAGTATTTAATGCATTCCTATCCTAATAGGAAAAGAAACAATGGGTAATTTTCTGGTGCAACCCCAATTCCACTGTGACAGTCATAGCTTCCCAGAACTAAAGGTGAGTTTTCTCCCTTTCCTGTAAATGTCCACTTCAGAAAGTCAGGCAAAAGCACTGTTCTTGCTGCAGTCTGCAGTGCCTCTGACATGGCTTAAAATGTATGACTCTAAGGCTGGTATAGTTATTGCTACCACAGTGACTTGGGCACCAACAATTTTCCTTTTTCTTGGTAGCAGAATGATCAGATGCCATGCAATATTAGGTTTTAGCATTACCTGTTCCTGTAGGTAAATTTTTAGCTGTAAAAATAGAACAATTTGCAGTGGATAATTTCCCTTCTGAAGTTTCCCAAATGGAACTATTAAGAGTTTGAGGGGGAACATGGATGGTTGTTTCTGTTCCCAGTGACTCCCTCCCCAGTGTTTTCTCCTTGGTTTCATGTTTGTTGGCCATGGGCAAACAGACTTGAGGTCAAGCAAGAAGAATGAAAATGAAATTTAAAATAGAACACAAGCATAGAAGGATTCCTGGGAATGAGATGAAGAAGATTCAGAATGAAGGAAGGAATCTTAGGTCCCATCTACATCTCATCCTTGGTTCTGGGTAGACAAGAAAAGTTATTCCAGTTTATTCCTCAGCAAAATGAGAATTAAGATGAGTCCTAGCCCAGAGTGCATCCTACAAAAAATGATCAAGAAAGTTGACATACAAATAAATGAAACTTTGTAGAACTTCAGGTATCAGAGAATGACACATTTGAACCGTCTTCAACAACTCCTGCCCTTCCATTGGAAGTGCTACCTCTAGGTGGAGACCAGTGCAGAGACAGGAAAAACAAGATGCACCATCTCTAAGCTAAACTTCTGATACCTTCATTTCTTAGTTTTAGATTTAATAAATCCCGTGAAAAGACAAGAATGTGTTGGCTTTGGCCATTATTCATACCCTTAAAGATCCACTTGACATGTCTAACGACAGAAAAGCAAATGCTTGACTTTGTCCTCCATCTCCATTAGACCTGTCACAAGGACCCATTCCTCCTTGAATTTTAAGTTTACTTATTTAATTATTTTATGAGAATGAAAGAAAGAGGAAGAAATAAAAAGATAGAGGGAAAAGTACTCTTAACAGGATCTTACTAGACAATCTTCAACCCCACCCCCAGCCTCTCCAGCCAGTCATGCTCAATCAAAAATACATGTGCTTAGCTGGACTGTACAGCTCAATCTGGGAACCAACCCCCAATCCTCTATATGACCTCCATCACTGTATTTTGTGTTACCACTTCCCCCCCGTGGCTGGGCTCCACCCATCCTTTTTGACTCACCCCTAAATGTCTCTATGGTTATCTTAGTTTTGAATACTTCATTGTAAACCTCCACAGGCAAGACAAAGGAGCCCAGGTGAACTGTGCTGTGGTTCAAACATATAGACAACTCAACCAGGTAGACCATCCTGAACTCGAAGAGAAAAGGGTCAGATTTGTTATCACTTAGAGAAGAGAATTAATTAAAGTCATTTTTCAATCTCATATATTTCACCAGTCCAAACGGATTGATTTTGCCTGACCGATTTTATGTCTGAGGTGAAAATGCAGGGACAGCAATGTGATTTCAGGACTGCAGTTCTGACAACTTCCGTGTCATGCAGAATTATACCAGAAGAAAAGTTTCATTCTTCTTTAGTTATTTGAAGCCCTTTCCAGGATATCTATTTATGCAGACTTCCTTTTCCATTGTGATACTGAGCTAAGACATGATCCTGAAAACTTGAAATATTGATGAACTCAGGAGGAAAAAGAGGAATAACTTTGGAGTCAGAAGTCTGAACACTTTATTAGATTAAGAGCCCAGACTTTCTGGGCCAGCTCTGCGGCATAGCACCAATGCACTGCTCAAGAGAAGCCACACCTCACATGGCAACCAGTTTGAATCCCTGATCTGGTCAGTCTGAAACATGCCATACATGCGCACAAGCGTCCAACATTCTATAAGCTACAGAACTGGAGGAAGGGGATTACAAGTGACCATACTCTGGACGGTGCTTCTCTCTCTCTCTCTCTCTCTCTCTCTCTCTCTCTCTCTCTCCCCCCACTCTCTTTCTCTCTCTTTCCTCTCCCTCTTTCTCTCAGTCTCACATACACACAAAGCACTCTATCATGAATAAAGAAGAAAATTAAAGCAAAACAAAATTCCATATCTCCTAGGTACTAGTTTTGTAACTTCAGGCAAGTTACTCAACATTTCAGTGCTTTCAGCTCCTCTTTATAGAACTGTAGTACCTACCTCCTAGGACTTGATGAGGAGCACAGGCGATAATAGAGACTACAGATAATGCACAGAGAGTGTGAACAAATGCTCCATTTCTGAATCAAACTGCAAGCCTGATGACTTCATCGAAAGCCCAAAACAATGACAGTCATGAGGAGGACAGAGAATGATGTTGCATCAATAATTAATAAGATGAATTTGGCAGCTAGTAAAGGACCAGTGGCTTAAATGATGTAGACATTTAATATCTCATTTATTAAATAGTTGGAGGGTAGTGTTTCCAGGTTAGGCGAGGCAGCTCCCATCCTTCTGCTCAAATATCCTCAGGTACTATTTTTGTTCCATGCATTATTGCTGTTGTTGCTCTAGACAGAAAGCAGAAGATGAGAGCAAAATTATCTGTCAGAGCAATCTTTCTAGAAATAGATCTCCACCTCTCACCCAAAGACTTAACCTTATGTTCTGTTGCTCAGAAATGGGCCATGCAGCTACCCATAACTGCAGGAAAACCCAGAAAGCAAAAATCTTATAAACAAGGATTGGATTGATTACAAGAGTCTCTGGAACTGGGCACATTGTTCTCTGAACAAAGTAAAGGTGTTCTTGGGCAAAGTCAGAGGAAGATAGGTGGGGAATTTGGGGTATGCAGGGTCTGACATTAAGGATTTAATTGGAGGTGGAATCTCACAGCCTTGAAGATTGGCATTTGGGTGTCATTGCACCTGGGAGGGTGGCAGTTAATCATGGCCTGTGAATGTCACGTGATTAACACAGAGGGATATTATGTACTGGCTCTGCAGAAAAGGAAGTGTAATTGTCACTCATTATGATACAGTTTAGCTTGAGAAATTGGTCATAAATTCTGTCTAAGACACTCTTCCATGTGGCATGGAGAAGTACCTACAATGAAATAAATGCTTTAATAATAGTGCTCTAAATGCAATGATCAGCTCATCTCTGAGGGTTTTACAAAGAACTTTGGCTTTTATTTGCTTAGTTAGGTTTTACAGTGAAAACTAAACTTTCTTAATTGATTTTATTACTTGTTTCACCAAAATCTCATTTTGCAATGCTTTGCACATTACCACATAGCTTCAAAGCCAGAAATCATGCCTGATTTAGATTTATGGAAAGAGTTTGCATATTTTTTTTTTACAAACATGGATTTTCTTCTAGTTCCAACAAAGTGCATTTCCTTCATATACAAACAAATAATATATCTATTTTGGAATGCTTTTGTTTAAATGCCTAATGATTTATGGGCACTGTAGTTTGGCTACCCATGTAGTATTTTATCCAGACTTCTGTAAAACCCTGAGTTTTTACCTGAGCAAGTCCATAAATGAAGAAGTACATTCATCAGCACATTTTGGCTTTGGTATTATTTCTGCTGGGGGTGGGGTGAGGAGAGGCTCTATTTAGTTTTTGTTTGCTTTTATTATTTTCTTCAAATCTCTGGCTGGTTATTGCATTCCTGTATCATTTTGAAATTTATAGTCTATTTAATAGCATTTTTATTTTTTATGATTATGTCAGTCTTACCCATAAGAGGGTCTTAGGGAATATGTTTTGAGTTTCTTTCAATAGCAAGCATATCTAGAAACTACCTAACTGAATTATGAGTTTTATTTTTTTACCAGAGGGAGCTATGAAACAGAAATGATTTTAGAGGTAGATTATAATAATAATTTGGAGGCATCTTTATGATCTGTGAGTTTCATATCACTCGCGATCCTAGCACTCTCCTTGATTATTATTGTTCTAATAGAACACTGGGAAGCTTCTACACATATCCAATCACAGTCTACATCAGGGATAGGTGCAAGGGAGTGAGGGTGTGCTTAATACTGAATTATTCACCAAAATGTCAAGAACAGTTTGTTCAAACTGTCCCAAAGGGCAGCACACATTGGTGTTTCTTCCTCAGAGATTATGTGTTTACAAAGACTGAGACTTTAAACTATCATTCATGGGAGGGGGTAATTTATTGGAAGCAGACAAGGATATTTGAATGAATCCAAAAGTACAAAATTACCTTATGCAAAGACAGATCAAGAAATGAGAGTTATCATATAGCAAGATATCCTCCCGTCTGCCCCCTGTGACTTGCAGATGCAAGATCCTGACCCCCAACGCAGATGGATACAGACACATACAATGGAATAAGATGGTCTTAATTTTAGAGGTAACATTGAGTCCCCTTCCAAGGACCTCACATATATTGATCCATTCAATAATCACTATCAAAGAGGAAACTGAGCAGGGCAAATTAAGTAACTTGCTTAAGGTCACATCAACTGGTAAATATTAAAAAGCAAAACAAGCTGCCTGTTTTCAGGCATGAATTCTGTGTTTCTTCTTTGTTTGCCAACCTGTCTTTTCTACTTTTCTGCTTCAGCCTGTACCAGACTGCCCCCACCCCAAAACTGGGCATTTTCCCAGTTCGTATGTCTGACAGAGATGAACCAGATTCTCTATGTTCCAATTCCAATTTCTTGGAAGGTGCAGTCTGTTTACTCAAACTGGGTCAATAGTTCAATCGCCATGGTGAAGAAGATGAGGTCACCCAGTTCTGACCTGGTTAGCTGGTCTCACTGAGGATGGTTAGGGGAAAGGGATGTGACCTGAGCAGTCCTCTGATAAAGCTATTATAATTTGTAATATGTAATATAAATATCCACATCTGAGGAGCTCATTCACATGATACCCTGTACTTCTCCATTTATCTTTGATCATTAATTTTAAATTGGTCTAATTTATATTTCTTCAAGACCTATTTCTGACATGATAAATTGTGATGTATAGACTTCTAGAGTTCATTTCATTTCTATCTTTTTGCATCCATTGCCCTCCAGATTGGAGCAAATTTAGATACCAAATAAGAATAATGAAGCTTTAGAGGTCTAAAGTTTTCCTTAAAGATAATAGCTAAAATAACTACCTTATTTAATTCTTAAAATCCATGAGGCAGAATCAATACGACTACCATTTTCATGATGAGAAAATTGGTGGAAAAAAATTTTATATTATTGCCCCGCCTCACATAAATTGAAAGTGAAAAAAAAAAAAAAAAAAAGATTCAAACCTAGTCTGAATGCAGGACCCAAGTTTTGAATATTAACACTACGCTGAGTATTAATACATGTGCCTGTTTTACTTAGTTAAGAAACTATTTGCGGAGTGCCACAAAAGTTAGAAAACACCACAGCAATCTCAGACATGCAAGTCACTCATAGAACAAGGTCTTCCTATTTGGAGTTGCATCTGCTAGCTCTTGGAAGAATAGCTTTCCATGGATCCACACAGCTTCATGGACATCTGGGAGTAACTGGCCCATCTCTGTGAAGCTATGGGAACTGGAAGGAAGTGTATTTAGTGGCTGAGACAATTAGACAATGTTTGGAATTCAGGCCACCTAAATCAGGATTCTGAAAAAGAAAAAAGTTTAAAGTAGTCTAAGGAAAGAGATCTGCTAGAACCCATCTGACTCAGAGTGGGATATGGGCATGAAATTTAATTGTTCAGATCATTGGCTCCTGTGCCTTGCCACATAAAGGACTTAACATCAAGGAGTTGATAATTAAAGTGATTTTCACCCAAGTTTGCTGAGTGCCCAAAGTAAGGGTTTAACATCTTTCATAAACTAGAAATGTGTTTGGCTGCGAGTATCAGCGCCTGTGATCCTGGTTGGCAGAGGAGGAGGTGGATCACAGTGTGAGGACCCTGTCAGGGGTCTCTCTCTCTCTCTCATAGAAGAAATAAATGCTTTAAACAAAAAGGGGGGGGGGCATTACATAGCCTAGGAATGGAACTATTGCTTTTGGAACAAAACTGGGTCATTCTTGGCGATAAAAAAGACAAAAGGGGAGGTCGTGGATCTTAGCAAGGTCAGGAAGAATGTCTATCTCACATTGCTTTGAGGGACTGTTCATTCAATATACATTTTTGGTTATATAAGAGATATACATGATAAGTCATATTATGTCTATTATTATTATTTGTTGTTGAGAGATTTTTGCAATAGGGTATATGTGCTCTCTATAAATACAGAAAGGAAGTAATCACACTTCATGGGAAATGGCCATACCTCAATCCCTTTTCCTCCATTCTCCTCTCATGCATTTGGACACACATGAGCAGGAGCCCAGCGTGAGTTTCAAGGCACCAGGTCTGGCAACGTGAACCTTGGCTGACTATGTGGGAATCCAGCAACATAACCATTTCGCCATCTGCCGGTAGTATTATTCGTTAAACTATAATTAAGAATATAATGATGATAATGTATGTTCACTCCTTAATATCTTCTCATTCATTTTAGTCTTATAATATTCCCCTAATATAAATGGAGAGGGTCATTATTATATTCCATAACAGGAAGACTGATTCCCATAAAAGTGAAGGGAATTGATTATATTAGTGACAGAAACATATATTTTTACTTCAAATCTTATGATATTATTTGAATGACATTTATTAATGCTCAAGAACTATTCCTTTCTTTGGAAAGACAAAAGGACTAAAATAAATGAAAACCAATGGCTATTTTTATTAATGACTCATTGTTGAAAAATTAACAATAGATGATATTCTCTTATAATAGAACACTTTTCAATTTAAAAATATGTTCACCATTTGATATTCAAAAATACAAAGTAGACATGGAAAATAATATCCCTAAATAAATAGGAGGAAACTCAGATTATTTATGTGATTTTCTCAAATTCACTCTGTGTACAAATGAAAGAGCTAGACAGAAGACCAGTTTTCCCAAGTGCGGAGCCCACTTCCCATCTCACCTATCCTTGCTGCTCTTCAAACACAAATTATTATTTTTTTCTTCAACTTCACCTGAGAAATGATACTTGGCAAAACTTAGTAATTCCAAACTCTTTTAAGTCAAAGCTTGCAAAATCAAGTCTCCATCCCAAATGTAGACATGCTTTTGTTTGACCTTCACACCATGGACTGTGATGGAAAAATAGAGTTAATTGCCAACATTTTCAAATGAGATTTTATATAAAATGCTCCATTTCTAGCTTTTCTTACTCTTTCTATACCTGACCCATGTTTGTGACTGGTGTTAAGACACTGGACTGAAGGCCAGGCATGGATTTCTCAGTTTTCCACAGTCCCAAGAACTCTCATTTAGGCACCCACTGAAGAAACTAAGGCAAGACCCACCACTGATCTACCTGCCTGCTGTCCGTGACCCCTGCTCAACTTGCAACAAGCTGTTTCCTGAGAGTGGCACTGGAATAGATGATGTATTTGTTCACTTCTGGGATTTCTTTTGACTCTATAAAGAGTCAAAACAGAAAAAGGAAAAAATGTACGTGTTTGTCTGTTTTTCAGGTTAGTTGGGGGAAAGCCCCACGTCCCCTCAGTCTGTTTGGCAATGTATAAGAACTGCACTCAGTCACGGGTGGATGCAGACTTGACACTGGCAGCCTAGTCTCTGAAAGAACAGGGAGGGTAATTGATGTACCACTGAGGAAGGATGCAGATCGTTGTCTGAAAGACAGGCTGATTCAGCCTGGGCTTATCTACCACCAGAGCAAAGATTTGGGCCTTTTGAGAACCACTGTTTGACTGAGAGCTCCACACCTACCACATCATTAAGTTAACGGTAAAATAGAGCTTCTTAAAGGAGTTGACTTACTGCTTGTTTTTCCCCCCACACATAAATATAATTAAATATGAAAGGTGGTGATGGTGGCTGAACATCTGTCTTTAGCTTTCAGATTTTTCACAGTCTGTTGATTAGGTTATGTTTTGTATTATTCCAATGTCCACAGCTGTCAAGTGAAATGGAAGCAGGCCTGCCCGATGCAGGGAGCCGAGATCTGCAGCGGCTCTTCATGTTCCACGTGGTAATAGCTGGTGACAGCTTCTACTCTGAACAAATTGTTTTCCGTTGGTTGATGGGTCTCAGCTGTTCTAACCTGGGAAGTGATGAGTTTTGCCTTCATTTGGAAAGTAAGATCTGTTCAAATGCGGTTGCTGGCTTCTTTGAGTGTTATTGTTTGTTTGATTGTTTTGATTGTTTTCCTTTCTGAGTATGGTTGTGGGTGCACGTGCAGTGGTCTCTGGTCTGTTTTTGACAGCAAGTGCTTATCTTACCAAAGCATAACATCTAGAGCCCTCCAAGGTGTGTGCCATTCCTGATATATGGGAGGGAGAGAGCAACACGAGGGCAAGAACAGCATTACAGACAATCTAACTCCTGCCCCGCTCTCTGAGATTGATTTCTTACCTGGACTCAGGAGCATTTGTTCTCAGGCTGCTATCTCTTCCTCATGCATGAGGCTAGCTCACACCAGTATGCTTGGGTAACGCCAAACAGTGGAGCGCTAATTAAAATAGTGAAATCTGGAAAGATAGAGGCTCTCCTTTCAGAGGTGTCAGATCTACAGACTCCATTCGATATTCTATGGAGGTGTTCACAGAGCACCGGAGTTGAGTATGCTTGACATGGGAAGGTTGGAAGATTTCCCCCAGTGCCTTTATCTTTCCTTCCGCTTTCTGTGTATCAAAATAGGATCTTAGAAAAGACTCTAAACAGTACTTTGTCCCCAATATATGAATAATGAATAATGGCTTGGTTACTTGCCTTTCAGTTAGAAACAATTAAAAGTATCTATTGCTGGTTGGTAGAATGTTCTGTCACAGCAAGTGCTCCGTAACTGTTCTGTCCAAGTTGATGGTCAGTAGTCACACATTCCTGTTATGCCCTTGGAATGTGGCTAATATGACTGAGGAAATAGATTTTTATTTTTTAATGCAATGTTTTAATTTTGGTTTTCTTTCACGAATGACAGAGAGCAAAACACTCCCAAGAGAATCTTATCACAGCGATCAACCCCCAGCCCCAGCCATCCTTGAATCATGGGCACAAGCACACCCAGCATGTCTGGAGAGGTCAATGGACATGAACTAGAACCTTCCCATTTGGGTCAGTCTTGCAGAGCAAGGCAATACCACCATGCCACCATCTGAACTCCTGTTTTTGTTTCTATTTCAATCAACTTTATTTATTTATTTTTTTCGAGCACAGACTCAAAGCCTCTAGACAGGAAGGAGTTAATACAACATGATTCATCTGAGCATGCAGGCCAGGGATTTTCTGTTTACATATTTTTTTTGTAAAAGTGAAAAAGGGAACTTTAAAAATTGCTGTAATTTTGGACCAGCAGTTACAGTAATGGCTATGTCACTGGACTCCCATGCAGTCGACCACAGTTCGAGTCCTGGACCTGGTGGCTTAAACTCACACTGGGTGCATGTGTGTGCGTGCCCAAGATCCCAAGAGGAGAATGGAGGAGAAGGGATTACGGCATGGCCATCCCCCTGGGGGGTGATTTCTCGCTTTCTGTCTCTCTGTCTCTCTCTCTGTCTGGCGAGTGCATGTGCCCTATAGTAAAAACTGTTCCAAAAACAAAATTGCTATAATTTACAGACCAGCAGATGGCATAGCAATTATGTCACTGGACTCCCACATAGTTAACTGCAGTTCGAGTCCCAGGCCTGGTAGCTTAAAATTCATACAGGGTGTGTGTGTGTGTGCATGCCCAAGCAAGATCCCCAGAGGTGGAGAAGGGACTGAGCTGTGGCCATCCCCCCTAGGGGTGATTTCTCAATTAACTTTAAATTAAATAGGCACAGGTAATTAGTTGGTGGCTACTATAGGAAGTACGGAAATAGACCATTATGTATTTCTCAGGGGAGGTTTAGTTTTCTAGCATTACTGAATTGATACCATTGCTACCTGAAAAGACACCTCTTCATTTTTAGTATCTAGCACAGGAGTGATTAGATCATAGAAAACAATAAGATATTTGAAGAGTGATGGCATCAAAGTAAAAATAAATAACGCAATTAATTGTATTAGCAAACATTTGTTTGAGCCAAGCATTGGGAGTTAATGTTTCTTAAATTATCTATTTCTTAAATTATCTTAAATTATCAGCAGTTCTGTGAAGTATGTATTCCTGCCCTCCATATTTTGCGCATTAGGAAACTGAAGTATAAAAAGTTAAGCCTTGCCTCCAGTTAAAACTCTGGTAAATAAAGGGGTTGCATCTTCAACTTGGTTCTGCCTGTAAAGCCCACAATCACAAAGTGTAGCTACTATTTTGACTACAAGCTTTCAAGTCAGTTTATTTATATCTGAATGTAGTATCATAGATCTCCAGGTCACTTTCCTTTTATTTTTCCTTAATGATTATGTTTAAAATAAAATAGCGTCTAGATGTAGCTAGCATAAAATAAATACTCCATAAAGGCAAGTGCATTATTTTTTTTGCTATCATAATTATATGACATTTATAGAAACTCTGCTTGCATGTGATATCGATCAGAAGTATATCTAAGTCATATTGGACTTTATAAGTGATTTTGCCCTTAATGTCACCAAGGATAAAAATATCACAAAATCATAGTTCTAGACATAAAGGACCCAAAGAAAGTAGCTAAGAGTGAAAAGTCTGAAAGTGAAAAGCTATTGTCTTGAGTGATTCTGTTCTCCACTCAAACTTATTAATGATATTTCTAAATATTCTCATTAATATCACTAATTTTTGCATTAAAAATCCTGTATCTTATTGTTTAACGAGTTATTACATAGTAAAGCTGTGTGGGTGGGGGGTCTGTAAACTATATTGAATTATTCCTTAAAGCACAAATTGCATCTACCAATATTTCCACTGTGTATAGTGAACTTTTTGTCATTCATTCCCCTGAAATGTATTTCCTGGCATTCCCACCCAAAGGCCATGTCAGCTCTGCACTAGGCACTGGGTGGGTCAAAACAGATCCACTGATGATATTAATAGAGAAAACAAAATGTACCACAAAGCACTTAACTATCAGCCATATAATCTGAAGTAAATTCAATGGCATTGATTTATTTTAATTCTTCAGTTCTTTAATTGGTCTCAAGCTGATTGCCAGCGAGTGTTCGTAACATTTACTTTAGGTTAACCATTTGACTGCTAGTCTTTGCATTCTCAATAGAAATTTAACTATAATTTCTTGGTGGACACATTAACAATTTTTCTATTTCTTTTTGACACTTAGAATTAGTCTGGTGACACAATAGAGACTCAATGGGCTCCTAGTCAATTATCAAAACAACTGAATACCTGTGGGGATAGAAGGAGTGATGTCTGTTGTTCCTGTAGCCAAAGACCTATAACACTCTGAACTGAGATGGAGATAGAAAACTGCACCTAGAAATCCTCAGGCCTGAAAAGCCAGGGAGAATCATGTAAACTGGCTACTGGGCAGGAGTATCCTCTGGGAAGTTGAGTCTTGCAAAAAATCAAACATTTGAGCAGGGTGAAGGAAACATTCCAAACCCTCTAATCAGTTTGGGATGAGAAACAGAGATGGGGAAGATTGACTTCAAGTTCTTTTCTGCTGGACAGGTGGCTTTGTCTCTGTAAACCTAGACAGAGCACCTGAGACTGAGTACGTAGGACACCAGTTTCAACTTATTTAGTATCCCTGTAACCCTTTATTTTTTTTTATTATTTTTTTTGTTTACATCTAAGTACCTATCCAATCATTTACTTCATTTATATTCATATTAATCTCTTAGGACAAGCAGTTGAGATAGGAATGCTTTTTTAGTTGAACATGTGTCAAGATCATGTCAAAAGACAGAATTGGTATGTTATACTCACACACAAAAGGGATGGTTGTATCTCCTTTGAAGTAAACAGAGGCCATGAGAAAGGGCATGTTAATGCATACTAGGAAAGGATAATAAACTCCTAAAGTACACTGGAGCACAGGCTGAATCAGCAGTATTTTATTGACTAAGCAGGATGATGGTTTTAAGTTATAAAAGAAGGAAAATCATAACAACTTGGTTCTCTCTTTTTTTTTTTTCCAAGGGAAACCCATTCATCTGAGGCCACACTTTTGCCTGTAGTTAGGTTGAGTTTTCACAAATGAATGAATTGCAATCAGAAATTCAATGAAGTTAGATCAGGAAGAGGTGTTAAATAAATTGGAATGAGGAATTAAATGAGTGCAGGCCAGAGATCAAAGTGCAGGCCAGAAATCAAAGCCAGAGGTTGCCATATATTACAATCACAATTTCATGCTTTGAGGAGTCAGTAGAGTTGATAGAGAAATTGGCTGCAAGAGTGTTCATGAAACATTCTCTGATGGGCATTCTCTGTTACATTTGCATTGTGTTCAGGAAGCAGAATACTATGCAATGCTCTCAGAGAAAGCAAAAAAGTTTCAAAGAAAGATCCTAATACCATAAGAGCACTTTCTTGTCTATAAATAGAGTACATGTGTTTCCTACCAAACAATAACTTACTGCTTTTGCTGTTTTATGTTTTCCTTACTTACCAGTATATTTCCCATGAAAAGATTGAATTCTAAAATTACATTTATGGTTCTACATAATTTCTGCCTAAAAAGAAGAGAAAAAAGTGCTATTTGGCTTGGAGACCATTAATTTCCTTGATATCATGACATCTGGTCCATTGGAGTTAGAACTACATGGTGACCCAAGGTCATCTCAAAGAAGCGAACCTTCTCCAAAATTTTACATTATAGCTTTTCTCCATCCTAATTCCAATTTTGCTCATACTGTTTCTTGTGATAATCAAAGGCCATGATGAACAAGTATAAACATTAGTGAAGCATCTGGGGGCAAAAGGTTAAGGATTTGCTGGGTCTAGCATCTCAACTCTGACTGTTTTTATTTTATGTTCGTTAGGGTCTCATGTTTCATAGATTTTTGTATTTGGAATTTTTATTGAGAAAATGGAAGATTCACATTGAGTTGTACGAAATGATACAGAGATTCTGTGTACAAGTTGCCCAATTGCCCACAAATGTAACATTTGTGAAACTATGGTTTAATACCCAAACCAGGATATTAACGTCGATACAGTCCACCAATCCTATTCAAATTCCCTCAGTTCTACTTTAACTGGAATGTGTGTGTGTATGTCTAAGTTTTATACAGTTTCATCTCCTATGTCAGTTTGTATATCCACCACCACATCAGGATACTGGAAAGTTTCAGTACTACAGGAATTTTTGTATAATATTTTTCTTTTTAACACATCTTCCTCCCTTCAACACCATCCACACCCACTCAATAGATTTGTTTTTTAAACATTAAAATTGCTTACATGTTCTGTATTATTACAGGAACATCTAAACTTTATAAATAGGAAGAAAGCATAATATAACTAAGATTTATATTAGTTAGCTTTAGAAAATAAAGTATTTTTAGCATGCCATAATAGCTATATAGGAATACAGGGTCATTCAGAAATAGTTTATCTTGGAAAAATAATTTCAGATCCCTAAGCCATGAAGAGAGATTTAGTAATTTTTTGGGTTGGTTTGTCTCTAAAAGTTTTCAATTTCAAATGGCTGTCGAAACTTAAGAATTAAAGGCCAGCAGGTGGCGTGGCAGTTAAGGACACTGGACTACCACATGGCCAACCATGGTTTGAGTCTCGAACCTGGTGGCTTGATTTCTCACTTTCTGTCTCTATCTCATTCTTGCTCTCTCTGGTCACATTGAAATAAATAAATAAATAAGTAAAGTTAAATAAAAAATAATTTTAAAAATAAATTAATATTAGGTATTTACAATCTTCAACTTCAGCTAATTTAATACTTGTTAATGGTTCTTAACCCTGTTTCTTAATGCTTTCTTTTTTTTTTTTTTTTTTTTGAGAGAGGTTTTTGCCATAGGGTGCATGCACTCACCAGACAGAGAGAGACAGAGAGACAGAAAGCGAGAAATCACCCCCCAGAGGGAATGGCCACGCCGCAATCCCTTCTCCTCCATTCTCCTCTCAGGATCTTGGGTACGCACGCACATGTGCCCGGCGTGAGTTTAAAGCCACCGGGTCCGGGACGCGAACCATGGTCGACTGTGTGGGCTTCCAGCGACATAGCCATTACGCTAACTGCTGGTCCCCTTAATGCTTTCTTATCAAAATGTATTTCCTTACTAAGAGAGTCTTCTGGGACAAATAAATAATGACACAAGTAAGGTCCAGAAAAGATGTCTCAGTTTATACCCTTACTTTAATGTTGTCCTACTCAAACTGAGCATTGCTAT
Organism: Tupaia tana; assembly: GCA_026018925.1. Taxonomy (NCBI): domain Eukaryota; kingdom Metazoa; phylum Chordata; class Mammalia; order Scandentia; family Tupaiidae; genus Tupaia; species Tupaia tana. The sequence continues at coordinate 211,416,785 of JAKSZU010000003.1, forward strand.
ATATTTTTCAAGTTTATTAACTTATTTCTTCAGAGAGAGAGAGAGAGACAAGCATCCCCAACAGGGTCTTCATGCCACAGTCCAGCCTCCACCTTAGCCAGGCCAGATCTCAGGCACTTGTGCACCTGCCTGGTGTAAGCAGGGAGGCCATAAGACAGAAGGCCAGAACTTTTCTCCAGTGTCCAATTGCATTACTGCTATGCCACTGCCTGGTCCCAAATATTATATATCTAAAAAAAAATCTGAAAATTTAATGTATGAATATTTATGTCTTATTACATTATTGTTTTGAATTGCATATAGCTAATTTTTACTGTTTGAAAATGATCTGATTTGATTATTTTTTTTAAATTAAATGAAATTTACTTTTTTTTGTTTTTTGAGAGGTTTGTCGCTGTAGGGCGCGAAAGACAGAGAGAGACAGAGAGATAGAAAGCAAGAAATCACCCCCCCGGTGGGATGACCATGCCACAATCCCTTCTCCTACATTCTCCTCTCAGGATCTTGGGCACACACGCACACGCGCCCGGCGTGAGTTTAAGCCGCCGAGTCTGGGACTCAAACCGTGGTTGACTACGTGGGAGTCCAGCAACATAGCCATTACGCCAGCTGCTGGTCCCAGGTTAAATTTACTTTTAATTTTAATTTATTTTATACATTTAATCACTATGCATCACTACAACTTATAAAGTGAATTACCCAACATGAGTACATGCCACACCAATCCAGTTAAATATTCCATACAGGTTATTATCAACAGATGATTATCCATTTCATTTGGTTCTTAGCCATGAACGTTTCTTATTTTAATTTAATGCTTCTCTGTTTGTCTATCAGGGCTCTTTGTTTTATAGTAATTTTATCTTTCTTCATACATGTTGTTGAAGATATTACCCAGCATTTGTTTGCATGTTACGTTTGTAAACACTTGCAGTTTTTCATAAACTAGGTATCAATAAAAATTTTTAGATTTCTGCTATTGATGTCTTGCCTAAAAATGTTCTGCTCATCAAAATAAAAATACACTTAATTATATTTTTACTAATGCTTACTTATTCACATTTTTTGGCTTGTAAAGAGAATTTACCCAATATGAAATACATCTCAGACCAGTCTAGTTGAGAATACTATACACAGTTTCATCAACAGGCAATAAACCATTTCTGTGTCACACATGTCTATATTTTCTCCCTTCTTTCCTTCCCTATAATCATACCTTTTCCCACCCTCCTTGCACACCGTCTCCATCGTCCATAACTATTTCACTGTTGTATGTCCTCCAATCTTTCAGTCTCTACCAATTGTGCAGACAGTCGGCATATATAAAGTGGAGACATACAGTATCTTTCTCTCATAGCCTGGCTTGCTTCACTCAGCAATATAATGACATTTTCTAAGTTTGAATTCTTAATAGTTTTTTTCTTACCCTTTTTGATGTCACATGGTTTTGGAAACTTATTTAGTTGTCTTCCCCCACCCCCACTCAGGTATTTAGCTTTTTCTTTTTTTTAAGTGACCTTTTCCCCTATATTTTAAAAGTTAATTTAATAATATTTAATAATATATTATGATTATTTATATTTTCCCTCTGATCTTTCCAACATATGGCATGAATGGATTCCCTGTTCATGTCCTGACACCATATGCTTTAGTAACTATAATTTTAATACACTTTATACTTTGGTAGATAAAATCTATATGATCACTCTATTTAAAATAAAATCTTATTTGTAGTCCTTAGACATTTATTTATCCATATAAATCATTTATATAATTAGATCAATTTTGCTATTTACTAAGGAAATCATGTCAAGTTAAAACTGGCTTGTGTTATATGTTAGTAATTAAAGATCTTTTTCATTTTCTTCTATTTTTACAAACTTTACAATATCAATTCTAATCATTTAAGTTAATGCTTTATCTTTTTCTCTATTGCTAGAGGGCACATACTCTCACGAGAAGGAGAGAGTACACCCTCTTCCCCCATGGTGATGACACCACAATATTTTTTCCTCCATTTCTCCACCCCATAAAAATATTGGCCATCCACACACATGTCTGGTGTGTTTTTCTAGCCATCATGACTGGGATTTGAACCACGGCTGACCATGTGAATTCAGTTCTCCATGCACAAGGTTTAATTGCTAGGCAATAAAGAAGGGTCTATATCTTTACTTGTCATCAAAGATTTTTCATGAGGCCCAGAAAGATAGCTGAGGTTTATTTATGTAGGTTCCTCATGTTTCCTGAGAGTCTAGAAGAAATTTCCATAGTTTTTAGTTTAATTATTAAAAAAAAAAAAAGTGGTCTTCTCTACAGTGTAGTTCTCTTCTGACTTCTCAGTGATATAACAGAATACCTACTAGAGTGTTACCAATGAGCAAAGGAAAAATGACCATTGTAACTCAGTCTTTGTTGGAAACTCAGGGTTTTATTTGTACTGAGACTGAAGGATATTACTCAATGGGAATAGAATTAATTCCTGGGTAGGCTAAATGACTTCAGAAGAGTTCAGAGTTCACAGCTTCCAATATAGGTTATATATCTCTTAAGTCATGTTTTTCCCCTCATGTCCTCTCCCACAACTTTACCTATGATCTTTGGATATAGAAAAGATACAACCCTCAAATTTCACCTCAAATGGCAGTTCAGAGAAGTAGGCAAATTACTCTCACAGGACACACAAGAAATGAAACAGAGACAGAGAATTTGACTGAAGTATGTCAGAATAATCAAAGGAAGTATTGAAGAGGGATGTTTGGAATAAAGGAAGCATTTATTGGTTGCATTTGCCACTCAAGTATGGCCATGTGACTAAGTTTTGACCAATGGGATGTAAGCAAGAAGAATATGCACAAAATTCCAGAAAGTATCCTCAAATGATATAATTACACAATTTCCTACTTTTAAAAAAATTTCACATTTCTTTTCCTGGTATCTGAAATATTGACATCTTTCAGATATCTTGAGCACAATAAAAATAATAAATTATTATTTTGTTAATTCACTGTTATTTTGGATTTTGATGATAATTGTAGCCGACTCTGATTCTAACAAATATAGGGTGTGTCTTTTGCAGGAAGAATTAATATACAATGGCTGCTGTCATAATTTCTCCTCATCAAATTCTTGAACTTTATGAACAGAGAAAGAATCCTTCAGTCATCTATGCAAAAAAAAGAAAAAAAGAAGAAAAGGGAAAAAAAAAAGCAACTCTCTCTCAAAGTGAAAAAAAGATCAGTTCATTTTCTAATTTTCAATTGTAATATTGAGTTTTTTGGGGTTTTTTTTTTGAGAGATTTTTGCTATAGGACCCCTGTGCTTGCCACAGAGAGACAGAAAGCAAGTAATCATGCCCCAGGAGGGATAGCCACATCACAATCCCTTCTCCTCCATTCCCCTCTCAGGATCTTGGACATGCACACATACTCCTGGCATGAGTTTTAAGCCACCAGGTCTAGGACTCGAACCGCAGTCAACTACATGGGCATTCAGCAACACAATCATTATGCCATCTGCTGGTCCTGCAATACTGAGTTTTTATAAAAGGCATAGGTCAGGACCAGCAGTTAGTAATGGCTATGTCCCTGGACTCCCATGTAGTTGACCGTGGTTCGCATCCCGGACCCGGTGGCTTAAAACTCACTCCGGGCGCGTGTGCGTGTGTGCCCAAGATCCCAAGAAGAGAATGGAGGAGAAGGGATTGCGGTGTGGCCATCCCCCCTGGGGGGTGATTTCTCGCTTTCTGTCTCTCTGTTTCTCTCTGTCTGTCTGGCAAGCACACACGCCCTATAGCAAAAACTTCCCCCCCCAAAAAAAAAAAAAAAAAAAAAAAAAAAGGCCTAGGTCTACAGGGTCAGCAGGAAATGATATAAGAGAAAATATCTTAACACGAGCAGTGATTTTTGGTATTCAAATGTTAGAAAATGGTTTTCAAACAGGGCTAAGCTTAGAAAACTATTCTACCTGCTAAGTAATCTTGGAACAAAAGTAGTCAATGCATAAATAAAACTCCTGAAAAGGAAATATAACCAAAATGTTGAATGGGAAGATCACAATTAAAAATAATTTATAGTGAGCATTGATGTCACTTTGGTGTCCTGTAACAAAGAAGTGACATTTGAAGAAATAATATTTTTGGTCTCATTCATGGTGACTGACAAAAACCCTACAATAGAAAGGGGAAAGTGGAAGAAATCCTATATTCTACTTTTAGTTCTACACTTAAACATTTAGCTGTCATCTTGATATCTCATCTGGACATCTTTAATTCAATATGTGTAAAACTAGATTTATAGTGTTTCCCCCAAATTGATCCCTTTCTAGCGTTCCCTATCAGTGAGGAATCGTCATTTACCCGTAAATTCACTTAAAAGACTTAGGCGATCTACAAGGGATTATATGTTCTTGATGCAGGCACGTGTGTGGACTTTGCCTCTTTCTGCTTCTCACTGTATCCCTCTTTTATTTATTTATTTATTTATTTATTTATTTATTTATTTTAACCACTGCCACACACCTCTATGTGACTTGCAGTAAATATACTTGAACTTCTACTTCTGTAGTAGGTTCACAGATCCATGGCTCCTACAAAGCCCATGGTTTTCTAGTTGCTTCCTCTAAAGGATATATTCAATTTAGAGAATGAAGAGTGAGCCTTGAGTCCAATCCATGCCCCCAGTATGGTTTTTACCAAAATAGGCACTGTATTGTGCTTCATCTGTATTCTTGCATACATTCTCATTGTAGTTCTGAAACAAAAGAAAAGGCTTATGATTAATCTGTACTACCGCAAATCACATCATGACCTATTGTTTCCATCTGTGTGGGTGAAGGACGTTTTACCAATTCACTGTAATTTAAAACTTTTGATAACCTTTCTGAGTCATTTGTTTTACATCGTGGGCCCTTTGGATTGAGCATATGCAGTTTTGATTTGTAGTCTAACCGACAGGGCTTATTTCAGTCAATTTATCCATGGTCGTATATGGCAGATATGTTTGGTCATAAATGTTCATTTTTACTTGTATGTGTTCTGATCATTTTAAAGACTTGTAGATTTTCTGTTAGTGATAACCTAAAGGTATAACTTTATATAATTGATTCTTTTTTTTTTTTAGTGTATCTATTAAGCAGTACATATTTTTTTATTTTTTACTTTCTACTTTTTTTTATTCTCTTAACCACCTAATTTTAGTTGACCCTTAGTTATAAAAGACAAAGGAATTTATCTATTTATGACCATTTGTTTAGTTATAGTATTCCTACACTTTCAGTGTTTATGACTACATATTCTCTTCTTTCACCATAACCACAATATTTCCTCCCCTTCACTTACACAGTGGGCCTTCACACTTAACAGAAAAAGACAGAAAGACACAGAGAGAGAAACCACCCCCCAATAGAATGTGGTCACCCTTCTCCATCTCTCTATCTTGTTGAGAGTTTGGTCATGTGGATGTGTTTATCAAGTAGCCAGGACTGGGATTTGAACTGTAGTCAGACACATGGAATCCAGCCTGTAAGTAGGCTATGGAACCAGCCCTATAAATCAAATTTTTTAAAAGAAGCTAGGATTAGGTAGGAATGGCTATTATTTTTTTATTTTCTTCTTTACTCACTGCCTGGGCAGACTTTTCACACTTCTAAGCTTATAATCCCTTCATCTTAGTAGGTATAATTTGCAGACTTTAGCAAAGCTCATTTGTTCAGCCAAGGTGTTTTGCAGGAAAATGTAATTGTCTTGTGACTTTGAGGTAATTATTTTTTTTAAGATTATCATCCAGATCTTGTACTACTTCAAAGGACTTTGTTTTGTGTTCTCATTTCATCAAGGTAGGTTTCAGAATACTGAAAGTCTACCTCATCCTGTTATGCTGAATTGGGAGAAGAGTTCTTTCATAGGCATGAACCTCTCCACCCAGTTCTTAGCCTGGTTGTTTGGTTTCCCACCTGTGTCCCATCATCACTCTGAGGATGGTGTTGTACTGTCGTAACATCACATCACACTGTTGAAGGTCTAGTGAGGGATGTAGCAAAACTGCATCTGTTCCAAATAATTACATTTTAAAGAGGAAAGGACCTCACACTGGAAGAATGCAGCATTCATGACACATGGCTAATTTGCCAGATTCAGAACTCAGTCAGATCAGTGATGTGGCGTCATGAAGACCAAATCCCTAGTTTGTTCAACTCCATTTTGTCTCCCTGCCATCTGTGTTAGCCCCCTGTGCTTCTAGAGGAAGAGATTCAAGTAGCTTTAGGAAGCTATTTTTTTCTTCTCTTATTTTGCTACTCGTGGATAAAAGAGCTTTGAGAAAGAACTCAGGACAGTAACAATGTGTTCTGCCTAGACGTACAGCCTTTTCTCATCATCTAACTGGCTCCACCATGAGCCAGACCGTGGAGTGGAGGAAGGAAATCTTCAAGCAGAGGTAATATGTGGATCATGATAGATGACAACCCCAAAACTAAGCATTCAAATAACAGCTTAGAGTCATTTCTCTTTGGCCTTTAATGAGCAGCTGCTGAGACAGGTTTTGTCATCTCCACGTGAGGCTCACAACAGGTACTGAATGGTCAGCAAAAGATTAATAAGGCACAATAGGAGGAAATTGAGTCTTTCAGGCTAGAGACTCAGTATCTGTGTCCCATTTGTAAAGGAATAGGTGGAATTAAAAAGGGAATTGTAAGGAAGAGATACTTCACAACATGATAAGCCTAGGAAAACTCCAGTCATGATATTGGCTCAAAACACATTCTGAAGAGCAGGTTTTTTCTCTCTGTGCTTTTGAAACAGTTATATCACCCACTACTAATTTTTTATGTCATTTTTTTTTTTAGTTTGCATATACTCACCAAATTGAGAGAGAGAGAGAGAGAGAGAGAGAGAGAGAGAGAATGAGAAATCACACCCCATAGGGGATGGCCATGACGTAATTCATTGCAATCTGTTCTCCATTCTCCTCTTGGGAATTTGGTCATGATGCATGGACACGCACCCAGAATGATTTTCAAGCTGCTGAGTCCAGAACTTGAATCACATAGTCAGTCAGGTGGGATACAGCTGCCTTAACCCCTGCTCTACCTGCTGCCTATGTCCATGCTTTTGATACCTGTGATAGTTTTATGTATAAATTTGACTGGGCTACAAGGTGCCCAGAGATTTGCCAATCATCATTCTGAGTGTGTCTGTGAGGGTGTTCCTGGATGAGATTAACAGTTGTGCTGGTAGCCTGAGTAAAGTGTATTGCCTTTTTTATTGTGGGTGGACTTCATCCCATCAGTTGAAGGCTTGAGTAGAACAAAAAGGTTTGCTTTCCTATAAAAAGGATCTTCTGCCATACAGCAGGGGCATCTGTTTCTTTCCTGCCTTTGTACACAGAATGAAACATTTGCCTTCTTTTTTTCTTATGTTTTCAAGCCTGCTACCATTTGGATTGGAACTATACCATGGAATCTCAATTCTCAGACCTCTGAACTCCTCCTAGATCAACCCATTGGCTCTCCTGGCTCTTCAGCTGACTAACTGTATATTTTGGGGATATTCGCCTCCATAACCACATGAGCCAATTCCTTACAATAGATCTCTCTCTTCTTTCTATTTCTCTTTCTTTCACCCTTTCTCATCAGATTGGTTCTATCCTGACCTATCTATGTGTATATATGTATGTATGTATGTGTGTGTGCCTGTGGTGTGTGTGTGTATGCACACATATATTATACATAATACATTATATATATGTGTGCATACACATAAAAAACCCTGACATATATATATATATATATATATATATATATATATATATATATATATAAATACATTTTGAGAGGTTTTTGCTATAGGGCGTGTGTGCTTGCTGGAAAGACAAAGAGAGACAGAGAGACAGAAAGTGAGAAATTATCCCCCAGGGGGGATGGCCACACAGCAATTCCTTCTCCTCCATTCTCCTCTCGGGATCTTGGGTATGCATGCACACACGCCTGGTGTGAGTTTAAGCCACCGGGTCCGGTACTCGAACCGTGGTCGATTACATAGGAGTCTAGCGACATAGCCATTATGTTAACTGCTGGTCCCACCCTGACTAATATAATACCTAAGAAGCCCTGCCCCAGGTTCGGTCCATGTATTGTGAAGGGGAATAACAGGTGCGAGGAGACAGAACGCATTTCTCATCTTTCGGAGTGATCTTCCCTTGCTCAGCTTTTTCCTTGGTTCTCCTTTCTCATGCCAGAGATCTTGTGCTAATCTACACAGTGACCTTTAGGAGTATGTCTATTTTCATCCTCTTCCATCCTCTAACTTCTTCATTATGAAGCTAAAGAACCTTAGGTTGTTATCAAGATACTATAACATTATTGCTTCAACTGCCCACAATTACACATGGAATTGTCAGTAAAAAGTGTATCCACAAATAATCTCCTAAGAGTCTGTATCCTAAGATATCTGTATCCACAGATACAGAAGCCCTCATTCATTTTATCTAGCAGGACAATGAAATACAACCAAATAATTCAACAAACCCAATGGATTCATCAGGGTATGAGCTCAATGCATAGTGAAAGAGGAAGAAGGAAAGAAGGCAGGGAGGAAGGAAGGAAGGAAGGAAGGAAGGAAGGAAGGAAGGAAGGAAGGAAGGAAAAATAGAAGGAAGGAAGGAGGGAGGGAGGCAGGGAAAGAAGGATTTGCTTCCTTCATAGAAGCCATTACTCCTGGGATGGAATATCACTAAGTAAGTAAGTAATAAGACTTTATTTTCAAGAGTTAATAAGCTGGGGACTTGAGGGACCAGCAGATGACATAATGATTATGTTGCTGGACTCCCACATAGTCAACCACAGTTCGAGTCCTGGACCCAGTGACTTAAAACTCACACCAGGCATGTGTACATGAGTGCCCAAAATCTCAAAAGGAGAATGGAGAAGAAGGGATTTTGGTGTGGCCATCCTCCCTGGAAGGTGATTTCTCACTTTCTATCTCTCTGTCTCTGTGGCAAGCACACACAACTTGTAACAAAAATCTCTCTTTAAAAAAAAAAAATGAGATGGGGACTTGCACACAACTGTCTGCAGCAAGTAATACTTAGAGGAACTCTGAAAGTCTATGTACTTGACAGTGAATGTAGACCATTCCAAGTTCACATTAAGATAATCATTCAGGGACCAGCAGTTAGCGTAATGGCTATGTCACTGGACTCCCACGTAGTCGACCGCGGTTCAAGTCCCGGACCCAGTGGCTTAAACTCACGCTGGGCGCGTGTGCATGCGTGCCCAAGATCCCGAGAGGAGAATGGAGGAGAAGGGATTGCGGTGTGGCCATCCCCCCTGGGGGGTGATTTCCTGCTTTCTGTCTCTCTGTCTCTCTCTGTCTGTCTGGCGAGCGCACGCGCCCTATAGCAAAAACCTCTCCAAAAAAAAAAAAAAAAGAAAGAAAAGATAATCATTCAAACTTTGCAGCAAGCCCCTGCTCCCCTTATATAAGTGGATTTCCATCATGCTACATTCCATTCTCAGCGAGAAAGTGGCCTATTTCTAGGCACAGCATTGTGTTCCACTTTTGCTAAAAAGAAGTGCAGGAAAGGACCAGCAGTTAGCATAATGGCTATGTCGCTGGACTCCCATGTAGTCGACTACAGTTCAAATCCCAGACCCCGTGGCTTAAAACTCATGCCAGGCACATGTGCGTGCATGCCCAAGATCCCAAGAGGAGAATAGAGGAGAAGGGACTGCGACGTGGCCATCCCCCCTGGGGGGTGATTTCTTGCTTTCTGTCTCTGTCTGGCGAGCGCACGTGCCATATAGCAAAAAACTCTGAAAAAAAAAAAAAAGTGCAGGAAGAAAGAAGAATATTAAGAAAGACTGCTAAAATGGCTTTTCCCTTTGTTCCACGTGTGTTTAGATGTGATGATCAAACCCTTAACACAACACTGGGGTTGCAGGGGCTTAGAGAGAATTAAGAAACTGCCTACCTGGATACCCCAGTGATGCCTACCAAAGTCTTCTACCAATTTCTTCTATAAACAAAGACCTATATAATTCAAAATTATTTACATATATTAATAAAACTAAGTTGTGGACATTATTTTCCCTGGAAGAATCATTTTTCCTAGTATATTTATTATTAACCGAAAAATGTCTCAAACATTAGATTAAATATCAATGCTTTCTTATTCAGCCTTCATAATAATATAGTAAAGTGTGTAGGATGTACTTTATTTTAAAGATTAGGAAGCCATAAGGCTTAGAGTGTTTTAATGGATTACTCAAGGTCAGAGAAATGGTAAGTAGAAAAACTGGAATTTGATCTCAAATCTGTCAGGCTCTGTGGAATGGTTCTTGATATCCAACTATAGATCTTGAATTTATACTCATAATGGACATCTACAGAAAGGAAAAAGTGGCAGAGAAATCAAAATGAAAAAAAGTCCATCTCTTTTTCTAAATTATTCATTCATCCATTTGTCTTTCATCCTGTATGCTTTAGCTTCACTTTGTACCAGTTGTTGAGCAAGCTGTCACACACACATGTTCATCACAGGTCATGAGTCAGAAGCATATCCTTTGAGTTGGTGGCATTTTGCTCCTACTTTTCTCTTCCCTTCCCCTTCCTCGAGTTTCTTCTTGCCATCTCTCCTGTTCTTTGCATACTGTATTAGACTACTTACTTCCCTTCTCTCCCATTGCTTAACTTCCAGGTGTAGCTGTTCAAGCTGTATCTCCTCCAGAAAATCTGCCCTAAACATCCCTGTCCTTCTCAGATACAGCTCAGTGAATAACTATTACCTAAAGTTCACACGTGACTGATTTTTCCAAATGGACTGTAAGCAATGGACAACAAGATCTGATAAAATATTCCTTTTCTCCTCAATGAAAAACTCAATTCTGGGCCCATAGTAGCTACTAAATAAATTCAGAATCATTTTCAACTACGTGTATTTCTAGAAGGTCAGCCAGAGGTTAGTGGGGTCTCACTTAAATTGCCTCTTTAAGGACCAAGCCTTTCTGTAAGACATGGACATAATTGGAGTCCTCCCAGTTGTTCCAATCCCCAACCTTGTTCCACATTTCCCAGTACCAGGGAAAAGGATCCCATTAATTTGCAACCATGTTTGTTCCCTATAATAAGAAGAAACCCTGGAATTCCATTGGAAAACAAGTAGCTGCTTGTCAAAGAGGTGTTCATGCATGACAACCTAATTTTTCATTTGGATTAAAAAATAAACTTACAAAAGGTGACACTCTACTAGCAAAACTGTCAATGTGCATTTTTTGTTTAATTTTCCCAAGTGTACTGGGCTCAGAACTGGAAGAGAATTTCTTTCTTGATTTTCCCCCACAGCTAAGATTTTTTACCTTGCTAACACTCTGGAACCTTGTATCATATGGAGATTAGTCGGTGACCTCATAGGTACCTTATTAATAATGAACCGGAGGGGCTCACGGAGCTGTGGTTTGGAGTAATAAATCATACTGTAAGTAAATGCCGTGTTTGCAGTTTTAGAATCTAGAGGCATATAATAACCAAGATTGAGAGTCTGGCAGGTGGTGAAAATGAATAGGGGTGGGGACTGGCCTTTCACGGGGCTGACACGTGCTTATGGTTATTAATTACTTTTACATTTTACATTGCTAATTGCTGTTATTCTTTCCAGTTACAATGTAATTGAATAAAAAAATATGAAGCCTCCAATGTCAAGTCCAGATATTACACTGTGTCTCTGCCCAAGGAAGTTTATATAAACTATTGAGGTTATTTGGAATGATGGATAATAAGGCAAACTTCATGGTGACTAATGATACCCAAGGCAGCGAATTTGCAGCATGGAAGATTCCAGGGGGTTATAAAGGAAAATAAGATCACGGAAAGTTAACATGTGGATTTTAACTAGTCAATTAACCACCATGCAATTCAGCTATCCCATTTATCAGAAGACATGTTCAAGTCAGCAAGGATGAGCCTAACTGCAGCGGCGTGTGCTAAGACACTGCACTCCACAAGTGGAGACCATCTGGAAGGCCCATGTTTGATTCCTGAACCAGCCTAAAGGCAGAGCACAGTGACAACACCTAGTCCTCAGTGGTACTTGGGAGCAATTCCTGTGGAGGCAGGAAAAACACCACAGCAAGACCCTGTCAGAAACAAAACAAACAAATCAGTGATGATAATTGTGACCAGTGGTCCAAGTCTCTATATATTTGTTTTGTATAAGATTTTGTTTAATATTGTGTGTATGTATGTACACACACACACACACACACACACACACGTATATATGGTTTGCTATAGGGTATGAGCATTCACCAGAGAGAGAGAAAGGAAGAAAAGTGATAAACCACCCCCCAGTGGGGATGGCCATGCTGCAATACTCTCCATTCTTGGGATCTTTTGGGGCATGCACATGTGCCCTGTGTGATTTTCAAGTTACTGGGTCCAGGATGACTTGAACCACACAGTTGGCCATGTGGGCTCCAGCCACCTTAACTTCCATGCCACCTATTGAAGTGCAAGTCAATTTATTTTCAAAGCATGGTCTCATTTCCATGAACATTGTGCCTGTCACTGTGCTGCATGATGAAGGGGATGATGGCTCTGTGTAATGTAAGCCTGCAATCAGGTAAACACAGCTACCTGGGCTACTTGACATCATACACTGTTTCTTGACAATGTGGATATGGACCTTTTGGAGAGTCTGAGGAAAATGGAGACTCTTTTCTCAGGCATATGCATTGACTGTGTAGCCACTAAGATGTGTAAGAAAATGGGGGTGAGAAAAGTAGGGAATACTCAGGTCTCCACTTTGAAATGCCAGAATAGCAATGCCTGGTGCAAGGACAAGCCAACTAGTGACCCAGTGCAGGGATCGCCATATTGTAACACTGGATACACCCCTGGATGTTCCCAAAAAGGATCTTTTCTTAAGTTACTTAAAATGTTCAACCAAAGTAACTGCACTTTAATTAAGCTTTATAGAGCAACCTCATTAATGCAAGTGACATATACATATATATATTTTTTTTCTTCCATAAGCAGGAGAGACAGAAAGAAAGAAAGCAGCAGAGATGGAGGGAGAGAGCACCAGCAACAGGATCTTGATGCCACAATTTCCCCCAAGTCACAGCAAGTCTCAGATCATGGGCAGTTGTGTACCTGACATGTTCAGGGAGGTCTTGCGATATGAACACAGAACCTTCCTGTATAGGTCAGACCTGCAGAATGTTGCTTGACCATTGTGCCATCTTCCAGATCCCTCAAATGCTATTTTTTATCATGATAGTTTATTCTTTGCTAGGAAGAGTTAAATAAGGATTTTCTGTAAATCTAATAACCTGTAGTTTCCCTTCCATACTTGGGAACTTGGACTAAAGAGCTTTTTGCCAATCCTACCACATGCTCATGAAATTAGAGAACTTCACATGGTCTATACTGCACACATTCCCCAAAAGGGCCAGATTCTCCCATGGTCTATCACAAATGCTTTAATACATCATACTTGACCTACACCTTTCTCACTATCACACACACACTACCTAGAACTTCCTAATTATTCAATAGGTATTTAATTGCAAGCTTCATTTTTTTTTTTTTTGAGAGGTTTTTGCTATAGGGCACGTGCACTTGCCAGAAGGGCAGAGACAGAGAGATAGAAAGTGAGAAATCACTCCCCAGGGGGGATGGCCATGCTGCAATCCCTTCTCCATTCTCCTCTCAGAAACTTGGGTATGCACACACATGTGCCTGGCGTGAGTTTAAGCCACCGGGTCCATGACTCGAACCATGGTTGACTATATGGGAGTCCAGTGACATAGCCATTACACCCACTGCTGGTCCTGCAAGCTTCATTTTATACGTCATACTTTCACATTTTAAAGATGAGAGAATGGAGGTCCTGAGGAGGATAGTGATGCTTCTATGTCTCTAGTCAGCATTAGAATTAGAAACGAATCAGCCAAGTGCTCTCAGAATTGAGCTCTATGTAACCACTGGGAGCACAGTTCCTTGGGATTTGGCAAACCCACTGTAACTGTTTGCAGGCAGAAAGCAGCCTGAAAACAACATTATTGACCTCTGTTAGAGAGAAGGCTCCTAGCAGATCTAAGGAAAGTTCATGTCTAATGGATGTGTTCTTTAGTGCCTCTCAGTAAGGCAAGATGCCTTTAACAGCATCTTTGAAATTATAGTACTTTGTTCTAGTTTCACAGTAAATGCTCCGATGGCTGCGCGGGCTCTCTTGGGCTTCTTCTTTCTTTGCAGTGCTGTGAAAACACACGCTGCATATACATTGTTATTATCATTGTTGTTAAGAAGTGAGAGAACGTGAGCTTCTACCCCATCATCTGTGCGGGGCAGAGGCAGTGAATCCTGCTGGAGCATAATAACAATCTCTAAGTAAACCAGTCATGGTAAAATCTATCAAAAATGTGGCAATTTGTGAAAATATGTCCCTCAAGCACACCAAAGTTGTCATCAAAGTGAGTTAGCTGCCAATTAACTTCTACATCGTGCACAAAGGGCACAGAATTCTAGTGTAAAAATAAAACCAGTTAATGCATATCTGCTGTCTATGAACAATAAATCAGAGGCAAAAAATGAACATATCGCTTTGTGCTTTTCTGTGTACATTACCGTCTTATGCAATGCCACTGTTCAGGCATCCGATTTAGGAATATTCCTTTCAAAGGAGATGATAATGGAGCTATTTTACCTACATGTTTTAACTTATAATTTTAGCTAGTGGTGAGTTATAGAGTAAACATTGTGTTCTAAGCACTGGGTCATAAACAGAACTATTTATTTATTTATTTATTTATTTATTTATTTATTTATTTATTATAGATTTTTGCCATAGGGTGTAAGCACTGGCTAGAGAGACAGAGAGATAGAAAGCAAGAAATCATCCCTCAGGGGGGATGGTCACACCACAATCCCATCTCCTCTATTCTCTCAGGATTTTGGGCACGCACGCACAAACACCTAGTGTGAATTTTAAGTGCTGGGTCCAGGACTCAAACTGTGGTTGACTACATGGGAGTCCATCAACATATAACCATTATGCCATCTGCTGTTTTCAAAACAGGACAATTTATTTAAAAACTGTCAGTACTGCTATACTTTTCTGTCACACATTACAATTAGTAGATTTAAATTTTTTACACATCATTGTCTTTTCACATTGAGAATTCAGTTAATGAACTTTGGGCAGTTTCTTCTATACCCCAAATATAAGTATATAGAGGATGCTATGTGTGCTTCTGAGACTGAGTGGCATTGTCAGGAAAGGAGATGACATTTATACTAGTTTTTGCGAGTTGCTTAGATTTTCATCATTTCCAGCCAACCCGTTAGTGTGCTCTTGCTGTGCTTCACTTACTCACCTGAGGTTTCTCCAAACAAAGAAATAAACAACAATAACAAAACCCACCCTTGTGAGCTACCTCTCAGCCCTGAGCTTACCCACTGTCCAATGAGTTCTTGCAGTATTTGCATGGTGTATGAATTGTGCAACACAGAAGATTGGATGTCATTCCAACATTCCCATCATTCTGGGATCTTCAGGAGTCTCTTCAACCTTTCTATCTCTAAGGCAATAATTCCATGGCATACTTTAGCGCTTGGGAGCAAATCTAGCAGTCACTGAGAGTGTAGAGTAATGGTTCTCTCCCCAAAGTCATCCACCCAGCTCTCAGCCAACCACTTGCCACTCACCTTGATGGAAACAGCCTTGTCTGATAAGCTTTTATACTTTTCATGGAAAGCCTCTAGGCGCATTAGCACATCTCATATCCTGTCCATCCACCAAACCTCCCTGGCCCTTCATGCCTTTGCAAGTTTTGTTCTCTCTTAAAATTACACATTTTAGGGACCAGTAGATGGCATAACGGTTATGTCGTTGGACTCACATGTAGTCAACTTCAATTCAAGTCTCAGACCCAGTGGCTTAAAACTCACAACAGGCACATGTGCTTGTGTGCCCAAAATTCTGAGAAAAGGATGGAGAAGAGACTGGCATGGCCATGCCCCAGGGGATGATTTCCTGCTTTCTGTCTCTGTCTCTCCAGTGAGTGCAGGAGCCCTATAGCAAAAAATCACTCAAAAAAATTTACATAGTTTAGGAACTTTACCTTTTTTTGGTTTGAAAACTTTCTTTACTCATATAATGCAATAACTATTTGTTGGGTCTACTTTATTCCAGAGATTATGGTGGAAATGATGAAACAGTAGTGACTCAAAAACTAAAATGTTGGGACCAGCAGGTGGCATGGTGGTTAAGGTGCTGGACACTCCCACATGACTGACCATGGTTCAAGTCCTGGACCTAGTGGCTTGCTTTCTCATTTCTCCACTTTCTCTCTTTCTCTCTCTCTCTCTCTGTCTCTCTCAGTCAAATTAAAAATAAATGAATGAATAAATAAAATTAAAAAAAAAAAACAAAACTAAAATGTTTCCTTCTTTGAGCATGTACTGTATTGTGGGGAATGAAACGATAGATAAATAAAGTGCATATATAGTAAAAAGTGCTTTGAAGAAAAATAAATTGGAAAAAGGAGGAATGTTTGAGAATTATGCAATATTAATGAAGATGATCAGAGATGCCTTTACGGAGAAGGAAATATTTAAGCAAAAGTCTGAAGGAAGTATAATTAGACAAATATTTATAAAGAAGTTGTTTTTCTGTTCCCTAGATTATAAAATACATAAGTAAACAAATAAAATAGATTACTTGTCTCTATATGATTGCTATATATATATATATATATATATATATATATATATATATATGTTTTTGCCATAGGGCATGTGTACTTGCCTGAGAGAGACAGAAAAACAGAGAAAGACAGAGAGAGAGAAAGTGAGAAATCATACCCCTGTGAAGGACAGCCATGCCACAGTCCCTTCTTCTTCATTCTCCTCTCAAGAGTTTGCTCACACACACATGTCTGATGTGATTTTCAAGCCAATGTGTCCATAACTCGAATCCTGGTCGGCCATGTGGGAGTCCAGCAACTTAACCAAGCCACCTGCTGACCCCCATATAATTGTTACTTTATGTTAGGCATTAAACTCCTAAAAAGAGAGGTCTGTTTATTATTTTTTATCTTAGCAACTAACACTGAGGCAGGTACATGGTACTTATGAAAGAAAGTATGAACAGTTCAGTACAAGAGCAAATTTAGGTGTTAGTGTGTCCCCAAAAAATATGATGGAAGGGTCTGTTGTGTTAATGCAATATTTCATGAGCTCTGCCATATTTAACAGCCCTATTTACATTTAGCAGGGAAAGATGACTAGTTTCATCTAATAAAACATAAGCAAAAAGGGTATATGTTACTTCTGAGCCAAGGCATGTAAGGGACAGTGTGTGACACTCCAATATTTTCTTCCCTTATGACAGCAACCTTGAAAGCCATGTATTCTTTGGAAATGTCAAAAACAGAGTACTTTGGACCAGTAAATGGAGAAAATCCCCACTAACTTAGAGCAAATGTTTGGATAAATAGAAATAAACTTTGTTTTGACAAATTATTAAGATTTTAGAAATTACTTGTTACCATAACATTGTCAGTTTATTCTCATCAAATGAAGATGTGAGTATTCCATTGTGGGACGCATGTATTGGTATCTTTACGCCTCAGTGATTAAGGTGTAGTAGAAATAGGACTGAATATACTGAAAGTTTCTAAGAATTGCATTAATACTTTTTGGTTCATTGAGAAGTCTTAATACTGGTGTCAAGGAAATTTCAGGAAGTTAAGAAGTTTTTCCAAAGATACCCATGTAGCCTTTAGGGACCCTGTAATGACACATATGGTAGGGTGGCCCAAGTTTCTTAGAGTCGTTAGTTGCTGCTGTTTCCACTAGCTTGAAGTCCTGAAGTGTTTCCAGGGGACTGAGGGGATGTGGAGAAACACAGAACACTACTACCTTGGGAGGGTATAGATATACTGCTGCTGATAGTGAGTTCTCGAGATTTTTTTGTTGTTTGTTTTTGTTGTTTCTTTGTTTTGTTTTTTGTTTTTGTTTTTAGAGAGAGACTTTTACTGTAGGGCACGTGTGCTCACTGGACAGACAGAGAGAGACAGAGAAAGAGAGAGCAAGAAATCACCCCCTAGGGAGGGATGACCATGCCTCAACCCTTCTCCTCCATTCGCCTCTTGGGATTCGAGCACACACGCACATGTGCCCAGCATCAGTTTCAAGCCACCAGGTCTGGGACTTGAACCATGGTTTACTATATGGGAGTCCAGCAATTTAACCGTAACGCCATCTGCTGGTCCTGTGTATTCTCAAGTTTTGAGCAGCCTGCCTAGCTATACTGTGAGTGTGACTATGGGATCTTCAATATTTAATCTATTTAATCCCCTACATTCCTCACAGCACTGAGCAAGAGAGCGTCAGTAAATAAGTGATAACTATTGTTGGTTGGTTCATTCGCTGGTTGGTGAGTTGGGTAGTTGAAAAGCAATGATATAAAACAAAGAAACAATCAGATCTGGTGAGAGCACAAATTTCTTTTTGAATTATTTAGATCTCAGTGTTTCAATCTGGAGTTCCCAAATAATTAATTAGTTACTAAGTGTTCACTGGTCTAAACTTTGAAGACTACACTGTCAAGTGGGATATACATAAGCAAAAAAACAAAAACAAACAAACAAAATACACAACTCTGGGTGATTTAAATAAAAAAGAGGAGGGATTAGAGAGCCAGAGTTAGGGAGGTATAGACAAGAACATGCCCAAATTACCTTCAGACTTGCTAAGGCCAGGGTACCACCCCAGCCAGGACTCTGGGCATTTAGCACTGCATCTGACATGGGGCTACAAGCACTGGGCCTTGGACGCCACCAACAGGCACAGTTGCTACTGCTGCCCATCCTCCCCTACGTTCTTCCTCTCTGTGCCTGTTTTTCACATTTCTTTTGGGTCTTTATAGCCAGTCTTCCAAGAATACTATATTCCACTTGCTGGATTAATTTGTTCACCTCATCTTCACTTTGCAACCCAAAGCAATTGTCTTTTCTCTCCATTGCTGCACTGAGGCTGCCTTTGGCTAAGATCTCAGTGATTTTCTAATTGGTAAAATCAGTGAACATTTTATCCAATTAAACTCTGATAGATTTAATATTCTTGATTGCTTACCTTTTCATCGGAGCCTATTTTCCTTTTATGCTTCAAATATTAGTATCTGAAAGATTTTTTCTTCAACCCATAGCTCCATTCGCTCTACACTTTCCAGGTATCTAATTTACTCTTGTGATTTTTAACTGACACCTGTCCTTAATAGGATACCTATTTCATATTTCCATCGCTAACTTGTCTTCTGAGCTTCAGATATTTACAGGCAAATTGATGGTAAGCATTTTTAATTGAATATACCACAGTAATTTAAAAATTATGGTGCTGCTTTACTTTTTTTTTTTTTTAAAGATCTTTGCCACAGGACATGTGTGCACTCTGAAAAGAGACAGAGGGACAGGGAGAAATCACCCCCCAGGGAGGACGGCCACATTGCAATGCTTACTCCTCCATTCTCCTCCTGGGATTTTCAGCAGCCATGGACTTGTGCCTAGCATGATTTCCTTCTTTGTTGTTTTGTTTTGCTTTCCTCTTTAATTTTATATTTATTTTATCATTTTAATTTATATTTAATCACTTATATCTTTACAGTGTACAACATTTCTTTACAGCACGAATACCATGCATATCAGTAAAGACGAAGACATTACTATATACATTATCATCAGCAAATAACTTTTCTTTTTTTCAATTAAACATATTGTTTCCCTTCCCTTTTCCACTCCTTCCCTCCCTCCATTACCCACCCTCACATTACCTCATCCTTACTTTCTTTAGTATCTACCATTTCCCTCCCTGCTACTATACCTTCCAGTGTTTTTCTGCTACAGAGCACAATCAGTATATATTGAGTGGGGACATACAAGGCTTGTCTTTCATAGTCTGGCTTCACTTAGCATTAAGTCTTCTATATTCGTCCACTTTGTACCAAATGTCAGGGTTTCATTTTATTTATTTATTTATTTTTTATGGCGGAGCAGTATTCCATAGAGTACATATGCCACATTTTTTTTTCAATCCAATCTTCTATTTTTGGACATTTGGGTTGGTTCCATTCCTAGCGATTGTAAATAATGCTGCAATAAACATGGATGTGTTTATCCGACGGAGGGTTTTTCTATCTTGTGGGTAAATACCTAAGAGTGGAATTACTGGGTCATATGGTAGTTCTATTTGTAGGTTTCTGAGGAATCTCCAGATCTTTCTTCAAAGCGGTTGTACTAGCCCGGGTTGATTTTCAAGCTGCCATGTCCTGGACTTAAACTGCAGTCGGCCATGTGGAAGTCCAGCCCCTTAACCACTACAGCATCCACTGGGCCAGGTGGATTTTATTAGCAACATGCTCTAACCAACTGAGTTAACCACTCACCTCCGTACAGCATACTTTAAATTCAACTTATCATACTGCCCCAAACATGCTTTTCTTCTTTGTATTCTGTAACTCACTGAATAACACCATTTGTCTCCCCGTCTACCGGCCAGAAACGAGGTAGCCACCCTTTAGTTTTCATTTTGCTCTCTCCCCAAACTAAAACAAGCAGGCCTCAGATACTGCAGCTTAGCGCATTCTCTTGAACCTGCTGAGTTCTAACAAATAATCCGTTAATTCGGCATCTCACCATAATGTTAATTGCTTTTGACTTAGTCTCTCGTCTAAACAGTCATCGCTGTTCTTGAGCAGCTTGCCGCCCACCTCCCCTTGCTCCAATTTCTGATACCCTTCCTCTGCACACTTGCCAAGAGGATATAATTAAAAATGAAGTGACATAATGTTTCTTTCTCACGTTTATAACCACTCAGGGCTCCAGCGCATGCCCCAGCTCCCATTGCAATCCGGAAGCACAAAGCCATGTAGTTGCCTGCATGCTCCATGTGACCTCAACACTCTGGCCTTGCTACTCTGGTGCCCTGAATGCACTTCTCTTTAATGTGAGCTATTTTTAACCTAATTAGCAGTTATTCTTCCTTCAAGACATAGGTGAACTAACCTGAGGGGGTACATCACTGGTATACCCTCTGTGAACACTTGTATTTACAGGCAAACATCCACCACCTGATATTAATGCACTAAGGACAAAGCGATCCAGATAGTATGTCATACCCCAGTGCAAATCATTATCTCATCTTTCTCCTTTTTCAGTTCTGGACACTTCTTATACTCTGTGATCCATGTACATAGAAGCCATTAACTAAGAAAATGGGAAGCTCTGAATGTTGATTTATTTGTACATTTACTTTAATAAAAAAAAAAAAAAAAAACAGGGGACCAGCAGGTGGTGTGGAGGTTAAGAAGCTGGATCCTACATGGCTGCTTGTGTAGTTTGAGTTCCAGACCGAGCTGCTTGAAAATCACACTGGGTACATGTGTGTGTGCCCCAAATCCCGAGAGGATCCTAGAGAGGGTTTGTGTTTGTGGCATGAGCATTCTCCCTGAGAGGTGATTTCTCATTTTTCCCTTTCTCTCTCTCTCTCTGTCTCTCTTTGGTGAGCATGATACCCTATAGCAAAAACTTTGAGGAAAGAGAGAAAAAAAGAAAGGAAGAAGAAAGAAAGGGAGAATGAGAAAGAAAGGAAGAGGAAAAGAAAAAGAAAGAAAACAAAAAGAAAGAAAGGTGGTGGTAGAGGAAAAATAGAAGGAAACCAATATTGTAATTCCCATGGCTCCTATAAATATATTATCATAAACAAGCAAGCAGAAAAGATCAAGTTTGAGGGCAGGATATCGGGGGTTTTTTGAATCAGGGACCCAATTAATGTAGAATGTTTTAACTCCATTTTCATTTTATTTTCTTTATTTTTTAATATGCTGGTTATTTTTATTGGTTCATAATTTTAGTAGTAGACAGCCAATGTATGACTTCTGAACAAGAGGAAATAATTTTAAAATACAAGATGGAGCACAAAAAAATTTTAAAAGTGCATAAGTCTGGTACCATTTTCTGTAAAGGCAAGCGTCTCTACAGTTAGGTGCAATAATGATGTTCATACTAAACATTTAAACTATCAAGAAGTTATAGTTTGGGGGCCAGCAGGAGGTATGATGATTAAGGTTCTGGATTCCTGCATGGTCTGCTAAGGTTTGGGTCTCAGATCTGGTGGCTTGCTTTCTTGTTTTCTCTCTCTCTCTCTCTCTCTCTCTCTATTTCTCGCTCTCTCTCTAGTGAGCATGCATGCACTATAGCAAATTTTAAAAATTAATAATCATAATAAATAAAATGAAAGAAAGTCAGAAAATTATAGTTTAGATTTTCTACTAAGGAAGGCAAATACGTACAATTTTAAAAATCCCTTACAAGTCTATCTTCATTTCTGAAATGCGCTTATTTTCTTTTGCCCACTTCATTCTGCAGTTTATGTTTTCCTGCTTCTTAATCTACATGTAGGAAAGACTGTCATAAGGCAGAAAATTGGAAAGAATTATGTATCAGCTAGTTACCGTAAAATGTACCTTCCGGGGCCATAGAGTAGTGTAGCTGTAAAACATGATGTTCTGCAAGGCTGACTCACGTGAGAAGGTTCCAGGGTTTCTTCTAGAGGTTTCCCTGAGTATGTCAGCCATATGCATATCTAAGAGCTGGTGGTGCTGGCCAAGGCTGAGAATGGACTGCAGTATTGACACCCTGATGGGGATGCTGTCTCTCTACCTCTGCCTCTTTCTCTCTCTCTGTCTCTCTTGCTCATGGAAGAAATAAGTAAATCAATTTAAAAAAGACATGTTCCCTTTATTTTGGTTTCAAAATAGGGATAAACTTTAGCATATTAGAAGTCAAGTACCTCCCTGGGTCTGGGAGGGGAGTGTGTCAGGTGGCAGAGGTAAGTTGTATTTGTATGGCATGTCGAGGGCAACACTGGGAATCGAATGGGGAGATTTATTTACTAGATTAAAGAGAGAGGGAGTTGTTTTGGTTTAAGAATAATACACACCCACTGCAATGGTAATCCCTCACATATGTGCAGTATACTTCACAGCTTACAAAGTAGATTTTCTAAAAGAAAGGCACAGCTATTTTCTCATTTATTTCAAGTACAACCTTTATGATTTAAAGGATACTATCCTTATTTTACAGATGAGGAATATAAGACGCAAAGAGAATAAGAAATCTAATCTGATCCACATAGCAAGGAAGGCCAGAGTTAATGCATGGAATGTTGCCTTTATTCTTTAACACAAATCCCTTGAAATGTTGATGACCTGGTTGTGGACATCTGGAGACCTCTGAAACTCAAGACGACTCAACCCCAGGGCTGACCATCCTGCTAGGTGAACTGTATTGCTCAGCAGAGCTACTTTCCTGTGCTCTAAAAGTAAAATCTTGCATTTAAAGAGAAGAAATTGCCAAGATCTTTGCCTCTGTGAAACTGATTTTTCTATCTGCAACTCTACCGTTAGCCTTAAGAATAGGCACTCTAGGGAACCAGCAGTTAGCGTTAATAGCTATGTCGCTGGACTCCCACGTAGTCGACCGTGGTTCGCGTCCTGGACCCGGTGGCTTAAAACTCACGCTGGGCGCGTGTGCGTGCGTGCCCAAGATCCCGAGAGGAGAATGGAGGAGAAGGGATTGCGGCGTGACCATCCCCCCTGGGGGGTGATTTCCTGCTGTCTCTCTGTCTGTCTGGCGAGCGCACGTGCCCTATAGTGAAAACATCTCCAAAAAAAAAAAAAGAATAGGCACTCTGGGATATGAGCAGATGGTGTAATGGTTATGTTGCCAAACTACCACATGGCTTATTATGGTTTGAATCCCAGAGCCAAAGGCTCGAAACTCACACCGGGTGCATGTGCATGTGTGCTCGTGTGCCCGAAATCTAGAGAGGAGAATGGAGGAGAAGGGATTGTGGCATGATCCATACCCCCAGGGTGTGATTTATCACTTTCTGTCTCTCCAGCAAGCACATGCTCCCTGTAGCAAAAATCTCTCTAAAAAATAATAATAAATTGGTGACATAGTGGTTATGTTGCTGGACTCCAGCATGGCTGACCATGGTTTGTGTCCTGGACCCGCTGGCTTGAAACTCATGCTGGGGGCATGTGGGTGTGTGCCAGAGATCCCAGGGGGATTATGGTGTGGCCATCCCCCTTCGGGGGGTTGATTTCTCACTTTCTCTTTCACTGTCTCTGTCTCTCCCTTTCTCTTTGGAGAGCACATGAGCCCTAAGGCAATAACCTCTAAAAAGAAAAGAAAGGCACTCTATGCTTAATAATTTTCACTGAGAAAAGTTACACCCCTGAAATTATTCATTTATTTGGCAAGTGTTTTTGAGCACTTACAATAGAAATTATCGTATTCTTGACACTTGAAGAAAACATAAATCCCTGTCCCTACTACTAAATAATTAATAGTCAGCTGGACCGGGATGTGCACACGTAACTAAAAATATTTACATATGGTAAAAGCCTTTTAAGAACTCCAAACACGGTCAGCCTTATAGCTTAGTGGTTAAGAGAGTCAGAGCCCATGTGGCTAACAGCAGGTCAAATCCCAGCCCAGAAAGCTTGAAAAACCAGACAGGCACCTGTGTGTGCATTCCCCAAATCCTGATAGGATTGAAAATGCAAGACGAGGGTTTGCAGTGTGACCACACCCAATTTGTGAGTAGTTTTTCCCTTTCTGTCTCTTCTGCCTCTCTCTCTGTCATCCCTCTGGAAATTCAGGGGAAAAAAAATACCACAGGTATTTTGAGAAAGGAAATTCACTGACCCTGGCTCAAACCAGGCTGAAGCTGGGTGAGAGGCCGCAGCTGCAGAAGTACGTACACATACGTACACATTCATTAACAAGCATAGGAACTTTTAAACATACAGAATTATTTGATTTAATCCATCAACAAATATATTTAGAGTAGCTACTATATATTAACTCATGGATCACCAGAAAGCAAGGAAAAAAAAAAAAAAGTCTTTGCTTGAGCTTGTGTCATAATGGGAAAAGGGTATTAAATACATAAAGAACATAATTTTAAATAATAATATGTGCTATTAGAAATAGTTGGCCCCTGACAGGAGCCAGCAGGTGGCATAGTGGCTGGGGTACTAGACTCCTACATGGCTGACTACGGTTTGAGTCCCAGACCCAGTGGCTTGAATTTCATGCCAGGTGCGTGTGCATGTATGCCCAAAATCTGGAGAGGAGAATGGAGGAGAGGGGATTGTGGCATGATCACCCTGCCCGGAGGTGATTTCTCACTTTCCGTTTGTCTCTCTCTGTCTCTCCAGTAAGAACATGCACCCTATATCAAAGAAAATCTCTCTCTCTAAAAAAAAAAAAAAAAAAAAAAAAAAGACAGACAGAAAGAAATATAATGTGGGAAGAGAAATTATTTTAGGTAAAGGGGGTCAAAAAGATCCAAAAGTAAAATCTGAAAGGAGACATGAATGAAGCTTGTAGAGTGAACAATTTAGAATCTGAGGTAAAGGCGCGGTAGAAAGAAGAGAGGACAGTGGAAACACCCTGAAATTGGAATAACATAATATGAGTGCTTTTAAGAAACAGTGGGGAGGCGATTGGGACTAGAAAGAAATGAGTACAGGGAAGAATAAAAATGATGATATCTAAGAGAGAGAACAGGGCCAAGTCAGGGGTGCTCTTACAGGCCAATGAGAGAAGGAACCGGAAAAGGAGTTTGTCATGTATTCTGAATACACTTTGAAGCCTTTCAAAAGATGATGAGAGTTACTGCCTTGTGAAGCAGTAACTTCTGGGTGTGAGGGACAATGAGTGACACACAGAGAAAAGGTGGGTGGCATTTATTATGATTTAAATATGCATAATTTTAATTTGATAGAAGGTGTATGCACTCACCAGAGAGAGTCAGGGAGAAAGAGAAGACATCCCCATGGGGGATGGTGAAAACACATTTTCTATTTCTCCTCTCAGAAGACTGGACATGCATACACATGTGCCCAGCGTGTTTCTCAGTGAATGGGGGGGTCAGCCCTGTGGTGTGGTGATTAAGGCAGACAGAGGTACATGGGCTACTGTGACCCAAAATTCTGAATAGAGGATATGGAGGAGAGGATTGCTGTGTGATCCTTCCCCATTCTCTCTCTCCCTCTGTCTCTCTCTGGAGAGTGCACGTACCCTTTAGGGGGAAAAAGTGTAAGCAAGATGTAGCGAGTGAGAGCAATAAAGAATTTGAGGATGACTCACTGCTTTTTAATCTGAGTGAAAAGGGAACCAACAGGCATGGGAAACATGGAAGACGGAACTGGATATTGGTGAGGACAGGGAGGTGTGTCGGTTAAGATCCTGGTGGGACCTAAGTGGCATTTGAAACATCCTCATAGAGGTACCAAGTTCACATTTGGAGTTCAGAAAAAGCTTAGAGAAAATTTGAGAATCATTGGAATATACATGGTATTTAAAGCCATGGGACTGGGTGAAATCATCTAGAGAGTGGACCTAGAAAAAGAAGTTTAAGGATGAGCTTGGAGTCATTCAATCACAGAAGATACATTAACATTTCTGAAGTCATCCTGGTTTCAATCTTTCTAACACCTTTGAGAAACATGGGCTGTATTTTCGCAGTCTGCTCAACTTCACTCTTTTTTATTTAAATCTTTTTTCCGTTATTATTATTATTATTATTATTATTATTACTTATATATTCAGTCACTATACATCATTTAGATTGTAAAGAGACTTTACCCAGGATGATATACATCTCAGTCCAGTTGAGAATACTATACACATCCTCATCAACAGGTAATAAACCATATCTGTGTCCCACCTATCTGTCCTGATCTGAGCTCTAGGAGGCAGACATTTAAATGGTGATTCAACCAGGCCCCCATTTTTTCTCATTTCTTTTTGGTTTTAACCTTCAGGAGTAAAGCGGTAGGAGGTAGGAGAGCAAGAGGGGAAAAGGTGGGGTACTTCTTTTCCTTGCTTCCTCAGTACAGAGCTGTTGCCTGTAGTAAATGGCTATTCAGACTTGAAAGTAACTCTTTACTTCCTATATGTTGGTTATGACACTAATTAATAGAACAAAATGACAGTTGCATGGGAAAACTTTCAGAAAACAAAGATAGCATTTGTCCTGTTTAGAAACTGAAGGGAAGAAACAAATATTAGTTTGTTGCTGGCTTCCTCGCTAACCTAAAACCTCTATGTTCACTGATGCTCAGTATATCAGATGCATGAATACATGTGTGTCTTTAGTATTTCCCATAGGCCAAGAAGTAAGACCACAGGGATGAAAGAGCAAGTGGGAACGGAGACCAGAATTAGGTGGGGCAAATCCTGGGAACTCGAGAAGAGAAGGTGAGGGAACAGTCCCCTTGAAAATATTTCTTTGACAGAATGACCCTGGACAGAGAAATGACTTGTGCTACAGTATGGTTTGTAGATATTAACTTGGGCTTCCACCTTCTACTGGAGTCTCCAATGTCTTATGGAAAGAGTGCACTAGAATTGTAAAGTCATGGGCTTAGATTTCTCCTGCTGTCTGTATTGCTCACACAGTTTCATTTCATGCACTGCCATCATGACAGAGTGATGCTACCTTGACCAAGTTGGAAGGAGTGATAGACATCCCCACGTGTGTTGGACACCGGATCTCATGCTGGGGTAGACTTGCAGCTCTTTGCTATTTGGTAACAGTGATCTAGACTGTCTCTGGGAGTGCTAGAGTGTCTCAGGTTCCAATCAACAGGCATGGATTCCATGATAAGCCCTGACCTCCAGGGTAGCTCTCCAAAGAGACATTGACTCCTTGTCACTTTCTGACCACTCCAAGAAGTCCCAGCTGTGTCTGTGCCTGGCCTCATTCACTGCAGCCAGAAGCTGATGTTCTTGTTCGCCCTGGCTGTGTCAAATCCTCAATACCGTGGAGAAAGCTCTGTCTGAATGCAGGAAAGAAGTTGACTTTTTGAATTAAAGTCACTTTGCAATATGGATGCCTAGGAAGACCATAAAAATGAGATCTATTGTCAGCTATGGGTTGCCCCAGTTCATTTTTGTGAGATGTTACTATCTAGCAAATGAATCAGGTAAAGAGGGAAATGGCATTGATCTATGTGTGAAATCTCTTCTTCCTTGCTTTTAAGAAAATAGGCTAGAGCATACACATTAACCTTCATTACATATAATATATCTTTATGTCAAATACTTAAATTTTTTTTTACATTTCAAATATTTAAATTTTGTCAAACCACGAGGGTTTTTTTTAATTTTATTATGACAGAGAATATATACATATGCACACACCCATGTATACACACACATCAAGTCAGAGAGAAAGAGAGAAAGAAAACACTCTTGATAGGCTCTCATCATCCCCAGTCCTCTTCTCCCAGATCTGACCTGTGTGCTTTCTGGATGACCAAAGGATCTGAATTCATTGTCAGTTACCTGGCTTCCATTGCTATAGTCCAGCACACTGTGGCTGGCCAAAATGTATTCATTTTTAACTTATTTCTTCTTGATTATTTGAGAGAAGTAACCAAAATGGGTGGTAGGACAATGGAGACCAGATTCTTAGACTTGAGTTTGAGTCCTTCATCCTCCGTTAGCTGGCAATGAAAGTACGGTCACAGGACTTACTCGTCATATGTCAATATAATTATTATCACAATATGTGTTGTTTATAAAGTTCATGCTATCATGACTACTAAGTGGGATATTTCATAGGAAAACACTTTTATAAACCTTCACTCATAGTTTTAAAAACTATTATGACTAGCATTTTTAGGTAAAACATTAGGTTACAAAATACCAAGTGATATCTTTTACTCAGTATTCAGAGCAAAGTGATATGTAAAAAGAGGGAAGTTAAAAGAATTTGATGTTGATAGACTAGGGAAAATAATCATTTATTAATTTGGGAGGAGTTATTGGAGAAAAAGAATTTAAGGTTTCCGACGATTCTAACATTCATTAAGAATTAAGCAGGGGGTAGGGTATTCTTATTCCAGCCTCAAGATTCTTGTTTTAGCTTTAGCTTTTGAGGTAAGCAAAAAAGGAAACTCAAGACTTTCTCAGTTTTTGAAATTCTCATTATTATTATTTATTATTGTCTACAGGGCATGTGTACTGGCCAGAAAGAGACAAAGAGAGAGAGAGAGTGAGAGAGAAGAAAAGTGAGAAATTACCCCTCCCGAGTGGGGGGGTGGCCATGTCTCAATACCATCTCCTTCAGTATCCTCTCAGGATTTGGGGCACACATGCATATTTGCTAGAGTTAGAGTTATTATCAAGCCACTCAGTCTGGGATTCGAACCATGGTTGGCCTGTGGGAATCCAGTGTGTTAGCCATCATGCTACCTGTTGGCCCCTAAAACTGTTTTTTAAAGCTTGATCTTTTATTCCTGGCAGAAATATTACAAGATGGGTGACTTTCAACAATGGCTTTCTATTCCAACTGGATGACAGTGGCCTTATGAACAGGGATCATTTTATGGCTCCTGAAACAAGGAGCACACAAGAGGATACAGGTAGGTGTTTGGGAACAGTCTTGGTCACCTCCCTTGGTCCATTTCAGTGTTACCCCTAGATAGAATGCAAAATGTCATTTTATGCCTGAAACAGAGCAGCACTAAATATTTTTATGCATCTGGGCCAATGTATCTCGTGAAATGAAGGCCAACTAAATTGCTCTAAGGACACCCTCTCATAGCGTGACAGCAGCTCTGACGTGCCTTGCTCAGCTCACTTGAGCACAGACCTCATGCTCCTGCACCTACGTTTATTAAAGATGGATGAAATAACTCCCAGTGCTTCTACCCAAACCTAAAATTGCTGCTGCACTACACAATAACTGTCTAGTGTTCCTGATTCCTTTTCTTCTATTAATAATACATTAAACCTCAGTTATATAAAAAAAAAAAACCAGAAAAAAGATGATAATGATTTCTTGACAGATCTTGAATGAAAGGCTTTAACACAGCTTTAACTGAACTTGACATACCATTTTTAATGTGCAAGTCCCTCCTATCTCCCCATCTCTTTACACTTAAATCAAGAAGTCCTATTTAGTAATGAAGCAAAGCGTTTAATGAATTTTCTCCCCCAAATCTTTCATTCAAAATATCTAATGTTGATGCATCAGATATTTTATTTTATTTTATTATATATGTATTTTTTGGTGGTGAGTGCTCTCCTTGTTGATGTCTGCATAGAAATTGGCTAAATCACCGTGTTTTGTGGATAGAACCCACACTGTTCAAATTGGAATGTTTTATTAATCACAGTTCTTAAAAGATATTGAACATTGGAGGGGGTAGATCAGGAAATAAATAATACATACTCTTGAAATGGCCCTGAGATGAGTAGCTGTTCTCTTTATAAATATTACAAACCTCACATAATCCCTTAGGTAAAGACACAATATTCAACACACATAATGATGAAGAACAACAAAATAGCATTTTAATTTGAACCAGAGTGGCCCTGGTTATGGTTTGCTTATCCTGTTAATATACATTCCCCGGGGTCTTCTAAACTAGGTGATTAGTAGCTCCAAATAATAGATGATTATCCTGATAAACAACAATCGACCCACATTTGGTCACTATCAGTGATTAAATGATATAAGATAGAAGAGATCATTTGTATGCGGGGCGAGTTTGGACACCATTTTCATATCATGCCTGCTACTTGCTGTATCCAAACTAGACCAAATTTATTTTTGGGGGTACCTGTGTTTGTATCTTTTTAATCATTTCCCTATACGAACAAAAACTGGGCATTTCTGAAATGCAGAAAATAGTTTTGATTCCATTTATTCTTTAGTAAGAATTGTTATGGCATACATTAGCACTATAAAACTAATTGCTCTAATTAGCAAATGTTATCAGTGACAAACTAACATAGAACATTTTATTTTTCACAGCTGTCATTAATAATTTGCTTAAAAAGAAAAAGGAAGAAAGAAAAAAAAAGAAATTTTCCAGTAGCTGTGTATGTGCCCATGGGGTCATCTTGGACCAGGGTAGCCAATGTTCCCTTTCCTCTTATTTTCAGATGCAGTTACTGAGATCAAGGATTGGTCCTGGGGTACTTTAAGCACCTGAACTCCCACTTGGTAGCACTTCTTACATCTCTGACTGCTATTTTCACACTGACTGCCCACCATTTCTGTAGCTAATTATCTGCTGACATATTTCAAACTTGTCTTTTCAAGTAGAATGAGGCTGGGATTTACATCTTATTTATCTTTGTATGACCCATATCTAAGTCTGGGACAGTGTCTTTATACGATATCTTTAGACAACAGTAGGTTCACAAACAAGACAAGTTGAATGCTTGATTGATATCTCAATGACAAATCAATTTGAGCACAAGCATGATTTCTTTTTTAACTTAGTCTCTGAAAAGTCAGAAAAGAAGCACATCTGCTTCCATTATGTTTAAATAAAAATGATGCATCATATATTTCTAATTCCTGACCTTGTTCAGATTGTAATAAAAGCAAACAGCCTAGTAAGTTTCTTTCATAAAGAATTATGCTTTTAAGGGGGATGAGTTTTGCTTTATTTTATCTAATATTTTTCAGGACCTACTACCAATAGTAGTAGGTCACAGAGGATGCAAACATATATATGATAAGATGCTGTCCTTTAAGTATGTTTTGGGGAGAAACATATAGCTATATGATAAAATGAAAACTAGCTATCCCTTAGATAAATTCATAAGAGACTTGCCATGGTCTGAAATGTAAGGTTGTTATAGACTTGCCATTGTCTGAAATTTAAGGTTCTTTTTACTTGTTAAACTCACAAAATTTCTTGAATGCAGAATGTATGTTTTTTAAATTTCCTCTTATATCCCAATTCCCAACAAATCCTACAAAGAAAATTATATTGGACAGTTATCCAAAAAGAATAATCTCTAGAATTATTTTTTCTTATTTTTTAATAGTTCTATAAACCAGTCGCTGGTTCATGTAGCCAACCTATATGGTAAGATGAACAGATTTATATCTATATTTTCTTCTCATCGTGGGACTGGCACCAGAGTGGGAATAATACATGAATATCAAGAGGCAAATGTTCTTTCATAAATTGCTCAGCTTGTTCAAAATGAACAAGGTATTTGGCAAGGAAAAGAGTCAATTCAGCAATTTAATAATATTCTGAATAGTTTATGTCTTCAAATACTTTATTTTTAAACAAATTGAGAGCTCTACAAAATTAAAAATATTGACGTGTATTGAGTGAGTGGTTAAATGGATGAATATTCCCTATTTTGTACATTAGAGCCAACAACAACCAGAGGCTTGAAATGATTGCAAAAATAAAGTGAACCTTCTTTAACTTGTGGCTAAATTTGCCTATCTGACTTGCTTTTTTGGTGGGACAGAGGATAGAGGCCTGTGGCTTTTCTGAAACTAGTCACCTTTCTGTGTTCAGTGAGGTTATTTCTGTGCAGCCATTTCCAAACACTTCATGTGGCAATCATTCTATCATTCTGTATGTGTGTGTGTATTTGCTTGTGTGCATGCGTGTTTCTGTGTGATCTAGAGCAAATAAACATGTCCCAGGAACCCAGAAACTAGGTCAGAAGACCTATACAGAGAATTGAGTTAGACCTCCAGAAGGTTCAATATTTGATAATAAGTAGAACTGTACAAAGGTAACCGACATCAAAACAAGTCTTTGTTGGGACCAGCAGTTAGCGTAATGGCTATGTCGCTGGACTCCCACGTAGTCGACCGCGGTTTGAGTCCCGGACCCGGCGGCTTAAACTCACGCCGGACGCGTGTGCGTGCGTTCCCAAGATCCCGAGAGGAGAATGGAGGAGAAGGGATTGCGGTGTGGCCATCCCCCCGGGGGGTGATTTCTCGTTTTCTATCTCTCTGTCTCTCTCTGTCTGTCTGGCGAGCGCACGCGCCCTATAGCAAAAACCTCTCCAAAAAAAGAAAAAAAAAAAAAAAAAACAAGTCTTTGTTCATCAAGTGAGTGCTCTCTAGAAGTCAGAAAAAAATCATCTCCAAATCCTTTGTCTAGTTCTTCTTGGGCCAGCAGATGGCATGGTAGGTGAGGTGCTGGATCTCATATGGCCAACTCCATGATTTGAGTTCCAGTTCAGTAGCTTGACAAACATGCCAGACACATGTGCGTGCGTGCGGAGCCCTGAGAGGAGAATCGAGGAGAAGGGATTGTGGTGTGGCCTCCCCCTGGGGGATGGTTTCTTACATTTCCTCTCTCTCTTTCTCTTTCAGATGAGTGCACATATCCTATTGGGGAGAAAAATTCGTTGACAGTACTTAAAGAACATAATATGGTGTACCTTCTGGTTTTTCTTGGTGTATGCATTGTGCCAAGAACAGAAGGGATCTGGGCAAGCCTCTCTCCTTCCCTGCATTAGGGCACCTTGCTTCCCACAGATATCTTTAGAAAGTCTTTTTTATTGGAGCCCCCACAACAAAGAAGTCAAGGAATGGAACTCTGAGTTTGTTCAGCCTCATTGACTTACAGCATCCAGGACATGTCACACAAACCCAAGCTGCTGCTGATTACGACAGTGCGGTTAGCACACTGGCCATGAATGTTACACAACCTCCCGGCCCCTTAGTTTACTCTGCTATAAAATGATGCTGATGATTTTCCCACCTTCAAGCTTTGTTGCAAAAAATAATTAATAAGCCTACGGTAAGGTCTGTAATGCTCCCTGACCAATACGCAGCACCTGATATACCTAAATCAGGCATCTGGTATTTCTAACTGACACCCTGGCATATCATTTGTTGGAAACTCACCATATCATTATAGGAATGGTAACTGAGAAATTCCTGTTTCCCTAAAGACCAGGAGCTTCAAAAGTACCTCCCTAATCCCTACATCAGTAAGCATCATCACTCATTTCTCTGGAGCCATCCATCTGATCAACATGTCTTCTCCCTGTAGCCTTTCCTGACGCTCCAGTCAATGCCAGTCTCTTCCTGACCCCACAGAGGAGGTAATCTGCCTGACACAGCTTACCACGTCGTCTCGGAGTTGTTATACATGCTCTGCCCTGGTGTCCTACCTTGACTGTAAAATCTCAGCAGCCCTTATTATTTTATATAACCCAAACTATTTATTATTATTTTGTATTCATCGTGGAGCACCTGTGTGTGTGCACAAGAGAGAGAAAGAGGACTTAGTTATGTTGTGAGCCCCTTCCTCTAGTCGTCCAGCCCCAGGAATCTGGGCACATATATCCAGCAGAGAGGACCAGGACCCTGAAGTAGACCTGGCATGTGGCTTTCACTTCTACAGTCTGGCACATGACCAGCTGTGCCATGGACACTGGGCCTATGAACTCTTTAATGTTGTGTCTCTTACACACAAGATACCTTAAGATATAGTTAATGAAGGGCCAGCAGATGGTGTAGTGGTTATGTCACTGGACTCCCACATGGCTGACTGCAGTTCAAGTCCCAGACCCACTGGCTTTACAATCATGCTGGGCATGTGCATCTGAGTGCTCAAGATCCTGAGAGGAGAATCTAGGAGAAGGGATTATGGCTTGGCTATCCCCCCAGGAGGGTGATTTCTCGCTTTCCTTCTCTCTTTCTCTCTCTCTCTCTCTCTCTCTCTCTCTCTCTCTCTCTCTCTGGCTAGTGAACACTCCCTAAGGCAAAAACTTCTAAAAAAAAGAATAAAGACAGTTAATGCAATATCTAAAGGAGTATGAAAGTGTGTCTGTCTTTGTGTGTGTAGTATTGGAGGGAGGGTGTTACCTCTCCTGGCCAATCTAGGTACCACAATTTGACTATAATGGCATGGTGTTCTCTTCATCCTGAAAGCTGTATTTAGCAATCCCTGAAGAGGTTCTCAGAACTGTGTGTAAAGGCAATGAAGATTCAATAACAATGACTGAACTTGAAATAACTCTGTCATTTTACAGAAATAATTCTCTTCAGGTTTCTAACTTAAGCAATTATGTGTCTAGCAAACCACAAATTGATGCTGGAAGTATGCAGAGATGCTTCTTTCATTTATAAAGCACTGTAGATACTTTCCAACTATTTTATTCTCTTTTTATGGATATATTATTTGTTTTTGATTAGTATGCTTTTTTTTCCTTTTATCAAAATCGTATGTTGAGAACATCAACAAAAGCAAGAAAGAGAACAAATTTGTGTGAAAGAAGGTGGGATGGAGAGCTGCTCTGTCTACAAAAGGAGAACAGTGGACCTAAGGCCTATGCAGAGAGCCCTTCTCCACTGCCTGGGTTTTTCCTATAGACATTAGTGGTCCATGAGACCCACTGATTTTAAAGAGAGTGATCTGTGGAATAAGACAGCTTTGTGTTCAATTCTTGCCACTTCATGAAAGAACATTATGGGCTAGTCTTTTGACATTATGAGCTACAAAATAAAGATGTCAACAATTTATATATTATCTTCTAGGGTTGTGAGAATTAACAAGTATGTGGTACAGAATGTAGCATGTTCTCCTACAAGGTTGATATTCTTTTTCATGTTTCCTGTGGTGGCACCCTGTTCCAGTCAGTGTTGGAATAGTTTCCCCCCTTATATAATATAGTCATCTCAGGTCCCAATGAAAAAAACAGAAATAGATCAATCACCATTTACACCAGATATTTATTGTCCCCAAGTTCCACCAGTTTTATAAGAGGAAGTCCCAGCTTTTACAGGATTACCTCCCCTCAAGAGTTTAAGACTTTCTCCAAAGCAAAAATGTGCACTCTGCTTATTTACTCTGACACCTAAACCTCCAATTCTAAGGAGGCTGCCTCATATTCTAGCGTATGGATATGTACCTCTACCCAGTCATTTCTCTTTTTCAGTCTCACATTTCCTTGCAAATGCTCCAAAGTTGATGATAAAAGAATATTGCAAATGAACCTTGATAATGAGAACACTTTCTCTACATGGACAAAGGGAGGCAATGGTTTCTCATTATTACTTATAGCTAAGGTTCCACAGCAAAGGTATCTAAACTAGGAAAATTATAGGAGTTAATGATGTAACATTCATACTTGATGATCCCAGGCGGACCTGGAGTGCTCAGCCAGGCTAGGACATAGCTGACAGGTCAGAATGTTGCATTCCTCATCATTGTTGCCTCTAGACATCCATGTGTCTAGTCACACTTCATCCAGCACTGGCTTTGGGAAGTGAGTAGGACAGTGTGCCTTGGCTGAGCTCCGATGGAAATCAGAATGGCATCTTTGCACTCCAAGTGCAAAGCCATTGAGGGACATGGCTGTTTCTACGACACACCTAGTTCCCTCCCCCTGGATGTGTATAGCTGACTGGAAGGATCAGGGTGCATTTTAGCATGAGGTGATTGTCTGTGCCTGCTTTTTGTTGCTCAGTTTGGCATAGTAGTTGATACTTGGTCTTCCAAACTTCCCTGGTAATGGGTTTCCTTTTGGGATCCCCGTGGTTCTTCTCAGAAATCTGGTCTCCACTGTCATTGGGTGGCCCCAATCCATGATATAAGTAAGTTCAGGGGCATAGTCCAGCTTCATGGGTCAGAAACATCTATCTGATCTATTTTGCCTTCCAAGATATCAATCTATAGACTAGATCTCAGTTTACATTTTTTTCGTTTTTTTGAGAGAGACATTTTTGCTACAGGGTGCACACGCTTGCTGGAGAGACAGAGAGACAGAAAACAAGAAATCACCGTCCAGGGGCAGGTGGCCATGCTGCAATTCCTTCCCCTCCATTCTCCTCTTGGGATCATGGGCACCATGCACATGTACCTGATATGAGGTTTAAGCCACCCAGGTCCGGAATTTGAACCATGGTCTACTAGATGGGTGTTCCACAATGTAACCGTTAGGCGATATGCTGGTCCCTTAGTTCATATTTTAACTGCAGCTAATTCTCAATCTTTGCACGCATGTGGTCAAAGCTTATGCTTTAAATACAGGATGCTTCGCCAACAACACTTCTACGGTCCAATTATTCTTTTTTCACTGTTATGCAGATTCATGCAAAAGTTATATGATAACACCAGACTACTGTCTATATTGAGCACAGACTATATCCCAGGAACTATACCTTATTCTTTAAATGCACTTTCATTTTTAATCCTCAAAGCAGTTCTATTATGAAAACACTTTCTTTGATTATAACGACTTTATAAATAGAAAACTCAAGATTGGGAAAAGGCAAATAATCTGTTCATAGTCACAGTTTAGTGGCAAGCCTGAAACTTGATCCCTGGCCTTTTTCCCTTTTTCTAAAAGACTTTTAGTTACTGCATTAGAGTGATGACTTCTTTTTTTTTTTTTAGTTGCATTATTAGCGTTTGTGAGTTCTTCTCATAATGATTGTTTCTAAGGAGTCCTTCTAAATCAAATTTATAGGAAACGCAATGGAATGTAAATTCACACAATGCAATGAATATTAGTGCAAATTTATTAAAGTTCCTAATTACTATGGTGCTATAATTTGGATGCTACCCTAAAATTCATGTAGTGTGACTTGATTGTATTATAAAGGGGCTAAGTGAAAATTCAGTCTTGGATATACATAGTGTCTCAGGGTGGGGCCTTTGAATTAGGGTGCAGTACCCATCTTTGAGTTTTAGAGGGTTTATAAGTCAGAGGAATGAAACCAGACAGGGAGAGAGAAAGAAACCAGACATGGACACAGACCACCCTCTGCTTCTAAGTTCTACCTTTCACCATTTTGTGATGCCTTTGGATTTTCCAGCCACCACAATCATGAGTGAAATAAACCTCTATTCTTTATAAATGATTCAGTCTCTGATATTTCTGTTAGCAATGCAGTAACAGATTAATACAAGGGGTTCTCAAACATTATTGTGTATCAGAATCACCAGAAAGGCTGGTTAAACAGAATCCTGGGCTCTGATTCCAGAGTTTCTGATTCAGGTGCTCTGGGATGGGAGCATTTACATTCTGAGAATTTACATTCTAACACATTCCCAAGTGATAGTTAGAATGCAGTCCTGGGACCATAGTTTATGAATCACTTCTGAATATTAAGTGGAAAAACAGTCATTGGTATGATATGGGCCATATTATTTTCAAGTAGAAAAATCTTCATATGTAGAACATACGTTATAAGCCATGGTTATTGTGCTCACTGTTGTGGAACATGAGTCCTGAGCTGAATGCACAGCAAATGCTTATTTAGGACTTACTAATTGAAGAACCACTTTATAGATGACTCTCAAGTGTTCATTGCCAGAGTTAGAAATAACTTCAGGCGAGTCTCCTTTCATATTATCCAGGTGCTTAGCTGGCAGGAAATTTGGGGTGGCTTACAAATTGTATATGTCCTCTCTCCTACTTCCTTTTAAACTTCTAAATGGGAATTTTCCACCTTTGGACCTGTTTGCAAAACAAGGTCTTTGCCAGAAGTGAAAAAGAGAGGGAGATTAGCCAACAAAGAGCTAAGAGATCCTCCCTCAGCAAACCAGAGCATTTTGCCATATCACTGGTTTGCAGAGGTGAAAGTGTGGGCAGAAAGTCATCCTGTGCCCAGTGGTCCATCCTATTTCCATTGGGCCTTCTCTTCTGACTGCAATTTGCACCTCACCCAGGTGTGAAAGCCTTTCCTGGGGAGAGGAAGATGCAAGCTCCTCTCTCAGCACAGAGTGAAGTCACTGTCCTTGTTGCTGAGAAAGTGGGTCTGTGGCTTGGCCTCTGATTTTCCTCAGACACTTGAACTATTCATACTCTATTAGACACATATGAAGGAAGGAAATTGGACTTTCTCAGGCTTCAGATGTATCAGCAGGGACGTATGGCTGAAAATTAATTCCCTGACACAGACTGATGAAGCCAGTGGTTGCCTGAAATACTGAAATATAACACATGATCTCAACGTTACATGTTTTCTCTAGTTCAAAAATGCTGATATTTTGACAATGGGACCAAGGCTCTTCCATTTCATAAGCAACTTTCTTACTAATTAGTCAAAATGTCAAGAAATTGGTCAGTGTATCTAGTAATGAAAACGCTCTGATAAAATCTACACATCTTTTAATGAATGCAAAATGTCACTTAGCTATAAAATGAGAAATGAACTAACACAGTATTAGATCCAGAGTTTAGGTATAATTAAAAACGAAAGCTTTCTCCTTCTTGTGTTTTTACCTTCAAAGTCTGTGTTTTTTTTTTTTTTTTTTACTGATGTGATCTTTCTTTTCTTCTCTCCTCATACAAGTTTAAAATATACCATTCATGATGCACTGATGGATATCATTCTTAAGCTGACCTTACTCATTTTGACATATGATCATATATTATTTTTATTTCATTGCATCTTCTTTTTAATTGACTATACTAAAATCTCATATAAAATGTCTGGATATTATTATTAAGTGCCACTTATTATCTATGGCTTTCAGAGCAAATTCGTTTATTTTTCTGATTCTTTGTCCACTTACATGAAAAAAACAAAGGCACCAACTGCTTTATTTTATGCAAATACATATGGTTATGTATTCTTGAAACAAATGGCCAATATATGTTGGAGAACTTCAAAACCTACGAAATATTATTCAAATTTCTAAGACTGTTGTTTTTGCGGTGTGATTATGCTAACCCATATTGTATTTTGAAACAGAAGCAATCATCTAATCAAGATGATTAAAATCTATAACAGGAATAGCATCCCGAGGATACTCATGTTGACTGAAAGACTGAAGTATTTAATGAGAATTAGGAGGTTTCTCGTGACTGTACATAGAAGCCAAATAATTGGGATCTCTCTATACTATGAATACCTGACATCAGAGAACATGTCTAGAAATCAAGAAACATGTTGGAGAGAAGATGGAAAAACACAATCAAGACGCAAGGTTAGAGACATCCTGATAATGCATTCAAGAACAGCTTTTCTTCAGTTCCAGTAGCAACCATGCCAGGATTGAGTTCAGAGGTTAAAAGCAGCCGTGCTTAGTGTACTTCAAAATACTGAGTAATATTAGACATTTGAAACTTGTGGTCACTACTTAGGCAAATCCCTGAATCTCTCTGCACTTGAAACAAATTGCTTTGTAGACTAAGTCTTGAAAGATATTTGAGTAGACTGGCCAGTGTAACTATAAACACAAAAAGGAGCTCATTGTACCCCTGGTTCAGAGCTCACTTTCAGTTGTGTGTGTGTGTGTGTGTGTGTGTGTGTGTGTGTGTGTGTCCTTCTGGAAAACCAGAGAGTATAACCAGAGGCTAGTGTTTCTGGAAGCAATTTTCTTTGTGACTTAATTCCTTTAAAAAAAAATAGTAAAATCTGGAATGACAACTTAATGAAGCTGTCTGTAGGTTTTAGAAAGATGACAAATGACTCGTAAGGATTATTGGTAGATGGGATCAGGAGAGAAATTAAACTTTTTTTTTTAATTTTATTTTTGTGGGAGGAGGTCTTACTATGTAACAATCTTCCTGCCTCAACCTCCCCAGTACGTGGATATGCAGCACCAGGTCCAACTTTTTCAGGCAAGTTCTTGCTATGTTGCCAGTGCTGGCCTTGAGCTTTTGATCTCCTGCCTCTACCTCCCTTGTATGGACTACAGGCACATTGTACCATTCCTATTTGTTTAGTGGGATGAATGGACTGCACTCAAACCCAAGCCTCCTGTGGAGCAGCAGCATCAGCCAGCCACTGTGACTGGGCCAGAAACTGAACATGAGAAAGCATCAGTGATAGAGAGGAAGCAACCAGCAGCATTCATCTGACCTTGGAGTCATTTGTTCTAGATCAAAGAGATCACTGGGAGAATTAATTAAAAAAATGGGTAGGTGGTTGCAGAACCTAAGACAAAGGTCATCCATTGGCTATTTTTATATGGTTCTGATTCAGTTTTTAGAATTTGAAGACTCACAGAGTGCTGGCCACCAAAGACTTTCAGAGTCCAAGGCCCCTTTGTGTCTCAAAATACATTACATTTGCCAGGAGTTTTGAGTGTACTGGTGGTTGGGATGGGCGGCTTCAGTCTTCCCAGCTCTTCAAGAAGAAGGAGCCATTTGAAAGTTCTCAGCACAGACTCCTGCATATAGGGAAGTCCTAAGATGTTAATCTGAAATAAACTGAATAATAATGTAATACTATATTCAAATGTTACATAAGCTCTTTTGAGAATATTCATCTCTCTTTTGTGTTAGGCATGAAGCACAATACTGGATGCATATGCTACAATAACAGTTTAAGAAGAAATTCCAGGGCCAGGAGGTGGTGTGGTGGTTAAGGCACTGGACTTCCCAAATGGCCAACCATAGTTCGATTCTTGGGCCTGACAGTTTGAAAATTATGCTGTGTGTGTGTGTGTGTGTGTGTGCCCGAAATCCTAAGAGGAGAATGTATAGAAGGGATTGTGGCATGGACATCCCCTCTAGGGAGTGATTTCTCACTTTCTCTCTTTCTCTGGCAAGTGCATATACCCTATGGCAAAAATCTAAAAATCTAATGTGTGTGTGTGTGTGTGTGTGTGTGTGTATGTGTGTGTGTATGTATGTGTACATATATATATATATATATATATATATATATATATAGAGAGAGAGAGAGAGAGAGAGAGAGTGAGAGAGAGGGTAACAGACAGCACCCCAACAGGGTCTTCATATCATGATCGACCCCCAGTTTCAGCCAGCCTCAGATCATGAGCATGTGACACCCAGCCTACTCAGAGAGGTCTCCCAATGCAGACCCAGAACCTTCCATACAGATCAACCACTCAGAATATTGTGCAACTGCTGTCTACTGTCCTGCCTCCAAATTTCACCTCATAAAGTTCAGGAACTAATGTTATGTAGAGATGAGTGTATACATTATTGGACAAAAGAGGGAATGCTATAGTATGATTACAGATGTAGCACACTGTGAATTATAGGTTAGTAAGACTTACTGTCATGCCTAAGGGGTAGCCTAACAGGGGACACTTTAATTCAGTAAATATTCATCAAATAGCTCTCCTTGTTTCTTCCTAAAGACATAGGACATAGATATGAGTCCATTATAGTTCTTGTCCTCTGCTTCTTTATAAATCTTTTAAAAAGGATTGGACAAATAGGAAAATGAAAATAAAAGTATAGGCTAGTAGGCAAGCTATTATTTTTATATGGGAAAATTGGAAACAAGTTAACGTTAACTCTCTTCTGGAAACAACCTGCCTACAACATTTTAACCCTAGTGCTATTGCTTCCCTAAATGAAAGACCCAAATTGCCCATCATTTCTCTCGTATGATCCCATATTGAAAGTTGGGAAATAGCTGGGCTGTGTTAGCTTGATTTGATAACTGACTTGGTTTTCTCTCCAAGATTCTAAAGCCTTTTTGAAATCTCATTCCCATGAGTAAAGACGTTCTGAAATGGTGCTATTTTTTCTGTCCTTTATTACTCGAAAGACCTTTTGTTCACAAAGGGTGAGAATTGGAAAGAAAAAGTGGAAATCTCACTGATGTGGAAACCAAGACCTACTATTACTCTTCATTTTAGTCTACTTGACATGCCAACAAAGTGCTATTAAGTACTATTTCTCAGAGAAGTGAGAAATCATGCTTGGTTGGTGTATCAGGAAAGGTTTCTCAGACTGATTGGAATTTGAAAAGAAATTTAAAAGTAGATTAAGATTTTGAAAGGAAAGAGGGGAGAGAGAGGGTGTAGTCCACTTGAGGTAGAGATTTTTAGTGAAGACAAACTGTGTGGGATGTGGCAGGGACAGCGTAGAGTGATATTTTATAGAAACTTAACAGATGTTGATGGACAAGTATGTGGTAAATCCTTAAATGTAGATATAAGCCAGTTTTTAGAAAGCTTAAAATACTAAAATGTATGTTAAATGGAGTAGCCAGTTGGAGTCATAGAATGTTTTATTGGAGGGCAGCAATGTATTAAAGTTGAAGTTTATTTTGGCACAACGAATATGGCTTCCATTTGTGAAATTACCTGGAAGAAGGCAAATAGATATGAGAGAACTCTACTAAATAATTGTCAATTAACACAGCCAAGGCAAATTATTATAAAAACCAGAATTAATTAGATGGCAAATGAGCAGGTAGAGAAGGGAGCAAATTAATATTATAAAGATGGAATTCCACATAACCTGCAATATGCAACTCAAATACAGAAATGGACTCTGTTAAAATTAAGGGAAAATGGAAAGGTGAATGATTAGGACTCCAATTATATATTTCTGGTTGATGAGAAAAATGGGGATGCCATTATTGGAAACTCAATAATCAGGATGAGAAGCTGGTTGTTCCAGATGATGGATGCATAGCCACACTGAGTCTGGATATTTTAGAAGCAAGGGTGGGGGCCAGCAGATGGTGTAGCGGATATGTCACTGGACTCCTGCGTGGCCAACCGTGGTTTCAGTCCCAGACCTGGTGGCTTGAAAATCACATTGGGCACATACCCAAGATTCCAAGAAGAGAATGGAAGTGAAGGATGATTTTTCTTTCCCTCTCACTATCTCTGTCTCTCTGTCTCTGGCTAGCACATGCTCCCTAAGACAAAAACCTCTAAAACAATTTTTTAAAAAAGGAAGCAAAGGTATAGTATTTGCAAAGCCATATTTTAGAATGATAAATCTGGTAGGGGTAAGAGGACAACTTGAAGGTAGTAAAACCTTGGAACAGTAGTCAGTTGGTCTTTGCTAGGAGTTACAAAAGAACCATCCCCAAATAACAGGTTATGTAGTTAGGATGTAGTGGGACATCACAGTCACTGATGGTGATTTCTGGTTATATAACTAAGAGGACTTGGTGTTTAGCAACTGGTCATGCACATATATTTTTAAGAGCAAGTTTTAGAAGCATAAAGCCTACAGAATTTAAATATGGAAGTCAGTTTTCACGAAAAAAAAGAAATCCTTACTAATTCTGGGAGGCATGCACACATCCATAGGCAAGGCGGGGAGAACTCCATGTATTTCTATTGAGGGCCCCCCACAGTCAAAGGATAAAGACAAGAAAGACACATATTGATAAAGAAATTTTAATAACTGGAAGGAAAGGATAACACTTTTCGGCTTACAGAACTTGAGTACAATTACCTGACATCTATTTTTTAAGAAAGAGAAGGAAATTTAATTGAATGCACAGTTAGACATCTATCAAAATGAATTTTCTTTAAAAACCTCATATAACAATATCCCATTTCTCTCTCAGCATAATGATTTCTTACCAACAAAGCCTGTCAGTGTTTCCTAGAAGCAATATTGAAGTGACTTCTTGCTGGAAATTCAGCAAATGAACTTTTTTTGCTCCCAGAATCTCTCTCCTCATTAGGCTAGTTAGAAATTCGCCCGGGGCTCCCAGCCCTTCTTCTCTCTGACGGATGCTAAGTGTAGAGGAGCTAATGGACACTTTAACTGTTAGGGGGTTTTCGATTCAATCCCTTGCAGCCAGGCAGTTCATTCCAAGTCCTTTCAGAAGAGCTGCAATCATATGCACAAATACGATG
The DNA here is from genome assembly GCA_026018925.1 of Tupaia tana. NCBI lineage: Eukaryota > Metazoa > Chordata > Mammalia > Scandentia > Tupaiidae > Tupaia > Tupaia tana. The sequence continues at coordinate 211,461,199 of JAKSZU010000003.1, forward strand.
GTTAAATATGGGCTGGAAGGGAAATACATTTTGTTTTCTCACAACTAAGGGACTTACTTGTTAAAAACAGAAAATAATTTGTGAAGGTTTCCAATGGGCTGGAAACTTCACCTTTTCAAGGGGTCCCTTCCCACTGGACTGTCCCTATAGAAATTTACTCATTGCAAGGAACAAAAAAGGTAAGGGAACTCTTTTTCCAGTTCCAACTGAGCTGATACGGCCTCCTCCTATGGGCTGTCACACCATAATATTTCTTTAACATGGCATCTAAGGGCAATTACTAGTACAATAAAACAGCTTTATAATAGTTTGAATTCCAAATGAAGAGAAATTGATGAGCGCCCAGTAACTGTAAAACGTGTTTTCACGTAAATATACATTATCTGAGAAATAAGGGCAATTAACATTTTTCCCAGTTACATTAACTTTTTTGGATTCCACCCCAAAACTCCTTTGTACATTTTTCTAATAGCATTACCAATTAATTGGCCAGTAACTGTTCTCTGATGGTCTGTGCAACATTTGAAAGTTTTATTTCTTCCATTAGAGAGACAGACACAGAGACAGAGACAGGCATACACAACAGGGTTCCAGCACCTCAATCTACCCCAGCCTTAGCCAGTTGGGATCTCACCCAGAATGGACCAGGAGATCTAGGACCATCCCATGGGGCCCAAGCATTATGGAACACTGTGCTAACTGACTTGCCTGTGCAACCTGTTTTCTCCTCTAGATGTAAGGTTTTCATGTGATCATTTCCTTTTTGTTCCTCTTCTTAGTTATTCACCAACAAGCCTGGCACTGAAGCTGAGATTTTACAATTCTCGATTGCATTTTTAATCTACAGGTTAAAATTGGTTTGGGGAAACACTGGCTTGATGTTTTAGATGGTTTGGATTCAAAAATCTACAAATGTCTAGACATTGAAATGAGGTCAGGAAAAAAAAAAATCTATTCTTTGAAATTTGTTTAGCAATTCCAGACATCAATTTGAAGAACGCGTGTTCCACAGGCAACTAGAAGAGAAATTTGTCCTCGTTCTAAATATAATTCAAAGTGGCAAGACCCAGACTTTCTTATCTTTTAAAATGTAAGATATTTTTGAAATTTAAAAAGGGTCTACTGTAAATTTGGCCAGTACTGAGGTGTCAAGGCACAATTTATCCAAATCATCTGCCATCACTGAGAGTCAAGAGCTGCGTATAAAGAGGACCTGCCGGGACCAGCAGTTAGCGTAATGGCTATGTCGCTGGACTCCCACGTAGTCGACCGCGGTTCGAGTCCCGGACCCGGTGGCTTAAACTCACGCCAGGCGCGTGTACGTGCGTGCCCAAGATCCCGAGAGGAGAATGGAGGAGAAGGGATTGCGGCGTGGCCATCCCCCCGGGGGATGATTTCCTGCTTTCTGTCTCTCTGTCTCTCTCTGTCTGTCTGGCGAGCGCACGCGCCCTATAGCAAAAACCTCTCCAAAAAAAAAAAAAAAAAAAAAAAAAAGAGGACCTGCCATGACGAAGCATTGGAGCTCAAAATTCTGCATTGATGGTGTTGTTTTTTCCAGAATGTCACCTCATCATTTCTTCAAGTCTATTCACTTTTTCTTTTTCTGAAAATGTGTAAGAGTTTGCTATATTCGGTAGGGTAGCTATAGGACTAGGTGCTTTGAGATCCAGCTCAGTATCTCCTAAGACTGCACAGGAGGGGGCTTTTTGAATTGATGATAATCTGTGTGGGGCTGCTCTGACAATGGTCTCGTGGTTAACTCTGATGGCATGACCTAACATAATGTGACACATTCTAGAAGAAGTAATGTGACAAAGGGGATCAAGCAGGCAATGCTGCACATGAAAAATATGACATCTCATTGAAACCAATCCTGCTTTTAGCAAAGACACTACTTGAAAGGGCACATCACTTTTGTCCATATCCTTCAAGCTTTCTGGTTATATGAGAGCCGTGTAGAGGCCACATCTGTTGTGGCTACAGAAGTAGACAGCATTCAGGCAGTGACGAAATAAATCCTTGGGAGTGATGTGCCTAAGAAATCAGCCAAGGGACATAAAATGAGACAGTAAGCGTATAGATGAGCAGTGTGTCTTCTACAATATTCAGTTTTTGGAAATGACTTCGACAGAAAAGCAGTCAGAGTGTTTCTCATGCAGACCAGGTGGAATGGACACTTCTGAAAAAACTTTGGTCTATAGTCCTAATATTTCACTCCAGTGAGCATCACAGCTTGGTCCAAGTTCATTTCCTCATGCAATTAATACAGTGAATGTATTTAATACAGGTGTCAGCCAAGAATACAGAAAACACTCTAGGAATTCCAAACAGAGGAAAATTAGTACAGAAAAGTATTTACAAGCTGTTGAAAAGGGAAATAAGGTATACTGGTGCTACTCAGAGATCAGGAAGAGAAGGAAATCCCTGACCATATCCTTCCAGGACTAGAGAAGCAATACAAAGAGAAAGTAGAATTAGTTCCCCACCCTAAATTACGGATGCCATTTGAGCCTCAATTTTTCCACCTTTTTCCTGCTATTTCTGCTGCAAGGACCTAACTAGAATTGAACTGCTAAAGAGCTCAAAAATATGTGATTTCTAGTCTTCAAATCCCTACAATATTGAGCAGAGGAGCAAGAATAGAAATGGGGTATAGTACCAACAAATAATGCTTTGCTTTTTATGCTTTAGTGATTATAATAGAAGGGGGACAAGGAAAAGAGGTGTGTGTGTGTGTGTGTGTGTGTGAGTGTATGCAAACAGGTAACTACAGTAAACCGTGATGTGTGCTAGGTAATGTGCAGTTATTCCTAGCTGTCTTCATATATGTGGGACTGGACAATAACACCTCATGTGTTTTTTTACTAGTGGAATTCAGAGGATGCAACATTTTCTAAAGATATAGCATATTTAGCTACAGTGCACATAAAATACTTTAATATGGCTTATACTATAATCTCATTGGAAAAAGGTTTTGCAAATAATATTAGCACTATAGTTCTCAAAGTTTGGAATGGATTTGAAATACTGTTTTGAACTGATATATTACTACTTACTGTCTCCTCAATTCTGGCTCAATAATATTTTATATTTAAATTAAAGATTGACCCTAATACTCATGGAGGAGAGCCATGCATATTTACTGTGTTACGACAAATATTGGGAGTGGGGGAAGGCTCTTTTTTTCAGAGAAGCATAGAGTAGGGGAAAAAACAAATTATAAAAAATTAAAGATTTTACGGTTTGATTCTCAAAAAGAATTTTCTACAGCAGGCTTTTCTTCCCCGATGGCACAGAAATGCCTCATTATATTGATCATCACTTGGAAATGAGGTGTTCCACTTAGCTGAGTTTTTTTTTATGTAAGTAAAACTACCTTTTTAATTTATTTTTAATCATTGTAATATTTTAAGAGTAACATTTATTGTTTCCCTGCATACAAAATTAATATTTGACGGAGAATTGAATCAAAATTGCAAACCAAGCCCATTTTTCTAGTTCTTTTTCACAAAAGTTAACTGAAATTGCACCACATTATTAAGAAAGAAAACTCTTGTATAAATACTACCAAACAAGGAAAGGGTACAAAACAGAAACTTTTAGGAAATCCTGGAAGACAGAAAGCAAGTGGGACATATTTTCAAAAGAGGAGAATAGAGAAGGGACTGTGGCATGGCCAGTCTCCCAGGGGTGGGAGTGGGGGGTTACTCACTTTCTCTCATTCTCCCTCTCTCTCTTTCTCTCTCTCTCTCTCTCTCTCTCTCTCTCTCTCTCTCTCTTTGGTGAGCACATGCACTCTGTAGAAAAAACAAGAACGACAACCAAAAGAATAAAAGCACAGGAAATTGCCAAGTACCAATAAGAACTCTCCTTTTGCAACACGTTTGAGAAAATCCAAGCTATAAAACAAGTACAAAACCAACAGAGGTATATGATATAATAAAATTACTGGGTTTGAATTAACAAGGCAACATCAGTGCTTTCATCTCTTCTAATTATGTTTTATTTTCCGTATCATATGTGTGTGTCTCCATGTGTATGTATTTTTCTTTAACAAGCCAGCATTGATGCTGAGAGGTTTTGTGCTTCCCTGAGTAAATATTTATAAACCAGATTATCCTTTAGAATCTGAGGAGAATTTTACGTTGTCAAATATTTTTATAGGTGTTTATTTTTTAATTTAGTCATTCAATTAAAAGAGGTCAGTCTGGAGTTAATATTTGGCAGTACGTGGTTGAGTGGAGGCATAAATTTTATGAGATCTTTTTAACTTGTTCAACTTCTAAGATCAGGAGCTAGAGGGTCAACGAGTTGGCATAGCTACCAAATTATCACTGTTTTGTAATCTTGATGGAAGCTGTTCTTGCTATTTGCTTTGTGTATGCTTTTTAAAAATGTTTAATGTATAGAAAAGAATCCAAGAACTATGTATTTAGTCCCTTGACAGAATTAATGCATTAAAATCTAAATCTATTAGAGTGTATTGTTTCTACAACTCATTTTATGGCACCACCTAGCCCGGTCAGCCACCAGTCATAACTGTTACTTTAAATTTCAGGTCCAGAATAAATGCATAAGGTGATGTGTAAGGGCCAGGTTTCTAGAACTGGAATGGTCCTAGATATTTCAGAAATTACATTTTCAAGTAATAGTTTTTTTTTTCCAAATTAAACAATATTTTTATTCACTTAGTATATAATTCATAGATGAATTTGTGGGCATTGACCTCTTGCAACTATTTCTTTCTTGCTTTGTACATTGTTCTTAATTCTTCTTGTTTAAAGATGTTTGCTACTTAAATCTTCCTAAATTTATGAACCCCAAAGAAGTTACCTTCAAGGCAGACACACACATGCGTGCGCACACACACACACACACACACACACACACAAAGTTCATGGTAGATACAGGACTCTGTTAGGTGTTATGTCGGTGCAACATAAATGTAATTGTAAAATGTAATTGGGACCAGCAGTTGGCGTAATGGCTATGTCTCTGGACTCCCACATAGTTGACCGCGGTTCACGTCCTGGACCTGGTGGCTGAAGACTCACGCCAGGCGCATGTGTGTGCGTGCCCAAGATACCAAGAGGAGAATGGAGGGGAAGGGATTGCGGTGTGACCATCACCCCTGGGGGGTGATTTCTCGCTTTTTGTCTCTCTGTCTCTCTCTGTCTGTTGGTGAGCGCATGCACCCTATAGCAAAAACCTCTCCCCCAAAATAAATAAATAAATAAATAAATAAATGTAAGTATTTGTGCTACTGTGTAAAAAATAATTATGCAGATCTAGCCATGGTAGCACAGATAGCTCCAGTTCCTGGGAGGTTGGAGGCTGCATGGGAGGCCCAGGTGCCATTCCTGCCAACCTGAACATGCTGGTCCTGACTGCATATGCCTATAATCCTGGCTTATTGGAAGGCTGGCAGGGAGATCAGAACTCAGCAAGACTCCGTCACAATACCTTCTTTCTTTCATAAAAAGGATAAAAGTGAAATATTTATATAAATAAATAAAGGGAAAATATTGGCATACACAACTGTTACATACAGAAAAGATCCCTAAATTACATACACACAAGAAATCGTGTAACAATTAAGACCTCCACCTTCTCTGGGGTGTGAAGTATACGTATAAGAACATCACAAGTAAGACAGTAATGGGGAAGCTATTATATTACAAACTGACGCTTTGCACATACTTCTTTAGGAGTTGGGTGCCATTAAAGCTGATGTATTTTTATAATCCAGCAATGTTTCCTACCTAGCTTAGAGTGAAAAAGATTATAAACATAAGGAACACCCTGTAGCACACTGGTTAAGGGAGCTAGATCTCACATGGCCAGCTGTGATTCAGAGCCTGCTCCTGGCAGCTTGAAAAGTATGCTGGGCACATGTGTATGCATGCTGAGGATTCTGTCAGGGAGCAGAAGTGAAAGTAAAAGGTCGGTGGTGTGACTGTGCTCCCCTAGGAGGGTGCTTTCTGGCTCTGTCTTGCTAGCTCATACAGTTTCTAGCACTTACCAGAAAAAACACATAGAACAAGTTAATTGGATTTTGTGATTGAAGTAAGGTATAGGTAGAATAAAATTAAAGGAATTTTTGAAGAAGTACTTAAATATAACACAATGGTTTATACCTTGGTGACTTAAATAGTTATCACATAACTTATTAACTTAAATAAGAAGCAAGTAGGTTCTTTTCTTTTTCTTTTCAGGGTAAAAGGATAAGTTGATTTTTAAAATGCTAAGGGTCACCCATGGTGGTACCACAATAACACAATGTTCTACGATGCTGAGGCCACATCGGGAGGTCCCAGGTGTGCATCCTGAGGTCTCCCTGTACACACTGAGATGACATAGATGCCCAGGATCTTGGCAGGCTAAAGTTGAGGGTGGCTTGCAGCATGAAGACAGTTGGTACACTCTCTCTCCCTGCAAAAAAAGAAATTTTTAAAAAAAAATATTAGTAATGAAAACAAAGCAAAACAAAACAAGGACCAGCAGTTGGCGTAATGGCTATGTTGCTGGACTCCCATGTAGTGAACCATGGTTCGAGTCCTGGACCTGGTTCTTAAACTCACACCAGGCATGTGTGCATGTATGCCCAAGATCCCTAGAGGAGAATGGAGGAGAAGGGATTGCAGCATGGCCATCCCCCTTGGGGGTGATTTCTCTTTCTATCTCTCTGTCTTTCTCTGTCTTTCTGGCAAGCACACATGCCCTATAGCAAAAACCTCTCAAAAAACAAAAACAAACCAAAAAAACTGCTAATAATAAAGAGATTATAGGTTGCTCCGGAGGTGATGTTCAATAAAGAACTTCAGATTAGATTCATCACATAGCTAAGGGCTGAATTTAGAATATTTCAAATTGGTCGTGTCCAGTACACAGAAATTGCTCAAATATGAATAAAGCTGGTTGGAATTCCATTGAACTGAATTTGGTTGAACAGTGTCATCAGAAGCAATAGAGAAAAAGTAGTCAAACAACTGGTACACCAAGCTAGTTAAGTTATAGTATAACAAAGAAGGAATAAGAAGGCATGGCCTGGAGCAAAGCAAAGCAAGGACTGAAAAAAAGACTAGCAGGTGGGAACCAGTAGTTAGCGTAATGGCTATGTCGCTGGACTCCTGCGTAGTCTACCGTGGTTCGCGTCCCAGACCCGGTGGCTTAAAACTCATGCCGGGCGCGTGTGCGTGCGTGCCCAGGATCCCGAGAGGAGAATGGAGGAGAAGGGATTGCGGCGTGACCATCCCCCCTGGGGGGTGATTTCTCGCTTTCTGTCTCTATGTCTCTGTCTGTCTGGCGAGCGCACGCGCCCTATAGCAAAAATAAAAAGACTAGCGGGTCAGTTGTGGCACAACAGGGATACCACAGTGCCCCATGATGCTCAGGCCACATGGGGAGGTCCTGGGTTTGTGTCCCAAGGTCCTCCTGTGCATGCCCAGCCAGGCGTGCCTGTATACCTGAGATCCTGACTGGCTGAGTCCGGAGAGTAGGATCATGGCATGAAGACCCTGCTGGGGGTGACTGTCTCTTCCCCTTCTTTCTCTCTCTCTCTCTCTGACTGCCTAAACTTATTTAAAAGAGAAAGACCAGCAGGACCAGTAGATAGCATAACGGTTACGTCACTGCACTCCCACCTAGTCCAACTGCAGTTTGAGTCCCAGACCTGGCAGCTTAAAACTCATGCCAGGTTCATGTGTGCAGGTGCCCAGAATCCCAAGAGGAGACTGAAGGAGGAGTGATTACAACATGGGGGGGTGAACTCTTGCTTTCTGTCTCTCTCTGTCCCTCCAGCAAGTGCACATGCCCTATAGAAAAGAAAAGGAAAAAAAAGAACTCTAAAAAAAAAAAAAGAATGAGAGAGAGAAAGACTAGAAGTGGAGATACAAAGTGGTCAGTATGGCAACCAGAGTTCAAGAAGTTCTGGAATACGTGAGTGGTAAAAGAGAAGAGCCAATTACATAAAATTTGAAAACATGACCTTGCATTCAAAAATATTTATTGGCTCTCTACTATTGTAGACACAACAAATCCAATAGTGAGATGCCTTTTCATAGGTGTGATTGTTTGCAGCCCGCAAGGCAGGGAATTATGTCAGGTGCTAGGGTAGTACTGAATTGGATCCAATATATAAGCTACTCATGGGGAACTCATGTTTTTCTTTGGGACATAAAACAAGTACACAAGTAGAAAAGTAAGAAAAGCCAAAAATTTTTCCTTTCCCTCAAAGACATTCTCATTTTAGCAACACCTGATGCTTCGTCATTAACTCTTGATCTATGAGTGGAACCATAGGATGTACACTTCCCTTGTTGGACTACAATATAAGCTCTGTGAGCTCTGGGACTATGTCTGTCTTGTTCATGCCACTTTCTTGGCACTTGGAACAGAATCTGACACAGGGGATGCTCAATAAAACATTTTTCAAAAGGGATGGATGGAATGATGGATGCTAAATGAATAGATGACAGATGGATGAACACATAGATTAGTAAACGAGTAGATCCCTAACCACTGTTCATATAGATTAGTGCTTTACATCACCTTATTTCTTTTTTTCAAATATATTTACTTATCTAAGTATTTCTTTTATGATTTCAATACTTGTGTAATTTTTTTGTGTAACACACAAGCAAGGTAGTAAAATAGCTCTCCTGTTTAAAATCTGTCACATTGTATCTCTCAAATTTATGTCCTAGATTTGTTCCTTCAACATCATAGCAACAGCCCAGGTACCTTAAAAATACAATAAAAGATACTGTTAGATTATTTTGAAAGATAGAAAAATGCAATTTTCTTCACTTTCACAAAATGATATAGCTTTTGAAAATATTAGACTTCTGACCAACTTCTGAATTCAGAGCTAAAGAGTTGCCTTTCAATTACTTCCCACATGAACATAATGTGATTTGATATTGTCACCTGGCTCAGATAACTGGAAAGTTATTTGCAGTTAGCCTGAGAAGTACTAAAGGACCCTTTGGAGAGTTGACCAGGTTTTGCTAGACTTTGAAGTTCTTGGGGTCCTTGCAACCAGCCAAGTACATCAAATTATTTGAGAGGGTGATGAGAAAACTTGTTCTGATTAAACTGAGACCATTCTCTGACTTCTTGAGCCTTCAGACAACTTAGGAACTAATGCATACTACACATGACTCTTTTTGAAATGTGCTCTGCCTTAGTTTTTGTCTAAGAGTGAAAGCACAGTTCTGCAACGTACAAAGAAATCTGTAGATTCGGTAAAGACAGAAACAGTGTGACATAAATTTCAGGAAGGCATCTTATTTCACAAATTTCCCAGTTGATTCCTGCTATTTTGTGAGATTGGGCTCTTTATGTCTATCAAAATCAGTCTAGAAGACTTCTGAGATTTCTTCCTGAAGAACTAATACTCCTGCAGATTGGGCCACAGATGCCGGAAGTCTGGCTGCATATTTAAATATTGGTGTGCTTTAAGTTTATATTGCAAATGTGTGGCTAGTTTGCATATATAACATCTGCATTGACTACTTGATAAGAAGATTCAGGAGAAAAGAGACATTAAGAATACTCTATGGGACTTTTATTTTTTGGGGGGTCATATAGTGATAATAACTTTAATAATTTTCATGAGCTGAAGAGAGAGGATAAAGACTTGTACAGGAAATCTTCAACATAACTCATGAGTGCTTCAGACCAAGTATCATATAGGTAAGTAAAGGAAGCATGAGCTCCTCTGGGGTTACAGCGTCAGGGCACAGACCAAGATGGATGGAAAGGCAGTAGAAAAGGAACATCTTGCAGGAAGCCTGAGAAAAGACCCACCCCAGGGTGCAAAGGTGTATGTCCCTAAATAAGGAGTTTTCTATGTACTCCTTACAATAGGGAGAATTTTCTGCTAAGTGAAAGTGCATCTATTTCGTTTCTACCCATTTACAAGCCACTTTATGTCTTTAATGTGGAAGAGAATTATGATAAAATGACTGTTTTAAATTAAATTGCCAATCCTTACTGATAACAGCAAATGTTTTTCATGCTCAGTGTATGTCAGGCATTGTTTCTTTGTATTTATGAACTAATTTACCCTCTTGAACAATGTGGTGAGATTGTTATTCATTGTTCCTGTTTGAGATAACTAACCTGAAAATCAGAAAAGGTCAATAACTCACTTAAGAATATATAGAAAATAAGGGTCACCCAGTGGTATGGAGGTTAAGACAGCAGGATCCCACGTGGCCCACTGGGGTGAATGGAGTGCTAGATCTACTGTTGAGAAACACGCCGAGTTGTGTGCGTGAGTGCCCAAAATATCGAGAGAATGCAGGAGAGGGGATTGCAGAGTGAAGGTCCCTCATGAGGAGTGCTTTCTCACCTTCTCTCTCTCCTTCTGTCTCTCCCTAGTGAGGACACGCGCCATAAAACCAATTAAAACAAAACCAAACAAAATACACACACACATACACACACAACTCCGGAACTAGCTACATGGCTATGCTATGCTTTGTGTTTGCTTAATATCTGTTTGCCATATATCTTTAGATAACAATAAAGTTTTTACAACAAAATAACTTTTTATAGTTTCATATTAATGTTTTGTTTAGCAGGGATATATCAAATGGTATTTACTCAGTTCTCTTTCTGGTAAACAGTTAGTTTGTTTTCCATTTTTCAGAAAATGCTATGATAAACAAAGCTGCATGAATTTTTATCTTTGCAAACACACCTCCAGGAAAAATCAGTTCTTAGCAGTGAAATGACTGGATCAAAGGATATGCATATTTTTAAGGAGGTTGACATATGCTATCCTAAATCACTCTCCAGAAAGATATTCCCAATTTGCATTGCCCCCTCAGATACTAAAATGATCACTTTTCCTAAACCCTCACACAAAATGATGATCATTTTTTAAAAATCTTTGACAAATTTGGTACTCTCAATATTATTCACTGTAGTTTAAATTTGATTTTTTGGTTATAAATCTAAAAAGTTGAATATTTTCATATGTTTAATGCTAATTTATATCTCCTCTTTGTGATTAAATGATTCCATTGTTGTTCACTTTATTTCTAAAAATGTTTTATGGTGTGCAATTATCACTCCCTTTGCTGTATTTGTAGCAAATATTTTCCTTAGAGATTTACTTTTATACGTTTTGTTGTAAAAAAAAAAAAGCTTTTAAATTTACACAGTCAAAAATATCAATATTTATCTCTAGGGTATTAACATTTGCTTTGAGGCTTAGAAAAACTTTCCCTATTCTCAAGAGTATATAATTTTTGCTCTTATTTTGTGTAGTTCTTTATGGATTTAATGGGAGAAAACCTGATTTATTTTGATGAATGATCAGAAATACGAAGACTGCCTTTTGTCATTTTTTTCAAATAATTAACCACCTGCCCCAAGTTTTATTTTTTTTTATTTATTTTTTCTTTTTGGAGAGATTTTTGCTATAGGGCGAGTGCGCTCGCCAGACAGACAGAGAGAGACAGAGAGACAGAAAGTAGGAAATCAACCCCCAGGGGGGATGGCCACGCCGCAATCCCTTCTCCTCCATTCTCCTCTTGGGATCTTGGGCACGCACGCACACGCGCCCGGCGTGAGTTTAAGCCACCGGGTCCGGGACTCGAACTGCGGTCGACTAAGTGGGAGTCCAGCAACATAGCCATTACGATAACTGCTGGTCTCTGCCCCAAGTTTTATTAAGTAACTTTCGACCACAATTGCCATTATAATCACATTTTTTAAACTATTGACATTACATATAATGGTAATGTATTGAGTAACATTGAATTATAGAACTTAATATACGTTTTAATATGTAAATTTCTTTCTTCATCTTAACTATTACGGTGTTTTTTGTTTTGCTATTGGAAAATAACTTGTTTTTAATTACACAAATAATACAAACTTATTGAAGAAATAAATCAAATAGCAGGAAAGTAAATGAACAAAAATAATTACTGTTAAGTTTTGAGGTTATACCCTTTCATCTCAGTTGGTGGTTGTTTTTGACATGTGTTTCTCAAGATAGCATACATCTTGAAGGGTAAGTGATTATTTATTTATTTATGCATTTGTTTTCTTTAATGTATTTTACAGTCATTTTAGATTCCCAGTATTATTATAAGGAAGGTACAGAGATTCCCATAGACCATCTGGCTCTCACGCACGCACCATAACAACACTCTCCATCAGAGCCGTGCACTAGTTACAGTTGACCAACATACACTGACGCATCATAATAACGCAAAGTCCACAATTGACATTTGAGTTCCATCTTGGTGTTACACATTCTGTAGGTTTGGGCAGATATATAATGACAGGTATCCACCATTAGAGTGTCACACTATATTTTCACTACTCCCCCCAAAAAAAATCTTTTGTGTTTTTCCTATTCATTCTCCATCATTCAACTTCCAAATCCAAATCCATTGTAACATCTGTTTTTTTTTTTTTTTTTTTTTTTTTTTTTTTTTTTTAATAAAGTGATTTTTGCTATAGGGCTGTCGTGAAGAGACAGAAAGTGAGAAATCACACCCCCCCGGGGGGATGGTCACGCCACAATCCCTTCTCCTCCATTCTCCTCTCAGGATTTTGGACATGTTCACATGCACATGTGACCGTCGTGAATTTAAGCCTCTGAGTCTGGGACTCAAACTGTGGTTGATTACGTGGGAGTCCAGCAACAGAACCATTTCGCCATCTGCTGGTCCTCACATCTGATCTTTTTACTGTCTCCATAGCTAAACCTTTCCCAGAATGTCACATAATATGTAAACTCTTCAGACTGGCTTCTTTCACTTAGCAATATGCGTTTAGGTTTCTACTATGTCTTTTTATGGTGTGGTAGCTCTTCATTTTTAATGATAAATAATATGCCATTTCTAGATGCACTGCAATTTATCCAGTCACCTGTGAAGATATTGCTTCCAAGTTTTGGCAAGTATGAATAAAGCTGATATAAACATCCATGAACAGATTTTTATGTGGACGTAGTTTGCTCTTTTGGGTAAAAACCATGCAACATGATTGCTGTGTTTTATGGTATAAGAATGTTTTACAATAGATTTTTTAATTGAACAAAATAGCAGAATTTTTCTATAGCTAAATATATACCTAAAGCATCAAATGAATGACTACATAGTTTGGCACCAAAAGAACAATGTACCACAATTTATTCCACCACTCACACATTGTTTTATTTTCAGGCACTCTCCAAATGGTGCTTCTATAAACAATAATTTGGTATTATTTGTTGGAAAAAGATATATTTAGAGAAAGATATATTTGTTGTAAGATCCTAAAGCATATATTTTCTGGAGAGTTCTCATGCTCTTCCCCTTCACTCTGCATGATATATACTTTCACCAAAGAACTCTTCATAAAAGTATTGTTTACGTTGAAGAATAACGTATATGTGCAAGGTGCACAAATCTTTATTGCACTCTATTTGAGATTTTATTTATACGCTCATGTAAGCACTGCAGGGGGTTTTATCTTGTCTGTGCCACTCAGGCTCTACCTACACCCAGGTGTGTCACTCAGCTTCCCTGCTCTGCTCCAAACTTCCTTAGGCAAAAGCCTGGGGACTGAGCTGGGAATGTCTCACGGTTCTCCTGCCCACCTTCAGCTTGAAAGTCCAGAGTGTTTTTGATGAGTTTCTTTGAGCTGCCCTGGTTTCCTTTTGCCCCCTTAACCTTCGTGCAGGGGAATCTCTCTCAGCGCTACTTTTCTAACTGCCCTTGAACTTTGACATATTCCCCAAATGCTTCATGAGGCAAGTGGGAATGAGTTGGCAAGGTGATAGATACCTGCTTGGGGGGGCTAGACTTTTGGGGATTCTACATACATTGCCAACTGAAAACCTGAGCAATGTTCTACTTACTGGTGTCTTTTTAGATGATTCTTCTCCCTTTTTGAATTGCTAAGAATGAGAATAGTGGTGTCTTCTATTTTATGTAAGGCTTCTCAGTTTATTTTATTTAGTTTATTTCAGTTTCTTTAGGACCTCAGCCCTATGATGGGTTTTCAAAAACTATGTTATTATGGCTTCTCATCCTTCTTTGGCTGTCTGGGGTGAGTGCTACAGTCTATTGTAATTTTTGACATCAGAACCAAGTGCAGGACTCCTATTTTAGTGTTTTTCATTTTGAGATATATTTATGTGTGTGTGTGTGTGTGTGTGTGTGTGTGTGTGTAGCTATAGTTATAGCCTTTTTTCATTTATAATGCTAGGAGCAGAATATTTTCTGTCTTATTTTACTAATGATATTTTGGGTTGGTCTTTTTAAAATACTATTGAAAAAATAACTTAAACTATGATCTCTTCATGTGACTGTATTAATCAATCTTAAGCTCACTTCTTCTAATTCAAAAAATGTACTGTATTGCTTTTTTATAACCTTAAGCTTAAAGATTTTGTAAGTTTAAAAGATAAAAGCACATAGGGGACTAGCAGATGGCAAAATGGTTACATCACTGGACTCCCATGTAGTTGACCATGGTTCGAGTCCCAGATCCGACGGCTTAAAACTCATGCTGGGTGTGTGTGCATGCATGCCCCAAATCCCAAGAAGAGAATGGAAGAGAAGTGATTGCGGTGTGGTCATGCCCTCTGTGGGGTGATTTCTCACTTTCTGTCTCTTTCTTCTGGGGAGCTCGGGTATTTATGTGTAGGCTCTCGGTGTGTTTCTGATGCTGCCAGATCCAGGACTCAAACTGTGTAGTAGACCATGTGGGATCCAGCTGCCTTAACCTGCGTACCATCTACTGACCCTCTTTATTCTTTTCTTTCTCCAATTTTACTTATGTATAGTTGAGAATTAGAAATTGTATATATTTAATTTGTGTAACTTGGTGATTCATTTTGTAAATTATAAAATATTTATCACAATTAAGCTAATCAACATATCCACCACTTCACATAATTACTTTTTTCTCTTTATTGTTTTTCTCTCTGTGGTCAGACATTTAAGACCTACTCCCTTAGTAACTACATTTCTCATAAAAGGAAATTCTTATATAATTATTAGTCTGGGTGAATGAGCACCTGGAGAAAATGCAGGAAGAGGCAGAATTTAGATCTTGGCCATAATTCATGATATAATAAATTCCTGTAAATGAGAAGTAGCAGTGGAAATGGGACTCAATCAATTATAAAACTCAAAAACTAAAATATTGATATTATATTGACATGCCACTTACCTCTTTTAAATTTATTTTGTGTCCATTTTTTTCTTTATTTAAAACAACTGTTTGGCTAATATTATGCAAGATTTATAGATGGAGAGACCCTTAGAAACGAGTTTTCTAACATCACACAACTTTTTTTCTATTATTATTTAGAGATTCTTGCCATAGGGCACATGTGCTCACAGGAGAGAGAGAGAGACAGAGATAGTGAGAGCAGAAGTGAGAAATCACCTCCACGGGAGGATGGCCACACCACAATCCTTTTCCCTCCAGGGCTCTTGGGCACATATGCATATGTACTCAGTATGATTTTCAAGCCACTAAGTCCAGGACTTGAACCATGGTCAGTCATGTGGAAGTCCAGTACATAATCACTATACCATCTGCCGGGCCCAACATCACACAGCTTTTAAGAAGCAGAGCCAAGACCAGCAGTTGGCATAATGGCTATGTCGCTGGACTCCCATGTAGTTGACCACATTTCAAGCCCCGGACTCAGTGGCTTAAACTCATGACGGGTGCGTGTGCATGTGTACCCAAGATCCTGAGAAGAGAATGGAGGAGAAATGATTGCGACGTGGCCATTCCCCCTGGGTAGTGATTTCTCGCTTTGTGTCTCTATCTTTCTGGCAAGTGCACGTACACTATAGCAAAAACCTCTCCAAAATAATAATAAGAAAAGCAGAGCCAAGCTTGAACTAAATTTTTATATGAGTATTAATTGTCTTCCTACAATGTTGGAATTATCTACATATGAATAAAAGATTTTATCACTAAATAAATGAGTTGAAAAATCCCAAATCAAAAAGGTGTTTAACACCAGACTCATTTACCTCATCTTAGTAAATTAATCAGATTTCCTCTGACTAATTCAGTGGCTCATCAGAGCCCAGATTATTTCCATTCTTACCATCGTCTTTTTTAGAAAGTTTACTTTTGTTCTGAGACTTGTTTTCTTATGGTCTCAGAATGGCTGTAATAGCTGAGTTTCACATTCCCACACTATAATATCTTACATACCCTGCCACCCTAGCCATGTCTCTTCTTTTTAAGAATGAAGTTTTCCTAAAAGTCTCCTCAGCAGATGTCTCCTCAGAACTCAGTGACCAAGTTTGCATGGTATGCCCAACTCTAACCAACCATGGGCAAGGAAAATGAAATTGTGATGTTAATATTTAATTATCAAGATGTGGATCTTGAAATATTAGAGGATGATCTCTGATGCTGCCCCAAATTTTTTTATTGTCAAGAAGCAAATTTCTATTGTCAAGAAAAGGCAAGGCAGTGGCTTTGGGTAAGAGGCAGTGTCTGTGATATAGATACAGAGATTGGAGATTAAGAGCAAGAAGAGTCGAAAACTATTACAGACCATACATCCTGGGAAATGGGGAAAACAGATTATTGTTGAGAGAAATAAGAGAAGAACAACAGATGTCAGTCTTGATGGAAAGATGATAGCTTTGTTTTTGGTACAAGCTTGTCAGAGAGATGGGATTTTCTAAAAGAATTGCAGGCACATAGTTACAAAGTTTGAAGTGCATGAACGCAGACTCAAGTACAGAACAAGTCTTGAAAACTTCATAAATGCGGTAGTTGATGTCATGGAAGCAAGAAAGATTACTGAGACACATTGAAAAAAAAAAAGATGATCAATAGGAATCATCCCTAATTAAGACTACAAAGTAGAGCTACAGATAAATGAAGCTGGTACAAATGGAAATAGAGTAGATATCATTCAGAAAAGTCACTTGCTGGGACCAGCAGTTAGCGTAATGGCTATGTTGCTGGACTCCCATGTAGCCGAGTGCAGTTCGCACCCCGGACCTGGTAGCTTAAAACTCACGCCACGTGCATGCCCAAGATCCCAAGAGGAGAATGGAGGAGAAGGGACTGTGGCGTGGCCATCCCCCCTGGGGGGTGATTTCTCGCTTTCTGTCTCTCTGTCTGGCAAGCACACACGCCCTATAGCAAAAACCTCTCCAAAAAAATAAAAAATGGTCTCATAGGGGGCCAGCAGGTGGGGTGGTGGTTAAGGGCGCTGGACTCCCACATGACCAACCATGGTTTGAGTCTCTGACCTGGCAGCTTGCTTTCTCACTTTCCCTCTCTCTCTCTCTCACTCTGTCCTTCTCTGGTCAAATAAAACTAAGTACATAAATTTTAACAAGTTAACTACAATAATTTTTAAAAAATAAAATAAAATTAGATCATAGCACAGGATTGTGGCACAGTAAAGAACAAACTGAACTACAGCGCTGGAAGCCACACAGCCAATCCCAAGTTTGGATCCCTGGGTCAGCTTGAAAACACAGAGGATGTGTACACACACATGCACTTAGGCCCCGGATCCTGACAAACTAGAGGGCTGAGGAAAGAGGAAAATGCCAGGATGAGACTACAGAGAGTGTTCTCTCCTTCCCTTTGTGTGCACACACATGCTCTCCATCATGAATAATGTAAAATAAACTTTTAAAATGTGTACTACATCCATAGCGATATAGTGCCAAATTAATTTCCAGAAAAGTTGTGCCAATTCACACACCTTTTATATAATATAAATTGCCATATTTATTTCACATAACAAATATGTCAACTTAGTTGACATATTTATTTTATTTGGTAGTGTTAATTATGTGTTAGGTAAAAATATTTGTTTTAAATCACTTTCTCAATAAATTAAATATTTCTCAATAATTTTTAAATAACTTTTTTTAATTCATGTGACAGTCCTCTCACAGATTTTCCTGCCAGTTTTTTAATTCCAGTTTGCCAGAGGGTATGTGTTCTTGTCATAGATAAAGAGACAGAGCAGGAGAGGGAGAAAGCACCCCTTCTCCAGTGGGGTGCAGTCGCACTGCAGTCCCTTCTCCTCCATTTGTTCATCGCACTGGGATTTGGGACATGCATACACACATACCTGGTATGTTTCTCAAGCCTTGGGGACTGAGATTCAAACCCCATTGTCAACCATGTGGGATCCAGTCCTCCTAACCACTAGGTTGTTGAGTCAGCCTCATTTTTATTTTCTAGTTGTGCTTTTATAATATGAATTCAAAAATACATCTTTAAAAATATGCATATGAGTCTGCTGCTGGGCTAGCTCTATTCCATTTCTGTATTGATCTACTTCTATACTGGGACTATTCAAAAATAATTATTATAGATAATGATACCTCTTGGCAGTTGACAGGGCTTAGATACATTTATTGTTCTTCTTTAAGTTTCAGTTATTCATGTGCCTTTTTTCTTTTAGATTATTTTAGAAACACTCTGTCAAAGTCCATAAAAATCCTTTTGAGTTTCGCATTAAGATTGACTTGGTATATTTGAAATGTCATCTAATTGTCTTCTGAGATGTTTGTCATTTAAAATCATTCTGAGTTACTATAAGTTAAACAAATTTTAATTATTGTTAGAATTATAACTATCTTTTTATAGTAGTTTTATGGAACAGGTATTATTTCTATTTTGATTCTTTCATGATAGTGTTTTTTTTTCCATTGTGCTTTTTTCTTTGTTTACATATTTTAAATGGCATTCTCTATTGTGTAAATCATTAAATAAATACCTTACTTTTAGAGAAGAAAGATAAGTTTTCTATAATCTGACTATGAGCTGCAAAATACAAACCATAGTACAATTTAGCAGGTTTTGAAGATTTTAAATAATGAGAAAAAGTTTAGGTATAAGTTGGGACTTTATTTTGAGGATTCAGTGAGTACACAGAAATAATTTTTTTAAAGTTTGTTTTTATTTCTTTAATGAGAGAGAGAGGCGGAGACAGTGAGAAGGAAGGAGGGAAAGATGGGTGTCCTTAACAGAATCTCACACACAATCCTCCCCTCAACCTTCCTAGTCAACCAAGAACATGGGCCCATGGGTGCAGTGTGTACAGGTCAACTTAAAAGCGGAAGCCTGACCTTCCACGTGGCTCCAGCATTGCAGAGCATCCATCACACAGTCCTGCCACCATGGCTGATCCCAGCAAATATATTATTTTGGTTTTTAAGATTTTTAGGATCAGATTTCAGGACACTCGAGGATCATTGATAGTTAACACTGATACAGTAGGGTTCATGGTGTTTCTCATTTATGTATCAACTCAGAATAACTTTAGCATGGACACAGTCTCCCTTTCTTGGTCCTACAGTGATTTTAATATGTTTAGGTTATGCCTAGATACCCTGCTCCTCCTTATTATCAGCTGCCATAGGTTTCACTTTAATGTTTATTTCTGTGACCTCTTAGTAGAAATGGTTATCTTACCCTGTCAAAATTAATCTGAGTTTACCACTAGGTCTTCTGTTGCCTCTTCCATAGTCTGAAGGCAGATACACTCTACTTCAGTAGTGAGGAGAAATGGGTTAGTCGAGAGGACTTTCTCATGGATAAGACAGTGAGATGCTGCAAAACTCTGAGTAACAGCTAATTCTCAGAGTAGCAACCAATCTGAGCACAGCTAAAGGAAATATGACAGCAATAAGAGGGTCCTCAGTAGGCACTCCGGAGATCAGACCATCAACCAGCAAGTGTTCATCTTAATTCTCTATAATTCCTTTTAAGATGGAGCAGCCAGTGAAGATGATATCAAAACCTCTAAAGAGTTTCTGTGAAGAGAACACAATGTTAAGTGTAAGTTAATAATAGACCCTATACTCAAAAACTATAACAAAACAGATTCATATGTGTAACCTAGGATACAAGACCTTATGTTTTTCAACCAGCGGTTGTTACTTTGTCAAAAATCCCCTTTCAGTTACCATTATCCCCTCCCCCATGTATACCATGGATGAAAGGCAAACTTCCTTGATGACAGACAGGCCACTGTATTATAGCCCCTCAAGAGCAAAACACAACTTTGCCCAGGATGCTAGAATAATCTGTTTCCCACTATAGTGGTTAGATTTCAATATACTTAGTCTCTGAGCACTGAAACATTTATTGGAGAAATGTAGAGCTTCAGTGCCCTCCACAGTGTGGTTAAAATTAGTGTCCTGCCATGAAACTGAGCAGGAAACTTAATACACTTCACTTTGGAAATGAAGAATGTGTGTGAAGAGTGTCCCCACAGGGCCCTGGCTGAAGGCATTCAAGCGTCTATCTCCCGTTTTCTGAAGTTTCCCACCATAGCTTTCATTTCCTTCAAACTCATTTTTTAGTTCGCTTATGTTTTTATTCTGTTAACGTTTCCTCTGTTTCTGATTCTATGTGATTTGGCTCTAGTTGTGCCATCTTTTCAGGAATAGCCCACCCACACCCACCATGATTTTTTTTTTTTTTTTTTTTTTTTTTTTTTTTTTTTGCTATAGGGCATGTGCACTCACCAGAGAGAGAGACATAGAAGAGAGAGAAAGTGAAAACACATCCTCCAGGGAGTATAGCCATGCCTCATTCTCTTCTCCTCCATTCTCCTCTTGGGTTTTCCGGTGTCTGCACACATGCTCAGTATGATTTTTTTCAACCTGCTGGGTCCAGGACTTGAACCAGGCATTCAACCATGTGGGATGCAGCTGTCTTAACCTCCCTGCTGGCCCTGACAATCATCTTTTTAACTGGCTCATCAGCTCAATAGTGAATGTACAGACAGGAGACAGTCCTGCATTTCTTCACTAGCTTCTCTGAAGTGTGCTATGAAATTCTCCGTTAGTGGTGCCAAATGTATCTCCTAGTAATATTTTGGGCAAATTCCCAAACTGTTTTGTCCTTATAGATATAAAAAGTCAATTTACCAGTTTAAAATGAAAATTGCACATCTGCATCAAATCTACCCCACTTCTATGGCTCCAGAGATCTCAAGTGAGGAGGGGTTGTGGTCTGACTGGTTTACATCCGTTTGATAATACTTGTTGAGTACTTGCTGGGTATGAAGTCCAGGTCTAGGCAATTAGGATTAATCAGTGATCCACACAACAGGACCTTCTATATAATTTGTGAGGTCTAATGCAAAATGGAAAGGCAGGACTCTGGCTGGGGTCTCCCTGTCCCATACACCCACTATCCACGCTCACCATATATAGAGCTCTAACCTCTGTGCAGGAGTATTTCTGCTCAGTACCTGCATTGGGAGTGAGCAATGGGCCCCCACCTGGTCACCTAGTGAACACACTCTGTGTTGCCAGCACAAAGCAAGGGCCACAACTGCCTCACACCTTAAGCGTCCTCAGGGCTTGCATCTGAACCCTCCTGGCACCCAGGTCCCCACAGGGATGAAGGCCAATGGTAAAATACAAGCCTTAGTGCCACTACCGCTCCAATGGTGAGAGAAAGCCAGTCAGGATCCAGCATGCCATGAAGAGAGAAACAGCTGAGAACTATTCCACGGAGGCAGAGTTAGTAAGACTTGGGACAGAACATGAAGGAAGGCTTAAACACCCCTTCCAAGTCATGTACTATTATCCCAACAGTCTTCACTGCCAAAACACAGAAGTACTAAGAATTTCGAGACAGAAACTGAAGAGCAATAACCACAAATGCAGGGTCCTTCTGGTCTCTGAGTTCTACGCAGCTGCCCTAGTGTATGTGGACAGAGCTGGCTCTGCTTCCTAGCCAAATATATCTGTTCCATGGACCTTCCATTCTAGCTGTAGAAGACAGACATGTCTCATTAAGAAGGTGAGATCTTGGGGCCACAGGTGGCGTGGTGGTTAAGGCACTGAACTCCCACATGGCTGACCGTGGTCTGAGTCCCATACCTGGTGGTTTGCTTTCTCATTTTTCCTTTCTCTTTGTCTCTCTCTCTTTTTCTCTGGTGAGTACATGTACCCTATAGAAAACTTAAAAAATCATGACAATAGCTAAAATAAAATAAATAATTTCTAAAAAAAAAAAAAGTGAGATCTGAGCAAATTTGAAAGACTTAGAGGTATAATTGAATAGTTATCCTGGAGGAAAAGCTATGCAGGCCAAAGTTTCAGGTAGAATAAGGCCTCCTACTTACCTAATGTGCTTGACACACAGTGAGGAGGAGGCCATTGTGGCTGAAGTAGAAAAAGAGAGGGTTCTTATTGTATTCTAGGAGATCCTGCATGATTTGGGCCCCATTATTTCTTTATTTCTTTATGTATTTATGTGTGTATTTATTTATTTATTTTAAGAGAGTTTTGCCATAGGGTATGTGTACTCACCAGAGAGAGATAGAGAGAAAGAAAGCAAAAATCACCTCCTAGGGTGGATAGCCATGCTGCAATCCTTTCTCCTCCATTCTCTCAGGACTTTGGGCACACACACACACACACACACACTCCAGGTAAGAATTTCAAGTTACTAGGTCTGAGACTTAAACAGTCGTCAGCCACCTGGGAGTCCAGTGATGCAAGCATTACACCATCTGCTAATACCATTTTTTTTCCCCTCGCCTCCTTCTTCCATTAAATTTATATTGACTAAGTACTGAAAGATGTGGAGGGTTCATTAGCAAACAGACAAGCAAGAGTTGATAAAGAGAGCCAAGATGAGCCTTACCTAAGGAAATAAGTAAACTTGCTCAGGTTAAGGGTCCAAGATAAAGTCCCTTTGAGATAAGCTTTTACAAGGGAAAGAGACATTCCAGACCCACTTCTGGACCACTTCTGGCAGTCCCTGCAGCTAATAGGTACTCTATATCCTGATAAATGACCAGCACCCCAGCTGGACTGGGGCTTGCCGACTTTACCCTTACTTTCCACCTAGATTGAGATGATCAAAAAAGAACACCCACATAGCAGACCATGGTTTAAGTCCTGGACCTGGTGGACTTGAAAATCATGCCAAGCACATATGCATGCATGCCCAGAATCCTGAGAAAAGAATGAAGGAGATGGGATTGTGGTGTGGATAGTGGGCGGTGATTTCTCATTTTCCCTCACTCTGTCTCCCTGGTGAGCACATATGCTCTATGGTAAGAAGAGAGAGAGAGAGAGAGAGAGAGAGAGAGAGAGAAAGAGAGAGAGAGAGAGAGAGAGAGAGAGAGAGAGAGAGAGAGAGACTATCCCCACCCAAAGGTGTGAACCTGCAAACTTGTGAACCTGCTCAGGTCTCACCCAGGGTGTTTTTGCCCAGTGTCTCCCACACTCTCATCTATGCTCTGAGCTCTCACTTCTGCTCTTGCTCATGTTTCTGTGTCTGGAAAATTCTTTTACCACCCACATACTGGCACTACTGCTCCACTGCACCACTGCAAAGCAGTCAGTAGTATAGCCTAGTGGTTAATGCGAACTCTCATGTAGTTGGCAAGTGGTCAGAGGCAATTAATATACCCCTCTTTCTTTCATGAGGATGAAAGAAATGGTGTCATAATATAATCTCAAATAGTTATTGCAAAAATGCTGTGTGGCCCAGCCTCAAGGGTTCAGGAAGTAGGAGCACCATTGCATGATGCTAAACAGCAGGTGGAAGGCTCCCTATTTGTGTTCTGGGTCTATTTCAACATGCCAGGTGTGTTCACAGGTACAGCTATATTCCTGGCTAGCTGCAAGGCTGTGGGAAGACCTTGGCATAAAACCTTGTCAAGAGTGCCTATCTTTCTCTCTCTCAACAAATAAGTAAGCTTAGAAAGAAAGAATGAAATTAGCTCATATAAAAGGGCTTAATACAACATCTAGAAAGGAGTAAGCATTATATGAAGACTATTGCCTCACTGTTACTATTACCTTTACTTTTACTAGTCACTGATCACATATTGCTTTAAGTCACAGTGATTTATCAACATTTAATTATCTTAAGTTTCTGGAAGGAGGAAACCATGTCTTATTTTCATTTAAACAACTATAACAATCCACTTATGCAATAGGTATTTATTGCAGACTGTGCTGGGCACTGGAGAAACAATGATATGCAAGAGAGGCACTCTCTCTACTCTGCTGTATCTATGGTCCAGAAGAACACTCCATAAGTAATTTTAATCAGCATTAAGAACTCTAATGGGAAGCACAGCATTTATGTAAGTCTCATGGAATCTAGAGAAGGGAAGGTGATTCACGGATGTTTCCCATGTTTAAACAGAAGTAAGTAGGATTTGGCAAGGTAAATAGGAAAATGGAAGGAGAGATTGACTATGGAGAAAATATTCCAGGAAGATAGAAGAGGTAAACAATGTCCAACAGGTGAGAGAAACTAGGTTTATAGAGAGGACAAAAAAAAAAAATTCTGTGTAATTAGAAATCAAGCCAAATAGAGCTTCATCAGTAATCTAGTCAGTAGAATTGGGCAGCTAAGGTAATTACAGCTAGAAAGTAAAGAAGGGATAAATTAAAGACAGCGTTAAGTAGTAGAATGTGTAGGAATTCTTGATTGACTGGATATATTAGATTGTTAAGGGAAAGCAAAGAGCAGAATTACACAGGAGTGGCTGTTGGTGGTGTCATACGCTGAAGTCAGACGCACAGAGAGAAAGGTTTGGGAACACAATGGTGAGCTCAGAATACTTTCAAATGGTTCCATCACCTCCAAGTGGTAATGGAGAGCACAGTTGTAAACACTTAAGAGAATACAAAGCCATCTCGCGTGCATCTTATTATTCTAGCTCCCAAAGTCACGGGAAGTAGGACCGACATAACATGTCAGGAGTAAGACTGAGATCCAAACAGGCCTGTTGCCATCGACATTCACACAGATGCAGACGGGAAAGGGAGCTACCAGGTGACCCAGCTAGGGCTCTTCTGAATATATTTCAAAGGAAATAAAGTGTGTGCCTTGTAGAGATATTTGCACTCCCGTATTCATTGCAGCATTATCCCCAATAGACGAGATAGGGAAACAATTCAAGTGTCCATCGACAGGGAATAAGGAAATTATGACTATGGATAAAGAAATTCCATATATAATTCCACATATAGCTCATCCAGCCTCGAAAAGGAGACTCTGCTATTTGTGAAAATGTAGATGAACATGGAGGACATCATGCTAAGTGAAATGGGCCAGGCATAGAAAAACAAAGGGCACATACATACACTTATTGTGGAATCTACACAAGTTAAATGGATAGAAACAAAGAGTAAAATGGTAATTATTGGAGGATGGTTTGGGGAAAGGGAAGACTTTGGCTAAGGGTACAAAGCTGCAGTTCTGTTGGGTGAATGAGGGAAGAAATTTAATGTACAGCATAACTACAGTTGACAAATTGACTATATTTCAGGTGTTCTCACCACTCTAAAACAAATCAATAATGGGGCCGGCAGGTGGCATGGTAGTGAAGGTGCCGGACTCCCACATGGGCAACCACAATTCACCTTTCTCACTTTCTTGCTGTCTCTCTCTCTCTCTGGTAAGCACACATAAACTGTAACAAAATTAAAAATAATAACAATTATAAATAAAATTAAATAAATATTTTTTAAAAATAAATAAATAAAAATATGTGAGGAGATGGATATGTTCATTTCCTTGGCTATAGAAATAATTTTATTGTGTGTATGTATATTAATATATCATGTTGTATACCAAAATACATAAAATTAACTAAATACTGTCTTATTTAAGAATAGAAAAAAAGAGGAAGAAAGGAAGGGGAGAGAAACAAGAATAGAAAATCAGAAGGGGAAATACAGAGAGGGAAAGGGGAGGAGGCAGGACGGACCTTTGCTCCTTATTTTCTGTCTAGCACTCTTTGTCCTGAATCTCATAACCTCTCAGTAAGCACTACATAAGAGTTGCAGATTGGATGGATTTTAATTATTTGTATAGAATACAATAGACTATTTTACTGCATATATTGCACAAGGTTATTTGGAGATACTGAAGGATGAAGTGAGCAGACCATGAAAAATGAGAAAAATAATAAAGGACCTGAAAATAAAACTTCTACTTTGTCAAAAAGGCACCTCCATCATTTGGTTTTAAGCACATTTAGCTCTTTAAGTATGTGTGTCAGTGCAAAGTGATGTAAAATTGTACCTTTTTTTCCTCACTGTAGATAGGATTCTGCTTTTTTAAAAGTGCTGATTACAAATTAATCAACATTAGGTGAGAATAATTTGTGGGAGGCGGTCAAAGACACACAGAGATAATATTCTCTGAATGGTTGTCCTGGTATCATCACAGAAATGACATCTCATATAACGTTATCACAAGAAGCACATTTATAGAATAAATTATAAACACTATTAAATGAAACAGCAGTAAGGAAAATAAGGGAGGGGGAACTCTGACACCACAGAAAGAAAAATGTTGGGAGGGAAATGAAAAATTATAAATGATTGCACATAAAAATTGTAGGTTTGGACTGAGAAACTATTTGAATGTAGAGAAACAAGATTGGAAAATGGATTGAGAAATAAATCCCAGGCAAGGACAGCAGAAGGCTGTGAAATTAAAAGTGCCAGTCTGACTTCCTTCTGGAAGAAGTTAGTCCCTCCCAGACTCAACAGACACATTTCATTGAAGAGAAGTCTGCCAGGATGGTGAGGCAACTCCTTCTAGTACTTGTTTTTCATCATCCCAGTATGATCTTTCTAGATCCATTAACTGTACATCTAAATAAAGGTTTATTCTCTCTTTCTACATATATAGTGGGGCTCACACTCTATTAACATTTTTTAAAAAGTCTCTTGGGTATACCATTTCTGTCTTAACCTATAGTCTGGATTAACCTAAAGCCCAATGACTAGTATATAGATTTGTGATCTGAATGGAGAAACAGCAGTGTCACCACTGGCTACTACTCTTTCATGGTGACCTTTAAAAGAGCTCCTTGGGGCCAGCAGGTGGTGTAGTGGTTAAGGCACTGGATTCACACATGACCAACCATGGTTCAAATCCTGGACCTGGAAGCATGTGTGCGTGCATGTCCTAAAATAGAGGAGTAGGGATTGTAGCATGGCTGTCCCCCCTAACGGGGAGCCATAAATGTGAATACAGCGATTAACAACATAAATATGGAAGATGAGACTGAGGAGTAACCGAGCAAGTGAAGTAAATAGCCTAGAGACGTCTTAGAAATGACTGTGTGTGATGGCACCCTAAGGGGTGATTTCTTGCTTTCTCTCTGTCTCTCTCTCTGTCTCTCTGGTGAGCACACACACCCTGTAGCAAAAATCTCTCTATTAAAAGAAAGAAAAGAAAAGAAAGATTTCCTTGATAGCTCCCGTTTTAGGGAAACAAGTACCACATAATCTCACTTATTGTAGAATCTACAAAAGAGAGAAATGAAGAAGGTCTTCCCATCTTAAAACTTGCAGTTCCTGGCCCTAGATAATCACATTAGTCCCAGAGATTGGTGTCATTGTTCTCTACAAAGGAAGAGACAAAACATCCTCCAAAACAAGAGAATGTATTTTCCATAGACCCCATTGCATTTCTGAGCTTTGGCTACCGGTCATTTTATCCACTGTAAGGATCTTGATATTGTGGAAGGACATCAAAGTCCAGAAAATAATTAACAAAAGATAATTTACCTATGCCTGAAAATCTCTGGCTCTAAGGAATCACACTTTAGTCCTCAACCTCACACTGCTACACAATGACTTGTAAACGCAGTGCAAATACCAGCTACCAACTCACCCAATGCTCATACTCTGTGGAATACTACTCAGCCATAAAAAATAAGACCCTGGCATTTGATTGAAAGTGGTCAGATGTGGAGGATCGGTTGCTGAGTGAAGTAAGCCAGGCTATGAAAGAAAGATATTGTATGTATCCATTTAATATATACTATCTTCACTCTATGGTAGAGAGCAAAATATTGGAGGACATAAAAGTAGTGAAAGTACTTACCGAGAATAAGACAGTGTGGAATGGGGAGGGTGAAAAGAAGATGATAGAGAAAGATAGCAAGAGAACAAATAGGCACGACATTAGTGGGACACAGATATGGCTTATTACCTGTTGATGATGACATGTATAGTATTATCAACTGGTTTGGTCTGAGAAGTATTTCATGATGGGTAAAGTCTTTTTACAAGAAAAAAGAGAAATAGTGATTGACTATTTAAAAAATAATTGGAATAATAATAATAATGATCAGAAAAACAATGAAAAGATATTGAATGATGATGTGGGGAGTTTAATGTCTCTGTATTGACTGACGTGCATGGCAATCCCTTTTGAAAAAGCAATGTAATACACTGTAAAGTTATATGTAATTCAATGTTATATAAACAAGATTATGATGATAATAAATAAAAAAATAAAAAAAGTAAAATGTGCATCAGAATCACGTAGAGAATTTGTTAAAACAAGTTTCTGGGCTAAACCCCTAGCATGTCTTACTCAGTAGGCTAGGGTCAGGACTGCAAATTTATTTTAACACATTCCCAGGTAATGCTGACAGGGTTGGTCCAGGGCTGTCCATGGAGACCCACCTCTCAGCATCACACAGTGATGAGTGGTAGTGCCAGGACTGAGATTGGAGTAACCACACAGCCAACACATAGGGCCCCATGGCAGTATGCCACATGCCCCTACATGCTGCATGCTCAGTGCACTCAGCAATCTCTGTGCTCCAGCATTTGCTAGTTTGCATTAATTAAGCTATTGTTCAGCAAGATAGAGGAAGCCCTGTGACCCCTTACCAATTCAGTTTGCCTCGTTTTCAATATCACAATGTTTAAATAAACCACACATGCAAGCATGCACTTGTGTGTATGTGCGTGTGTGTGCACACATACACACACACAGACACACACACCATTTAAACTGGTTGAACTCTGCGAGTAGTAATAACCCATTCAAAGGTGCCAAGTACGGTCTACCCCTTTAAATATGCTGGATTTGGGGACCAGCAGTTGGCATAATGGCTATGTCGCTGGACTCCCATGTAGTCGACCGCAGTTCAAGTCCCAGACCCGGTGGCTTAAACTCATACCGGGTGCATGTGTGTATGTGCCCAAGATTCCAAGAGGAGAATGGAAGAGAAGGGACTGTGGTGTGGTCATCCCACCTGGGGGATGATTTCTTGCTTTCTGTCTCTCTGTCTCTGTCTTTCTGGTGAATGCACAGGCCCTATAGCAAAACAACAACAACAACAACAAAACCCTCAAAAAAAAATATGCTTGATTTGTACACCACTATGCATATCCAGGAACATGTGAACATCAAACTGCCAGCACACACAGGCATTTCTAAGATGTATCTAGGCTATTTACCTCACTTGCCCTGTTATTCCTCAGTCTTATCTTCCATATTTGTGTTAACATTAATTGCTGTATTTTCACACTTATCTATGTCAAACTTTGTATACCTGACCTGTTCAGAAAGAATTTTTTGGAACTAGCTTCCCCTTCTAACAGGATTTTGTAACTTACCCTCTAGACTTGCCCTCTGCCACATGGGTAACAAAACTAATAAGAAGCAGAATGCCAGCCATGTATCTGCCCCACCCATCCTCCAGAGATGGGTGCAGGTGATCAGAGAGGGTGGATTAGAGAGAAACAACAGGTATTTGCCCTCTGGGAAGCTAAAAGACAAGACTGTTCAAAATACGGCTTCAGCCTAATTACTCTTATTGCCGTTACCATAGTGAAATAAGTCCAACTATACAGGTAAATCTAGGTTACTGAAGCTGCTCTGTATTTACCTATTGCCCAAGCTTTCCCAAAGCACCAGAACTCAGAGTTCTCAACTGAACTCCTAATAAGGATTGTAATAACTGCCGATGGTTGACCAGTTGCCAAGCCCTGGGTGAAGCATTTCACTTGTATCATGCCATTTAATAATTGCACTGTCTCTATCAGAGAAGTACTATTTTTACACATTTCATGTGGGAGGAAATTAAGATGTAGAGATGTTCAGTAGTCGCCTGTCCAAAGTTACTTCAAATCAGGGTCAGAGCTGGTATTTCAACCCTGGCAGTCGGATGCCAGACTTTGCATTGGGCTGGTGCAATTTCTGCTTTCCTATGCCACAGACAGCCTCAGCCTCAGCTCTTTCACAGTTTTTGTCTGACAGATTTGAGATGAATATCTTGTGAGCAAATGAACCTCAATTCAACACAGACATGTGGAGCATCAATCGGATTTCCAGCCGGCTGTGTGCAAGGATCCACTAGGACGGGGTGGGAGGTGAGAAGAGGCAACCATTGGATTTGGTCCTACTTGAGGAGAATTTAGATGTGCGTGTAAGCTGTGGAGAATTGGACAGGAGAGCATATGGTTAAGCGGCCAAATGTGCGAAAAGCAGACTATAAAATATGTGTTTTGTTAAAACCGAGAACTAAAAGAAGAGACTAAATAGGCTTAAATAGTATAAAGGAACATCTTCCCAAATCAGAGATGGTGCTGCCCTCTGCTCAAACAATGACAGACTGGCCGCCTACTGTCCTAGGGACTTAGTCATGTATCCGATGCGCTGGGGGTATTTACAATGCCCTCTCATTTTAATATTTATTTAGAAGTTAATTACTGTCACTGTCAGCTCTTTTATCTCAACAACATTTCAGAGAAATGTATTCAGGCATTATGTGACTTGTAAGTAAGATTAACAAGAAAGTTCAGAGAAGTGTAATAATCAAGGGATTTGGCTGTTAATAAAGAACTTAATGAAAAACAAATGAGTTAACACTGCATAGAATTTGAATCTGGCTCACGCAAATTCTAGAATTACATACGGTATATTTTCTTAAGCATGTGCCACCATAAACCTAGAATCAAAATGAAAGACGAGTGACCACATGTATGTGCGAACGGGCAATGAGAATAACCAGGTTTGAAGGTGATTTTAGACTTAACAGCCATGGCTTTGCTCTGTATTATTTAAATCTCTAAATAAACACAAACGTGCTTTCAGGTGGGCTTCACTGGATGCATTATCTGCATTGTGCCTGCGCGCGCGCTCACACACACACACACACACACACACTCACACACATGCTACTGATGAGTTGATAGAGTGTATTACTCCTGCTTTACAGATGGCTAAAGGGATTAAGCAAATATCGTTGCAGCAGCATGAGGCTGAGCCTTTGTATTCATTTATAAAGTTAGGGAAGTCACTGAAGAGAAAGAGAAATCATGCAACTGGAATGGAGAAGAAAAGCTCCAATTATAGTTCCAGAATTGGCTGCCACCTTTAGTGTTAACAGAGTGTGCACGTTTCTCAGAAGTGACACCTGCATTGTCTATTGGGAAACATTTAATCCCTGAAGCTGTATTAAGGAGGCTGGTGAGCACACAACTGAATAGAAATGATGTCAGTTCCTTCTGTGATAGAAGAAGCCACACTAATTTAAGTAGGAACACATCAGAGGGTTCTGCGGACCCCTCTTAATTTGATTGCACTTGCAATGTACCGTTCTGCCCCTGCAGACTACCTGGAAATTGCATAAACATATGACTATTTGAATGGAGATGTAGTTCTGATGTTACCACTGCCCTCTGCATAAGCCTGCATCCATGATTTGATTAGCTTGTGTCTGTCTTGCTAAAGAAAAAAAGTGTTTTGCTAACGTTTTGTTTTACTTAATGTAGTATCAAAAGTGACTAAAGTGGGCTATGCAGATGTTTGGTACCCGAGGACTGCTTGTGGTATGAATGGCAGTATATTTGCAAAAACACCTCTTTTATATCAGGGTCATTTCTCCAACAGCCTCACCTATCAGCCTCAGACCTGAGAATCTAAGAGAAATAAAATAAGATACAAAGCTCTCCTCAACAGTCAGGATGCAGGTAATAATGACCCATGAGTTGAAATCTGTGCTTCTTCTTCTTCAAAAAAAAAATTAGAGTTATTTATTTAATTTTACTTACTATCATTATTTTGTAATTTTAAGAGAGAGAACGAAAATGAGAAAGCAAGCCACTAGGTCCAGACTCAAACCGTGGTCAGCCATGTGGGAGTCCAGTGCCTTAACCACCACAACATCTACCAGCCTCCAAATCTGTGCTTTATCCAAAGGAAATACTGTTCAGTGTTCACATAACACCTAACATTGTCTCCTTATTTTTGTCTTTGGTAATTGTCACAGTGCCTGGACTATAATTAGTGCTCAGTAAATGAGTGTTATATTAAGAAAGCATTTTGTGCATATTTTGAGTTTTAAATCTGGAAATTGCGAACATGCCTAATGCTTGTGCACCTAAGAGCCTGTGTTGGTTATCTGACAAAGCTGCTCATGGTAACAGTTTATCCTCTTGTGATTTCATAAAAACGAAGTTTATTGTATTGATTATTTCCACACAGCCTTGCCGACTTGTCCCAATCAGGAGAGGATCTGGGTTGCTCTGCCTGCTGCAGAGTTTGCCAAGAGAATGTAAAGTCAAGACAGATACAGGTGCTAACAGGACGCGGACACCTTTACAGATAACTGGCTTCATCTGTCTGCCTGTTTATGTGGAGAGTTGATTATCACCATGTGCAAATGCAGGGGAGCCAATCTGATCTCTGGGTGTTTTATACTATAGACAGAGCCACCTCTCTACCCAATATTCGCACAGCTAGGCAGGAAAGATAATTAAGTGTTCATGCATATTCCTACAGTATGCGCACAGCCATTCAATCATTGAAAAGGAAAAAAAAAATCAGAGTGAGTGTCACCAGAGCTTGTTTCTTTGAAGACATCACCTAAGAACTTAAGAGCTCTGGGAGGTAGGAGAAAAATATGTGAGTAATATGAGACATTGAAGGGGTGGGGGTTCCCTAGAGGAGTGAAAGGGGAGCTGAAGGCAGTAGTAGGTAATTATTTGAAATGCACACACACAGTTCATTTACTCAGATAAGTAGAATCAAGAGAGTTTTTAATAGGAAAATTTAGATCCAACATTGAACTGCCTGTGAGCGTAGATTATTTGGCAGTGGTCGGTATTGTTAGAGTAGCATAAATGTTTATTAGTCTGAAGCTAGCATGTCAACAGATTTGATTGAAAACATATTAGACATTAATACCAAGAAATGTTATTTGGCCAAAAAACATAAGACTTGATTTGAATTCATTTTGTCAAATACTGTGCAAATTTGAGTTACTTAACCACTAGAGCATTAATTTTTCATCCATAAGATGGGTATGGTAAGACCTAATCACCTATAAAATGTGTTTACTTGTCTATCCAATCAAACATAAAACATGTATTAATAAATCAGGTCATAGACTACCTAACCCTCAATAAGGTCTGATTGGCTTTATTAATCCTTTATTATTAATTTCTAGGATGATTTCATATAACACTAGTTCAAACACATGTAGTGACATAAATTTAAAAAGTGCTATATACTAGGTTCTCTTTTTGATAGTTATAATTCATGCAATAACCTTAAAGGCTTTGAAAATGCCTAAGGTTAGAACAACAGGAAGAACAATAACAAGAACACCTGTGTAGTTAATCTAGCATTTTCCAAAAACCTTTGACAATAGGCCCTATTTTTTGTATCACATCTAATTCCCCAAATAAAGCTCCACTCTGTATCAGGTTATGGTGCTTATCAGAGGACTCCCTGTTCCATGCTGCATTCGAAGACAAAGGGCTATCACAGGTCTATCCTCACATTTAGCTCCGCATTGAAATCACCTGGAGCACTTTAATATTATGAGTGTGATGTTTGAGGTCCATTTCCAGAGATTTTTATATAATTGGGTTTTTTTATATATAACTGGGCATAAATACTGCTTGAAACACTCTAGATCATTTCAAAATGTAGCCAAGTTTTAAGAACTAGTCAAAAGATAACCTCAGGTCTATTAGTTCTTTTTTCTCTTTCTTTCTTTTTTCTTTTTTTTAAATTTTTTTGTCATAGGACATATGCTATTGTTAGAGAGAGATATATATAGAGAGAGAGACAATGAGAGTGAAAGTGAGAAATCACTCCTCTGGGCGAATGGCCGCACCACAATCTCTTCTCCATTCTCCTCTTGGAATTTTGGGCATACACACACACGCTCAGCATGATGTTCAAGCCACCAAGTTGTGGACACAAACTGTGGCCAGCCATGTGGGAGTCTAGTGTCTTAACCATCATTCTACCTTCTGACCTCTGGACCTATTATTTCTAACACTGTTGACATTTTGTTTTACAAAGCTCAAGGGTTTGGTAAACACTCAGTGTTCTTGAACAAGTATGTCTCTGTCATCATTCTTTCACTAACTCAATAAATAATCAGTCTGATTGAAAGCCAATAGCTATAGTTCAAAGGGTTCTGTTTAATTTTCCTCATTCCTAGCACCGACCTACTCATACCCCTTTCTTGAATCTCTGAACTACTATTCATCTGTGCTTTCCCATGCAGATTAGCCTAACCAGGGTCTGTCCAGTTAATTACCTTGTTGTTTGTGTCTAGCTTGCTGCCCCCCACCCCATCCCACTCCTCTGTCTTCCAGCAGAGCAATGAACTCCTAAACTCATGTGCCAGCTATAGAAATGTGAAGGCAGAGACAGCTTCACACAGAAGAAAAAAAATTTAGAGGAAAGGCAGACATGAGTGTTAACACTAATTCTACCTTTTATGAACTACGTGGTCTTGATTGTTGTCTTAGATTTCTCAAAAGTCAATTTCCTTATCTATAAAAATAGGGGGTGGTAATACTGACCTGGCAGAGTTATTATAAAAATTCAAAGGGACAAGTCACATAATGCTCAAAGCCGGAGCCCAACATATCAGAGATGATCAAACAAAGGAGACTTTTACTGTCCATGTTGACCATTTCAAGACCTCAGTTCATTGCACCCCCACGTCTACTGACTAGTAATGCGGACTCCTCAGAGGGCAATCTGGCAGAATACGTATCTCAAGAGCCAGGAAAAGGCTCATGGCACTTTATGCAAAGTGATTTTCCCTGAATTCATTACTTTTTCTGCTATAAAATCAGAATTGAGGGGGAAAATAATTTGGTCACATTGATACATGAATGCAGGGAGGGAATATATTACTATTCTGGAGAAGTAATATCCTTAAATGGAAATAAATCTGCAGAAATTTTATTTCAGTTGGACTTGAAGGTATTTCCAGTAAATACCATTAGAGACCAAGAGAGAGAAAACATGAAGCAGATTGGAACACGATATAACAAACACATTACCAAGTTATTATCTACGCTAATGAAAACTACAAAGAAACTGCCTTAATGACACAGGGAGGCCCCAGAGCGTGTGGGGAACTGTGTGTGGTTACAGCCTGGCCTCCTAGGTTTAGGGCTATGGCTGTGTGTTGATATCAGACCAAAGAACATAATCATTTGGCATGTATTCTGCATTGATTATTATCTGTCAGTAGTCCTTCAACATCCACAAACACGATGTATTTCTGTTTCTATGAGCTTTATTGATTTACTCTAGATATCTGTACAGTCTTACAAGTGGAAAAGTGTGGAAAGTAGTGCCATTATGGCCTTAGCTTCATATAGGCCCTGTGTGAGCAGGCAAAATTCGGAGCAGGGGTCACCATAGAGAACAGAACAATGGGAAAGGAAGACAATCACGGAATACCTGTATCACATGATGAATTCGCTTCTGCTTTTCTGAAGCCTTTATCTGGGTTCTCTTCCCCCTCCCCAAAGCCATTCTCCCAGAAAAGGGAAATAGATCATGGCCTCAACACCACCAGCTGATAGGATTTGGAATCACTGATGTTCTTTCCAAATGGATCTCCAG
Source organism: Tupaia tana (assembly GCA_026018925.1). Taxonomy (NCBI): domain Eukaryota; kingdom Metazoa; phylum Chordata; class Mammalia; order Scandentia; family Tupaiidae; genus Tupaia; species Tupaia tana. The sequence goes on from JAKSZU010000003.1 coordinate 211,496,863, forward strand.
GGTAAGGGATCCCTAGATACTAGAGCTCCCAAAGAGTTCTCTACTCAACCCCTGTTGGATAACACATATACTGGCCTGTTCACCAGGAAATATGCCAAATTTGCATTTCAGTAAAGTGCCTGATAAATATTTAATACTAATATTAGTTATTAGTCTATCATTATTATTATTATGAAACAAAAGGAGGAGAGTACGCTAAAAGGAAGTACAAACAAAATCTAGAAAAGTGAGAAATTCTAAACTTCTCCTTAGTGATGTGGAGATCATTAGTAACCTAATGAGAGCATTCCTGTCAAAGGGCACTGAGCATTGAAGAGAAGGGAAGGAAACTGGTCAGAGAGTAGAAATCCTTTGGAGAAATTAGCATGGGAAGAATTGGTAAAAGACTAAACTGCATCTGAAGCTAGGTCAAGACTTTTTTTTCTTTTTTTTCAAACAGGAGGGGGAGCATGTGGAAACTCTGAAGTCTATAGATTCCCAACCTTCCTGCAATCCCCCTCCTCACGATCTTGCCTGCTCCAGGTCCTGACACTGTTCATGGCTTTCCTAGTATGTATATACTTTCCAGGACAATTGGAAATTCGTCTGTAAATTGCTAATCCACAGGAAGAATATAAGAAATCAATAGATTTAGGGGTTTTGTTCCCCTTATATTCTTTATACATACTAGCTAAAATATTAGACCGCTTGCTAAAATATTAACACCCTTTTCTTTTCTTTCTTTTCTAAGATGTGGATCATTTAATCATCTTTCTGGGGATCTAGATGGAATAAATGACTCATTTCATGGAGGCTGATGGCCAGAGGGTGAAGAAGGCCCAGGAGCTGTTTGTAGGGCATTTGTTCCAAGGGTTGATCGGGGCAGTACCTGACTTGGGGGCCTCAAACTCCTTTCTCTAAAGAATAACAACTCAATACTCTTCTATTTCTAAAGCTATCTGGTTTTCATTCTTAAAAAGATTTCCAAAAGTTTTAAAAGTTCTCACACCAAAGGCATTGAGTCATCAAAACACTTCTACTCTGGGGACCAGCAGTTAGTGTAATGGCTATATCACTGGACTCCCACGTAGTCGACCATGGTTCAAGTCCTGGACCTGGTGGCTTAAACTCACGCCAGGCGCGTGTGCGTGCGTGCCCAAGATCCCGAGAGGAGAATGGAAGAAAAGGGATTGTGGCGTGGCCATCCCCCCTGGGGGGTGATTTCTCGCTTTATTTCTGTCTCTCTGTCTCTCTGTCTGGTGAGCGCACACGCCCTATAGCAAAAACCTCTCCATAAAAAAAATTTAAAAAAAAAAAAAAAAAAAAAAAAAAAAAAAAAAAACTTCTACTCTGTATAGGTTTTTTGCTATTCATTTTTAGGAGCATTACAAATTGATAATAGGTCAGTAAAAATAAGTCTTTGATCATCTCCAGCCCCTGAAGCCCCTTGAACACTTCCATATTCTGCATTTCCTTAGGGTTTAATTTCCTATAATTCTCTTTCATAAGCATGTGATTCTTTTCCTCTCCCATTGGTCATATTTGCAGTATTTTTCTTATTGACAAAATAACTGTTGAGAACATCAGCAATTGAGCTCAGAACCTTATATGTGAATCCTTGTATACTGTGATAGTCTGAGCCTGGGTGGTTGGGACAACTGATAGTGCCCATTGTGTCAAATAATCTCTCTCTCTCTGTTTTGAAAAGATGCCATGACCTAGACTTGAGAAGCCTCACAGATGTTAATAAAAGAATAAGTACTGGGAACCAGCAGTTAGCGTAATGGCTATGTCGTTGGACTCCCACGTGGTCGACTGCGGTTCGCGTCTCGGACCCGGTGGCTTACAACTCACGCCGGGCGCGTGTGCGTGCGTGCCCAAGATCCCGAGAGGAGAATGGAGGAGAAGGGATTGCGGCGTGACCATCCCCCCTGGGGGGTGATTTCTCGCTTTCTGTCTCTCTGTCTCTCTCTGTCTGTCTGGCGAGCGCACGCGCCCTATAGCGAAAAACCTTTCAAAAAAAAAAAAAAAAAAGAATAAGTACTATAGACAATTTTTTACTTTTTTTTAAAAGTACAATGGTATGTTCTTTTAAGCCCTTATAACTCTTTATTACCTATATGATAGATCCCAAACCCTCCCCCATAGCAAGAAAGTATTGTATTGTACCACCAAATCTTAACATATTTTTAAGTATCATCTTTTGGAGTTTCTACATCTGTGTTCTACATATTTTTAATGCATTTATGTATGCTATTTCTTCCCTCTAGAGGTCCCTCATTTCACATCTACTTCTAATTGGAAAAGGCTTCTGATCATTTTATATCTGATTCACACATTCACTCTTTTGTGGAATGTCTGGCAAATCCTCACACAGAAACCTCCTAGCTATGTATAGATACTTGTACCACAAATCTTTTTTAAAATTTGTTTTATTTAACTTTTTAATTTATTATTACTATATTTCCCGAGAAAGACAGAGAGAGGGAGAGAAAGTGAAGAAGCAAGCCTCCAGGTTTGGGACTCAAACCATGGTTGCCCACATGGGAGTCCAGCACCCTTAACCATCACACCACCTGCCGGCCCCTTCTGCTGCATATCTTATTGCATTTCTTTCCTTCTTCGTCTTCGTCTTCATCTTTGTCTTCGTCGTCTTCTTTTCTTTTTCTCTTTTTTTCTTCTTCTTCTTCTCTTCTTCTTCTTCTTTTAAATTATCAGAAGGTGCTTGTGTTCACCTGAGTGACAAAAAAGAGAGAGGGAGACTATACTTCCCAATGAAGCATGGTCACACCACAATCTCTTCTCCTTTTCTTCATGCTGCCAAGATTTGGGGCACATGTGTTTATGTGCCCAGAATATTTTCCGACCTGCTATGGAGCTGTAATTTGAACTGCAGCTAACCATGTGGTATCCTGCTCACCTTAACCACTATGCTATAGGAACAGCCCTTTACTATATTACTTTAATTGTTGAGTTTGACTCAATGTAGGTATCTTATATTAATTTGATTAATTGATTTCAAATGTCCAATTCAGTTTCTTGTAAATAGTAGTTAATAAATAAAATGTTTGCATTGCTTACCCCTCCCCCTCCCCAAATAAATAGCTCATATAATTTTTAAAGTTCTAAAGCTTATTTAAAATCTGATATTCACTGGTTAGTCTTTAACCAGCTGGTAATGCCTGACATCCTCCTGTAGGCACTTTTACTTCCTTAATTAGAGTCTTTGGTTTCTGTTAGAGGATGCCCACTACCTTTGGAGAAATAAGAATTCAAATTCAATTTCAGATTCTTGGTAGGATATATGCTCCAAAATACAAATCTGGAAAGAAGAAAAACCCAACCAAAAGTTCACTGCTTATCTGCTTCAACTTATTCTTGTTAAAGAGAAGAATTAAGGAATAGATAGGTGATGGTTATAAAGCCAAGTGGTGATCTGGAATCAGATCCAGAATCAGAATGTAGATGTCCTGATCAACATTTCTAAATATTCAAGATTACAAAAAAAAATTAGATTAGGAATCAAAATATCCAAGGTCCATTTTTGACTCTGCCATCAATAAACTGAGTGATTAAAAACAAAGCCCAGATAGTTTGGGTTTGGTTATTTTATCTGCAAAATGAGTAAGCCTATAGCTATAAAAGTGTTGTGGGGATTAAATGTGATACAAGAAATGCAAGAAACATTTTGTAAACTGCTTGTGTTTATAATGACTTTTATTATCAAATTAATTCTAGTTTGTAGCAGATAAAGAATTCTGTAGGTCACATCTCTGGCTGAACTCTCCCTGGCCTTTGCTCCCCCCATTATGCAAGAATTGGCAGCTTGGGCACATCTTTCTTTTTTCTGACTTTTCTAAGATAGGATCTTCTCTGTTGCCATCCACCTACCGCAGCCTCCCAGCTGGGACTACAAGTGTACATCAGCCTGCCTGGCTCTTCCGGAAAGGATCTCACTATGCTGCCCAGACCAGCCTTGAACTTATGATCCTCCTGCTTCAGTCTCTCTGAGTTGCTGGGAATACAGATACACTGCTGAGTCATACTTTTAGGTTGGACTGGGTATTGAAATAGGACTTGCCATATGGCTCCAGTTTAGAGAGCACAGCATAACAGCAACACATGCCACCATGGGTAGTCTAGCAGTTTCCCTTGTCACACACATCCAATCAAAGCTCTATTCTAACCACAAATGTTCTTGGACTCAACTTTTTTTTTTTAATTTCCATAGTGTGGCTGCACTCACCAGAGAGAAATAAAGACAGAGACAGAAAGCACGCACCCCCGCCCCCCTTCACCCACCTCACCTTGGAGTATGGTACACAATCCCAACTCCTCTATTTTTCCATCCTGTCTGGATTTGGGGCACGCACATACATGCATCTGGTGTGTTTTTCAAGCAACCAGGGCCAAGAGTTGAACTGCATAGTTAGCAACATGGGATCTGGCACTATGAACACCAGGCCACAGGACCAGCTTGGACTTTATTGTTACTCAGTGGCTGATAAATACTTGTACAATGATGGCAGCAAAGGTAGGATACAGAATCGCTTCACAACTTGTGTTCTACCGTCATGGGATGTTCAGGGGTGGGGGAGATTTTAAATGCGTTCATGTAAAACCTAGTATTCAAACGTGTGGAACCCACACATCTTCTCCTCTTCACACCTAGTTTAGTGGTTATATGTTAGGTTGTCAGGATAGTCATGACGTATTTTTCTGTTTCTCTATGCAAAATGAGTCATGCCTTTCTCAACAACCTAAAGGGAAAGATTATCTCCTATATGGCAACCCCGCATTTGTCTTTGCATTCCCAAGGCAGAGCTGGCTAATACCGCTGTACTCTGTAGCCTATAGCCTTTAATCACCTCTTATCCAGATTGCTAGTATTGCCAAGTGAATACAGGCTAAGAAAGTGCAGACGTCCTGGGTAAAGCTTCCACAGACAATGCTTTGCCTGACAGATAAATGCATTGCTTGGTGGACACCTTCTTATTTTGTCATTAATGAGATGCCCAAAGCCCAGATTAATTCCCCGAGACTTTGAAGATTGCCTCAATAGGCTTTTCTGAAAATCAGTGCATTGTAACCACTGGTTACCCTTTAGCCACCCATTTGGAAATTTGGATATAAAAGTGATCCCATTTTCTTGCCCTGTTTTATTTCTCCTTGTGGCTCTATTATCACCAAGGGACACTCAGATTTATCCGCCTTAATAGTATATTTCATTGTTTTCCATAGGACTAAAGATAATGGATTTGTATAAAGAAATGGATTGGATTTTTCTCTTTCTGTTGATAACTTAGTAGGAATTCTGAAATTATTACTTGGGAGATTTTGCTCACTGTGAATAGATTATTGTCTGTGCCACATTTTAATTTATCCTGTCTATATCAATTTTTAAAATATATATACCTATATAAATCTTTAAGGGTATATTGTTCATTCTCTCTGGATCTGATAAAAAAAAAGAGGTGAACAAGTTTCTGTTCATTAAAATTATATGCAAGAGGGAGTGAGATACTTGTGGGTCAGTCTTTGGGTTGTTAATTTTGTGGTAAGTAAGCTGTGCCCGGTGGCATTTGGTGTCTAATTCACTATCACTTTGGACATTTAAATGTTAATTATCTTGGTTATAAAAATTATTATATATGGCTTTTCCATGCCAGCACCCTGGATACTATAAGTCATCATTAAGCTTGTATTTGAGAAGATATTGCAACAACTAGGTTGTGTGAGGCTAGGGTGCACTCTCCATGCAGAATTATAAAGACCTGATAAACAGTTTTTTCCAATCTGCTGGAAAGAGAGGAAGAAGTTATAGCGTGAAGAGATGGAGGGAATCTACATGCAACACACCAGGGAAATAAAAGCCAGAAGTGGGCTTAATGAGATCCTAATGGAGTCCCAAACAAGTAGGCGTGCTAGGCTCCAGCTAAAAGGGCTGGGTATGGAAGGGTAACAAGCTAGCTGGAAAGTTCACTGGTACAGCAAAACACATTCATTCGCACAAAATTACCTTCTTGATAATGAATTTTAACTGACTTTTCCCTCACACCCCAATATGTATATGTATGTGCGAGTGTGTGTCATGACTTATTAAATAGATTAGCTACATTGATTTTTACTTTGAGATTTCCAGGCAATCACACAATAGTTGAATTTTTCAATCCTGCTGCTACATTATATGTTAATAAAAGCCAATAGCAAACATTTAAAAAGTTTTCCTAGATTAGGGCTCTTCCACAAATCAATAATCTCATTGACACGGTTCAAGAAGCTATCAATTCTATGAGGACCACTAATGGCTACAGAAAGCATGCATGTAAACACAACCAGAAAAATCAATGTTCTCTCTAAGTCATCAATAATTCTTGATGGCAATTGGAATTATGAAAAATGTTACATGTACTCTGTGTCTTAAGTATTTGAAAAGGACCCACATTATGGTTGCTGATATCCTGGTATTCAGAACAAAGCAAGTAGAGGTTAGGTTTTGTTGATCAGATAATACACACAATACCATGTGGTTTATTTTTGTTTTGGTTTTTAGAGGTTTTGCTTTAGGGCATACATGCTCATTGGAGAGAAAGAGAGAAAGATACAGTGAAAGGAAAAGCGAGGGGCCATCAGGTGGCATGGTGGTTAAAGGCGCAGGACTCCTACATGGCCAACCATAGTTTGAGTTTAGGCCCTGGCAACTTGCATTCTCACTTTCACTCTCTCTCTTTCTCTCTTGCTCTCGCTCTGTCCCTCTCTGGTCAAATTAATATAAATAAATAAATAAAATAATTCTAAAAAAAAAGAAAGGGAAAGTGAGAAATCACTCCCCAGGGGGTATGGCCAGGCTGCAATCCCTTCTTCTCCATTTTCCTCCTGGGATCTTGGGCAGGCATGTACACATGCCTAGCGTGAGCTTCAATCCACCAGGTCCAAGACTCGAACTAGAGTCGACCAGGTGGGAGTCCAGTGATGTAACCTGCCCGTGGCTTCTAAGATAGACGGTCATAAACACATAGCTCGTTTGACAGCAAGAGCAACACGCAAAGTGAACAGGAAGATGAACTAGCTTGATTGTGGCAGATGGTGTCTCAGGATAAGAGAAGTTGTATATTGGCCAAGTCACTTACAGGAAAATTGCAAGTAAAAATGCTCTTTTGAGTCCTGTTTTTTCTTCTTGATGGAGATATGTATCCCTCTTACTATAGCTGCAAATTCAAGGATAACTTATTCACCAGTTCGCAAAAAGCTATAGTTAAGCAGTTTTCCTGGGACATTTGAAGACTTGTAAAGGATTTAGAAGGTTCAGTTGCATAGTACACCTCACTTAGGTGATAGAATTATCACAAAAGTGTACTCACTAGGGACCAGCAGTTAGCGTAATGGCTATGTCGCTGGACTCCCATGTAGTCGACCATGGTTCGCGTCCCGGACCCAGTGGTTTAAACTCACGCCAGGCGTGTGTGCGTGCGTGCCCCAGATCTCGAGAGCAGAACGGAGGAGAAGGGATTGCGGTGTGGCCATCCCCCCTGGGGGGTGATTTCTCGCTTTCTGTTTCTCTGTCTCTCTGTCTGTCTGGCGAGCGCACACGCCCTATAGCAAAAACCTCTCCAAAAAAAAGTGTACTCACTAAAGCTAAGAACTATACTTTCTTTTCATGCTCTTAATTTATCTCAGTGGTTACTGGAATATATCTACTCTTCTCAAGTGGGTGGTATTTGGCATTTATTCCCATTTATTCCCATTTTAGAGAAAGAATGACCAGTAGAACAGTTTCTGGTGAGAATATGCAGCTCCTAACCCCAATACTATAGCAATGAACAAATATTTTATGCTCTCATATGGTAACTTTTTTCTGTAGTTGACTCTGTCTCTGATTGAATATTATTTTCAAGATAGAAATTTTTATTAAAATGAAAGAATGTTTACACATGTAATGAAGGCTCACCCTCAAAGAAACAGAATTAGTATGATCCTGGGAGTTCCTCAATGTAGTAATGAATTCACCATTCTTCAATCAAATTTAAAATTTAATTATAGGTAATTGTTCTTTTTTTAATGAAGTGCTTCTGACATAATGTTCCATTATTATATAATTAGATAATTAACTCCATTAATCACATTACAACCTATTTTCTCCATGTTTTCTTTAAATATTTATACACTGTGCCCATTTTTACAGCCACAAAGCTCACCGTAATCATGAGTACAGTCAGGGTAGGTGGGAGAAGAACTTGGTGAAGGATATACATGGCTATTTCTTCATGTGAACCTCCCATGGTGCTTAAACATTGCAAAGTACTTTCTATGTTCCCAAACCTATGACAAGCAAGCAACATTTCACATATCATTTGCTGACCATTTAATATATGCCATCAGATATATCACTAGACCTAGATTTAGAGGAAAGGCATATCTCTATAGAGATAACTGAGGCATACTCTTTGCTCTAAAGAGTTAATAATTTTATTTTATTTTTATTGCCAGAGGGCATGTGTACTTGCCAGATGGAAATGGAAAGACAGAAAGGGAGAGAGAGAGGTAAAGGGAGAATGCATTCCCCCAAGGTGATGTGATCACTCCAAGATTCTTCTTCATTTCTCCACCTTGTCAGGATTTTGGGCACTCAGACTTACTCACTGCTTTTTCCAGTTATCAGGACCTGGATTCAAATCATGATTGGCTATGTATAATCCAGCTCCCTTAGCCACTAAGCCACAGAGCCAGCCCCTAGCGTTTCATAATTTAATGATGGAAAATTGATAAAGGATGCTCATAGCTTCTTATTTTAAGGGTACAACAGAAATTCAAGTACAATATCTGTTACAGATATGAGACACTATTAGATTTCGTGTACCAGTGATGGCAGGGGAGATTGGTAGATGGTGGTTCTGGCTGCCTCATCCAGTTTTTCTGGTAACCTTGACTTAGTTATATTTTACATGTTGAGTTAATACTGTTTAACACATGAGTCCTTGCAAGTCTGTATTAGCCAGCTCATGTCCTTGCTTAGATCCTTACTTCTCAAGAGTAATATATTGGCATGGAATGCTACTGATTATTTATGTTTGCACATAAGCACATTTTAAAATTGCCCAGGGGCAGGTGTCTAACCTGGCAGTGCAGTCTTCCATTACATAATCTTGGGCAAGTTGTTTAACTTTGCTGTCCCTCAGTTTTCTCACCTATAATACAGAAAATTGTAGAATTTTAGAAGATAATTAGTATAAAACCATTCCTGTCCCAGCTATGGTAGTACAGGTGGTAGAGCCCCTTCTGCAATGGTCCAGCCACATGGAACACTGGTTTGGATCGTGGGTCAACCTTAAAGACACTGGACACGTGCATGTGTTCACCTGTGATCCTGGCAGGCCGGAGGTGGGGAGAGGTAGGGTGACCATAGCCTGATGAGACCCTGTAGAAGGTGCCTATTTCTGTTTCTCATTAAGGAGATAAACTAAATTTAAAAACATTCTCTAACACCTGGCTAAAATGTAAATTTCTATTATATTTTTAATTTTATCACTAGCTAAAGATGCCATGAAAACAGGCCCCATCAGTGTCCTCTTCCTGTCCAAAATTCATATCTGAATATCCATGAATAGTTCTCATGGGAGTGGCTGGGGGGGTCATGTGTATTAAAGACTTTCTTATTTGTGGAAAGCAACAGAAAGACATTTGAGGCCCAGCATGGTGGCACTGTCAATGAAGTGCAAGGCTGGAAGGCACACAGAAAACCACAGGTTTGGATCCTGAGCCAGTTTGAAACCATGTTGGGCAGATACATACAGGTGTGCCCAAGATCTTGATGACCTAGAGGGCTGGAGAGAGGGGGATCACAGCATGACACAGCACAATCTCTCAGTGTGAGGTACCCTGTTGAAGGTACCTGTCATTTGCTCTTCCTTTCACACACGTGTGCACATGCATGCTCAAGCATGCACTCAATCATGAATAAAATGAACTTTATAAACAGGGAACATATTCTTCATTTACTCAAAAAAAAAAAAAAAGAAAGAAAAAGAAAAAGTAAAAGGAATGGTGGCAGCCTGTGTACTTGTGGTTAAGGTGGCTGGCTCTCACATGATCAACTGCACAGTTTGTATTCCATGTGTGCACATGTGCTCAAAGTCCCAAAAGAAGGAAGACATGAAGGATAAGGGATTGTAGCATGACCATTCTTCATGAGGGGTGGTGAGTGCTATTCTGTATCTCTCTCCATCTCTATCGCTCTCTCCCTGGGAAGCATATAGTAGGCTTTCCATTATTTAGATGTTTTAGGATTTAATCCCAATAAATATAGCACCAATGAACATTCTCAGGGCTAAAGTAGCAATCATACAAAAATGAATAAAAAAAAGAAAAAAACAGAGAAATGAAAAGGAAGAGTCAAAAAGTAGGAAAACAATCTGCTCTTATTGCTTCCACCTACTGATATGGGGTTACCCCAGATTCCATTCAACCGCTTTGTTTCTCACAGGTCAGAATCATTCAATGTATGGAAAGCCACCTAAAACCTAGAGTGTGAGACTCTGTTTCTTTTTCTTTTCTCCTTTAATATAGTTATTCCTTTATTTGTTGAGAGAGAAAGAGGTGATCCCAGTAGATGACCACATGGTCCCTATATTGTGCAGTGATTGCCTACCATTTGCACCGCCATGATTAGGCCAAGAGTCTCTGTTTTCCAAGGCACTGTCTGCTTTGGGAAGAACTTCAAAAAGAAAGGCTAGGAATCTCAATATTAGTTGAGAAACTAATGATTAAGTACTGCAGTAACAAATAGAACTTCTTAGAACTGTACCAGAATGATTTTCATTCTTTTCTGTAATTAATGAGGAAAGAAAATATATGCTAAAAGAAATACTGTAATGAACACCCTGGTAGTGGGTACCATGGGCTACACATGAGAGTTCATGATATACTGAATTCACCCCAGAAGGAATCAGGGAACAGGGTTAATGCCAGAGTTTCACTGAGAAAAGTGAGATGGTCCACAGGACAGCCATCTTTTTACACCACCCAGAACTGCTCTATGCTCAAGAAAATGCAGCCCAGAAGTATATCTCAATAGTTCATAGGATTAAAACAAAGATGGGGCAGAAATTGACACAAGGAATTTAATTTTTCTGTGGTTCATTATCTTGTCTCTAAATATATAAAAGATTCTTTAAGTTAATATTTTGTTTACTCTTTCCTCCAAGTATCTAGCTCAGAGGTGATGCCCAACCAAGAATTATTAGTTTGTTGATTCAGCATAGGTGGGAACTCAGGTGTTACATGCTAATAACGTGACGAGTTTGCAACAAGCATTTTGAAAGTTGATACATATACATTTTCCCATTTAAGAATTATCAATCCCAATTTACAGATAAGAAAACGGAGGGTCAAATATTCTAAGTTTTCCATAATCAAAATCATGTTTCTATCTCAGCTCTTTATACCTTCGATAGTCCTTGAAATAAAAAAGTTTGAGTTATAAAATAATGACACTTTGAGCCAGTTGATTACTTCTTTCCTGTAACAGGAGGATCTGATTAAATAATTCTTTCTCTAAATATTTCATTCAGGGATGTAGTTTGTTTTCAGTATTTTCACTCTCTGTGTTTGTTACTTGTTAGTAGAAAATCTCTTTGATTTTAAACTTTACTTAAGCCGTATGTCTTTTGCATTTAATTATTCACTAAGGTTGCTAATGCTTTTGAGAACTTGTAATAAAGAAAATGAGGAAAATATCCAGACACAAAACAATATAAATAGTAATCCGGATGTGTTCTCCAAGAAAACAGCTTAAAAAAAAAAAGTGTATACTACTTTATATCCATCTGTGGGGTATAGGTGGTGCTAAGTTATGTTAGATTAACTGTCGCTACCAAGAGATATCCAGTCATTTAAGCTGATGATCCTTTCAGCCCAGACTTCTTGGTAGATGAGGAAAAATGGAGTGAGTGTTTGACCAAAAAAAAAAAAAAAAAAAAAAAAAAAAAAAAGCAAGCATTTGCAACTCACTCAGGTACTCAAGTGATTGAATGCAAAACTGGAATTGATTGAATAAAGAAAATCAAACATACAGAAAATAGATGTCTCCTCTTTACAGGCATTTGTAGTATAACACCCCTAATTTTTATTTTCCTTTTTTTTCCATAGAGTACATGCTCTCACCAGAGATTGAGAGTCAGACATAGCCACACTTCAATCCCTTCTCCATTCCCCTCTAAGGACTTGGGGCATGCACACACATGCACCCAGAATGATTTTCAAGCTGCTGGATCTGGGGCTTGAACCATGGTCAGCCATGTGGGAATCTAGTGCCTTAACCACCATGCTACTTGCAAGTCTGCACCCCTAAGATTTAGGAGCAAAGCTAATGTCTCTGAACCTCATTTTCACAGCCTGCAAAATAGCAAAGCAAACACCTGTCCTCTCTCTTGGCAAAAGGAAAAGGGAGAGAATGTGGCAGTCATGTCTTCCAGCTTGGTAGCAAGACGCTGATAGAGTGTCATTACCTGCAGCCTCGAGCGCCAAGTCCTCTTGGCTTCCCCTCCTGACCTCAGTCCCTGTCCCCTTGTCCAGTTGCTGTTTGCAAGTCAATGCCAATTGTTTGTGAAGGTTGCTCTGTCAAACTGCCTATTCCCTCTTTGCACTCCATAAAAGAGCAATGTAAGGCCTTTTAAATCTACAGCTCCTACCACGTTCAAAGGCTCACTTTCATAAATGGACAGAGTGAGTTTCTTTCCAAGGTGCCGGAGTCTCAGGTGCAACTAAGGCCCAATGGACCAAAATTGTTTAGTAGAGCCCCTCAGGGTGCTAGGGAGCTCTGATGTTATACTTAGGTTTTAATAAGGAAGTCTAAATGTCTTTCTGACAGTCCTGTCCTAGCTATGTCAAGTGCACGCCACATTGTCCTGCAGGGGGACCCTTATATCATACCAGGCAGTTGATGAGCAGGGGCAGGTTAGTGATGGCAAAGGCCATTTTCCCTGCATTGGATGGATTCAAATGCACAGAAAGTACCAGGTCAAAAGTTCAAAGTGCTGCTTGTTCGTTCTTTTGGCAGAAGTAGGATCACAAGGGAGAAAGAGTTGCACTTTGCAAGAACTGAAAAGAGAGAGGATTTTGAAGACATATAAACCATCTCCAGTCAAAAGGCAGCTGCACTGCGCTAGACTCCTAAGACTACAAAAAGTTTCAGGCTGACAGTGTATCTTCATTCTGAAGGGAAAAATAAAAGTGTTTCCTCTAGTTCTGGCAGCCCAGCAAGGAAAAAGAGGTATTAGCAGAAGTCTAAGCCTTCAGGGGTCTGGCCCACATCCCAGCCGTATCCTGAGATAATGGTAGGACTTCCAAAAATTCTTGTGGCAGGGTTCCGCATTTCCTGTCCTAAATGGCTAGGCCATCTGGAATGTCTATTATAGAAACATTAAACTTATGGAACTGTCCTCGCAGGCTCCTGAAACTACTTCAAGTATTCTACAGCATAAAAATAAGTTGAATAGAAACAAACTATGCAGATTACAGACTCTTCCAGTGGAGGAGGTACAAATGTACTGAAGTCATATGGAAAATACCGAAATATAAAAATGAGAATAAAAAAGAACATTTCACTGGGTGATTTCGAAGAGCTAATTAAGGATATAGATCTGAATCTAAGGTCAGGAGAGTTTGGTCATGGTCTTCTGGAGTTCTTACAAGTACCTTCTTGATGTACACTAAGTCTCTAGACGGCAGGGTGAAGGAGGGTCGGTGTATGACACAGCAACCTTCACCATCCAGAAAGCGACCCAGTGCCTTTATGATGGAGAGGCAGGAAGGTCCTCTGTCTATATTGACAGGATTGTACTTTTTTGATGTCATTATCATTTTGGAATATATATGTAAAGGAACCAACAAGTAAAAATGCCTAACAGGACATCTAGTCATTGTGTAGGCATGCCTACATATGGTATATTACTGGGTTGTCAGAAAAGACATAGAAAAGCATAGAAAACCATAGAAAATATGTCATGACTCTTCTGACTACCGAATAGTTTTCTGTTGCTGCATAACACATTACATAACAAATGAGTAGCCCTTATTTGCAATGCTTTGGATTAGAAGTGTTTCCGATTTCAGATGAACTGGAATTGTGGAGTTTTGAGATATCTTGGACCCAAGTGTAAACATGAACATGGAATTCATTTGTTTTATATATCCCCTAGATGCATAAACTGAAGACAACTTTACCCAATATTTTTGCATTTCAGTGTTTTGCATATGACCCATCATTTGAGATGTGAAATTTTTTACTTGTGACATCATGTTGCTGCTTATAAAGTTTTTTGAATTTGGGAGCATGTCAGATTTTGAATTTTGAGATTAGGGATGTTTGATCTGTACCATAAGCTCAAAGACCCACTTATTACCTCCTAGTTAATAAAAGTCAGAAGTCCAGGCAGATGATACTAAGTGTTTTGCTTTGGCCATCAGATGGCCAGTTACAAGGTGTCTGCCAAACTGGGGTCTAAGCAAGTCCTTTTCTAGGTTCATTCTTGCTGGCAGAATTTGGATCTGGGACTTACTGGACCGAGGTTCTTTTTCCCTTGTTGGCATCCAGCATGATCCCCTTTGAGCTCTTTAAGGCCTTGTAAATTCCTGTGCATATGATCCCCTCCATCTGCAGACAAGAGAAACCTATTGAGTCCATCTCAGCCTTGAAATCTCTGACTTTTCCTTCTGCATGCAGTCTGCGAAACCGCTTGCTTTTAAAGTACTCACGTGGCTAGGATAGGCTCACGTGGATACTCTCCTGTGGCTGAATTATAAGGTAAAGTCATTGCAAGAGTAACTCCAGCAGTCAAAGATCATGGAGATATAATTAGAATTCTCCTTTGCCACACATAGCTTGTGACCAATGTAACAATAAGAACAGTTGTGAGCTTTCCCATAGGATGATGACTCTAAGGAGAGCACCTGAGAGGAAAAGAGAGCCTGCAGTGTTTTTCTTTCTGCAGAATGTACAATCACTAGACATGTGACGTGGAGTGGTAGCTATGATTGTCACAATCTACATGCATGTTGTTTTGCATCCTTTAAAGTGACCTTGGACATATATCTTACTTCCGCCCATACATTTCCTTCCCTCTCTCAACCTACAACCTGACTTCATCCCCCATCATAGAAGTCTCAGCCTTGAAGCTTAAAGAAACCTGTTTTATCTGGCTGTAGCCAGTAAATCAGTTACTATAGTTGATTATATTTTGCTGTTCTTGCTCTGTAGATGTTTTCTTTCCTAGTTTACTCTTAGTTTCTACAGGACAGTTAGAGTCCCCTCCTCACCTGAGAATCACCTGCTAAATCCTTTGTGAAAGTTGGCACAGAACAGGTGTTGGATGAAAGCCTATAAGACTGCAAAAGGAAGCATCATTTCCCTGTACTGTGTTATGTACAGGCAGTAAATTATATGCCCAACAGCTTTGCATGCTGTTATGTTAGCAAAACAGATTAAGGTTTTAAGTCCCACAATAGCCAATCAATATATATTGCAACACAGACTCCATAACTTCTAAATTAGTTTGTACAGTTCAGTTACCCTTTTTCCCCATTCTGGTAGTATGATTCTTATATTTAATCTTCTGGCTGATATATAAGCTTTCAGAAGCCAGGGGATTACCTTCTTTGCTCTTGCAAATGATATCAGAATTGGCTATAGTGAGTATGTGCTCCAGGTAACCAGATGACTCGGGGATAGGGAGGCATGGTCAATGGATTAGCTCTCTTCTGCTTACGTTATTCCAGTCCCAAATCACTAACTCATAGAAATGTCCCAAGGAGACTGGTCATCAGGTACAACATAAGATGCATCGGAATGTGAGGTGGAAGATTAATATGTAGAGCCAGACTGATGAAGAGCCAGATGGAAAAGGTGCCCAGAAGGGTCAGGGGACCCTTCTCGGCACTCAGATGGAGAAACATCTTTACCCAAAAAATGGCCCTTAGCTGCTGTCAGAGAGATAGGACCTACCCCTTAGATATGGAGAGTCAGAATGCAAACATGAGCGTGCATCACTGGGGTAGCTCTGAGGAAACTCTTGACTGCAAAGATTGAAAGTCTCTAGTGATGTGAATTTGAATGTCACTAACTGAACATAACACAGATCGTGGGACTTTTCCCGAATAACATGTTACTAGGGATCTGTGATATGGTGACATACAATAAGAAATATATATTTGGTCTTTGTCCTGTTTCTTCTTTCTCTATCACACAGATCCAAAACCCCTGCAAATTCTAAAGTCATAAGGGGCTTTTTGTAGGCTAAGAAGGTGACTGGGAGCTGAGGGCTCCAGGAGAGCTTGGTAAAGGGGCTGGTTGTCTGAAAATCAACCATGTAATTAGAAGGTTGGGATTTTCATCTTTTCCGGCCCATTTCCTGAGAGAGAACTGAAGTTTGGGTTGATGTTGGCTTTGGTGATTAGTCAATAAAACCCCAAAAGACAGGGTTCAGAGCCTTCCCAGGTTGTTGAGTATACGAAGGGACTGAGAAAGCACTTCTCTTCCCACATACCTCACCTTAGACATCTCTTCATCTGGTCCTTCATCTGTATCTTTTGTAGCATCCTTTATAATAAAATGTCAACAGTAAGCATTTCTCTGAGTTCTGTGAGCTGCACTACCGAATAATCAAACTGAGGAGGGGGTCATGGGAACCCAATTTATACCTGGTAGATGGATAGCATTGATCACAATCTGGGACTTGGAGTTGACATCTAAAGTCAGGAACAGTCGTGTGGGACTGAGTCAACCAGAGAGGTCTGTGCTAACTCTGGTTAGAGTCAGAATTGAACTGACATTTAGGGCACCCAGTTGACGTCTGCTAGAGAACTGCTGTGTGAGACAACACACACATGCAAGCACACCCACATTTGTTGTCAGAAGTGGTCTGTTGTGTTGAGGGAAAGAAAAGTAAAATAAATAGTTTTAATTTTCCTACTACACAAGGGGAGCTCAAAAAGTTTATGGGAAATGAGCATCATAAAAACTATGCATGAACTTCAAATTTTTTTGCACCAAAATAAATTTGTACTTTAATTCCATTTCCCAAGAGCGTCTGAAGTCCCCTCATATACAGGGAAGCAGCCAAATGAGAAAGGCAGTGGAAGAAAACTGTTATAATGTTGAATTCTAAATGAAATACTCATGGAGGAGTCCCCAAGTTGGGCTACACAGCCCCTGAACAGACCTGTGTGGTTGCGTCTTTGATGGATTAAATACTGGACAGCTGTTCTGAGAAATTGAGGACCAAGGCTGGTTTGGATACCCAAAGTGTATTATCCCCATGCTCTAAGTTTAATGGTTCCTCAGCTAGTTCATGGAGGGCAGTAGTTTCACACTCTCATGGAGTAGGTCTTGCCCACACACTTTAACCCCTTGAGTAAAAGAGACAGCAAGGTAAAGAAAATAGAGGAGCTGTATGTAAAGGACACTGTAAGGAAAAATCAGAAAATAAAATGACTGTAAATAATGTCTTTATTGTTTACCCCATTTAGTAGATTACCATATTTTTAAACATCAACCTCCCCTGGCTTTATGCTTAAAAATTATCAACTGTATCACTGACTTTCTTGATGCTTTCGCATTATCCCCTTTAGATGGGGTTCGAAAATTTTCCAGAATACATTTCAAGTATGTTTTTCAATGAATAAGTACATAATTGAGGTGGTTCTAAACAGACCAAAGTTTAAAATAGTTTGGTTGAGTTTTTTTTTTTTTTTTTTTTTTTTTTTTTTCCTTCAGGGGAGCCCTCTTGTGGTTGATAGGCATATTACTGAAAAGTAGATTTTCATTGACTTGGTTGGAAATGGGCTGAAAAGGATGCTTCATGTTTCAATTACAATAAAGTTGAATATGGGTGCCATTTTTTGCCTGTCCAAAATTTTTTCTCCATTTATAACTTCTCACACTCAATCCTAGAATCCTAAACTTCTAGGCTTTCAGAGGGCATAAAAGGTCATTTCGTTTGGTAGTCCCCATACTGGCTGGTCATTATTATCTTCCAGGGAAGATTTGAGAAGTACATTTCTTTGGGCAATATTCTGAGACATTTTCAGTTAGTAAAGCTGGAGCAGAGTCAGCAGTCTCTACTTTTTTAAACCTCCAAAGTGACTCTGATTATGAGTCCGATTTAGCACTAAACTTGTCTCCATCTTCTTCTGATTGCATTTGCTACAACCCAAGCGATATTAATATTTTAAGGTGATTCATTCTGTCTTCAACTCAGTCATGAAATTAATAGGGGCAGGGTCCTACTTGCCTTCCTATCTTCCCATTCTCACCCCCAGCAACGACTGTAGTGATAGGTACAGACTACTCAATAAAGGTTTATTAGATTGATTTAGGTCTTTCCTGTCTACTAATCTACATTGTTAATAGTATGCAAATTGCAGTCTCCGTGGATTCACATTCTGAAAAACTTTAAACAAAGAGACTTTAATATAAAATCTTACTGTAGTCAATCAATACAAATGACCTTAAGGAATCAGGGGCATTCAAACAAGTATTGTATGTTTTTGTAATGCTTACATTAAATAGTGGAAATAAAGTTGTTTTCCCCTACTTGCATTTAAAAAGAAGGTGCTTTTATATTTCAGTTAGAGTTAATAAAGTTTCTCAGCCCTTCTCACCATTCAATGAAATGTACTTTGTATAAAAGCAGTAATGGAGAAAGACAATCTGCAAGGAATTGTACAACATGGATATTCTCATTTATATGCACAATTTTGAATTCCAAGAAAAGAAGAAGCAAGTTACGACGCATTTACCTTCACAAATGCTGGGATGAGGTAAAATTGGATATAAGCAATCGGATCTGACGATAATATATTCCATTTGCAATTGTTAGAGATTTATGCAAGATAGCAGGTAACACCTTCCTTTTGAATTTCAAATGCTGTATAACCTTTTGAAGATAACAAGGGATATTCATCTGAAATAATGGTAGGAAATTTATAACGGAGACCACATAATTAGTTGTTATTTTTTGCAAGTACCACACACTCTGATAGGAACATGGCTAGGGGAAAAAAAAAAAAAAATCCCTCAGTAAGAAGTCAGCTTCCTTCTTTCTTTCTCTTTGTTTTTTTTTTTTTTTTTTTTTTTTTTTTTTTTTTTTTTTTTTTTTTTTTTTTTTTCCTTTGCTTTTTAATAGTTGAATAGCCTGGCACATGAAATATCTAGAATAATATAAATAAAATGTAAGAAACATCCTAAAATTCTTATAAGCTGTAGTATATGTTCAGGTTTATTTCCAATGTATATCCCTATCGAGGTAGCAAATTATGTGGGTCTGGGTTAAATTCATCATGATAGGCTTTCTTCTTTTAGTCCAGCGATTCAATGTACAAAGTAAGAAGCATAGATTCAATTTCTTTAAGGTAGTCATTTTTTACCTGTTATTTTACAGCTGATTTCAACACTCCAACTTCAGTTCTGAGTAAAAAGATATTTAAATTCCTTGGCTGGATGCCTTATAGCATATTTAGATGAGCATTAGTAATATACATAGGAAGCCTGACATAACTAAGGAACAAATTCAAAGAACTTATTTGCTTTCTTCTAAAAAAATTTTAAAAGGAAAAAAAAAAGCACACAGATACTGCTCATCTGTGTTTTGAAACTCTTACCTGTGGAGATGGTGACCAGTGTTTCTGTTACCAGTCTGCTGCATCTTTTCGTGGTCAATGAAAGGAGAAGCAGAGGCTTGAGAAGGGAGTTTATTTCTATAACCAGTTACAGGGAAACAGTCAGCAAGTACCATCAAACTGTCTTTAAAAGCTATTTACAGGTACCAGGTACAAGCACGTGTAAATCGTTCCTCACTACAATCAATCAGAGTCAATTGCTTTCTCTTGAGTAATTATCTTGAGTCTTTCAAATACCCACACTTGGTTTCTCATCTGAGCATTCCTCAAACAGCTCTCCACTATGACTCAGCACTTGGTCACATTGTTCTCTTTAGGGACCTGTCATAATTTCAAAATGGCCGCAGTCCTGCTGGCCTGCTTAAATTCCAGTATGGATTGCTGGTACAAGGTCAAATATGGAACTAATTCTTAAAACATTGTAATTGTGCATTTCGACCAGTTTGGTTATTCTGTGAAAGACTGGCACAGCAGCTAGTTTTAAATAAATTGAAAGAACTAAAGTAAACCAAGGGCAAAGAATGAAAGGAAACTAGAAAAACAGCAGATGTCAATAGAGAGATAGAAATTTTACAATGAAAGCCAGTGGAAATTCTGAAACTGAAAACTCCTACTGCAATGAAACATTCATTAGGGAGATTCCACAGCAGATCTGTGCAGGCAGAAGAAAGAAATAGTGAAAATGAAGATAGGAAATTTATCCAGTCTGAAGAGTGCAACATTTTATTTTGTTAAAAGATTAAAAAAAAAAAAAAAAAAAGTGAAGAGGAACCAGTGGTGGTGACATGGTAGTAATGCAATGCTCTGGGATGCTAAACCCGCAAGGAAGGGCAATGTGCGCACATTCAGAGGTCTCTCTGCACACGCCAGTGGGAACTGACATGGCATGATCCAGGCTGGCTAAGACTGGGAACATAATATTGAAGATTCTGTTGGAAGTACCTGTCTGTTTCCCTCTCATGGAAGAAATAAGGTAAAATAAAAAAAATAAAAGTGAAGAGATTGTTCTTTAAGAAGTTTTTGCCTTAGGGCATAAGTGTTCATTGGAAAGAGAGAAAGAGACAGAGACAGAGAGAGGGAAAGTGAGAAATCACCCCCTGTGGGGGATGACCACACCACAATCCCTTCTGCTCCATTCTTCCCCCAGGATCTGGGCATGCATGCACACACGTCCAGTGTGATTTTCAAATCACCAGGTATGGGTCTCAAACCAGTCAGCCATATGGGAGTTCTGTGATATAACTGCTATGCCATCTGCTGGTTCCCAAAGTGAAGAGGTCTTAAAAGACTCATGGGACACCATCAAGTGCACAAACATACATTCTAACAGTCCCAGAAGAGAAATAAAGGGGCAAAAATAATATTTAAAGAAATAATAACTCCAAATTTCACAAATTTGATGAAACACATGAATCTGCACATGCCAGGAACTCAACAAATCTAAGATCAAGTCAAAGAGTCACACTGAGACAAATTAGAATCAAACAGTGAAAAAGAATATTGGATGCAACAAGAAAGAAATGACTCATATAAAAGGGATCTTTAGTAAGAACAGCAGCTAATTTTTTATCAGAAACCATGGCAGCCAAAAGTGTGCAAAATGATATATTTTAAGTTTGGAAAGTAATTTAGAAAAAAATACAAAAAACTGTCAACCCGTAAGTCTGTATTTTAAAAAAAAAAATCATCCTTAGGCATGTATCCAATGAGAGACTTGCATCTAGACTACATAAGAACTTTTACAATTCAATAACAAAAAGACAAATTGCCCATAAAAAATGAGTAAAGAGTTTAAATAGACATTTCTTCAAAGAAGTTATGCAAATGGCTAATAAGCACATGAACTGATGCTCACAATCATTAGTCTTTAGGGAAATGCAAATCAAAGACACAATGAAGTACTACTTCATTCCTATGAGCAAGGCTACATATATATGTGTGTGTGTGTGTGTGTATATATATACACATATATATATATGTATATATATATATGTTTGTGTGTGTGTGTGTGTATGTATATATATATATATATATATATATATATATATAAATATATATGAGAGATGTTTGCTATAGGGTGCATGGGTTCACTGGAGAGACAGAGAGAGTTGGAAAGTGAGAAATCACCCCCCCCCCCTTGGGGAATGTCCACACTATAATCCCTTCTCCTCCATTCTTCTTTTGGGATCTTGGGCACACACGTGCCCTGCATGAGTTTTAAGCCATCAGATCTCAGACTTGAACCATGGTCAACTAAGTGGAAGTCCAGTGACATAAGCATTCCACCATCTGCTTATCCTGGAAGGCATTAATTAACAAATAAAAGAAGAAGAAAGAAAATAGAAAGTAATGGAGAGGGTGTGGAGAAATTAGAACCCTTGTGTGTTTTGATAAGACTGTGAAATGATTCATCCACTATGGTAATTAGTTTGGTAGTTCCTCAAGTTACATATAGAATTATCCTGTGACTCCACAATTTCACTCCTAACTATATTCCTAAGTAACTCGAAACTGCTACCAAAATTAACATATACACTCATGTTCATGTACTCACTATTCACAATAACCATGAGGGAAAATAGTCCATATGCTCATCATCAAATGAGTGGATTGAAAATAGTGGTATACATCAGGTAACTGTGCATGCGAACCCAAGATCCCAAGAGGAGAATGGAGGAAGAGGGATTGTGGTGTGGCTATCCTCCCTGGGTGGTGATTTCTTGCTTTCTGTCTCTCTTTCTCTCTCTGTCTCTCTGGTGAGCACATGCCCTATAGCAAAAATCTATTAAAAAAAATAAACCCTAGTGGCATATGCATACAATGGAATATTACTGAACCTCAAAAAGAGATGAAGTATTGAGGGGAAATCATGTCATGATGTGGATGAACCTCAAGAACATTATGCTGAGTAAAAGAAACCAGACATGTTGTGTGATTCCATTACATGAACAGATAAATGCATAATCAATGTCTATCCAAAATAGATAAATCAATATGGATTAGTGGATTCCACAGGCTAGAGGCAAGGAGAAATAGGAGCAACAACTTAATGGATATAGAGTTTCCTTTTGGGATGCTGAAAACATTTTGGAAATAGACAGACATGGTAGGTACACAACATTTTGAGTGTACTAATTCCCTCTGAACAATTCACTTAAAACGATTAATTTTAAGCCATATGAGTACCACCTCATTAAAAGCATAGTAACATTGCAAGTTGAACCATATACAATTATATATCTACCACCCAGTCCAGTAATTTTAAGAGTGGAGGTCAAAAAAAGAAATACCATCTAATCTACTGCTTCACAAGTGTTTTATGGACCAAGGACAAATAAGCTAGGCCAAAATGGATGAGTAGAATTGGTTCTGTTAGAAGGAAGTAGTGAATACTGAACAAATTTTCTCCTAGAACTATGTCATGATGATTTTTTTTATCTGAGCTAGTATTTGAGTCTTATACTTTCAGGCATGACCATTAATCCCCTATGTGACTGAAATGGCCCATGTAGAATAAGTTAATGACTCACCCTTTAGATACATAAAGTTCTTCCATGTGCAGCAGCTGTTGTTCAGTCATGTACAAATAAATATTATATTCCTCTCTGCAATTCACCTCTACTCTGGTGGTCCAGACAGAGAATGCCATTCTGCCTCATCTCAAGCTCTTGATCTACCCATTTTTCTTCCAAGATGTCTCTTTCAATTCCATGTGCTGAACTGAGACCAGTAGTTTTGTTTTGTTAGTTTTTGCTATAGGGTGTGTGCACTCACCAAAGAGAGAGAAAGAAAGAAAATGAGAAATCACCCTCCTGGGGAGATGACCATGCTCCAGTTTCTTCTCCTTCTTCAATTTCCTCTCGGGAATTGGGGAATGCACACAGGCAGGTGTTTCAAGGGTCCAGGACTCCAATCTCAGGAGTCAGTGACATGAGATATAGCACCTTAACAGCACAACACCTGATGGCCCTTGCTTTTGAATTTTGCCAGAGGGTACATACACTTGCCAGAGAGAGGGACAGAGAGAGAGAAATCAGCCACCACCACCCCCCCCCAATGGGGCATAGTCACGATCCTATCTCTTCTCCTCAATATCCCTATCCTTTCAGCATTGAGCATGCATTCACGTGCACTTAGCTCGCTTTTCAAGCTACTAGGTCTGGTACTCAAACTGCTAGGTCAGCCATGTGTGATCCAGCTGCCTTACCCACTAGACCACGGGCTTGCCTGAGCTAATAACTATAAGGGCATTTCTTTTGTGCCAGAACCTCGATGCAATTGCAGAGAGAAATGTTGACTCTATTTTTCTGTCACCCATTTCCAACTTCCATACAGGCAGAGAAAACATTCTCCTTAACATAGGACCTGTTATAGAGTCACTGCTCTGTCCATTCACTCAGTGACTTCTTATGCATGCCTTGCTTCAAGTTCCCTTCTCTGTTAAACATTCAATAAGGGGTTCCCTCCCTCCTCCAAAACAAAAATAAATCCTCCTCCTTTTAGAAGTCCCCAAAAATGTTAACAGTAATAGGGTGCTCATAACATAACCCAAAATGTAATGTTGATAATGAGGCTTATGGTAATTTTTTTTTTACGTAAAATGGCTACATGTTGCAGAGGAGCTGAAGAAAGCTTCACGGAGAAGGGAAGATGTGAGTGGAATAAGGAGACTTTGAGAGAAGAAAGAGGGCTGAAGTGAGAAGAAGCATTCATATATCCTGTCTCTGTGGAAGACGATGCCTTTCTAAGCAAGAAGGAGACCTATCAGGATGTCATTTTTTATTTAATTAATTTATTAATTAATTTGAATATATTTGGTTTTACTTTTTAGGTAGATTTTTGCTATAGGGTCCATGCGCTTGCTGAAGAGACAGAGAGACAGAAAGTGAGAAATCACCCTTCAAGGGGGTTGGCTATGCCACAATTCCTTTTCTTCCATGTTCTTGGGACTTGGGGCACGCACACACATAGATCTGACTTGGTTTTAAGCCACTGAGTCTGGGGCTTGAACCACATTCAACTAGGTAGGAGTCCAGCAATGTAACCATCTGCTGGTTCCTGAAGAGATTTTTGCTATAGGGCACATGTGCTTGCAGAAAAGACAGAGAGAGACAGAGAGAAACAGAGAGACAGAAACAGAGAAATCACACCCTGGGTGGATGACCATGCTGCAATTCCTTCTCCTTCATTCTTCTCTTGGGATTTTGAGCATGCACTCACACACACCTACTGTGTTTCAAGTGTCCAGGGCTGGGACTCAAACCCCTGCTATCAGCCATGTGAGAATCCAGCAATGTAGCCATTATGCCATCTCCTGATCCCAGATGTCATTTTTTAAAGAGAACTAATTTCTGGGCTGCTTAGTATTGGCAGAGAGATAGTAACTATAGGTTTTGGTTGAGTACATCCGTCTTATATCTCTCTGTAAGTTAGAACTTAAATATCAACATAAAGATAACAAAGCTTTAGTTGAAAATGATTAGGTATAGACCTACTAGAGGTATTTTATACTGTTTTCCTAATATATGAATTGAAAATATAGAAGCACTTTCAAATTATAGGTGATATCCAGAAATAATAACATTGTGAATCTTACATTAATTGTAATACTAATGCTCTGTAATAAAGTGGCTTATATTTGAATTTTACTCCTGTTTCTTAGTTCTGATTCTGTAATTCCTTTATCACTACTCTAGTTGAAAAAACTCACTTCTTTTTATGAAAGTTTTTTTTTTTTGTTTTTTGGTTTTTTTTTTTTTGTTTGTTTGTTTTTAACAGAGCACTGTATTACAAAACTCTATTGTACAAAATTTAAAGTATAGACACTCTTTGTAACAGTTTCCTTAAGAGAACTCATTGACGGTACTTTCACTGTTTTGGCCATTTCTGGTATTATTGCTGATGTATACGATACAAAAATTCGGTCAGGGCCTCACTCATCCAGTACAAACATTCTGCTAATGCCCTCTGAAAATTGCTTGTACATGGGTTTATACAAAATGCTTTATGCTGCAACAGTAGGAAAGGTATTGAAAGAATTTCTAACTTTAGGTGGAACAAAATAATATCTTCTAGGCTAGTACCCATGGGAAGATTTGTTTTTCTTTTTGTAATAATTGGGCTTTTGAAGTTTGCAAGGAAAAAATACTCCCAAGTTACAGTAGTAAGGAAGTTCTTGCTTGGATACAAAGGACTGGTTCATGTCACGTGACTGTAGTTCCTCCATCTCCCCCACCCCGAAGCATCTTTTAGAGTACAACCTAGAAATAGTCCAATATGGAGTGGTTTCTCATGAGCCATCTAACATTCTCACCTTCAAAAGATGATCCTTTTTGAATCAGCTTGTTACTAGCCAATACTCATCACCTCATTGAGTAGAAATATTCATCAGAATACTTTTCTTTTTTTGTATTAATTTAGTAACCTATTATGTATCAGACATTGTCCTGGGTAGTGTGGTTACATTGTTTTAAACAATATCCTATTTTATTTTTAGGTGACATTGTAGTAGTTATTTATCTAAGGGAGATTTAGCAATTTTTACAGCTAATCAAAACATAAACACAATTGATTTTGGTTCAGGCAATACTAACCAGAATAGCACAATTGCTTTCACTTGACTCAAGTTGCAGCAGCCACCACAGGTTACATAAACACTGCCTTTTAGAAATTCTTTGTCAGGGGACCAGCAAGTGGCATAGTGATTAAGGCACTGGGCACTCCCACATGGCCGACCATGGTTCGAGTCCCGAACCTGGTGACTTGCTTTCTCACTTCTCTCTCTCTTTCTTTGTCTCTCACTCTGGTCAAATTAAAATAAATGAATGAACAAATACAATTAAATAAATACTAAAAAAAGAAAAGACATTCTTTATCAGAAGGGGTTTTAACTTGATGAACAATGAATACCACTCCAGGACACAAGGTACTTTGGAACGATTTCCCTGGTGGTCTATCTTGTCCTCAGTTTTAAAAGACAATCTGAGTAGAGTTGGGAGTAGAGCTAGGTCTTTCCTGGAAAATAACTGTGTTGTTTTTACATGTTTTAACTCCTTTTTATATATTGGCCACAAATACCAAGCAGCTTATAAGTATATAGGAAAAAAATATAAAATATGTGAAGATTTCTAAATGAAAAGCATGAGTAATACGATTTTACTAAAAACAAAGCAAATGTGCTGATCCATGGAGACATGCTTTTTACATTCAGATGACACATTTGTATGCATTTAATTTCACCTTCATAAGAATTTTGTGCAACAGCTTATAGAAGCATCACTACTCCCATTTTACAGATGAATAAACAAGGTCACATAATTTCAAAAATGGAAGAGTTAGAATTTAAGCTCCAATTGTCTGGCTAGAAACCCAGTTCTATTTCCATGTTACATTCTGTCTCCCCTAAAAGTGTCAATTTGATTCAGCAAATATTTATTAAATGCATGACTGAGTTTTATTTCCCCCATGCTTGCTACTTGATTGACTAGTGGTTGGAACTGATTGACTTAAGTGGCAAATTCTACCAGGAATGTCAACGGGAAGGGGCAATTTTGTACATAATTTAAAGTGATGTTGTTTAAGAAACAACAGGCTTGCCAACCTTGCTCAAACCCCCTTAATAAATGTACACCCTAAGTTATTTGAATAAATCACTTGAATGTTAGAGAAACAATTTTAATGTTTTGATCAACCAGAATCAACATAGAAGAAACTACCCAGGAGGCTTGAGATGATATGAACATAGTATGCATTTGAAACCTATGGTATTTACCCCTCTCTCTTTTCATCAGATCCCTGTTGGTTGTACCATTTGACCCACACAGATTTCTGATCAGCTATAGCATGCATTGTTAGTCATTCATTTTTCTTTTTCATCACACTGCATTTTTCATCATCTATGAATGTGTAGTGTATCTTCTAACCAGTTTGACATGTAATGGAGTATTTCTCTACTTCTCAAAGCACATCCTTAATTTTTAGTAGAGTGCTGGTGCTCCCTGCATTTCAAGAATAAAATTAAAACATCACCAAGCAATAAAATTTCTCATTATGGAAATAATATAACAATGCCAAAATCCTAGTTCTCGATTCTCTTCTTTGCCACTGGAGTCTATTAATTTGGCTGATTAGATTCTAAACATGTGCGCCCATGTTTCTAAAGGAAAAAAAAAAAAAACATAGAAAGAATTTGTAGCCCTTTTAAAGAAAACATTCTACTTATTGATTCACTAAAATACTTCTTTTCCCAGAACACTTCCCCATGTTTGTTCTAAGGGAAAAACGTGGTACAAAGTCTTCAGGCAGAAATTAGAGAAAAATATGCTTCCACTGGGATCCATTGACTATACATTTGAATAATTCTGAAATGGAAAGAAAAGTATTCATCATTATCTTAATTCTCAAGCGTTATGTTTCTTTCCTTCAGGGTGATGATAAGAGCTGTATCTTATAGGTCATGAAATTGTGGCCTAAGTCCCAGGAATAGGCTTTCATGGGCTTCAGGCTGCATGTCCTTGAGGTGGGATTAGAGACATTTTGCACTTTGAATAAACAGAGGACCTTGCAACACCGATGAGTGTGGTTATTAAATGGCCAATAGTCACTGAGCATTTTCCGTGTGTTAGGCACAATCTCAGTTGCTGAATAGCCACCATTTTAAGCAACCTTCTAAAATGCTACAAAAGTTAGTTCTTGCGGTGCTATTTTACTACTGAAGAAAATTCAGTTTGATAGTTCCTGTTATTGAGACATGACAATGGTAGCTCATTATAAGTTGTGTTTTACAAGCTGTTTTAATACAATCTTCATATTTACCTGACCCAACCACCCAAGGTATAAGTATCCTTTAGTTCACTTTATGTGCTTCTGTTCTAAGCAGTATTTAAACTCTGTAAGCTTATTTGAAGGTTTGTGCTTTTGTTTTGTTTTCTACTTTTTGCTATAGGGTGCATGCTCTTGTCAGAGAGACAGAAAGTGAGAAATTGCCCCCCCCCCCCCAGGGTGATAGCAATGCCACATCCCTTCTCCTCCATTCCCCTCTCAGGATTTTGGCACGCGCACACATGTGCCTGGTGTGTTTCAAGCCACCAGGTCCAGGATTCAAACCACGGTTGATGATGCAGGAGTCCAGTGCCTTAACCACTATGCCACCTACTGGCCCCTTATTTGAAGTTGTTAATGCCTTACTAAAATGAAATAGAAATATAATGTGCCTAATTTCTGTAATTTTTTTTATTTTGATATCATTTTAGACTTATAAAAAGTGGTAAGAACAGAATAAGGAACTTATTTTTCAAGAACGAAGGACAAACTCATCAAAATTTGATGTGGCAGTTACGCACTCTACAGAGGGAGCCAGATCCCAAATGGCTGAACTCAGATTGAATCTCAGACCCAGCAACTCAACAAACATACTGAGCATGTGTGTATATATGCCCTAAACCTTGATGAAATGGAGAATGGAGGAAAAAGAATTGTGGCATTTCCACCTGCCATTGGCAGTGTAATTTCTCTCTCTCTCTCTCTCTCTCTCTCTCTCTCTCTCTCTCTCTCTCTCTCTTATTTCTCTCTCTGGTGAATGTACATGCCCTCTGACAATGAAAAAAAAATGATGCAATGCCAACATTTAACCCCTTTGTCCACATTTAAATGCCATCAATTTTCCCATTTATTATTTCTTAAGCTATATTTTTCCAGCTCAGCTCAGAATCTAATCCAGAATTACACATGACTTTTAGTTGTCATGCTCTATTTACTCTTTAATCTAGAACATTTATTCAGCCTTTTGATTTTTTAATCTTTCTTGACCCGGACAAATTTGAAAAGCACATGTCAATTATTTGGTAGAATTGATCTTAGTGTTTGTTTGTCTGACATTTACTCATGATTAGATTCAGATTACCTATTTTGCCACAACTAATAATACAGCCATGATTTTAAGTATTAGAATATTAGTAATATCAGGGACCAGCAGTTAGCGTAATGGCTATGTCGCTGGACTTCCATGTAGTTGACCACAGTTCATGTCCCAGACCTGATGGCTTAAAACTCACGCCGGGCACGTGTGCGTGCATGCCCAAGATCCCAAGAGGAGCATGGAGGAAAAAGGATCGCGGCCATGCCCCCAGGGGGGTGATTTCTTGCTTTCTGTCTCTCTGTCTCTGTCTGTCTGGCGAGCGCATGTGCCCTATAGCAAAAACCTTTCAAAAAATATATATTAGTAATATCAGCCTTGATCACTTGGTTAAATTGGTGTTTTTCACTATAAGATTATTATTTTTCTTTTGCAATTAATGTAATTTAGGCAGATGCGCTAATTAATGTGAGGTTGACATGATGTAGATACAGTCTCTCTTCAAACTCACCTACTAATTTTAGCATCCATTACCAATTTCCCAATTCCATCATTTCTTTTATAAGGTTGGTAGCTTTCCACTATAAAGGAGAATTTTCTCTTTCTCATTTATATTGTAGTCTTTTTATTTTGTTGTTGTTTATGTTTCTGTATGAACTCACAAATTCTTATTTTATTCATTAAACTATAACCCACTACTATCATTATTTATTTTGAAGCCCCCACTTATCTCAGTTGATCAGTGCACATCCTTAAAGACTGGCTACTGTCCCTTTTAACATAGTGCTTGATTCTTTGATTGTTTGTCAGAGAACATCTTTGAGTTTTCTGGTTCAAGATGTTAATGTGCACTGTCTTTTTTTTTTTAAGAGATTTTTTTTAGACATAGGGCATGTGCGCTCACTGGAGAGACAAAGAGAGACAGAAAGCCAGAAAGCTAGAAATCACCCTTCAGGGGGATGACCACTCTGCAGTCTCTTCTCCTCCAAGGATTTCAGGGCACTCACACATATGTGTCCAGCATGAGTTCAAGCTGCCACATCCAGAACTCAAACCATGGTCGACCATGTAGGAGTCCAGTGCCCTAACCACCATGCCAATCACTGGCCCCCAGTGTGTACTTTTAATGGACTCTGTCAGATTGCTTCTAGTTATCTGGAAAAACCCTCCATACCCTGAACTGGTCTTTGTCTAGTACTTGGAGTTAAAGTTACCTGAATCACATGAAATGGCAAACTAGTTACAGAACCAAATCCTCTCTGCTCTATACAGACTCTAAAAATGTGAATGTCAGCATTTGGACAGTTCCTTAAACTTCTGGCATACATCCTTGCTTCTACCCTCCGTGGTGACAGACATAGCGCTATTTGGCTGAGACATTGGATCCTTTGAGTTAAAGGGCCTGTAAACCAGAGTCTGCGCACCTTCATTAACCATATGTGTACTAAAAATACAGATAGTAACTTGAGCAGGTCGAAATGATAATACAGTAAAATAAAGTACTAAAGAAAGAGTCCCAAGAACTTTTACATACCAGTGACTGATTTAATGGCAATGAGAAAAGTGTATCCTGCTACGAGTCTCTTATCTGCTAGGTGACTTTGGGGAATTTATTTAGCATCTCTGAGTTTCAGTTTCTTCATCTGCAAAAAGAAAAGGCAACACTTGCCCTATCAAATTTGTAAAGATTTTTATGAGAATGTAATCCTAAAGATGTTTTACTAAAATACATGCTCAGTTTATTGAGTTTGTCTTGATACATACTTGGTTGAGTTAAATGTACGACGTACACATGATGTAGGCTTGTCTGGGAAAATGTTCAACAAAATGGCATATCCATCAACTATATATAAATTGCAAAAAATGTATCAATTTCTTTACATGACAGAGGGGACTGTCAAAATCATATGTAGTATAAAACTGTGTCAGTAGCTCCTCAAACGGTCAGACCACAGCCCTTTCAAAATTGTAGTCAGAACAGAAACTATCACTATTCGCCCTGATAATTGTTCTTTGTCCCTCATTATTTACCAAGAACTAATGTTTCCACCCAAAGAGGACTTGATTGGAATTGGATTTTCACAGACCAAGAGATAGGAACCTTGCTGAGTAGGTTAAGCCCAAATGCCTCAGTGATTGCTGCTGTCTACCTTGTCCAGGTCACGTGGTGTCTTTGCAGCACATGGTGGCCAGGTTAGACTGATTTTACTGTCATTAAGTCAGCAAACATGTAACCTAAACAGAAATGAACCATCTTAATTCACCTTCCTCACAGAGAACTGGAACCCAAGTGGAGCATCACAGAGTGTAAAAAAACATCAGAGTATTGCTCCTCGTGGGTTCATGAGCATAGAAAAATGTTGCCCAGAAGACAAACAGTATCCACTCTCCTGCCAAGTTCCTTGGCTCTGACTTTTGCTTATTTTAATTATCTTCTTTCTAACAACTCTCTACTTGAAATAGAAATAACTGCTCTTAGATATCGATCAGGTTAGTTGATTATGAGTTGTTGGTAACACAGAAATGGGAAGACCGATAGCCAACACATCATACCATATGCAATAAATATCTACTGTTGGATGTGACCCATCCCCTCAATACATATAGAGATATTCTCTGGTTGTGAAAGTCTTTTGTCTCCATAAACTTCAGTATTACATATGTGCCTTAACTAAGATGATGTTTTCTAAATTCTGGAAACACCAAGTCAGCAAAAACAATTTGGTTGCAATATGGTATGGTTTTTCTGAAATGATCTGCTGTGTTAGTTAAAAATATCAGAATTCTGAAAATTATTTTCCATAGCCAACTACTTAATGCCAAGTGCTGTTGACAATCTTATTAAATGATACAAAGATTCCCTAAAGGTGCATTCAAGGATTCATGTTATCTGACCTCAATTGCGAGTGGCATAAATCAGACTCACACTGTAATTCATTTGCTACATATTTCAAGTTAAAGAGAATAACAACCAAAGAAATCTAAGTCAAGCACTAGGCTGATGGCAAAGTTCTAGGGTAACATGTATCCCCATAACCAGATTAGTCTCAAATCATGAAGAGCCTCACACAAACTGTATAGACTAATAAGCTATTCGCTTTTTACCTACAACACTCATAATCTCTCACTTTAAGAATTATTTTATTTAATTTTATTCATTATTATTATTTTTTTAATTCGACTGAGAGAGAGATAGACAGAGAGAAAGTTAGAAAGCAAACAGACAGGTCCAGGACTTGCACCGCTATTGGCCATGTGGGAGTCCAGCACATTAACCACCACACCACTAGCTGACTCAATTGTTCACTTTTTATATACACTTAAGAATAGCCTTGTGGGACCAGCAGTTAGCGTAATGGCTATGTCGCTGGACTCCCACGTAGTCCACCGCGGTTCGCGTCCCGGACCCGGTGGCTTAAAACTCACGCCGGGCGCGTGTGCGTGCGTGCCCAAGATCCCGAGAGGAGAATGGAGGAGAAGGGATTGCGGTGTGGCCATCCCCTCTGGGGGGTGATTTCTCGCTTTCTGTCTCTCTGTCTGTCTCTGTCTGTCTGGCGAGCGCACGCGCCCTATAGCAAAAACCTCTCCCACCAAAAAAAAGAAAAAAGAAAAAAAAAAAAAAAGAATAGCCTTATGAGGGCCAGTTTTGTGGCCTGGTGGTTAAGGCAGCCAGATCCTACATGGCCAACAGTACAGTTCAACACCCAGCCCCAGGGACTTGAAAAATATGCCAGGTGAGTGTGTGTGTGTGTGTGTGTGTGTGTGCATGTGCATGCTTTCAAACCCCAACAATGTGAGAAAATGGAAAATGAAGGATTAAGACTTGACCATGATGTGTTGTGGGGTACTTCCTCTCTCTCTCTCTCACCTCTCCTCTTTCTCTCTGGTGAGCACATATACCCTCTGACAATGAGAAATAGAGTGCCTTAAGTAAGAAAGCTCACATTTGTCTGTGTATAAGGTTCTAGAATATATTTTGATACATATTTAGTTATTAAATTACTTTTATTAATTGTAGTATGTGGATGATACAAGGTAATACCATTCATATTTTCGAAATGCCAAGTAAAGTTTTTCCCACAAATAAAACTGCTAAAGATACAACTTTCACCTTTATAATCTTCTCTCATTAGTAAAAATAAATATGCATATAAAAGTGCTAAAATCCTCATACGTAGTTACATATGAGGGAATGTGACATAAAATATAAGGAATGATTTGTCAACATTAGACTTAAATGTCTCTGCTAATGTTGATGCAGAGCTAAATCTTTTTCATAATCTGTAGGTCAAAGCCTATAATGGCTAAAGTCAAAACGATATATCAAAGTAAAATTAAAGGAACTGAGTTCAGTCAGGTTTATTACTAATACATCCAAGACTTATAGAAAATAACAGCTTTGTGAAAGCAGACTAAAACCATACTTTTGTTTTATTATGAGCTCTGTTTTAAGATTTCTCAGCTTAGAGCTAATTCATTACAACTGATTTTCATGCAAAGATATGTCTATTTTTAGATCTTCCCATCAAGCTGCATTGAGACTTCATACTGGGAAAATGATTATTAAAATAGTGTATACACACACACACACACACACACACACACACATATATATATATTTTTATAATTTTTCAAGTATAACCTAAATTTGCTAATTTTAGGTTGCTAATGGTAACTAATGTGTTTTGTCTGTGTTTACCATTCTGCCATTTAAAAGAAGAAAACGTATGCTTGCTCCCATTAAGAGAGCTGGTATGAATATAATTTTTATGGCCTTGTCCAAGGCTTTTTAGTTGGAAGGGGTGAATATCTTCAAGCATTCTCTGAATTAAAACAAACAAAAACAAAACAAAACAAATGCTGGAAAGCTGGATCAGTGGGCAAGTCCGTCTTGATGAGCTTTGGAAAAGCTGAGCATTTATCCTTGGCAACAGAAGGAAGGCCATGCCAGAGTTACCCTTTCCATGTCAAAACACAAACAGCAAGGCTAAAGCAACCAGTGCACTTTCCAATAAACACTGGCATGACTTAGTAATTGAAAGCTAAACATTATCAATTTGAACTGTTCTTCCTATTCCTTCCACAAAATGTGAAGATTAAGCTTCAACGGCAAAGATTAAAAATACGAAAAGTGCTAAGTGTTGGTGGGGATGTGGTGAAAGGGGAACTCTCTCACACTGTTGGTGGGAATGTAAACTTGTTCAGCCACTGTGGAAAACAATATGGAGGTTCCTCAAAGATCTACAAATAGAACTACCCTTTGATCCAGCAATCCCACTTCTAGGTATCTACCCAAATGACAGGAGAATGCTCAGTCAGAAAAGCGCTTGCATATCAATGTTTATTGCAGCATTATTCATTATTGCTAAGACATGGAACCAAACCAAATATCCACAAACAGACAAATGGATTGAAAAAGTGTGGCACATATACTCTATGGAATAGTACTCAGCCATAAAAACAATAAGACCCTGGCATTTGATAAAAAGTGGTTGAATATGGAAGATCTGTTGCTGAGTGAAACAAGCCAGGATATGAAAGAAAGATATTGTATGTATCTACTTAATATATATCGACTATCTCCCCTTTATGGTAGAGTTCAAAATATTGGAGGACATAAAAGCAGTAAAAATAGTTATGAATGCTGAAGACAGTGTAGAACGGGGAGTGGGGAAAGAAGAGAAGAGTATAGAGAAGGACAGCAAGAGAACAAATAAGAGAGGCATGACATTAGTGGGACACAGAAATGATTTGTTACCTGTTAATGATAACATGCATAGTATTCACAATTGGACTGGTCTGAGAAGTATTTCATTTTGGGTTAATTCTCTTTACAAGCCAAATGATATATAGTGATTGAATGTTTAAAAAAAATAATGAGAATAAATAATAATAACCTGAAAAAAATGATGAAAAGCTATTTGATGATCATGATACAGATAGCAATGTCTTTGTCTTGATTGATATGCATGGTAATTGTGCATAATAAAGAAAAGAAATTCATGTAAAGATACATGTGCTTAATGTAATATAAAAATATAATAATAAATAAATAAAAGATTAAACATCAAGGCTTAACATTAAAGAAATACATGACTATACACAAACCTGAGAGTAGATTACAAAGCATAGAAAGAAAAACACATTCTGTTTGGGAGTCAAGATGACTCATAAATAGTATATATTCATATCTTATAAGGGGCCAGCATCGTGGTTACGTTGCTGGACTCCCACATGGCAGACCATGGTTTGTGTCCCAGACCCATTGACTAAAAATTCATGCCAGGTATGTGCTTGTGCACACACGTGCATGCACATGCACGCACCTGCATTCCCCAGAGAAGAATGTAGGAGAAGTGATTGTGGCGTGACCTTTCCCCCTTGGGAGGGGTGATTTCTCACTTCCTTTCTCACTGTCTCTGTCTCTTCCCACCCCACCCCCGCCAAGCACATGTGCCCCGAGGTAAAAACCTCTAAAATAAACAAATAAATAAATAAAGACCTTACAAAAGCTTCGAATCAAAGTTAAGGATGCATAACCTCTTTCTGGTATCACTTTTCTTTCGTACTATTCTGTACATTTATTATTCACACAGAAGCTAGATAAATCCTTTTGAAAACAAAAATCAGTGCATGTTACTCCCCTGTTCTGAGATTTTTCAGGAGTTGTGTCTTTAGCTTAGAACAGTTTTAAAGACATTGTTCCTAGCAAATTAAGTCCAATTGCTTCTTTCTGTCAATGAAACAAGAGGCAGAACTGGAAAAGAAGGGAGTTTATTTCTGTAACCAGTTATAGAGATACAGTCGGTAAGTACCATCAAACTGTCCTGAAAGCTTAACATAGTCTCGGTATTTACGGTACAAGATAAACACATCACATCATTCCTCACTACAGTCAAACAGATTCAATTACTTTCTCCTGAGTAATTATCCTGATTCACGTTTTACTTCAAATACTCACACCTGGTTTCTCATCTGACCATTCCTCAACCAGATCTTCCTAAGACTCAGCACATGGTCAAATTGTTCTAGTTAAAGGTCTTTCTTGATTTTAAGTGGCTGCAGTCCTGCTAAACCTTAAGCTCGTCTGCTTCGATGTTCATGGTTTACCAAGTCATGCCCTCTGGTCTCTTCTCAGATGTTACCTCCTCAAAAAGGCTGCTCCTGGGAACCAGCAGTTAGCGTAATGGCTATGTCGCTGGACTCCCTTGTAGTCGACCACGGTTCGCGTCCTGGACCCGGTGGCTTAAAACTCATGCCGGGCACGTGTGTGCATGCATGCCCAAGATCCTGAGAGGAGAATGGAGGAGAAGGGATTGTGGCGTGGCTATCCCTCCTGGGGGGTGATTTCTCGCTTTCTGTCTCTATTTCTCTCTCTGTCTGTCTGGCGAGAGCACGCGCCCTATAGCAAAAAAAAAAAAAAAAAAAAAAAAAAAAACCTCTCCAAAAAAAAAAAGAAAAAAGGCTGCTCCTGAACACAAGAGTAAATGTTACTCTCTATCTGCTTACTATGTTTTATTTTTCTTAGTATTTTTCAATATTAGATACTTCAGTATTTGTTTACTTTCATGAAAACAAGAGCTTACCTTTCTTGGTCACTGTATTTCTAATACCCAGAAAAGAGGATAGTAAATTCTGGATAATTAACAGATATTTATTGAACAAATAAATAAATAAATAAATGGATCCTCAGATTAGTCCAGTCCAGAAACATAAAATTCACTAATGGCCAAACTTAAAGTAGAAATAGGTTCACGAACGCTTGGCATTGGGGGACAATTCAAGACTGTTTCCTGTTTATTAGATCATTTTAACCTACCAAGGAAATGAAAAGCTCTGCAAACATTTCTTTCTCCAATGATCCTTTTCCATAAGAACTTTAAATAAATAAATAAATAAATAAATAAATAAATAAATAAATAGTAGAGGGCTGGCTGGCCCCATGCACAGTGGTTAAGTGCTGTGCATAGAAACCCAGATCCCACATGGCTAACCACAATTTGAACCCTGGCCTCAGGCATTAAAAAACACGCTGGGCAACCATACACATTTACCTCAGATCTCGGCAGGATGGAGAAATAGAGGAAAAAAAAAAAAAAAAAAAAAACATTGCAGCATGACCAATGAGGGGTTCCCTGTCTCTCAAATACATACACCCTTGCAATTAAAAGAGAAAGACAAAAAAAAAAAAAAAGAACGAGAGTATGTGAAGATAAGGACTATCTCACACACAAAAAAATAATTAGCTTTGCAGTTTCTCGTTGTCATGCTTTATACTGTTTGTTTGCTTGGTTTTTATGGTCTCCTTCCCATTTCTGAACCAGTCTTCCTCTTTATGACAGAAGTAAATTTGTGATCAGTGAGTCTCTTCTCCTAAGAGTTATTTTGCATTTGGAACATGATTTCTTGCTGCAGAAAGAAAGGCTTTCTCCCTTGTCAGAGAAACTCTTGTCATAATTAGACAGCAATCTCCTTGTATGTTTCATTCTTCTCTGTATATCCTCTTGTTGTAGAATACTGCCTCATAGAGAGCCTGTGCTCAAGAAATAGGGGCTTTTGATGTTGTTGGATGAAAGATTCAAGACTTACTTGCAAGGCTACAGTTACCAGAATTAGATGAGAAGAAGGGAGAAGCTGGGAAAAGACCTTCCCACCAACACACAGGAGGGCCCTGGAATGTCATTAGGGCAAGAAACGTTGACTCTGGAAGTGTAGCATGGTGTGCAGTTTGCAGGGCTCAAGGGAATTCATTTTATCGAGTACTTCTTCCTGGGAATCAGGATTCTCTTTTTTTTTTTCTAGATTTTATTATGTTTTTTAAAATTTTAAATTTATTATTTGCATTCATTCACTGTACATTATTACAACATATAAAATAAGATTTTCCATCCAGTATACACTGTATGTTGACTCAATCAAGGATATTACCATATGTGTTATCATCAACAAATAATTTTCCATTTCTTGTTTTTTATATATTTTGCCCTTTTTCTTTTTTGGGGGATCAATCTTAATGCCTGTAAAATTGGAGCCTAGAACCTACAGGCTTGAGGATCAGGTTCATTGGGTTAGATATCTTTTAAAGGAAGCCCGAGAAAACCTCCTCATCTACAGAATACACATCATACAGAGTGGAGGAAGGCAAAGTTAGAACTGAAGAGGTATTCATGACTGTCAGGTCCAAAGATGAGGCAATCCCATATTTACAAGTGAGATGTTCAGGACAGATGACAACTGGAAAAAAATGGTAGAATATGAATTTACTGTGGTAGTAAGGTCTAAAGCAAGGAATGGGTCAGTCTTCTGAAAAGGCCAGAGAGGGACCAGCAGGTGGTAAGATGGCTAAGGTGCTGGACTTAATGTGGTCCACAGCAGTTTGAGTACCATACCCAGTGGCTTAAAACTCACGCCAGGCATGCGTGCATGTGTGCCCAAAATCCCAGGAGGAGAAGAGATTGAAGTGTAGCCATCCCCCCCCAGGGTGGTGATTTCTTGCTTTCTGTCTCCCTGTCTCTCTATGTCTCCTGTGAGAGCATGTGCCCTATAGCAAAAATACCTCTCCAAAAATATAAATAAATAAATAAGTAAGTAAGTAAGTAAGTAAGTAAGTAAGTAAGTAAATAAATAAATAAATAAATAAATAAGGCCAGTGCATAAAAGACTCAGTCACAATCCAGAGGTTAGTACCAGTTTGTCCTATCAGTTAGGAAAAATGTTGGGAAATGTGAATTGTAGAATTTCAAAACCCTGAAAACTCAGCAGTGGTCATTAACAAGTAGCAAATTGGGGATGTCTGGGGAAGAGTCTAGCTTTGAAGAGAAAATATAGACAAGAGAATCTAGAAACGTAAGTTGAGAGTTAGGGAAAGTTTCTATTAACATCAAGCGATGAAAACCCAGTAAAACTATATGGCAGGGCTGCCCAGTAGACCTTTCACAGTGGTTGGAACACCCTGTATTTGTGTTGTCCAGTACGAGAGCCATTAGCCACATATGGTTACTGAATTGTGATTACCATGACTAAGAGCTGAACATCAGCTTCAGGTTTAAGGACGGACTGGCAATATAAAGACTTAAAAGGCAGCACCAGACCACAGCTGGGGTAGGAATAGGGGCAAAGTGTTACAGGAGTGTTTGGGAGTATAGTTAATGTTCAACAATACATATGTGTGTATTCATATTAGTCTTCTTTTCTGCTTAGATTTATCTAGGAATTTGAAAAGAGCTGACTTTAGGGAAACCATTGCATGCACTTTTTGGAGGTGTGGGTAGTGGAGAGGAGAAGGAAATATGAATCTCAACACACTATACCGTGAACTCCCTCAAGACGGAAAATTTGGTTTTGTTGTTACTGTTCACTGCTGTCTTCTCAGTTCCTAGATAGTATTAGATATTTAAATAATGAATGAAAAGTCATGGCATGCAATATCCAACATTTGTGAATTGGTGGAGCTGGAGTGTGGGAATCTTTGGAGACCTTCTGTTCACCCTATAAAATCTTAGATTACTAAAGCAGGTATCAGTCATCCCTTTGGTAAACTTATTCCATGTTATTAGTGTATTTATTATAATTACTAGGGAGAAAAAGCAACTATTGCTCTGGCATTTATTGCATGGAGGAGATTGGACAATCTTAAAAGATTGGCGAAGGAGGAACTTCAAGCAAGGTTTGCTTTTGAGGAAATGTGCTTTCTTACCTTCTTCACAAAGGTATTGTGCAGATTTATAAATATTTGGTCATCACATTCTCATAAAAATGCCCATTTAACGCCCCCAGAGTCTCTCACGGAAGAGGCTTGTTTGAATGCTTGGTGGGTGTAGTACTGTCAGCAAAAATACAGACTAGCTGTGGAAAGGTCATTTGTACTTTTTGTTTCCTTTTGTGTTCATTTTTCTTTTCTAACTAAAAACAGTGGATGCTAATAAAAAGGAAAACATTTCAAAGTGGAAGTTTTAAAGAAGAAAATAAATAGCAATTTCCAATCAATCACATATAATGTATAAGGGTATGTATCGGCAAGCTGCATCTCTTTACTCCGCCGATCTACATATACTCATAAAAGAGGGCTATTCAAAAAGTTCATGGACATGTGTATTATGAGCAAACGGCATGAATTTGAAAATTTTATTGTGACAAGATGAATTCCTACTTTATTCTATTATTATTATCACTATGATTTTGCTATAGAGTGTGTGCACTTGCCGTACAGAGAGACAAACATGTACCCAGTATGTTTCTTAAGCCACCAGATCTAAGCCTCAAACCATGCAGCCATGTGAGATCCAGCCACCTTAACCAGCATACCACTGGCTAGCCCCAAATTCTGATTTTAATTCCGGTTTTCAACAGTCTTTTTGAAGTTGCTTCACATGAGCTTTTAGTATTTTGTGCTATTTTCTACAAGTGTTTTTTTGGTTTTATATGTGTGTATATAAAAAAATGTTTAAAAGTTTTGTAATCCACATTTTTACCCATTATGGTGAGAGTAAAATTTTCTCTAACATGATTTTTAGTTAATACCTAGGAGAGGGAGGTCTTCCAAAAGTTCATGCAAAATGGATATTGTGCAACCTTAGCATAGATTTAAAAACATTTTGAAGTGGGGCTGGCAGATGGTGTGGTGGTTAATGGTGCTGGACTCCCACATGGTCAACCACAGTTCAAGTCCCAGACCTGGCGGCTGGCTTTTTTGCTTTCTTCTCTCTCTCTCACTCTCTCATTTGCTCTGTCCCTCTCTGGTCAAGTATAAATAAATAAAATAAAGTTAAATAAAACAATTATTAAAAAAAATCTTTTTGAACCAATATGAATATGTACTTGAATTCAATTTTTCCATGGACATTTTGAAGTACCTTCATAACAATCCCTTATAGGAATACTCTGGATTTTGCAAATCTCTTTTAGAAATTTGGGTTGTAGTCAATTTACACTATAATAAGTTTTGATGTAATAATCATCACTTTACACAAATCTTAGCCCATATCTCCCCTTTTCTAAGTTTTAGACAGATCACTACAAGTTAAATTGGAGCAAAAGACACATTATTTATTAAAGTTTTGTTGGT
This sequence comes from Tupaia tana, assembly GCA_026018925.1. Lineage (NCBI taxonomy): Eukaryota > Metazoa > Chordata > Mammalia > Scandentia > Tupaiidae > Tupaia > Tupaia tana. Next base: position 211,538,430 of record JAKSZU010000003.1, read on the forward strand.
AAATTTTAAAAATTAAGGTCATATCCCCATTAAAAGTATACAAAACTGTTCATAATCAGGGCTGAATAGCAGTGCAATGGTAAAACGTGATGCTCTGTCGGACCAATCCACATGGGAAGGTTATGTGTTCAAGTCTGGAGACCTCTCTGAATATGTCCTGAAGGTTATGTGTTCAAGTCTGGAGACCTCTCTGAGTATGTCCTGCAGGTATGTGGGCCTGATCTGGGGCTGCCCGGGTGGATTGTGGCATTAAGACTCCATTGGGAGTGCACTTTCTCTCTTCTTTTTCTCCCACAAATGGAAAAATAAATTAACATTTAAAAAACTTCATCAAATTTATTATATTATTTAAATAAATTTCTTAAAAATCTATTTCAATGGTTGAATGAGAAATCTATATTGCCTTAATTTGCATCACTGATTCTTGTGAGGCTGTTCTTTGCAACATATTTTTTGACCTCTAAAAATTGTTCATATTCTGACCACTTCTATATTGAGGTATTTTTCAAAATTGTTTTTCAAGCTCTCTTTTTAAGCTAATATATATATATATATATATATATATATATATATATATATATATATATATTGTAATCCTGTCTTAGTTTGCCATTGGTTTCATAAATTTGTTTTTTTAACCTATAAATTTTGTATTGAATATCTAAAATAATGATCTTTAAATGATAGTTTTCATTCATTTATTTTAGTTATTTTTAGAATTAATTAAATTATACAATTAAAAATTATTCTTCTCATGATAAAATGCTGGAAAACAAGAATGAAGCAGAAACTCACCTTGACCTTTATTTATTTATTTTTTTTTATTTTGAGAGATTTTCGCTATAGGGCGCGTGCGCTCGCCAGACAGACAGAGAGAGACATAGAGACAGAAAGCGAGAAATCACCCCCAGGGGGGATAGTTACGCCACAATCCCTTCTCCTCCATTCTCCTCTCGGGATCTTGGGCATGCACGCACACGCACCCCGCGTGAGTTTTAAGCCACCGGTCCGAACCGCAGTCGACTACGTGGGAGTCCAATGACATAGCCATTACGCTAACTGCTGGTTCCCACCTTGACCTTTATTTAACCTCACTGCTATTCTCTAAAAACTCTCTGTATAACAGCTTTTTGTGTATTAGAGCAGATATTATTTAGATTTTGAATATTTACATATATACATAATAGTACTTACATTCTTTTACATTTTAACATAACTGGGATCAATAGATCTATTTTGCAACTTGTGTTTTGTTTACATGTCTTTGATATCATTTGGCTGATTTATACTTTGAAAATGTATATTCTTCCACACACATGACTATTTTTTGGAGGGTATTTTTATTTTCTATATCAGAATTTTAAACATATGGAATACACATTAGTGAATTGCATAATAAAGATGTAGCTTTTTTTTTTTTGTATACTTAACCATTTTCTCAACACTATAGAGAGATTTTTGCTGTAGGGCATGTACACATGCTGGAGAGATAGAGAAACAGACAGAAGTGAGAAATCACCTCCCGGGGGGGATGTTCACACAGCAATCCCTTCTTCTCTAGTCTCCTCTTGGGATTTTGGGCAGATACTCCTGGGATGAGTTTCAGGTTGCTTGGTCCAGGACTCAAACCACAGTCAGACATGTAGCAGTCCAGCGACATAACCACTACCCCATCTACTGGTCCCTCAATACCATATTCGAAATAATCAATTCAATCCATATTGGCGTGTCCTACTTTTTTCACCACACTTAGATTCCAATAGATTCTGTATTGTAGCTTAAGGCTAACCATAGTATATTTAATTAACATGTGTTCTGATTCTTATACCAATTCAACTATCTTTTAGTTGTAATTTTATAATTACATATCCTGGGTAATTTTTTATCGCTCACTGTTAATTTCTGTTTCAACATTATCTGTATTTTCTTCCGACTAAACTTTCAAATCACCGTTTAAGCCTCCCTATTTCTTGTCAGAAAGCAAGAAACAATCTAATTTAAATCTTGATTGAGATTATCTTAAAACTCTATTTTGATTTAGGGAGACACACATCCTTACAGTGTTTGAAATTTCCATCTGAAAACATAGTACGTACCTCATCGTGTTTTATATGCCAAGTAGTTTTGTCTCTTTGTTTAATTTCCATAAGCTCTCCACATTTCTTATCACATTGTTCCATGTGTTCTATGTTTTGTTGCATCATAAATAGCATATTTCCCATTCCATCTTCCAATTTGTTATTGCTGGTGCATTGGAAAGATTTTGATTTACTTCATAATATATTGAATCATGTTTCAGTTAATTAGCTTGTGTTTCCACAGAAGCAACTCATATATATGGATAGTTGTCTCCTCATTACCCATAGCTAGTGATCTTATTTGTGTTTCTCATGTCTTTATTCTGGTCAGTGTTTTAAAACAATGTGAGATAAGGATATTAGGTGATTTTTGTCATAATCCTTATGTAGGTGAAAATGCTTTCAGTCTCTGCCTTTAACCATAATATTATCTTTGGTGACTGAATTCATATTATGCAAGTTGGGAACATATGTCAGATTGGAAAAGTACATCTATTCATGCTCATTTTAATAACTAATTTCCTAATATGATGAAATAATCCTGGTTGATTGTCATAAATTCTTTTACTAATATGCTATTCATAAGCAATTTATTTAAAAATTTTGCAACTGTATTCATAAGTTTTATTCACTAGTTCTTATGGTTGCTACAGTTATATTAATTATGGTTTGGTTCTCAGGGTGATTTTAGCTTCATGAAATAATTTGCTGATCTTTCTGTATTTTTCTAAGTAGTGAAATATTTGACATGGCATTGGAATTACTTTTTAAAATAATAATCTAAAAGAAATCCTTAGTAAAACCATGTAGCTCTGCTAAGTCTTTGATTATATTTCATTCTTTCCAATAGGGATTAGCTATCTTTGTTTTTTAAGATGTCTTGAATCACTTTTCATCATTTAAAATTTTTCATAAAAGTACCTTTACAATCAAAATTTTCAAATTAGTTAGCATAGATTTTTACATAAATCTTTCTTATATTTTAATGAACATTCGATCTGTTCAAATATAGCTTTTTAATTTTAATACTATACATTTAGGGTTTTGCTCTTTTTCTCTTAAGTAAAATAAGTGATTTGCCTATTTCATTCATTATGTCCTTTATTACCCCATAGAAAGAGCTCTTCAATTTATATTCCACATGTCTTTTTGGAATATATCAAATCCACTAATTTAGGTTTTTTTTCCCTTCCTCTGCTGCCCTTAGGCTTGTTGTGTTATTTTATAGAAGCAAGAAGCTTAATGAGATTCACTTCTGTTAATGAATAATGAAAGCATTTAAGGCTGTACATTTGCCTCTGAGCATAGTTTTGGAGATGATCTACACATTTTTAGATAAAAATATTCTCATGGTTGGTACATTGTAACTGAAGTTCCCTACCCTCCAAGGTCCTGCCACCCCCATTATTTGATTGTATACAAGTAAAGCAGTAAAGCTGTATTTTTCTTTTCTTTTTTTTTTTTTTAACTCAGATGGTCAATGTAAGTAATTACATTACAAAAACTGCACTGTTCTTAATTTGCTTTGCTCTTTAAACTTTCATTAATGCTTTTCAGTAATGTGTCTCAGTGGCATGGAAGTCAGAGAGTCTCTTATGTTTGTTTTTCATATTTGTGTAATACTTTAGCCTTTTATTTGTGGTCTAAAAAGTCATTCTCAAAGTTACTATTTTGGGCCAGCCCATAGCACAGCAGTGAAGTGCTGTGCAGAAAGGACTGGATGCTGTAAGGTCGATCGTTGTTGGATCCTGATCCCTGAGGGCCTGGAAAACATGCTGAGTACATGTGTTCATGCCCAGGATTCTGATATTCTGATTGGATGGAGAAATGGAGGAAACTATACTTAACTAACTCTTATGGTCTGTTTATAAAACTCAATTTTTTTTTAAGAGAAAGTTTTAGCTATCTGTGCCTGCACTTGCCAGAGAGACAGAGATAGACAGAAAGTGAGAAATCACCCACCATCATCTCCTCCTATGGGGGTGGTCATGCTGCAATCCCTTCTCTTCCATTCTCCTTTGGGATCTTGGGCATGCTTGTATTATGTAGATCTGGTAACCATAATTTGCAAAAACTCATAGCTTTTTTCTTTTCTTCTTTTTGCTTTTAGATTTTTGCCACAGGGCATGTGTACTCACTGGAGGAAGACTGAGACAGAAAGAAAAGGAAAGTGAGAAATTACCTCCCTAGAGAGGACGGCCATACTGCAATCCCTTCTCTCTAGGTTTTGGGGTATCCACGCATAAGGCCCCTGGGTGTTTTTCAAGCCACTGGGTCCAGGACTCAAACTGTGCTGTTGGTCATGTGGGATCTAGTGCCTTAGCCACCATGACACTGGCTGATCCACAAAAATTCATTTCTTATATTAATTTCTAAAATTATAAGAGTTAGAAATAAAATATTTTTATGTTCATTATTTCCATGAAGTCACCTTAGTCATGATTTTAAGGTTTTAGATGTAAATCACTCATAAAGCATTTACTTTTTTTAATTGTCAAAGGCTATGTGCACTCACTGGAGAGAGACAGAGAGATAAAGAGAAAGAGAGTGAGAGGGCAAAAGCACCCCATGATGGGGTGTGGTGTACCACAATATCTTCTCCTCCATTTCTCCATTTCATCAGAATTTTGGACACTTATGCACACATTTCCAGTGTGTTTTTCAATCTGCTGTAGCCAGGATTGGAACCATCATTGGCCATATGGGATCTAGCTCCCTTAACCACTAGGCCATGGGGCCAACCGTGTATATTGTTTAAATTTCAAGAATAAGTTTAATATTAGAATTCCAATTTTCATCAAAATTTAAATAATCAGGGACCAGCAGTTAGCGTAATGGCTATGTCGCTGGACTCCCACATAGTCAACCGCGGTTCACGTCCTGGACCCGGTGACTTAAAACTCACGCCAGGCGCATGTGTGTGTGTGCCCAAGATCCCGAGAGGAGAATGGAGGAGAAGGGATTGCGGTGTGGCCATCCCCCCAGGGGGTGATTTCTCGCTTTCTGTCTCTCTCTCTCTCTGTCTGGTGAGCACATGCACCCTATAGCGAAAAACCTCTCCAAAAAAAAAAAAATTAAATAATCATAAAATGTTTTATCTCTTTTAGTTCTCAAGACTAGCCTTTTTTTTTTTTTTTTTTTTTTTTTTTTTTTTTTTTTTTTTTTTTTTTTTTTGTGAGGTTTTCGCTATAGGGCATGTGTGCTCGCCTGAAATACAGAGAGAGACGGAAAGAAAAAAAGCAAGAAATCACCCCCCCCAGAGGGGATGGCCATGCTGCAATCCTGTCTCCATTCTCCTCTTGGTATCTTGGGCATGCATGCACACCAGGTCTGGGATTCGAACTGCGGTCGACTACATGGGAGTCCAGTGACATAGCCATTATGCTAACTGCTGGTCCCTATACAAGCCTTTTTATATCTTGATTTTCTAATAGTAAGTACCTTTTGATTATTTTTAATGGATGACTGATGTTATTAGTCTTTTTTTAGTTGAAAACATGAGATCACAGGACCTCTCTTTGTATATCTAGAAACTATTTTATTGGGTATATATTCATTTGATTGGAGTCTTTCTCCATAAATTTCTATAGACATTGCTCTAGGGGCTTTTGTTTTTCTGTCTGGTGTTCTTTGTTTTGGCATTTTACCTTGGGAAGGAGACATATGAGACCAATTTAGTTTTTGTTCATTTAATTTTACATGTAGATTTTTAAGCACTTTGTTTAAAATAGGAAGATACTGTTTTTACCTGTAGACCTATTTGACCTTTTGGTTCAGGTGAATTTTTTTATCTGTTATAGGACAGGTCTTTGAAAAGTTCATGAGAAATAATTACCTACTATGATAAAAGAATATATAAATTTTGATTTTTTTTCACCCAAATAAAATCATACTTTAATTCTATCCCATAATTTAAAAAAATGCCTATTTATTTATTTTTGCCAGAGGGCACAAGCATTTGCCAAACAGAGACAGAGAGAGGGACAAGGAGAAAGCACTCCAGTGGGGAGTGTTCATACTATTATTCCTTCTCCTCCATTTCTTCATGCAGTTGAGATTGGGGCATGCACACACATGTCCAGTTTGTTTTTCAGCCACCAGATTTAGGACCCAAATCATGATCAGCCATTTGAGAGTCTTTGCTTCTCTCTGACTCCCTTTTCTCCCACATGCCACAATAAACAGTGGGCAAGGAGATGAAAGATAAGTACTTCTGCCTTCTTTCCTGTCTTTCTTTTTGGTCTCCTCAGCTCCTCTTCATTTTTTTTCTCTCATTTCCCAGGGCAATATCCCACTTACTTATTTATATGCCTATTTTTTTTTTTCATTTTCATCTAGCCAATATTTCTATGGTGGACTTTTCCTAGGCTCCCACGTTCATTTCTTTCCAAAATCAGGTAAGGAGACATGGTTGATCTGTCGTCCTTTGTTCAGGTGTACTATGCGAAAGAGGACAGCCACAGCTTCGAGTACTTCAAGGTTTTCCTAGAATGACTCCTGCTCTGCATTGTTACTAAAGAGAAAAGGGATTATGCATATTCAGCAATGCAGTGTCCCACTTTCAGATTGCAACCCACCTTCAGTCCCTCAGTCCAACTGCAGATTATATCATGTCTAGTCCCTCCTTCTACCTGTCTTCTGTCACTTTCTCTCTCTCTCTCTCTCCCCTTTCTCTTTCTTTTTTCCCATTCTCATTTTCTTTTCTTTCTTTGTGTGAGACACAGTAGCAGGAGGCACCATAACACTGTTTAACAGATGATAAGTAAAAACAGCTATTAAGTATTTACCGTGTTTGGAATCTTGGATGAACTGTGCCATATGCCCAACCTTGTCCAAGCATCACAGTGTTCTGAAATAGCTATGGTTACTGTTCACATTTATGGATGGGAAAATTGATACTCAAAGAGCTTAAGTGCCTAAGCAAGTAGGTAGTAGAGCTAGGATTTAACTTGGGTTCCTCTTTATAGACTCCCAGCTTTCGGCCACTACATTATTCCTCATAATGATTTCCTAGGGCCAGGAAAGAGCCACCATGAGGGGACGGCAAGGTATTTTAGCTGCTTAGTTTTCTGCTTAAATAGGATTCTCTGACTTTGAGCAAGAACTAGCCAGAGCAGTGAGTCAGAGACTTTTGTTCTTTTCTCTAGATGAATGTATGCTTTCATTTAGGTTACAGCCTATACACAAAAAATATTTTTTTACAGACAAATTTACTAATCCTATCATTAGTGAATATTATTCCTATATTTGGGGCTGAGTTTTCTTTTGTCCGTAAGTTCCAGAGACGTACAAGTTTTTCATAAATATCTAATTTTGTTAGTATTTTTATGAGAATTTAGAATTTATCAAGCTAGTCATTGATAGCTTGAAAGTTAAAATTTTAAATAGACATCTATCATTAAGTTTGTTTAAAAATTATTATTATTTTTTTTTTGGAGAGGTTTTTTGCTATAGGGCACGTGCGCTCGCCAGACAGACAGAGAGAGACAGAGAGACAGAAAGCGAGAAATCACCCCCCAGGGGGGATGGCCACGCCGCAATCCCTTCTCCTCCATTCTCCTCTCGGGATCTTGGGCACGCACGCACACGTGCCCGGCGTGAGTTTTAAGCTACCAGGTCCGGGACGCGAACCGCGGTCGACTACGTGGGAGTCCAGCGACATAACCATTACGCTAACTGCTGGTTCCCAAAAGTTAATATTTTAAGGCACCAACAAAAATATTAATAATCTGTGAAATAAATACATGAACTGGTTGAGCATTCCAAATCTGAAACTCTAAAATGATGCAAAAATCTGAAACTTTAGAACACCAACATGATGCCACAAGTGGAAAATGCCATCTATGACCTCATGTAATAGGTCACAGGAAAAACACAGGCACATAGCACACTGTTGTCTCAGTGTTCTTGAGGGAAAAACGACCCTCTCAGTCCCCTTCAGCTGCCATGGTTCTTTTCTATGTACATAAAGATTTCCCCAGATTGTCCACCATTTCAGGGTAATGAAATGCCACATGTGCAGGCCAGACAGATGCAAAAAGATGCTTACAGGCCAGAAAATGACTGATTCTTGTAGAATATAAATTCAAAGTCAGTGGTGATAACAAACAACCCCTGATTGCCCACATCGGTGCCTGGGATAGTTGGATCTTTGCTTTCTTCTCTTTTTTTTCTTTGTTTGTTTGTTTGTTTTTTACTTTACAGAGAGGCAGAGAGCTAGAGAAAGAGGGAAACAAAGAAAGACAGAGATAGACATTTATGGCAGGGTCTCTCTGCATGGTGATTCCTCAATCTCAGCCTTCCAGTTTGTTAGGATTACAAACATGTACAACTGCACCCCAAATATGTTTAATTCAGCCTGAGAACCTCCCAACTTAGGCCTTCCAGTCTCCCAACTGGGCCCAAGACATTTACTTTCTGATGTTAGGTTTACACAAACTTTGTTTCATGCATGAAATTATTTTAAATACTGTATAAAATTACCTTCAGGCTGTGTGTATAAGGCATATGCAAAACATAAATAAATTTTGTGTCTAGACTTAGGTCCCATCTGCAAGATATCTCATAGACAGATAGAAATATTCCAAAATTTAAAAAATGTGAAATTCAAAACACGCTGTTCCTAATCATTCCAGGTAAAACATACTCAATACACATTACATGTACGGATTGAATTAATGCAAGTTTTTATTAAGTTAAATTTGTTATATTTTAATGAAATATTAAATGATTTTATAGAGGGGACTAGAATAACATGGAAGTTCTTTTCATAAATTTAGTTGGGAAATTCTGGCGTCTAAGATGATCATACATGTCATAGGGCACTTCTTATATCCTACTTGGCTCAAGAGTTATAAATACACATGGGAAGCTGAATGAAGATTTTCAACTTCTCATCCTCTGAGTGACATTTTTATTTGAAAATGTCTCTTATTTTTAACAAGATATTCAACTTGTAAAAGTAATTCTTCAACTTTGCATCTATGCAATAGAATAACATTTTTTCCAAAGAACAAAATCTTTTATAGAAATAGCCATAAAGGAAGCTACTTGATTTATACTGGGATGAAGAATCAGCTGAATCCTAGTCCTGGAAAGTCAGTGTTTCATCCTTTGTCATGGGGTTAAAGCCAGGGCACATGCCAGCCCCTGAGCTACCTAAGAGGATACCACATCAGAAAGTGGGGCACTAGTCTTCTTATGCTCAAACTTGTGTTCAATCCCATTTAGTCTCCAGGCCAACTAATGCCCATTCCATCTTCTTCATGGTTAAATCCTAGTTTTTCTTGTTGTTGTTTATTTCTTCCATGAGAAGGAGAGAGGGAGACAGAGAGAGAAAAAAAGTAATAGAGAGACAAGCACCCTCCACAAGGTGTCATGCTGCAATCAACCAGGATCAAGAATACATGTGTACCGAAGTACACATGTACTTGGTGCCCAGGTCAATCTGGACACCCAACCTCCATCTTCCATATGGATTCAGCGTTACAGAGCAGCATGCTGCCACTCTGCCACTGTGGCTGGTCCAAGAAACTGTAGTTTTATTTCAGATAACAACATACTTATCATAGCCTATGGATTATAATTAGTCTAGATCTGGCCACATAGCATATTTCGGGCTGAGACCCATGGAGAAGTCACTGAGAGTCCTTTCTGGCAATTTTTTTCCTCAGTTCTAGCAAGAGAGGACAGACTTTATGAATATGGTTTCTCTCCTTCCTCTCCCTTCCCACAAAGTCTGGCACAGGTCCTGCCATCTTGTGTCTATGAGGAAACAAACAAACAAACAAACAAAAAACAAAACAAACAAATAAACAAAAACACCCAACAAGAAAAAAAAAAAAAAAAAACATGAGAACAAGAGCTACCAACTGAGGATAATGGAAAATAAGAACAGTAGGAGCCTTGGTTTCTACCCTGAGTAGCTAAGCCAACACCATGGTTCACACCTTAAATGTCTTACTATGTGAAAATAGCAAACCTTTATGTGCCAATTCTATTAGACTTATGTAGCAAAACAAGTTCCTAATTAGTGTGGTTCCAAAGATTTCTTCTCTATGTCTACCTTACTTTAGAACATTGGGAATGACTTCTGCCATATAATAATAAAGTATTAAAAAATAAAAAAAAATTTAGGAGAGTTGCAGCTATTTCATAACTATCCATGGAAACTTGAGCTGTTTTATAAGGAAAGCTTCTTCCTCTATTCTCATAGTCAATAATCTCTAGAATGTACATTTGATCCTCATTATCCACAGTACTTATGTTCTAGACTAGAATCTTAAAGCCCAAACACAACTCAGCCTGGTAGATTCTGTTTTCTTTATTTTACAAAAGAGAAAACAAATTTCTTTTCTTTTTTCTTTTTTTATGGAGAGGCTTTTTGCTATAGGGCGTGTGCACTCACCAGACAGATAGAGACAGAGAGACAGTAAGCGAGAAATCACTCCCCAGGGGGAATGACCATGCCGCAAACCCTTCTCCTCCATTCTCCTCTCGGAATCTTGGGCACGCACGCACACGCGCCTGGTGTGAGTTTAAGCCACCGGGTCCGGGACTCGAACTGTGGTCGACTATGTGGGAGTCCAGCGACAGCCATTACGCTAACTGCTGGTCACTTTTTTTTTTTTTTTTTTTTTTTTTTTTTTTTAGGAGAAAACAAATTTCTTAAGTTTTAACTGGCATGTGTTAAGCTGTCCCACTAAGACCTGCCTGAGTTGGATTCAAACCCTACTCACTAGACTTGGAGCAGAAACTTTTTTTCTTTTTTTAGAGACAGGTATTTTTGTTATAGGGTGTGTGCACTCACTGGAGACAGAGAGAGACAAAAAGTGAGAAGTCAGCCCCCCAGAGGGGATGGCCAAGCCACAATCCTTTCTCCTCCAGTCCCCTCTCAGGATTTTGGGCATGCATGCACATGCACCCAGTGTGAGTTTCAAGCAGCTGGGTCTAGGATTTGAAACACGGTTGACTACATGGGCATCCAACATATTAACCACTATGTCACCTGATAGTTCTGAGCAGGAATTTCTTGAACTATACTGCATTGTTCCAAAATCTCTTCATCCTCTGGTGATCTCTGTATGAGGCCTGACAAAGGAAGGCAGAGTAACTCTGTCGACCTCAGCAGGGAACTTGGCAAGTGGACAGGAGTTAAATTTCTCACTGCTCTGTGCATGGCTACGAATGTCTGCAATTCATGACTATTGAATCTAGCATTAGCATTACAAATAATTGTTAGTGAGTAGGCTAGTTGCAAATACAGAATCCCCACGTGATGAGAATTCACTGTAAGTACATTTTGTTCTTTTCTCAGTAAAATGCATCTTGTTGGCACCAGTAGGTGGCATAATGGTTATGTCGCTGGACTCCTACGTAGTTGACTGCAGTTCAAGCCCCAGACCTAGACACTTAAAAATCACAACGGGCCCATGTGCATGCCTGCTTAAAATCCAAAAAAGAGAGTGGAGGAGAAGGGATTGCAGTGTGTCCATCTCCCGAGGGGTGATTTCTCGCTTTCTGTCTCTCTGTCTCTCTGGTAAGTAAGTGCATGTGCCCTATAGCAAAAATTTTTCTCTCAAAAACAAGAAAAGAAAAAGAAAAACGCATCTTGTTATACCTGTTTTAAACACCTCTGCTGATAGCTTTTGTTATGAAAGTGTAGGCTGATTTCCAACTTCTACTTTTCTTCATGAACCGATCTGCATTTTTTTTTTTTTTTTTGGCCTATGTGCCTGGACACATGAAGACAGGTGCTCATGTAGATATACACACATGTAACCATAGAACAGACATCTCAGATCACGTTCTGCAATGCATAAACCTGCTTTTCAATTATTCATTGACCCAATACACAAAGCACTGTGTACAGGGAGGAATTGGTCTCCTCTCTACTACACTGTCAGGAAAACCAAGCATATTTGTTGCCTAGAGCGAAGGGGTCATGCAGGTAGGTAGCCATGTACATGGGCCAAGGTTCCTTTCTGGGGTGACAGAAATGTCCTAAAATCAGATTGTAGTTACGGCTGCCTTGTTCTGGAAATGTACTACAAGTTTTTGAATCATGTACTTTAAATGAGTGGATTTTATGCTATATTTAATAGACCTCAATCAATCTGTTAATAAAAACAAAGTGATGCAACCCCCCACACACACGGGCCTAAGAGTGATAGGGGGACACATCTTCCCTGGTCTGGAATTGACACTCGCTGAGGGTTCTCCAGGTACAGTTGCCATATTCTTGTGCAGCTTATTATTCAACTGTCACAAGAAAGCTGCAAAACTCTGTGTGCCGGCATGAGTTGGAAATGTCTATTAACTTGTCAGCAAATGAAAAGGGTGAAGGGTTTTCATCTCTGCAGATGAATTGGAACAGGTGCTACATGTCTCTGAGATCGCTAATTAAAACGACTCAGGACTTCTATTTATTTTACAGGCAAAGGAGTTTTACATGTGTTTGAAAACTGTATGGAAAGATAGCTTTTTAAAAAAAAAAAATCTGACTATAGAGCTGAGCTTTATTTCTGCTTTATATCATCACTTCGTGAATGAATCTCCTGCTAGGGAATTTCTCACCTTTGGATTAATATGCTGGTATGCTTTATATTCCATCTAGCCCCATTGCAAATGTCAGCTATATTTGTTACCAAGAGGATCTGAGCTCATTTGGCCACTAATGCATGCTTTTAATTTGTCCTATTTGTATTGACTCCGTGAAGTGACTGATATATTTTTAACAGACTCTTTGGAGAGTCTGAAGCTGTTGTCTTTCTAAATTCTGTGTATTTGTTTGTAGCCTAAAGAAAGGGATGTAAGGTACACAGAAAAGGAACAATTGGGTGGATTTGTATTATATATTCTTAAAAAGAGTCTGAATCTGAGCATACGAAAATCTGTATTTGAGGAACTTATGAAATTTTAAACAAGTCACAATGCCTATCCATTCCTTAGATACTTCATCTCCTCGGACCTACCTCAAATGTCACTTCTCTCACAAAGCTTCTTGAGATCTCTTTATCTGGAATCAATATTTCTTTCTTGTATGCCCCCATAGAACTGTGCACCACTAAGGTGTTAGAAAGCATGAAGGAGGAAGACTGCAGAAGGCAGCCAGTTGAGAGAGAGAGAGAGAGAGGGAGGGAGGGGGGGGGGGGGGGGAGGGAGACACTATACTATTAAGAGTGAAACTTTGCATCCTGGTGTCGGCATCAAAGATTATGGGAGACATTCCCTTTCCTACCATTTACTAACTGGGTAGTCACAAAGAAGATTCTTCAAAGTGCTTGTCCACAAAATTAGACTGATAATGGTGTTTGCCTCATTTGGTTTTGTGTGAAGGTTAAGTGGGAGATGCCAAGTAAAACACTGCATAGCATTTGGGAGGAAGTAATTATTCCAGAAAAGATGGTTGTTGATGTTATTTATTAGAAAGGCAGTGTAACAACCAAAAAAGAATCGGAAGAAGGAAAATTAGAATGAGTCCTAATTCCACCCGTTGCTAGCCTTACGTCCTGGGAAGTGTCAGTTAACTATTTGAGCATCAATTCTTCATCTATAGTGTGTGAATATTATATACCAGAATTTAACCAGGAAAATTGAACCAGAACAGAAGATAAAAGTACATGAGACTGATAGGTTCATGCACCTACCATTTGAACAGAATCCTAACCTGTTTCCTGGCTTTAAGCAAAGTTCCTTGGCATTTCTTTGATTTAAGTTAAAACTGGTTTTCTTAGTAGTAATGAGTGAACTCACCATTGAAAGTAGTTAGATTATGTAGGAAATTGTGTGATCAATGCAACGTGGGTGGGAAGGGAATGCTTTGGAAGTGATAAATCGCTGTTAGTGTTAGAAGTCACTTGGAAGAAGCTGGGTACTATAAAGGGAAAACACAACTTGTAGTCAATCAGACCTATATTTAAATTCTGACATTATCATTTACTAACTTTGTGGCCTTAGTAAATTACTTGTTCTGTGCATTCAGCTTTCTTTGTATCCATCCTCAGAGTAAATTAAACAATCTTTTAAGACCACCATTGAGTACCTAGCAGGAACCATTCTCTATCACACTTTGTTATTTATACCTAAGCCTGTCCCTGATCTCCTAGACTCAGAAACTGCACAATGCTTGGTTTTGCACATTCCAAAACCCCTCCAAGGGATCCTCACAATACTGGAAGACTTCCTTCATGGTCTTGAGTTGCTGGGTAAGGACGGACTGTAGCTCACTTTCCAGGCTTTAGACAGAAAACCGATAGGTTCTGGGATAGGTTTCCTTTGTCATACTTGAGGTTTTATACAGGAATGAAATAAATCAACAAATACAAAAGGGCTCTGACAATTTCCCAGCCCTTTAATATAAAGTTGTTTTATTGTACAATGGCTGTTTCTATGTCAGAGGTGAGGTCACTCCTGTCTGTTATCTGGCTTGCCCTGAGCTTTTCTTTAGACCCGTGCCACTGGAGTTACACAAGATATCATACACAGAATTCCCTCGCTGTGTACATCAGGCAGGAACAAGCAATCTTCTTCGTCCTATGGCAGGCCATCTCAAAGATAGAATCCATCCGGCATCCCCTCTGGCTTGCTCCGGTGCAGCTACCAGACTGCCAATTTTCAGAGGTCTTGAGCTTAAGATGACCCCAGTGGCTGAGCAGTGATGAAAAGTATGAAGTCAAGCCTTGCCTGAAATATTTCCTACCTGGCCAGCTACATTCTCTCCTGAAGCTTGCCTGCACTTAGCAGTTTAGGAAGCAGTGTGGCATGTGGAAAGGGAGATTATAGGACTTAGAACCTGGTTTCAAATGGAGGAATAAGGAAAAGATGTGAATTATACGTCAATCAGAAAAATATTAGGTCGTCGGGAATGTCATGATGTATTGTTTCATGTTTTTCTACATAAAAATGTGTCATGATTTTTCCAACGACCCAATATTTAGTTTCTCTACATAATTGTCATGACAACAAGCAGAAACTGAGAGGTCTTAACTGACAACGGAATATTTTTAGGCCCAACACAAAGTAGCCACTGGTGGCTTTCTACAGGTAGCTCTGCAAAACCAAAGATCACATGTATTGGCCTTGTTGACAGGTGTCCCAGGGTTACTCATTTTTCTGGAGCCGTGTTCATGCTACATCTGCCAGTTACACATAGCACTAGCCCCTAATGCTCAGCTAAAATGGAAAACAAGTGGGAGAACCATTAACAAAGCAGAAACTGTTTAATGGCAGTGTGTCCTTGGGCCCACACCTTGATCTCAGCTCATTTGACCACTGACCATTGTTAATAGACCTGAACAATGGATTGAGTGTCAACAAGGTAAGAAAAGGAAGTAAAAAAGAAAACAAGCAAAGACAAAAATCAAGAAAAACTGCTAAACTAGGTAATAGGTAGGAAACGTACAATCAATTCAAACTCCCTTTAGGGAGATGGAGACCCGTGCCTTTTCAAAGTCTTGCTTGTACGTGCCCATAGAAAGCAAGATGAAAAATATCCCCTGCTTATCTTTTTTGAGCAGGTGGGCAGGCCCGGGGAGGATCGACATTAAACATTAATTTCCTCACCTTCTGGCTTTCCTATTCTGTGTCTTCTCCTTGCTCTCCCTCTCAAGGCAGAATGAATCTGGAGCCAGAGCAGCACTGGGGAAAGACAAAAGAGTTTCTGCAGCTTGTGGCTTACCCCATCCAGGGGAGCAGCACAGACTTCAGGTGCTTGGGAAGCCATCTGTAGCTCTTGAGGCAATGGAACTGGGCTGAGGAAGCAGTGCTTTCTGGCCTCTCAGCTTCCAGCTGGAAAGACCACTGAGGAAGCCGCTCTCAAAGCACTTTTGCAAAATTGCCTCCATCCATCCCATCTGGTGTTTTCTAGTGATGGAGAGCTGCTTGGATTGTCCCAGAAACAAAGGCTGCCAGAGTTCCCTCCAGAGAGATACAGAGATGGGGAAGAGGAGCGGGGGCTTGCGTTTTTGCAGGTGAATCACAGAATGTTAGCCTCACATCTGTCATGCACAGGCAGCCTGAGCTCAGGACACAGGTTTGAGACCTAGGGGGCATGGGGAGAGATGGTCCTGGGTATGCCAGGAGCAGAGGGCTTGCAACACACAGAGCTGCTTTTGAAGTATGCAAACCAGAGACCAAATTCTACTGGATAGAATTACAAAACAAAACACAGACACTTTCAGCTAAAAACTTGGATGTAGTAGGGCTGAGATGAAATAGAAATCTCAAAGGTGTACAAAAAAGAAAGTGGGATAATGCCCTGGAGAATGTGAGAGAGAAATGAAGAGGAGCTGAAGAAAGAGAAAGGAAAGTGAGCAAAGAAGGGAGAGGTGCTCACCCTTCATCTCCCTGCCCACTGTTTAGGAAGGCACGTGAGAGAACAAAGGGGCCGTGTGCTCTTTGTGTGTTTTTTCATTATTTTTTTCAGCGTTTCGATTGAACCAAAGCCTCTGTGTGGCACACTGACAATGCCCTTTCCCCTCGTTTTATCTGGCCTGTTCTCTCGACTTGTCATTATTTCTCAGGCCTCATGTGCTGGGTCCCTTTCATCTTTTCTCAGAAATGATTATCTTCAGACCTGTGATATGAAAAGCTATGACATAACACATAACATCCAAGCCCTTTCCAATGGAACTCCTTAAAAAATTCATTTTCATACTGGACAGGGACTTTCTGGATTAATGTTTATTGCATTTTATCACAAGATGAGTAGGAAGGCATATACCCAGGGGCTCTTCCTTACCTGTGGGACCCAGTAGAAAAGCAGGAGAGAGAAATCCGAGTGAGAAATATGAAATTATCATAAAACCTGGTCTATGCATTTTTAGGGAATAAACATCCATGTTTCTTTTTAGTAAATTATTTAGGTATAACCTACTTCTAACAACTTGAGATGTCTTACAAAAAAAAGACTTTGTTCAGTGATAAGTACAGATCATTACAATAACAAAGAGGAGAAGGAAATAAATACCAAAAATCTGAACTATTTTAGTTTAAAAAAAAAAAAAAAAGGCACTATTTAGCTTCCTGGTAGCCAAAGCAAAAATATTATGAAGGTTTAATTATTGACTGTTGAGAAAAAGCTATCAATAGGGTTCACTGAGGGAGACACATTTTGTTTTAGAAATGAATGATAAAATATACTTCAATATATTTAGATATTTCAGCATTAAAAGATTAAAAGTGAACAAAGTCATGGAAATTCTTTCTGTGGGTGGCTCTGAGAACCACCCTAAATCTTTAAATGTATGTTTGAACCTTCTGCAAAAATTTCTAAAGAACAAAGGTGTCCAGTTGGGGCAAATTCTATCTCAGAATTAGCATGGGGAGGGGTTTTGAAAACAAACCTGCTCTTCCTCTACCCCAGAACATTTTGATTGAAAGAGTGTAATTACAAGGAATTATTGCTCGGGAATACAATTGAACCAAACTTCAGCGTTACGTGTCTCTCCCTAGTAGGGACATGTCGGTCTCAGCAACAGGCAGAAATGGAGAAAGGTGGCAGCTGCTAGAGACAGCCTACCTGTTCTCACACTGCTCAGGCAGAATCTGTAGGCTGTTGTACGATGCTGACTTTCTCAGATTGCTTTCCAAAGTAATCCATACTGTGTGTTCACGCCATCTCACTAAGGTGTGCAGTCTTCTAGTTCCCTTATTACCCCCACCACTATAAATATTTTTTCTGAGGTGTACATTTCTAGCTTGACTTACGATGTCTTATTCCAAAGAATCAAAAACTCGAAAGCGTTTCTTCTTTCTTTAAATGATTCTTCGATGTGTGTCTTCTTCCTTCTCGTGATTTGAGTGGGGGATTTGCGATGCTCTGTTCCATCTCTGCAAGGTTTCAGTAAAGCTCTGACAACCTAATCCCGGGATGCAGAATCCATGAATGAAGTCTATGGCAACAGGCGTTCAGGCCAATGTAATAATGATTGCCATTTGTTGATATTTACTAGGGACCAAGGATATATCATTTCACCAATGGTCACTATGAAATCAATCTCATTATGTTTTTTTTTTTTTTTTTTTTTTTATTGTGTTACAATGAATAAACACCCTGAGGAGAGGGAAGTAATGTTTTCATGTATCATGTAACCAAGTGAATGACAGAGTACTCTTTCAGGCAAAGATTTGTCTCAAAATCTGTTCCCCAAACCACTGCACTACCCATGATTCAGGCTCCCAGGAGCAGTTCTGAGTCAGTCACAGATCTCTTCAGCAATTATTAGTCTGAACTCAGATAATCACATATATTCCTATTGAGAGTCATGGTCCACTCTTTATTTTTTTTTTTTAATTTAACTTTATTTACTTATTTTAATTTGACCAGAGAGGGACAGAGCAAGAGAGAGAAAGTGAGAAAGCAAGCCGCCAGGCCCAGGACATGTGGGAGTCCAGTGCCACGCTACCTTCTGGCCCCAAAAGAATCATGGTCCTCAGGACCAGCAGTTAGCATAATGGCTATGTCGCTGGACTCCCACGTAGTCGACCGCGGTTCGCGTCCCGGACCCAGTGGCTTAAACTCATGCTGGGCGTGTGTGCGTGCGTGCCCAAGATCCCAAGAAGAGAAAGGAGGAGAAGGGATTACGATGTGGCCATGCCCCCGGGGGGTGATTTCTTGCTTTCTATCTCTCTGTCTCTCTCTGTCTGTCTGGCGAGCACACACACCCTATAGCAAAAAACCTCTCCAAAAAAAAAAAAGGACAAAAAAAAATAAAAAAAGAATCATGGTCCATTCTATTCCCATCAGGATTTCATGCCAGATAGCACCTTCTTTGGCAAAAACTTAAAGCAAAACCAAAGGAATAGCTGAATGTGAGGCCATATTCCAGTCATCAAAGGAAATCACAAGTTCATTTCTCATTAATAGTATCCATAGTTTGACTATCATTTTGCTTCTGGAGAAGCATGGACCTGGAGCTTTGTTCTAACCCTGCCCTACCACTTACCAGCTTTGTGACTTTGCCCAAGTGACTTAATAATAATAGCTTAATAATAGCTCTGTGTCTCAGTTTCCTCCTATTTTTTTTTTTTTTTTTTTTTAGAGAGAGAATTTTTTTTATAAGATGTGTGTGCTCGCCAGAGAGACAGAAAGCAAGAAATCACTCTCTAGGGGGCATGACCATGCTGCCATCCCTTCTCTCCTCCATTCTCCTTTTGGGATTTTGGGCATGTATGCACATGCACTTAGCATGCATTTAAAGCTGCTGTGTCCAGGACTCGAACCTTAGTCAACCATGTGGGAGTTCAGCAGCATAACCATTAAACTATTACATGATCCCCAGTGTCCTTTTCTATGAAAAGATGATGATAATAGTGCCTACCTTAGAAGGTTCCTATGAAGACTGAATGTGCCCTGTAGGTGAAGATTCAGACAATACTCAGCACAGAGCAAGCATTCCATAAACTAAAATTATAGTTACTTTAAATGTAAATGAATCTATTTTTCACCTTCTTTCACTCATTGTGTTTTTTTTTTTTTTTTTTCTCTAAAACATACATTTTAGGGCAGACCAGTGAGTCCAGCAATATTTGGGGAGACATTAAAGATGGCCTCCCTTTCAGGGGTCACAAAATGAAGTCTTTTCCTAACTACAAAGCAGAAGTCTATCTTTGCACTTCTCCCCCAAGCACTGCTATACCTTCTGGCTCATAACTCTGCATCTAAATGATGGAAACTTTCTTTCTGGCTCACTCTCTTTTCTCTCCCTCTCTCAAACAAACACACATAATTTTTTAAGACTTTTTTTTTTTTCATATTACAGTCTCCTTTTTTATGTTTCCCAATTTTAAATTTAAAAGACTACCTATGCTGGGAATTGTTCCGTGATGTTGATTTATGAGACTTATGCAAAAAGGGACAGTCTTACTGATGCAAGTGTCTATTTGGCAAGGCAGCAGTGATTTATAAAAAGACAGGCTGGTGACACTCATATAAAGGCAGCTTTCATGTGGCAACTGTAAAAGCAAAAATAAAATCTCCTCCCAGGTGAATGACAAACGCTTTTGTTATTTTAAGATGAGTATAACTGCCACCCTAGCTTCAGCTCAAAGTCCACTCTATGGAGAGTATGCCATCTCAGAAGGGGAACCAAAGGTGTGCTCACTGTTCTGTTCTTATTCTTGAAGCTCAGTGTCACATAAAGTTGGCCGATCTTTTTCTAATCACTGGTTTACGAGTCTGTCATCCAGAACTTAACCTAAGCTTTGTTAAAGCTCTATATGTTTTGTAGATTTTTCTACCTAGATGACCCACTGGGGAAATGATATACATCATCAAGCTTCTTTTATTTGTGATAGAAAAATGTATCTGACATCTTGTAAGATGTGTTAGATAAAAACTAGACATGGGAAACTAGACTGCACTTATTAGATTTTTTATTATTATTATCTAATCCCCTAGCTTCAATCATTATTGATCTGGTTTCATATTGAAGTTCTTTATTCTTCTTTCAAACCAGCTATCATATCACAGTAGTCTTCCCTTCTTGAGACTCAGTGTAGTACTCTACAGACAGGAGGCCAGCAATGTCTCTAGGTCTTCCCCAGATAATGCCTGAGCTGTCAGACAGGATGGCTACAGCAACAAATTGATCAAATGCTGTCTGCAGCGAATTACCATGGCCTTTCCATAGCTACAGAGTATCACACATACTGAATGGAAGTGCACTGCACAACTCTTTCTATCTGTCTCATCAGTTAAAAAATGTATTCTTTCATTTCCCCCCTGTATTTGGCATGGTAGGCTTGGTTACACCCACAGTCCCCATGGCATACATCACAAAGGTTATCTCTTGCACATGCTGTGTGTTTACAGTGGGTCAGTGGCAGCTGCTCTGTCCCACGTAGTCTTCACTCACAGGAACATATTAGTGGACTAGCCTTTCTCTTGACTTGCTAGTTTTGTGACAAGAAAAGGGATCTTGACAAATTATAAAAATATCTGCTGAGAAGTAAAACACATCACTCCGCTCACATTTCTTTAGCCTAAACAAGGAGGAACACTATTGGGAGGGAAAATGGAATGTTTCCTGTGACAGAAAACTTTAACTTTTGAAAGATGATTTTTTAGACTTGGTTGGAAACTCAAAGAAGTAGGAGTAAGGTGGCCACTGCGGCATCCTAAAACTGGTCTTCGGGGAGAAACTAGAAAGTATAAAGGCATGAAGAATAACTGTGGATACTACAGACAATGTGGGAGGATGTTGGGAGGGGGAGGGGACAAGGGAGGGAATCAAGGGGAAAAAGAAAGAAGCAAAACACTTAAGGGACACAAAAATGGAAAAATATCTGTTGATAATATGTATGGTAATGTCTTTGAGCCAATATATAGTGTATTCGTGATAGGAAAATTCATTTGGTATGCTGCAAAGATACACAGTGATTGAAAGTTAAAAAATAATAAAAGCACTAAAGAAAAATGTATATATAATGTAAGACACACACACACACACACAAAGATGTGTCTGTGTGAGAGACTGATCTGAGAAAACTACTTTTCAATGAAAATTAACAGTAGAAGTTTGTATAAAGAAAGAAGAAAACAATAGTACCCATTTAACACCTCTTCATTAGGCGTATAGGTCAGGAATTTTGGCAGAAAAAGAAAGAGATACTGACTTGTTCAAATAGTTAGATCCTTTGAGAATCTTCACAGAATGGCTTTGGTAGGGGTGTCAGGCATCAATAAAATCAAAGAGCTTGAGCTCTGCTTGAAATCAACACTTCCCAGGCTGGAGCTCAGAAAAGAACAGGATACTGTCCCTCCTGAGAAGAAAACTGCCCTCCATGGTGGGTGAGGGATGTGACTGTGAGAGAGACTCATGGGGGGAACATGGTTTGCAGTAAACAGAAACCCTGGGAATTTCCGCACAGAATTGAAATGTCCCTTCCTTCCAAAAAGTAAAAGCAAGAGCTAAGAGGAGCTGAACATGAGTTGCAGAGAACACTAAGAAATGGAAAAGTATAGAAAATGTTATATCTTCACTCTATGTGCACCGAATGTCTGCACTCTACAGCAGAAATGTAAAGATCTGAAGATATGATAATAGAGAGGGTAAGTATAGCAAGCAGAAACTGTAAGGGAGGGGTGTGGGGGGTGGGAGGTGGGTGTTAAAGGGTGAGTAGGAGGGGCGAAGGGAAGAAATATTTTAGAAACAAAGGAATATAACATTCTCTGTTAAAAAAAAAACTCTGTTAAGTTTACTTTATAGAAGTTAAAAATAAATAAATGAGAAAAAGAAAGTTTAGGCACTGAAGTTGAGGAAAGAAAAGAAGATTTTGATTAGAGTCAGAGAAGTAGACAGAACAAAACCAGGAGAACTGACAGCAAGTAAGGGACCAAGGTGAAGGAGAATATATTTTACACCAATAAAGCTCAGTAGTGTTAAAAGGGGCTTATGAGAAGTGGTAAGATTAGCAGCATTAATTTTGCAATTCAACAAACATTTTCTCAAATCCTTCTATGGCAGGCTCTGTGCCAGGTACTGGGGACAGAAAGTTGAATAAGGCACAGTCCCACCTCCAGAAGCCTGTATTCTAGTTCAGGGTGATAATTAACAAACAGGCAATTAAATACTATGTGATTAAATACAAAGAGAACTAGATTCAGGTGGTAACAGAACACAGGAGAGTGGCCTTGATACCAAATGGAGAAAGAAGTAGTGGAGGAAGACTAGGAAAGATTTTTCTGGGATGCTAATGCTTGAGTTTTATATAGAATAACTAGGGGGCACACATGGCCAAGTGGTTAAGAGATCCCACATGATTGCCAGGGATCAAATACCAGCCTCAGAAGCTTGAAAAACACTTTGGCTGTTTGTGCATGCATGCCCAAGATCCCAATGGACTGGAGAAAGAGAGGAGAAAGGATTGTGGCATGACCACTCCCCACTTGGGGGTATTTTCTCCCTCTTGCCTCTTCCCCCTTTTTTCTCTCTGTCTTTCCATGTCTCTCTTGTGTACCCATGAGCCCTCTGGAAAACTTCTTTCAAAGAAGCAGAAGAATTAGGACTTAACTAGATGAGGGAAAGTTGGAAATGATGTACATAGCAGAATAAAGAGGTGATACAAGTGCAGAGAACAACAGAGTCATGAAATGGAAGGCTGTATTCTGGAAACTCACCTCAAGATATTTTGGGTGCTTGAAGCTGATGGAATGAGTGGGGCAGTAACAGCAATATATTCAAGTGAGACATATGGACCAAGGTCTTGGTGTCAATACTGCCACTAGTCATTTGGAAGTTGAGCTGAGACTTATTTTCTCTGGCCCTCTGTTCTACTCCATTCTGTTGTTAATAACAGAAAGTACCTAAATCTAGATCATTTTTAGAAATAGAGGTTTATTTAACTCATGCTTTAGGGGTCTAAGGTCAAGGAGCTATGGCTTCTTGGTGGATAATGTGGCTCAGGGCATCACTCGGTGAGAAAGCAGAAGTGTTTATATGTGTGCCCATGTATGTCTGCTCTGGACACATTCCCTCATCTTATAAACCTGCCAATGTTCAGGTAGGGGAGGCACCATGATAAATTTATCCAATCCTAATCACCTCTCAAAGGTTTCATCTCTTAATCCACATAGTTGGGTTGTTTCCACCCTCTTAATACCTCCCTAACAGCTCACCAAATTTTAACACATAGGGCACACATTCAAAACATAGCAGGTCTGTTTTCTTTCTAATCAAAATAATGATGTTGAATTAATAACGTCTAAGACTCATTTAACACCTGACATTGTAAAATGTCTGAGAGTTATTGGAGGAGAACTAGAGATCTGGCACACTGTTTTAATCAGCCGTGAGAGCAAAGGGATTAGAAAGGAGACATGCTATGTCCTGAAGAAAGAAGAAACTCAAAGTTTGCTCCGGTCATGTCGCTCCTTCTGTTCCCTAACTTCTACACACTCAGCATTGCTTCTATTCCTTTCCTGGAAGGATTGTGACTGGGAGATTATTAGCACCTGGAAAAGGTGCTTTTTCAGTGACAGGCCACTTTAAGGTTTGAAAAATGCTTCTTCAGACTATGCCAAAATCTCATAGATGATGAGGGAAAGCCAATGCCGCACCTGAAGCTGTCCCGCAAGTGAGTGAGGGATTTGACCACATAAAGGCCTGACTGCAGAAAACAGAAGCAATAGGCATTTATTTTCACACTGGAAGCTGAAGCATGCAGGTGAGCCTGAGTGAACATGGATCAGAGAGAGAGAGAAGAGGAGAACACACTTATAACTGGAAAAAGAAAGTAGGTTTACACTGTGAGGCTGAGGAAAGAAGAGACGCCATCAGGGTAAGGGTAGCAGAGAGAATAAAGCCTAGAGACAAACTGGTGGATGGTTAGGAAGCAAGGTGAAGGAGGATGTATTTTTCACCCATAAAGTTCAGTAGTGCTTTTAGAATTGCAAATATGCATTTAAATTTAATAATACAATTATGGTATATTAAATGTCAAATGACTGTTAGAGAAAAGCACTTAAAATTAATACATATGTATGAGATAAATCCTGTCTGGTTGTCAAGGTCTGAATTCAAAGTTATATAAGCCAGGCTTTTGCACTGAATTTTGTTACATCTTAAGGTTGCAAAGATCTATGAATTTCACTGGTATTTAACAAAGAAGCATGAGCAAAGCTTAGTTAGCAGAGAAAGAAGGTGGGGAGTCTGGGCAGTGAGCAACAAAGCCCAAGTGTTACTAAAGTCCAAACTCAAAGTGAAGGCTAGTGTGGTCTTCGTCACTGTTCTCATCATTGCCAGCATCATGGTCATCATTATTGATAGAATGGCCGTTGAGGGACCCTAGTTTGGTTCTGTGTTATCGAGAAGTCCTTCTTTCTTTTTCTCCTTCATATTATACCTGCTTATATCTTACCTTTACATCTTTTAATGAAAAAAAAAACTATGTGTGTGTGTGTGTGTGTGTGTGTGTACATTATATATATATATATATATATATATATATATATATATATATGTGTGTATATATATATATATATATATATATATCATACATTGTAGGGTTTTTTAAATATATCTGTAAAATCTTTTGTAAAATTTATTTTAATTTATCATACACATTCAAACAGTATATATCACTTAGCTTGTAAAGTGAATTTACTCAACATGAATACACCTCACACCAATCCAGTTGAGGATACTATATACGTTATCATCAAGAGACATGTTTTAAGATATGCCATATGTGGGACCAGCAGTTAGCGTAATGGCTATGTCGCTGGACTCCCACGTAGTCGACTGCGGTTCGAGTCCTGGACTTGGTGGCTTGAACTCACGCCGGGCGCGTGTGCGGGTATGCCCAAGATCCTGAGAGGAGAATGGAGGAGAAGGGATTGCGGCGTGGCCATCCCCCCTGGGGGGTGACTTCTAGTTTTCTGTCTCTCTGTCTCTCTCTGTCTTTCTGGCGAGCGCACAAACAGTATAGCAAAAACCTCTCTCAAAAAAAAAAAAAAAAAAAAAAAAAACGATATACCATAAGTATACAAAAAAAATAGTGAAAGTTATTGTCGCCACCTATCCCCCCCACACACACACACTGATTTACTTTACAAAAGTAACTACTTTGTGTTGTTCCCAATGTTTTCCTTCATGGAAATATTTCATTTTTTAAAGTTCATTTAGTTTTTCCTTCTAAGAAACCCTCAACAGAGCTTTCATACTACAAACTACCTCCAGTCCCAGACAGCGGAAATCACAGCATGTAGAGGGTGTTTCTGGGATACAAACCCAGGACCTTTCCATGAGTGTCCAGTTGTGTTATTACAGCACAACTGTCTGGCCCCCTAAAGATATATTTTCTTAAAACATGTACACTGCTTCGAGAGGGGCAGTCATTTGATTAAGGAGCAAGCAATGGACAGACTCAACACTTAGGCTACACATACATGATTCTAGGAAAAAATGAGCTCTGAGGAAGAGTTGCCATTTCCTCAGGCTTGGGGTCAAATATCTTAAAAATCTCTGCTTTCTATATGCCGAGGGCAAACTTGTGATTAAACACAGGGGGCTGCTAGCTGGGGTGGCACAACTCTGTAATGCTGGATCCTTGGGGAAGACTGAGGGGATCCAGATCAACCTTTATAAGTGGGTGGGTGCAAACGTACCTGTGATCCTACTGGCTGGAAGGCAGGGAGGGGATAATGAATGATGTGGGACCCTGCTGAGGGTGGCCCCCTCTCTCTCTCTTTCCCTCTCTCTCATGAAATATATATATATATATATATATATATATATATATATATAAATATACACACACATATATGTGTGTGTGTGTGTGTGTGTATATGTATATACATACATATATACATTATATATATATATATTTTTTTTTTTTAAAGAAGCAGTGGTAAGAGGAAACATTTTTACCTTATGAAAAACAAATAGCCACACTGGGCTGAACAAATGCATCTACCTTAGCTCTGTCCTGAAATGTCAACAGTAACAGAAAATAAGTTTTTCAAAAGGCATAAACCCACAAAGACAAAAAGTGACAAAACAGCAGTAACAGAATTTTACACACTGGAATGCAGATCGACAGGGATAAGTGACTTGCATATGGAATATACATCAAATCTAAGCCAGTAGCGGGGGACATCCAGAGGCAGGCCGATTTATACTAGAGACTCCCAGTAAAACTGAACATTTAGGTACTAGCTAGTTATAACAATCGGTAAGCATGTGTATGTTTAAATAGCAACACTAGATGAAAGTGTTGAGGGATTTATTGCTGTGGTAGCAGAATCAACTAAAAGAATCACAGAATTAGCAGTTCCCCAAATACAGCCTGCCATAGCACTCTGATAGGATGTTCACTAAACATCACTTTACACTCCAAGGTTCAGTCAGCATCTCAGTGCTTTACTTGGAAATGTGACTGAAAAGTCAAAGATAACAAGGTATTTGTAAAAACCTCTTTGGAAAAAAAAAAAATGGCTAGGGACCTCTTATCATCTGGTCTAATGTTTCCCTGAAGGAGGCATCCAAAAAATAAGACATGTAGCTTCTTCCCCTATTTGTTTTTCTTTTAGCAGTGCCTCCTGAAGATAACTAGGTTGTAATTGAGACAATGGGAGTAATTGGAGGGTAATATTCACTGGTCCTCATTTACAATTTGAGATACCTAGTCTATTAGATTTGCTAACCACTGGGCTAGTAGTGGTTAAGGGAACGAGAGTCCACACAGCTGACTGTGAGGTTCAAGTCCCAGCCTCAGTGGCTTGAAAAATATGCCAGAGTGCATGTGCATGCATATCCCAAACCAGAGGATGGAGAAATAGAAAAGAGATTGTAGTGTGAACATCTCTTACTGGGGAATGCTTCTCTCTCTCTCTGTCTCTTTCTCTCTGTATTTCTCTCTGACAAATGAATGTGGATTTAAAAAAAAAAAAAAAAAAAAGGAAGAAATCAACAGTCACTGAAAAATCCCTCTTCCTTTCTTTTCTTTTTTCTCCACTAATGATCTGTACTTAAGACAAATTAACACTTCAGGTGAAAGTGAAAAAACTGCATGAGGACTCAAAAGTATAGACTGTGAGGGGGTCAGGCAGTGTTAGAAAATCCTTTCGGCTGAAGATGTAAATTCCTGTGCACTTTGGTCTGTTGTTCATTTTATTAAATATTATACTGATGTCTATGTATCTGCTCCCTATGCCTTGTTTTTTTATTACATCTGAATTTATAGAAAAGGAAAGTAATAATTTATATTATCTTTCTAAAGCTCCCTAATTTCTAAGGCTAAAGAACATAAAAGAACTTAGAGAAAACCAAAAACATTTAGAAAGTAAAGAATAAAGTACAAAATGACCACTATCACCAAGACAAAACAAATATACATTTATATATACATTATATATTATATATTATATTTATTTTATGTTTGTGTGTATGTGTGTGTGTGTATGTGATGCTGGATCCATGGAACAGATTTACGTGTGTGTGTGTGTGTGTGTGTATGTGTGTGTGTGTGTCTGTGTGTGTGTGTGTTTAATAACCTCAGGGAGTAAAGATAAGATATGCATATGAGGACATTTAACATTCAGGAAAAGGTATTAATATATGCACTTTGAAATAAAAAATATGAGAACAGAAATTTTAAAAGTGAGTATTTTTTAAGACAATGCTAAAACTATGTAATAAAAGACAAAGTGGGGGCAGACAGAGGAGCCATAAACACAATGCTCTGCAAATCAGTCCCACATAGGAAAGGTTCCTGGTTCAAGGCCAAAGACCTCCCTGCGGACACTGGCCATGCACTTGTTTGTGATCCTGAACAGGCTGAAAAGCAGGGGCTGGATTGCAACCTCAAGGCTCTGCTGGCAGTGCTGTCTGTCTCTTTATCTTACTCTCTGCTTCTTTCACTCAAATAAATAAACCTTAAAAAGACAAATTGTCAGGTAATAAAGAAAAAGGACAAAAATACTAGAGGATTCATTTAGAATGTACAGAAAGGAAGAACATAAAATAGAGAGGAAATGAAGGAAATAAATCAAGAAAAATATTTGAACCTAAGGAATATTAAGTTCTATATTAAAAATACTTGGGGCCGGCAGACGGCGTGAAGGTTACAGCAGCTGGATCCCACATGATTGACTTTGCAGTTTGAATCCTGGACCCAGCAACTTGAAAATCATGCTGGATGAACTCAAGTGCCTTATGCAAAAAAAAAAATGATGAACCCAATTAAAAGACTGGAAAATGAGCTGAACAAAAATCTCTCTAAGGAAGACATACGAACAGCCAAAAAGCATATGAGGAAATGCTCAACATCCCTCATCATAAGGGAGATGCAGATAAAAACCACAATGAGATACCACCTAACTCCTATCAGAATGGCAAAGATGAAGAATATAAAAAGTGATAAGTGTTGGTGGGGATGTGGTGAAAAGGGAACCCTACTACACTGTTGGTGGGAATGTAAACTAGTTCAACCACTGTGGAGAACAATATGGAGGTTCCTCAAAGATCTACAAATAGAACTACCATGTGATCCAGCAATCCCACTTCTGGGTATTTACCCAAAAGACAGGAGAACGCTCAGTCAGAAAAGTGCTTGCACATCAATGTTTATTGCAGCATTATTCACAATTGCCAAGACATGGAACCAACCTAAATGTCCACAAACTGATGAATGGATTGGAAAAGTGTGGTAACTCTATGGAATACTACTCAGCCATAAAAAATAACAAGACCCTGGCATTTGATAGAAAGTGGTCAGATATGGAGGATATATTGCTGAGTGAAGTAAGCCAGGCTATGAAAGAAAGATATTGTATGTATCCACTCAATATATACTGACTATCTGCACTCTATGGTAGAGAGCGAAAAATTGGAGGACATAAAAGCAGTGAAGGTACTTAATGAGAATAGGACAGTGTGAATGGGGGGAATGAGGAGAAGAGGATAGAGAAAGATAGCAAGAGAACAATAGAGAGGCAGGATGTTAGTGAGAAACAGATATGGCTTATTACCTGTTGATGATGACATGTATAGTATTCTCAACTGGATTGGTCTGAGAAGTATTTCATGATGGGTAAAGTCTTTTTACAAGCAAAATGAGAAATAGTGATTGACTGCTTTAAAAAATAATTAGAATAATAATAATGATTGGAAAAAACATAGAAAAGATATTGAATGATAAAGTGGGGAGATTAATGTCTCTGTATTGACTGACATGCATGGCATTCCCTTTTGAAAAAGCAATGTAATACACTGTAAAATTATATGTAACCCAATGTAATATAAAGAAGATTAGGATGATAATTTAAAAAAAAATCATGTTGGATGCACGTATGCATGCCCAAAACCCCAAGAGGAGAATAGAATTGGCTATTACATAATAGCCAATCCCCGGGAAGTGAAAGTGATTAGTCACTTTCTCACTTTCTCTCTCTCTCTCTCTCTCTCTCTCTCTCTCTCTCTCTCTCCTGCAAATGTACACACCTTTAGCAAACTAACAACAACAACAAAACAATAAGCTTTTCAGTAATTATTACAGAGAATACAATTTTAAAAAGATACAATTCAAAACTCTCTAACCTTCTGTAGCACTATTAAGCTATGTGGGATCACTTTGCTCTTACACAACAATTAGATTCTGGATCCTGCAGATGCCCCTGTTTATTCTGGCTTCTGTTGTCAATGAACCCACCACCCTAATGGATGGGTAGCTGTTGGAGAGGGCCATTAGGAGACCAGCACCATCTTTATGGGTACAGATACCAAGCAGGCCTTGTAGCTATCATTTTTCTCCACCACTAATATTTATGGTTCACAATGAATTATCTTGTTACCTAGTTTGTAATAAATTCTGTTGGTGAGAATTTGGCAATGTCACCCTCTCTCTTTATCTATCTTCATGGGGAGTTTTAAGATGGCCTCAATTGTCCTACAAACTTCTTTGTATAGATTTAAAGGTCTTTTGTCCAAGACTATACACCTGTACTAGCAACTTAAAACAACACTCATTTATTACCTCCTGGTTCTGTAAGTTAGAAGTCTGGCATGGCATGGCATGGCATGCCTGAGTTCTCTGCTTAGAGCATCCAAAGACTGAAACCAAGCTATGAGTTTGGCTGGCATCCTATGGAAGATCATAGGAAAAATTCCCTCTTGAGTTTTGCTTTTGTTTTTATTTATTTTTCCCCCTGGCATAGCTCAGTTCATTGTAGTTATGAGACAGAGGTCCCAGTTCCTGACTGATTGCCAACTGAGAGCTGCTCTCCACTTCCAGATGCTACCCACAGTCCTTATCCATGGACCTCTTCATCGCTGAGCCAGAGATGGAAACTTTAACCCTTTTTATGCTTTGAATCTCTGGTGTCCTTTTCTGCCACTGGTTAGAAAAAACTCCCTGCTTTACAATGGCTCATGTGATGAAAGGATGCCCACGTGAATAATCTCCCTATCTAAGGTGAACAGTGCCATATAATATAAACTCATTATGGGAACAAAATCCTTCATACTCACAGTCCAAGAATTATACAGAATATGTAAACTGGATAAGAATTCTCAGAGTCCATTTTAGAATTCTGCCTACCACAGTCCCTCTTCTGACTTTGGAATCAAAGAAAAAAAAATACAAGAGATGATTATGAAAATACCAATTCTGGGCCAGCCAGTGGCATCACGCTTAAAGTAGCTGATCCCAGATAACTGACCTCATGGTTCCCAGTCCCAGATACGGCAGCTTGAGAAAAATGCCAAAGGCTTGTGTGCCCATGTGCCCAAAATCTTGAAAGGGGGTTGGAGGAGAAAGGTCTGTGGCATAACCGTTCCCCAGGGAACCTGCTTTCTCACCTTTCCTCTCTCTTGCTCTCTCTCTCTGCCTCTTGTGTGTCCTCTGGCCAATTAAAAACAAAGGCCAATTCCATTTCTGATAAAGCCAATTAGAGAATACTATCTTAAGACCATGGTTAATTCGCCTTTTAGATATTCCTTCACCGAATAAGAGCACTTTGTTTTCCCCTTCTCTGGCATCATGTGCGACTTCAGGCCTTCTAGCAGAGAAGAACCTGAGAACCTGATTTGATAAACTATTTTGTGGCAGGAGAATAACCAGAATGCACCTTATTCACAGCCAGGCAGATCTGAGAGCAAGAGACCAGAGAAAACCATACAAAACAGAATGTGAGTTAAGATTAAACCACTCAAACTTTTCTCTCTCTCTCTCTCTCTCTCTCTCTCTCTCTCTCTCTCTCTCTCTTTTTCTTTCAAAACTTATCAACTGGATGACACACTTCTACCACCATAAGGAGAAATGTGTAGAGGCAAAGAATGATAATAAAAATAGTAATGTAATTTATTCTATGAAAAATACCCAAATAAAAAGATTAAGTAAATATAATTGCCTACCTTACTTCCAACACCTATGTTTTTCTTTCTCCTTCATCTTTTTCTTAGAGTTCTCCCCCCCATAGGCATGTGCACTCACTGGAGAGAGAGAGACAGACAGAGACAGTAAGAGGAAAATTGAGCAATCACCCCCCAGGGAGGGATGGTCATGCTGCAATCCCTTTTCCTCTGTTCTCCTCTCGGAATCTTGGGCACACACACATGCACCTAACATGAGTTTCAAGCCGCTGGGTCTGGGACTCAAACCATGGTCAACCATGTATGAATCCAGCAACATAACCACTATGTCATCTGCTGGCCCCCACCTGTTCTTCTTTAATTGCCAAAGAGTATAGATGCTTACTGGAGAAAAACAGAAAAGGGGGGAGGGAGAGAAGCTTCCCCAATAGCATTGTCACCCTATCATCCTTTCTCTACTTCTCCATCCTCTTGGGACTTTGGGCATATATGCACATGTGCCTGGAATTTTTCAAGCTACCACAGCTGGGATAGATTATAACTGATTATTATAATAGTTCTCTCTGGTTTTGAAAGAATCACATGGACATCACAACTTGAAAATCACAGAAATGACAGAGTGTTATTCTGCAAGTGTCTCAAGCCAAACTGGAACTTTATTTCACTTTTCCACTCAAAGCCACTCATCCTTCTTTATTCTTCTATGTTAGTATCACCAAATGCAACTTGTCCTACAAAGTAGTAATCTTAGAGTCATCCTTCATTGTTCTTTTGAAATCACCAATGAAATCCTTGTTTACTTAGGCTCTGGCAACTTTGTTGAATCTAAGTCCACACTTTCACCCTCATCCTCTTTTATTTATTTAAGACCTTTAACATGTTTAAATGAGATTTCTAAAAATACTCTCCAAGTGATCTTGTTACTTCCAGTCTTGTCAACATCCTTATTAGTTCTTCCTCTAAACTGATAATAGGGTGATACTTCTAAACTGTCAAATAGGATCTCATTGTTTTTTAATGACTTACCACCATATTGGAAGCTTTAAAGATGTACAATGATGAAATGTAAAAATAAAAACATTTGTATCTATATCTATATATCTATATCTCAAATAGGGCCAGTCCAGTGGCCTACTGGCTAAGGGAGCTGGATTTCATTTGGCCAACTGGAGTTTGAATCCCACTCCAGTGGCTTTCAAAACATGCCAGAACTGTGCACATATGTGCCCAAAATCCTTATAGGATAAACCAATTGAGAAAACGGGACCGGGGTGTGACCATGCCACATTCCGAGATACTTTCCTATTTTCTTTCACCTGCTCTCTCTGTCTCACTCTGTCTGTCCCTATCTGTCTCTAGTGAGTATATGCACCTTCTGGAAATGTTTAAAAAAATATCAAATAATATCATCCTCAATAATTAATTCAGATTAAAAACATCTATTGGAAGTTTTCTATGTGCCAAACAATGTCACTCTAATAGTTGGTAAGACTTTGGGCTTTGGTAACTTAATGGAAAAATAGATATGTAAATAGTACTTATATTATAGGACATTAAGTGCTTTAATCATTAAAATTTAAAAGGATTATAGAAACATATCAAATTACGACTATATTTGCCAAGGTAAGTAAGGTATACAGATTGTACTTAAGCAATAGTTTGCCAACAAAGGACATTTAGCAATGTAGGCAATAAATTCAATTTAAATTCATTGGAGTTCTATGATAACGATGGACTAGATTCACATCAGCTTTTTTCATAAGAGAAAACATTTCCCAGTCTCTTGCAGTTAGTTGAGATAATGTCACTGTTCTGGACAATGGGAAATGAGCCAACGAATTATATGCTAGAGCTACTCAAATCCTGGTATGTGAAACACTGCCTATCCATGAAATACTTCTTATTGATCCACAATAACAGATGGGTGGAAATTTACAGTAGGAATTTTAAGACTTTTATCACAATTTAACAAAGTAATTTGATATCTATTGAGTCTAAAATTTAAAAAGTAAACTTACGTTGTGTATGTCTTTAATTTCATTGTCCCTACTAAGTCATGAAGAACTGCAGGTGCGTGCCTTCCTTACACCTCATCTAACATACCCCATGAACTCACTCATGTGCTTACTCCCTCATTGTCTCTGAGCAGCTGAAGGCCCCGAAAATGTTGGAATCAGAAAATGGAAGAAGTTTGCATTGTTAAGTCCACCAATTAGAGAAGAACCCTTAGAAAAAGCCTCGTAATCAATCCACAGTAGACATTGAGGGAATCAAGATTAAAATTCTGTGTTAGGCCACTAAGATTTGGGGTAATATGGTAGGGTGATTAGCACTGCGTTCTCTGACAACTGGCCACCAAAGTTCTTCATCCTGCAGCCTTAGCATGCCTTTACAGCCGTATCTTCAGCCCTGGAGACCATGAATTTTCACACCTACATTGCTTTACTGATGTTCTCTTAAACATCACCTGAAAATATTCAACCAATTACACTTGGAATAGTCCCTCTTCTTATTCTCTTTATTATCTCTCCCTGAACCTATCATTCTGAGACAAAAATATAATACTATTCAAAAACCCTAATTATTTTAATATCTGGCCAAAAATAAAGAAAATTAAGGTTTCCAGGTATTAAAATATATTATAAACATATGGTAATTAAAATGTATTAAAAATATCCTGAAAAAATAGAAAACTAAAAACAATAGCATCCTTAATCACATTTGAGTACATATTCAAATTTAATACATAGTAATCATAAAGACATTTTAAATCAGTGACTAAAAATACACTTAACACATTATGTTAGGATAATTAATTAGCCATTTGGGTAAGGAAAGAAATCAAATCACTATCACAATTATGCCTTAGTTTTTAAATATGAAACATAAAAGTGCCAGGAGTAAATATAGGTGCCTGGCTTTTTAAATCTTAGCATAGAGAATTTTATAAACATAATTCCAGTACAGTGTGGAGAAATAATAATTTATGAAAACCTCACAAACATCATGAATCACTAGGAAAAGATGAAGTATCTAGTGGCAACATAAGCAAGAGACAAGAAAAGGCAATATACAGATTAAATAAAAATAGACCCAAAAATGTTGGAAAAAAAATGAAAATGAGATCAAACTTCTTCCTGTTGTGATCCTCTTGCTGCATGCACCACCAAGCACGGCCCTTAGGTTGGGCCGGGAATTGAACTGGACCTTCCTGTGACACCAGTCTACTAGCACCACCAGCTTCTTACCAGTGCATACCATTACAATTTGGTCTGTTTTTTTTTTTTTTTTTCTTTTTCTTTTTTTCATTCTACTAGTACTTGGATTTCATGAAAGCAAGAATTACGTCCAGCCTGTTTATCCAGATACCTTATAACTTATATGAGTCTCTGGTATATGTTTACTTGATAATAGAACACTGACTGACTGAATTAATCAGTTAATTAATAATTAAACAAGTACATATCAGTCTGTTATCTTCTGTTCTTGCTCACTAGGTTAGCGTGACAAAAAGATTTGACCTGTAATATCAACTTAAACTTTGTGAGTACAATTTATCAACATCCATTTCAATGTAAAAGATGCGTACCCTTTGACTCAAAAATTATAATTCTGAAAATTAATTTAGAGAATGAAAACCTAACAAAATAAAATGACATATTAGTCTTATAATCTTTTAAAATATATAACATATATGCAGTTGAAGCACTTTTATAATATATACCTATATAAATAAAATTCTAAATACAAAATTTAAAAATATATCAGTATCTGTGGAAGCAGCAAAAACTAGATGAACTACAATTACAGAATGGGGAGAACTGTCTTGAAATAAACTCATGATGGTTGCCATTTATTTTGTTTCGTGTGGGTTTTTGGAAGTTCCGAGTATCTGCTAAGTATTGAGCCAAGGAAAAGGACTCAACGATAGCGAATAGTAACTAGTAAAGCTCTTAGTGGTAGCACAGGGATAGAAAACTATATTGGAAATTCGAGCGGCTTCAAGTATAAAGTTAATAAATAGGGGTTGTAAAAGAAGAATTAGTGATATTTTAAAGAAACTAGAGCATAGGCAAGGACTTATTACTGCCATTTTGTTAATTGTTTCTAACTGTTTTTATAGTTCCTTTATTCTATTCCTTCATCTTGCTGTGTTGCTTTGTGATTTGATATTTTTGTAGCAGTGTGCTTTAATTACTTCATTTTCTGTAAACCACTACAGTTGTTTTTTTTTTTCCTTTATGATTACCAAGAGGCATATAGAAAGCATCTTAGAGTTATTGAAGTCTATTTTAACCTGATAACTGATATTTACCACATGCGACATTTTTACACCACCATTTATTCTCCATTCACATTTTGTTATTGATGCCACTATTTATATCTTTTATACATTGTATATCTATTAACAAATTATTATAAAAACGGTTGAGACTTTTGTCTTTGAACTTTCATATTTTAGTTAAAAGTGATTTATGTACCGTTACAGTATTAGTGTTCTAAATTTGACTATAGTCTTATCATTACAGTGTTATACTTTCATGTGTTTTCATGCTGTTACTCAGTGTCCTTTTATTTCAACTTGAAAACCCATTTACCATTTTTTTGTAAAATGGGTGAATGGTGACAAACTCCCACATCTTTTGTTTTACTGAGAAAGTCTTTACTTCATCTCTGAAGGACAGCCTTGCTAGGTATAGTATTGTTGGTTTTTTTTTTTTTTTTTTTTTTTTTTTTTTTTTTTTTTTTTGCTTTCAGTCATATGCCTGTATTATCCCACTCTGGGCCTGAAAAGTTTCTGCTGAGAAATCTGCTGATAATCTTACAGAAAGGGCGTTCTCTTGTGTGTGAGATGGTACTTTTGTCTTACTATTTTCAAAATTATCTTTATCTTTAACTTTAGATAATTGGACTATGATTTGTCTCAGTCAAGACCTCTTTACATTTAATCTGGTTGAGGTCTTTCAGGGATCAAGGATGTGATGTTCATTTTACTTGCCAGATTTGGGAAGTTTCTGTTATTATTTATTGAATAGGATTTTTTGCTCCTTTATTTTTCTCTGGTTATTTATTGAGACTTTAAAATGAGCATATTGGTTGGCTTAATGGTGTTTCCTAAGTCCAATAGGCTTTTCTCACTCTTTCTTCACTCACATCCACTCATCAGAGAGAGATGAAGAGACAGAGTGATAAAGAAGGAGAAACAATATCTTCTCTTTTATCTTGCCATCCTGTTAAGATTTTGGACATGCAGAGACATGTATTCAGCATGTTTTTCAAGCTACTGGGACCAGGATTTGAACCATGATCAGTCATGTGGGATCGAGCTCCCTTAACCACTAGGTTATAATGCTGGCCCTGTTCATTCTTTTTTATTTATTTGTTGTTTGTTTGTTCCTCTAATTGGGTAATTTTAAATTAATTGCTTTAAGTTCATTGATTTATTTTTTGCTTAATTAAGTATACCATTGAAGCTCTATATTGAATTTTTCACTTCAGTCAGTATGATCATCACCTTGAAAATTTCCATTTATTTCTTCTTTGTGGTTTCTTTCTCCTTGTTTAAATTCTCATTTCGTTCATGTGTTGTTTTTCTAATTTTATCTAGTAGTGTATCTGTGTTCTCATATAGCTCATTGAGCTCCTTGATTATTTTGAATTATTTCCTGAACGGTTTGCAGATCTCCAATTCTTTAAGGTAGTTATTATTGCATTATCTTGTTTTTTTTTTTTTCTGGTGTCATGTTTTCTTTTTTCTTTCTAGAGGGTGTGTACACTCACCACACACAGAGACAGAGAGACAAAGAGAGAGAAGAAAGCCTCCCCATGAGGAGAGGTCATGCCATAGTCCTTTCTCCATTTCTCCATCCTGCTGGGATTTTGAGAATACGTACTCATGCGCCCTGTATGTTTATTAAGCTATCAGGTCTGGGACTCAAACTATACTCTCACCCATTTGGGATCTATCTGCCTTGACCACCAGGACATGGAGCCAAACCAGTGGTGCTGTGTGCTCCAGTTAATTGTGATCTTTACAGCTCTGTGTTGGTGTCTACACACGTAAATAGGTAAGCATTTAGCAAAAACTGGGCAAGACCTTTACCATTCAGCCCACTCCAAGATTCTAAGTAGATTGGTAATATCTACCAGCAAGCTTGCCATTCAAATAATTGCACAGGTTGGTCTTATTCCTGGGTCAGTGAGCATACAGACCTGGCACCTACAGAAACACAAAGGACCCTGAGAGACTTCTATAAAATAGAAAATTATACATCAACAACTTGGAAAATCTAGAAGAAATAAATTTCCAGAAATATGCAATCTACCAAGATTGAATCCTAGAAAAAGAGTATCTGAACAGAATAATAGGCAGTAAGGAAAATGAATCAGTATCAAAAACTTTCCAAGAAAGAAAGTCCCACATGGCCTCACTGGCAACTTCTACAAAGAAGAATGCTATAAGGAAAAATTACTGCTAATCTCTTTCTCAAACTCTTTCAAAAAATTGAAGAAGGAAAATTTCCACACTCCTTTAACATGGTCAGCATTACTCTGATACCAAAGCTGAACAAGAACATTATAAAGTAAAGAAAATTACACAGATTCACAGCAAACATCCTGCTCAATGGTGAAAAGCTAAGAGCTTTTCCTTTAAGATCAGAAATAAGACAAAGATGCCCACTGTTACCAATTCTATTAATATTTGGCATAGCTCTGGAAGTCCTAACTGGAGCAATTAGACAATAACAACAATGAAAATACAAAGCATCTAAATTGGAAAGAAAGAAATTAAATCTTTTCCATTTACAGGTAACATTATCTCATACATAGAACACCCTAGACACTCCATAAAAACTGTTAGACTAATAAATGAATTGAATAAAGTTGTAAAATACAATATTAACAAACAAAAAAACAACAGTTTTTTTATACTAACAATGAACTATCTAAAAAGAAATCAAGTATATGATACCATTTATGATAGCTTTAAAAAATACTTTTAAAAAATTGAGGCAAAGAGGTGAAAGACCTATACACTGAAAACTAAAAAACACTGACGAAAGCAATTAAAGAAGAAACAAATAAGTGAAAAGATATCTTATGTTTATGGACTAGAAAATTTGTGGTTAAAATGTCCACATTACCCAAAGTGATCTACAGATTCAGTGTAATCCCTACTAATATTTCCAACAGCATTTTTTTTTTTTTTTTTTTTTGGAGAGGTTTTTGCTATAGGGCGCGTGCGCTCGCCAGACAGACAGAGAGAGACAGAGAGATAGAAAGCAGGAAATCACCCCCCAGAGGGATGGCCATGCCGCAATCCCTTCTCCTCCATTCTCCTCTGGGGATCCTGGGCACGCACGCACACGCGCCCGGCGTGAGTTTAAGCCGCCGGGTCCGGGACTCGAACCGTGGTCGACTACGTGGGAGTCCAGCGACATAGCCATTACGCTAACTGCTGGTCCCAAGCATTTTTCACAGAAGTAGAAAAAATTCCTAAAACTCACATTGAATCATAATAGACCCTGAACAGCCAAAGCAATCTTTAGTGAAAGGAACAAAGCTGGACATCACACTGCCTGATTCCGAATATACTATAAAGCAGTATTTATCAAAACAACACGGTACTGGGACCAGCAGTTAGCGTAATGGCTATGTCACTGGACTCTCATGTAGTCAACCACGCTTCGAGTCCTGGATCCGGTGGCTTAAACTCACACCGGGCGCGTGTGTGTGCGTGCTTAAGATCCCAAGAGGAGAATGGAGGATAAGGGATTGCAGTGTGGCCATCCCCCCGGGAGGTGATTACTCACTTTCTGTCTCTCTGTTTCTCTCTGTCTTTTCAGCGAGCACATGCGCCCTATAGCAAAAACCTCTCCAAAAAAAAAAGAAAAAAGAAAAAAGATGATTTTGGAGAGGATTTAAAGAAAAGAAAATCTTTGCACACTGTTATTGGGGATCTAAATTAGTAAATTTTTATGGAAAACAATATGAAGGTTCCCCACAAAATTAAAAATTGATGGGTAAATTCCATGATGTATCAGTAATGCATCATGCAAGAGAAACCAGATCCCATATAGCAACTGCAGTTTGAATCCCAGGCCCAGTTCTCCTGAAACACATCAGGCACACTTACAAGTGCTTGTGATCCAACGGGCTGGATGGCTGGAAGAAGGGGACTGTGCCATGACCAGACCCCGTGGAGGGAGCTCCTTTCTCTTTCTCTATTTTCTCTCTCTTTAATGCTCTATCATGATGAAAAATATAAATAAAGCTTTGTTTCTGAAAATATATCTGAAGGAAATGGAATTATTGTTTAAATGAACACTGTATGCCCTTCACATAGTCAGAACTTAAGAAAGAATGTGATCTAGAGCAAACAGGAGAGTGGAATAAAGAATGTGGTAGATAATATTTGTGAAAAAAAAAATCATAGGGTGGCATGAAAGATGGAACACGCTTTTAAAAGAATGGTGATAAAACTGATTTGAAATTAAAATTTTGGGGAAAAAGATAAAAAGTCTATTTCCTCAAAATATGGCAACTATGGTAAGAAAAAAAGGGATTCTGACTTTGGAAGAATATGAGCTGAATAAAAGATTTAGGACAGAACTACATTTTTATTCTAGTAGGAAAACCAAAGAGAGATTTGTTAATATACTTAAAAATAAAGTCAACGGTGGGCTTGGCCACTTAAAATATAGGAAATGGTGGTTAAGGGTGTTGGATCCTACATGGCTGACCACAGTTCAAATTCCAGCCCTGGCTGCTTGACAAACACGTCAGGTGCCTGTGTATGCCTGTCCAAAATCCCAGTAAGGATGGACAAATGAAAAAGAATGATTATTGCTCCATGGCCACACCTCATAGTGGGTATTTTCTCCCTCCCTATGTCCCTCTCTCTCTCTCTCTCTCTCTCTCTGATAAGTACATATGCCTCCTGGTTTTATGTGTGTGTGTGTATGCGAGTATATATATATATATATATATATATATATATATATATATATATACACACACACACATATATATTGTATATATATACACACACACACATATATATATGTGTGTGTATGTATATATAATATACAATAATATTTTACATATATATATATATATATATATATATATATATGTAAACTGATGTTTACCATAAAACCTGGGTTTCAGAAAGCATATATTTTTGCAAGTTTTGATAGAGAAAGCAATAAACTTTTGATAGAGACAGAAGTAAAAAGAGTGAAAGAGAATAAACAAGAACATAGGAAGGATAAACAGAAGACCTAATTATTAGATATAACCAAGGATAACTGGGCTTCTGAGTATGTCTTAATCCATTAAAATGGATCTTGACTATTCAGTTTGTGAGCCACACTTTTCTTTTCTTTCTCTTTTTCTTTTTCTTTTTCTTTTTCTTTTTCTTTTTCTTTCTCTCTCTCTCTCTCTCTCTCTCTCTCTCTCTCTCTCTCTCTCTCTTTTTAATTTTGCTATAGATTGTGTGTTATCACTGGAGAAAGAGACAGACACTGAGAAATAATACTCCCTCCAGGGCGTATGACCACACCACAATCTTTTCTCCACACGTCAATCTCTTTTCCTCCATTCTCCTCTTGGGATTTTGGGCAAGCATGCACACATGCCCAGTGTATTTCAAGCTTCCAGGTCCAGGACTTGAACTGAGCTCTTGGCCATGAAGGCTCCTTCAGCCTCAACCACTGCACCACCAGCTGGCCTGTGGGCCATATTTTTCACTGTAATTAAACACAGTGACACCTGCTGACAGTGGTATGCATGTGAAATGGGAAGAAATTTCTTTCCATTTTCTTCCCTTTATGGCATATCTTCAGTCTTACATAAACTTTAAAAGACCAAAGTTTCTTTGATCTACAAGGTACATTGGAGATTACTACTTCCAGCATGTATACAATATAAGAAATCGTCTAAAACATCCTTTAAAAGCATTTTTACAATCTCTTTTTTAATACCCCCAAACACTGAAGAACTGAGTACCTCATGCAATTGCCCTCTTCAATTTCAAACAATTCCATTACAAAGTTTGTTCTAATCTTGAGTCCACATCTGCCTCCATATAATTCCCACATATTGGTCCTAGTTCTGCCTGCTGGAGCTAAACAGAGCAAGCCTGCTTCCTGTTCCACATGACAGCACATCAAATATTTATTGACAGTTCACATGTCATCGGTGTTTTCTCCAGGCCAAATTCCCTTAGGTACTTGCTGTCTCAGAATCAATGGAGTATGGCAACACAGATGATGTATCCTTCATTTCCAAAGCCACTAACACCTGTTTTAGATACTAAATGATAGTAAAGTGAATAAAATTCTGGCCAACATTCACACTAGGGATTTCCTGGCATATAATAAGACAAGTCTGCATACTGAGAAATAGAAGAGCCATCCTCAAATTCATAACCATTGTACTGATAGACACATGCTCTATCTCTGTTATCGAAACAGAAAATATACTTTGCACTCTATGTGCATATTCATCTGAAAGAATCATAATTACAGTATTATTATTGATAACTACTAGTTATAAAAAGCTGATTTTATGAGCATGCTGGGTCAAGTGAAGTAAACCATGAAAAAGCAAATGTGTCTAAAGGTCAGATTCTGTCACAAAGCTCTGCTACTTTTGTACTTCAAAATTCTACCTTAGCAGATTTGGGAATAAAAAATTGCTTTAGGGGGTTGAAACAATGTCAAGTTTCCTCAACTAATTTCAGCTAGTAGTTAATCGAAGTAGGATGGAGTAGGGGAACATTTACATGAGCTGAACTGTGTAGCAATTATTGGCTGTTCTCTCTGCATGCATTGCCAGCATTCTGCTTGCATTTACCGCATAATGAAACCTTGCCCAACTACCTAGACTAGCAAACTCCAAGCACCTTCTTTGTGTAGAACACTATGTTCAATGTTAATGTAGATTTAGCATGAATGCATGCCATTGAGCCTTCTTTAAAGAGTTGCCAATATAGTTGAAAGGATAAAAATAAAACTTTAAGGTGATTAAAATAGAGCGATCAAGCATAGAATGTATGAAGGGACAAATAATGAATTTATATATATTTTATATATACTTTTTGGAATATGTATATACGCATATACGAAAAAATCCATAGAGCAAAGGAGTTAG
Organism: Tupaia tana; assembly: GCA_026018925.1. Lineage (NCBI taxonomy): Eukaryota > Metazoa > Chordata > Mammalia > Scandentia > Tupaiidae > Tupaia > Tupaia tana. The sequence goes on from JAKSZU010000003.1 coordinate 211,581,478, forward strand.
AGTTATTTTAGTGCAAAATTTTTTGAAATCTATGCATAGTTTTTTCTAACATGCATTTTCCATGAATATTTTGGAGATCTCTAGGTTAATGACTCCTAAAACTTTATCTCCAGATCTCATCTCCTTTCTAAATTCCATATCAGTTATCTCATTATCTTCTTTACATATTTTACTTCAATGTCTAATCAGCATCTAAAGCTAAATATGTCCAACTCAGAAAAATTGACTTCACCTCAAAATCTGCTTTCCCTGTATTCTTCCCCTTTAAATATGCTATCCACAGAGCTCCTAAAGGCAAAAATACAGGCATACTTCTTGAATTATATTTTTTCCTCGCTACATACAATCTATTAGGAAGTTCTTTTGCCTAGAATTCTAAAACATTCTGTATCAGCTACTTATTACCAATCTAGTTCATGTCCTGCTTCATCTTCTTACCTGGACTAGATAGTTTAACGAACCTCCTTTCTTTCATTCTTGCCCCATACAATCCATTTCTTACACTTCAGACAAACTAGTCTACAATTTTTAATTAGAAAGATCAGGCTATTCTCAAATGGTAAAATTTTATGCCCTGATTTGATCATTACACATTGTATTCATGGATTGAAAAACTGTACTGAACCTCATAAATATGTATGATGATGATATGTCATTTTAATAGAAGAATCAGGCCACTGCCTAACTTTAAAAAAAAAATAAAAAAGAAAGAAAAACACTCTGACAAATTTTTATTTTATATTAAAAAAATAAACTCGTCATATGACTTATAGGGCCATGTGGTCTCTGCCTCATCTGATTTCTGCCTGCATCACCTTCTGCAATTTCTCCCCTCACTTGCTATGCTGCAGCCACATGGACCTCCTTGAACATGGCCTTGGAACCTTTATAGTAGTTATTCCCTCTGATTAGCATTGTGCATCTCTTCACAGCTGGTTCCTTCTTTTCATCCAGGTCATTTCCGAGAATCCTTCCTTGAGTATAAAATACATATGATAGCCACAAGAATGCTCTTCTCAGACTCCCAAACGTAGACAGCATAACTGATTCTGCTTATACACCTTATTATCTGCTGCTGGGTTTGCACCAAAGCCATGTCTCTCCCAGCTTGTGACTCTGTTTGGCAGAGATACTGAGGCAGACCCATTCTGAGAAGACATGAGACACCTGAGTGGGTCTCCAAACCTAAGACCACTCAACAATCTATGACACTTTGGGTCAATCTGCTTCCCTCTTTCATTCACTTAGAGTCATATCAAGATCTGTAAGCTCTTCAGCCTCCCCAGATCCCTCACTCCTCCTGCACAGCATTTCCTGTATCAAAATCTTTGTACTTTTAAGCTCTTCTGTGTGTATTCTATTTGTCTGACCCAGAAAGCCTACATAACATAAATACTTAATTCTATAAAACTGATGATTTTTAAATGTGCAAGACTGATCAGAAGTTTAAAATTATTTATATTTTTGCATCATTCATCCCCCATAGCAACATTGTGCCCATTTTATGCATTAAGAGTTGAGGTTCTGAGAAAATAAGTGATTTATAGTAAGGATCACAATAAACAAGTATGAAAGCAGGATTTGCCTTCCAACTCCAAACTCTTTCCTCATGTCTATCATAATCCCTCCTCTATACCAAACAGAGTTTCAAGATGCCTAGAAAGAGAGAAAATTCCACCAGATCTGCATCCAATTTATGCTCTAAGGGTTTGTACTTTAGTTGCGACTGACCCTAGGGTTATACATTTAGTTAAGAAGGACAGAATGCTTTGCATTTTTACTATACATGACATTCCTCTTCGACAGTAACACATACGCTCTTTACATTATGCAAATGCATTTCCTTCTGGCCTCTCATTATTTCAGTGAATTAAATCCACCAAAGGTCAATGTCTTTGTCAGCAATAGGGTGCATGCTGGCACTGTGACGTGACAAAAGATACAGCCTGTTAGCAGCATTGTCAGCAGTAGGCTATGATCCTACTTCTTCAGCCCTAGCAGGGCCATTTCACTCTCCCTTTAGACCAGCCTAGAAGAAAGAATTTCTTCTTTCTTTAATATTTGAAAGCTGGATCCACCTGCTTCCCCAAATGCCCAGAAGAATTGCTGCTGGCTGTTTGCAAGGGTCACTTTATAAAAACTTTACTGCAAAGACTTTCTACTTCTTCATTCAGTTTATCATTCTTGCACCAACACTTCTGCTTTTCGATTCTCAAGGAGACTTAACAAACCCCAGAGGGGCCAAAGAGTACAGCCACCAGTTCTCAGACCCTGAAATATTGAAAGTAACAGAAGTTCTCAGTAGTACCCTGCACTGCACACAAGTTCTTCTCCATGAGTTTCACAAGGGCATGTCATCATTTCCTTTAGAAAAACCTATATCTGCCAGCAAAATATCCATACAAACTTTGCACTGTTTCCACCAATACAAGCTTTCCTTTACTTTTTTATATTTATATTTAGATGGATTTACATTTGATACAGATACAGCAGGAAACCATTTGTTGACAAAAAAATTAAAGAAAGAATAAGATGCTTGCTGGCAAAATTACAGAAAAAGTTCCATATAGTTATAGAAGGACTACATTGTAGCTCTAAAATAATGAGGCTAATTTTTAAGAGTCATTTACACATACCTCCTTATGAATCTTATCCTTTCTATAATGTGCATCTACTAATAACTATTATGTTTAATACAGTTTGGAGGACACAATGTGATTTTTTTAATAAAATCTCCTCAAAAATATGGAATGTAACTATTATAAAATTATAGCAAATTCAGTCTTCTAAGGGAAACTTTGTATAGGAGAGAGTTCATTCATATAACATTCTTATCTTTGTAAAAATAAAACTTAAATGTGTAGAGAATTAAGTTTCCCAAAGTCATGTATCTGATTAGTGTCTAATAACAGATTAGAACCCAGATTTGCTGGTACTTAATTCATTTCTTGTTTTATATTCATATTGCAAACATCGGACCACTGTGAGAGACTCTAATTGGTTCTTAATAATATAGAACGTATCTCAGAAGCCTTGGGACGATAGCTACTCCTTGGAAATACTGTGTTTTTATTTTCCTAGAAATGTCTAAATATTATAATAGCTGGGAGTCTCTTGCCAGGAAGCTTAGAGAGATTTGTAACTTGATTTGAAAGAGGTAGGAATTGAGTTGAGCTTCGAAGAACAGGTATGATTCCTGCAAACCAATATAACAGGGATTTAAAAATGGTCCCTGGGAAGAAAGGAGTGGGAGAATTCAAGGGATATAAACATATCACCATATGCCAAAGAGAGTCAACCACAAGAGCTGGGGGGGTCAGATGGACTGAATGTGGGACCCTTGGAATGTATTGGAGAGGTGCTTCTGATTAAATGTAACAGAGTCTAGTGAGACGTGGCCTGGATGAATGGCCAAGGCACAGGGAACTGCTGGCAATGAGAGAGACTATGGCATTTTTCAAGAATCTGAATTTTTTTAAAATTTTATTATTTTTATTTAACTTTATTATTATTTAATTTGAGAGACAGAGAGAGAGAGTGAGAAAGCAAGCCACCAGGTCTAGGACTCGAACTGCAGTTGGTCATGTGGGAGTCCAGTGCTCTTAACCTCAAGAATCTGAATTTCTGTCCAGCTTTAAATGTGACACAAACTAGAAGTCAGGATTTATGCACTTTTACAGTACTCAGAGATGAACGCATCATCTTGGTGCTTCTAAACAGAGCTAGTAGTCGCACATGGGAAAGGGGTTTTCTGACATCAAGACGCACCGTCTGAGCGGTAGTGCACAGTGTAGATTGGGAACTGTAGGCTGAGCCTTTGGAGATGCTCTGCTATATGATCCCAAGTGAAGATGGAAGCAGCATAACATGAACGAACGCAAGAAGGATGTGGGGGCCATAGAAATGAGCATGGACAATTCTTATGAAGGGAAAGAAACAGCCATATATGCAGAGATAAGGAAGCTAGGAGTTCAGCACCAAAGATAAGTACAAAGAATGAGGAATAAAGCTCACCTCACTTTTCTTTCTCCAAGCCCAAGCATGTGGCTCAGAGGCAGATGCAGCTTCACAGAGCTTTAAGAGTCTACAAGTGATGTTACCATATGGCATCAAAGCTGCCCATTGCCTGCATTAAACATGTAGACAACCATCAAAATTCAGGAAAGAAACCTAAGTCTTCATATCCAGTAGAAAGTAGGCCAGTAACTTAGGGATTTAAGTTGGTATATGAGCCCCGCAGGGCAGGAGGAAATCCAATGTACTCCAGAACCAAATTATAAGGTAGAAAAGTTCAATTTACATAAATACACGGATTAACTGATCTGAGAATTGGGTTCAATTGTCACCTTTGGGAAAATCAAATCTGTCATATTAATAACAAGAGTATTAAGATGATCCTGCTATTCAAATGCTAATCACAATAAGGGCTTTTCTGCGTGCTATCAAGCAAAATAAAACATTTTTCGAATATAAAGATTCTGCAAACTTCATAATACCTCCAGAGCCTTATTAAAAGTGTTCACACATTTAAATAAAATTAAATTCCAGCCTAATCACCTTAGGCAGATATCTCTCCAAGTGAGGTATCTTTCGCCTACAATCACATCTGAACAACCAAACGCGGGGAATCCCACAGTCATTTATCTCTCCTGGCATTATAGATATCGAATTCAGATTATCCGCATTGCATAAATGTAGTGGTTTAATGACCTGCAGGCTATGTCCACACTCCTAGCACCTAATCCCTCTATGTAACTGTGTCCAGAAGCACTGATAAAAAAATGCTAAAAACTCTCCTAGAACAGAAACGTATTTCTGAAAGCAAGGTTGTCAAGCTCTTTAACCTAAGCAGAATGATCAATTAATATTCAGAATATTATGTCCCAGATCCTTTAGGTAGTTTGGAAATACATGACAACCTCCTTGGGCTTAGCACTCACAGCAAAAATGTCAAAGAACTCAGTACCAAATTCTGAGCTCTTTAAAGATTTGGTTCAATTTTCGGTATCAGCAGTTAGTGCAATGGGTATGTCGCTGGACTCCCATGTAGTCAACCGCGGTTCGCGTCCGGGACCCGGTGGCTTAAAACTCACTCCAGGCGCATGTGCGTGTGTGCCCAAGATCCCGAGAGGAGAATGGAGGAGAAGGGATTGCAGCATGGCCATCCCCCCGGGGGGTGATTTCTCGCTTTCTGTCTCTCTGTCTCTCTCTGTCTGGAGAGTGCGCACACCCTATAGCAAAAACCTCTCAAAAAAAAAAAAAAAGATTTGGTTCAATTTTCTAGCCTAGGAATGATCATCTCAAGGTGTTCTGCAAAGTCCTGTGAATTTATTTTCATCACTGTGTAAAGCAAAACTGACAAGATTGTGAACACTGGGACCAGCAGATGGTGTAACAGTTACGTCACTGGACTTCCACCAGTTGACCATGGTTCAAGTCCCAGACCTGGCAGCTTAAAATCACGCCAGGTGCATGTGTGTGCATGCCCAAAATCCCAAGAGAAGAACGGAGGATAAGGGATTGTGGGTGGCTATTCCCCCTAGGAGGTGATTTATCAGTTTCTGTCTCTCTGGCGAGTGTATGCACCCTATAGAAAAAAAAAAAATCTCAAAAAAAGATTGTGAATACCAGTTATGAAGTTACCCAACTTCCAAACGCTGTGGTTTAATACATAAGAGGCATATTCCCATTCATATCTCAGTCCAAGTGGGTTTTCATCCTGTAAAATCCTGATTCTCTCCCTCTTAAGTTGCCATCATATTTTGGGCTTTCTCTCAGTCCTCCACTGGACTATTTACCTTCACTAGTAAAGAGATACATCCCTGGGACCAGTAGTTGATGTAATGGCTATGTCACTGGATTCCCATGTACTGAACCGCTGTTTGAGTCCCGGACCCAGTGGCTTGAACTCACACCGGGCACGTGTGCGTGCGTGCCCAAGATCCCGAGAGGAGAACGGAGGAGAAGGGATTGCAGCATGGCCATCCCCCCTGTGGGGTGATTTCTCATTTTCTGTCTCTCTGTCTCTTTCTGGTGAGCACACGCATCCTATAGCAAAAACCCTCTCAAAAAAAAAAAAAAAAAAAAAGAAAGAAAAAAAGAGTACATTCGAATAATACCATGGAACATGAGAAAATGGAATGGATGAGCTTGAGCTAGTCTCTGCCTCATAAAGTGACTGAAAGGGGAGATTTCCTAGAGAATCTCTATTTCATAGGAGAATCTAGATTTCATAGGACTAATAACAGAATATGTGACCAGACCACCAAAGGAAATTGTTTTTACAAAGAAAATTCTTTAGAAAACTGTTTTCCATTTATCCATTTCCCCAGTCATCCACTTACTTGGAAACTGAGCACCTGCTTTTTATCACCTCCTAGCAGCTAGAGCTGAGCCTCTGCCATCCCCTTCCCATGCCTGAGAACAACTGGGTTAATGGAAGAGTGAAGGTGTGTGAGGACAGACAATGAAGAGAGGAATGCACTACAGCAGGAATGTCAACAGAGACATTCCTTGTTCCTGCATTAGTCTAAGAAATTCTTTTTTTTTTTTTTTTTTTTTTTTTTTTTTTTTTTTGAGAGGTTTTCACTATAGGGCGCATGCGCTCGCCAGACAGGCAGAGAGAGACATAGAGACAGAAAGCAAGAAATCACCCCCCAGGGGGGATGGCCATGCCGTAATCGCTTCTCCTTCATTCTCTTGTCGGGATCCTGGGCACGCACGCACACGAACCCGGCGTGAGTTTTAAGCCACCGGGTCCGGGACGCGAACTGCGGTCGACTACGTGGGTATCCAGCGACATAGCCATTACGCTAACTGCTGGTCCCTAAGAAATTCTTTATAATCACATTAGCCCTTGTATTTTCACCTGTTGAGCTCTCTAGAAAAAAGATGTGACTGAAACTAATTGACTAAAGGATATAAAAACACAGCACAGTATATAGATATAAATACCAGATATAGTGTGTGTGAAAGAGGAGGGTCTGAGGAAGGACATTTAGAAGAAAAATAGGAAGGCAAAGCATTAATGGCACAAAGAAATGTAATATTGTCTGTTGAGGATATTTTGTCATTTTATCAAGTGTACTAGGGAGAAATGTTCACCTGTTGAAATATCCATTTTGTAAGCTAAATAATAATGTGATTGAATGTATAAAAGAAAATGAAATGAAAAAATAAAAAAAGATGTAAAGTCTATGAAGTATCTTTTCAAGATAAAATAAAAGATGAAAACACTTAAATTGAATGAAAAAGAAATATTACAAATATTCTGGTTTATAGTTAAAATCGGGAAACAGAGGTTGGTGTAGTGGCTATGTCGCTGAACTCCCATGTAGTTGACCGTGGTTCGAGTGTCGGTGGCTTAAACTCATGCTGGGCACGTGTGCATGTGTGCCCAAGATCCTGAGAGAAGAATGAAAGAGAAGGAACTGTAGCATGGCCATTCCCCCTGGGGGGTGATTTCTCACTTTCTGTCTCTCTGTCTCTCTCTGTCTTTCTGGTGAGCGCACGTACCCTATAGCAAAAACCTCTCAAAAAATATTATAGTTAAAATCATAAAGATTTTAATCTCCTCTAACTTAGTCATTATTTGCCCAGGTATTTATCCTAAGGAAGTTATTCAACAGAAGCAGAATATAATATAAATCAACACATTCATCACAGTATTACCCACAGTTGCTTTTTTTAAAGTAGCCAAAATACCCAATACTAAACTTATATTTACTTGATAGGTATGATAAGCTCATTAAAAAGATACTAATTTACTACATAAAAATGGTTGTCATTACTTTTTTGTTTGTTCGTTTGCCTTTTTCTTTTATCTTTTGGATTTTTGCATAGGGTGCATGAGGTGACTGGGGAGAGACAGAGACAGAGGGAAAGTGAGAATGTACCCCCAAGGCGGGGGATGGTCATACTGCAATCCCTTCTTCTCCATTCTTCTCTCTAGATTTTGGGTATGAATACATATGCACCTGGCATGTCTTTCAAGCCATGAAGTCTAGGACTTGAACTACGGGGTAGGCCATGTGAAATCTAGCACCTTAACCACCATGTCATCTGCTGTTCCTGTGTTTGTCATTATTTTAATACAGTAGATAATTAAATGTTTCTTTTACATAAACTATATACAATATACACAAAAATGAATTTGCTTTATTGAGATGGTGAAATGATCATTTCTTTACTTAAGCTTTTATTTTTTAAATTGGCTACATCAATTTCTTAGTAAAGAGTTTATACAATCTGCATCTCAGATAAAGGCATATCCTAATTCTTATCCATTCTGCCTGCATTTTTGCCCTCATCTTTTCTCATTTTGATTATCAGCTCGTATTATTTTCCTTTCTCTTTTCTTTATCTACCATGCTTTCCATCAGAGGTTGTGAAATACATTCAAATCTCTAACATTATTTAGCAAAGAAAATCTCTCCCAGACTAGTTTTAAACCATAAGCTAGTAAGTTTTTTCTCCTATTTTCAGCTGAAGTTCTAGTCGTTGTACTCATCTGCTCTGTTCTACTCAGTTCTCAATTGATAACAATGATACATCAAATATTTTCTGATCAGACCATTCCATTAAATCTGCTTTAACTAAATTTATTACTAAACTTCATATCACCAAAATAGTTTCTATTATTTGTGTTGTTGGACTACTCTGCCAAATGTGATACAATTTTATAATGACTTACTTGATGTTATTTATATTCTTTTTGTTTATTATTAAAACCTACAACTTTCTGGATCCTATATTTTTATTTATTTTTAAAAAAATTATTTTATTTAGCTTTATTTATTTATTTTAATTTGACCAGAAAGGGACAGAGAGAGAGAGAGTGAGAAAGCAAGCTGCCAGGTCCAGGACTTGAACCATCATTGACCATGTGGGAGTCCAGAACCCTTAATCACCATGCCACCTGCCAGCTCCACTTTCTGGCTTCTATAATTCTCTCTCATCTTTCTGTTTGCTCATAACCATAATATTACCTTTTACTGTTCAGATTTTTGCCCCATCTACTATTAAAACTGCAGCCCTCCTTAAAATTCTTTAAGTGCTGCTTTTCTGTCTTTCAAGAAATACTCATTACTCCACTTCATCATACTCTTAATTTTACTTGTTTTTATTAATGACTTCCAAATCTATATCTATGTCCATGACCAATATCCTCACCAGCATAGGACAGAGTTTGACACATACTGGTATAATACTGACACAATAAAATATTTCTAGAAAAGCATAAAATATTTATAGAAAAAAATACTAGTCACAGAATTTCATTGTTCCACATGTGCCTCAAAATCCTAAATCTTAAGAGACATTTCAGAGAGGAGCAGAAATTTCTCCTCTAGATTCCTACTATTGCTCTGTGAATGCCCACACTATCCTGCCATTTACCCAAACCAGGAACATGGGAGTCACCTAAATCCCATCTATTCATTCCCGATGTTGTTTTCCTCCTGTTCATCAGTTAATATTGCTTATTTTGCCTCCTGATATTTTCTAAATCCACACTTCCCACTGTTACCCTAGATTAGGTCTCATCCTGTCTTGCCTGAGCTATTGCAATAAAGAGCCACCTAATTGACCTTGTCTGTGTCTTCAGCCTGTCTTAAATCCCTGGTCCACAGTCACCAAAGAATTGCCCTGAAACACAAGTCATGACCTAGCCATTTCTTTCTTTTTTTTAATTCCTAAAAGGGTATTGATTATTTACTGGACAATATCAGAGTTTAAGCATACCATGACTCCTCTACCACTCTCATCCTTTTACTCACCTTGTTGTGGTCTTCACCATTTTCAAGACTTCTGTTTTCTGTAGTATAAGGACTAGATAACAGAAATTCCTGGTTGTATTCTCACAAAAGCAAACAGAACCATCTGGGCTCAAAACCTGCCTTCACCTATAGCCTCAAAGAATTAAAAATGATTGCTTTCAGATTATGGCATCCTAATCAAAGGTCATCAAAACAAAAACAAGAAAATAAAGCAACAGAAACAAGAGAAGGCAGAGATCACAGATCATGGAAAATGGGAATTTTACAACACCGAAGTATGTTTACAATAAGAATGCTTAGTAAACTCAAAAGGGAGATTAAAAATCTAAGAAAATATAAAATGCCAATTAGTTTTTGTTGTTGCTTTTTGTTTTGGTTTGTTTTTAAGGTTTTTGTCAAGTGTGCTTGTGCTGGCAGGAAAGACAGAGAGACAACGAAAGAGGAAGTAAAAATCCACCTAGGGAGGATGGCCATGCTGCCATCCCTCCTCCTCCATTCTCCTCTCGGGATTTTGGACATACCTGGGGTTATTTTAAAGCCTTTAGGTCTAGGACTCAAACCACAGTCAGCCATGCGGGAGTCCAGCGCCTTAACCAATGTATTACCTGCTGGTCCCCAGAATGCTTTTAGTCATAGAAATTTTTCAAACACTTGAAAAGTTGAACAATATATTATCTACAGATAAAAGCATATGTGGCAGTAAAAACCAAAGAGGATAAAGAAAATCAAGAGGATGAGAAACAAACATCAGGACACTGTGGGTTGGAAAGGAGATGGCACGGGGGAGAACGTATCTTGGAGTCCAAAAGAAATGGCCACACTGTAAGCATGGCAGGACACACACAATCCTCACTTTACTGTTATCTTTTATATATAACCTGTATTTTTAGGAGTATTCACATGCATCTACCCAACATTTCATTTTAAAAGTTAAAATGAGAGCCAGCCCTGTCGTCTGGTGGTGGGGGAAGTCAGATCTCACGTGACTGACCACAGTTCAGGTCCCACCCTGGTGGCCTGGGACATTAACTGCGCACATGTGAGTGCCTGCCCAAATCCCTACATGGTGGAGAGATGGAGGAGAAGGGATTGCAGCACGTCCACCCCCCACCTTTCCCTTTCTGTGTCTCTCTCTGGCAAGCACATGTGCTCTCTGACAATTAAAAAAAAAAGGCAGGAAAAAAAAATCAGTGTTTACCATGCTTTATCTAATATGCTGAAGATATCTTGCTTTTACCTCTTCCAATGCACTCTAGTTTGTTCAAAGTGGGCATTTTCTCTTATTTTGTATACTTGGTACCTGGCTGATAGTAGGTGTTCAATGAATATTAAAATGACCATCACATGAAGGCAGAGATCTATCTCAGAATCTATCTCAGAACCTCTCTAGGAGGCAGTAGAAACTGAGCAAGGTCTGAAAAAAGAGAAAGAAAAGCAGAAAGAGGAATTGAAAAGCTAAAATGACTATAAATCCAATGAAGATTATAAATTACTCTGGTTAGCTAAAGGGTCTCATTTCCCTATTAATATGCATGTGTATCTTTGCTTCTAAGTCTTTGCTTCAATCTTTCATTCTCCTAGTATACGGAATGCCCTGGTTTATGCCCCTTTTATTCATATCTAATGTGTGTATTAAAGCACAACTTCATCCTAGCAAGACACTTTTCCCACTCATCTCCAGTACTTAAGGAATCAGTCAATTAAAACAAACAATCATTAATTGAGGGCATGCGTAGTGGTCAATTTACGTTTTCATTGTTCCCTAGAAGACACATAAGTCTTTGTGATGGGTAGGCCATTTAGGGTTTGGCTTTACTAGTAATTTGTCTGTTTTCTTCTCCAAAGGAACTGTTTGTTATGTAATATGGGATTAAGCACAAGAATAACTTTGGGGCGCAGCCTAAGTGGCGCAGTCTGTAATATACAGGACTGTAGCACAGGAAGTCATATGGCCAATGCAGACTTGGATCCCATGTCAACCTTAAAACATGCTGGGTCTGTGTGTGGGAACCCAAGGTCCTGAAGAGATGGAGGGCTGAGGAAATGAGACTACAGCATGACAGGAACATGTTACGGTTTCTCTGTCACACAATCTCTATCACTTAAAAATAACACACACACACACACACACACACACACAGAATAACTTGGACTCTAGATGAGTGATAAAGGTACAAGACTCCTAGAACCTACCCTTGTGGTAACTAAGATAATATCCCTGTCTGTATCTGCAGGTAAGTCAAAACAGGCAATGGAAATTTCCATAGTATTGCTTTCAAGAGGATCTAGGCCCTGAAGAACAAATAAAAGTATTTCATTGATCATCTAATATATGCTCAACTCTAAGTAACTATTAGTTTGTCGGAAAAATCATAATGTATTTTACTATGCTTTTCTATGCAAATGCGTCATGACTTTTCCAACAACCCAATGGATTTATAGAACAAACATGATGCTTTGTCTTTGCCTTTTACTATATAATTATTATGTGAGAAAAACTTCATTACAACAATAAATAAAATATAAAGAGACTATTCCATCCGATTACAAATATTAGGTCATCAGAAAAGTCAGGACTCATTTTTGTATAGAAAACATGTCATGACTTTTCCAACAACCCAATATTGCTGAATGTCTACAACGCATAAATATTCTGCTAAGCAATGGACGTAATCAAAATTGGACTATGTGGTGCAACATATTTTTACAGATATTTTGAATAGCTGTCAGAGCATCCCTTGTTTCCCTGTCCCTCATAGGAACTAGAATGGTGTTTTGAGCAGATTCAGTGCTTTACCAAGGTACCTTTTAGAGAATAAAGACAACTGAGAACTGCTGAAAAGTTTCTGATATTCAAATACCTCAATGGCTTTGGATTGCATAGGACAAACATAGTTTTATGTTATGCGTGATTTAAATATATTTCTTTTAAGCAGATTAAGACTATTGTCTTGATGGTATTGCTATCTACTACCTACTGAATTAATACTCCTTTCATCAACCTGAACTCAAATGTTGCCAGACACACCATTGAGCTGAGTGAACAGGGTGTAGACCATCACTCAGAATTGCCCTGTGAACACTCATCCACTGTCTACCCTCAACCTTATCTGAACTGTTACCTGAAAAATTACTTCAGGGCTGAGGAGACGAAATGTGGAAAAATATAAAGGAAGGGGGTAAAATTATTTTCCCCTGCCTGCCTTGCAATGCACAAAGCTTAGAGGATAACTGCCATGAAATCCCCAAGCTCCCGATCATCTTGACTGAAGGAAACTCAAGCCCTCATTTTCTTCCTTTCCTGAGGTCTTGAGTGGTGTATGCATCCCCTTGTTGGTAGCCATTCTAGTTCCCCAGTACAGTGGCCATTGCTTTTTGTAATAATTCTCTTTACCCTTGAATGACTTCTGCTTCCGTGGGATGAAAGCTGATTTATTACATCTTAAAAGACCTTGCTTCCCAGAGATTCAATATTCTCTATTCAAAGGTTCTGTCTTTCAACTACCTGCTCTTTTCTATCAGTGATGGGGGAACAACAACAACAAAACTAAACAAACAAAAAAAGAAAACAAAGGACCAGGCATTTTTGGACATCTACCACAAGGGCCAAAGGCTAGAGGTTTATAGACCTTTTTTAATACAATCCTCACGTTGTTGAATCAGCTGTTATTATTCTCCATTTGCAGATAAGGAATCTGAGTTTCAGTGAGATTAAGTGAATTGTTCAAGCAAGTTTATATGAAACCAACCTTTAAAACTTTCAGCCAAACTGTCTGAAACCCAACCTTATATTTTTTACACTAAACTTACTAGAACTCCTTGTTCTTCAATGAAAGAGGAAACAGTGCCAGGCTCAAGTTAGGCGGATTTATCTCTCTTAAATAAGGTTTACAGAATCTGATTGTGAGAGTTAGGGAATCAATAAGCATTTCATAGAAAAAAATAACAAAACAGCATTTATGTGTGTGCGTGCTAAATCTAAGTTCAATATAAGTGAACTCAATCTTCTGATAGTGTAAAGATTGAGAAAATATTTGGGGGTTTTTGTTTGTTTTGTTTTTTGGGTTTTCTTTTTTTGGGGGCAGATTATAAGGTTTTTGTTGTTCTTATATCCCTGGGAATTAAGAAACAGAGAATGCTCTCTGTAGTGTTCATTTCTTTAGTAATCCTCAAAAAAACAAAACAAAACAAAATAACAAAAAAGAAAGCATACTCTATACTTTTATATACAAAGCTAAATATAAATCTTCCACCCTGAGTTGAGTAGCTCTAATTTTTTTTTTTTTTTTTTTTTTTTTTTTTTTTTTTTTTTTTTTTTTTTTTTTTAACTATGATTTCTCTTATAGGACATATGTGCTTGCCAGAGACAGAGAGAAAATGAGAAATTCCCCCCAGGGAGATGGCCACTTGACAATCCCTTCTCCGCCATTCTCCTCTGAGGATTTGAGGACACATGCATATGCACTCAGCGGGAGTTTCAAGCCACCTGGTCCAAGACTCAAATCACAGTCAGCCATGGGGGAGTCCAATGCTTCAATTGCTACACCACCTGCTGGCTCCATGCCCTCATGTTTAACTTTGGGAAAGGAATGTACCATTTCCTCTAAATTCAATCTATATCTCTTTATTAATTTGAGATTAGTGGATTCAGCTAATGAGTTACCCTGTCAGTATCCATCCAGTTATTTAGCAGTGAATTATAAAATCCTCCACTTCTCCTTATAGGAACTGAATTCCTTAGGTGAAGACAATATTGAGGGAGAATAAAGTCATGAAAAATAGATTTACCTCTTTCAGAATAGCAGTAGGAATAGTTTATCAAATATGATTCCAAAATGGCCACATATGGATAGGTTCATTTATGACAAGATATCTACAAATTGAGTTTAGTATTTACTATAGCAGTTGAATAAGATTTTATGACTTCTTGTTTTACATACTTGGCTGTCCAATGCATTACATATGGAAATAACACATGCTAGAGTGTGCGTGTGCGTGTATTTCTGAATTTTCCATTTCTTTATTAGAACATGATGGGCGAAGAGAATAAAACTATTGCTTATGAACCAACAAGAAATTAGGTCCCCTAAAACTTAGGAATCTTAAATGTATTTTTTGCTGCCACTGCTTTGCTTTCTTCTTCTCCTTTGTCTCTGTAACTAACTGAGTAATTAGATTCAAAATGTGAGAAAAGGGAGACCAGAACATCTCTAAATGCTGATGATTCATACACATTGCTTTTTAAATGTTGTAATAATGTCATAATAAAATGCCATTAAAATAATAATTTTAATGATAGGCCTGAGAGAAAGGAATAAAAGGTAACACCAAAAGAATTTGAGAACAGTGTAATGGTGAGTCCAAGCAATAGTCTATATATAATGATATCTGAGAAAAAAGATCACAATGAAGCACTGAAATAAACTAGAGACTAAGAAATACGCCAATGCTAGAAAAAGGTATCTGTGAAAGTATGGCTACTCTGGTTCCAGACTGCTATATTAAAGTGAACCACACAAATGTTTCTATTTCCCAGTGTGTAAAAAAGTTATGATAATACTGTACTGTAGTCCATTAAGAGTACTATGTCCCTAGGTCTTAAAAACCAGGTATATATGACTTAGTTTAAGAATATTTTATTGCAAAAAAAAAATTTTTTTTGGAGAGGTTTTGCTATAGGGTGCATGCACTCACCAGAAAAACAGAGAGACAGCCAAAAAGAAATCACTTCCCTTCTCTCAGGATCTTGGGAATGCACACCCATGCACTCAGCGTGAGTTTAAGCCATCGGGTCTGGGACTCAGACCACAGTTAGCTACATAGGAGTCCAGTGACATAGCCATTATGCTAAATGCTGATCCCTATTGCCAAAAATTCTAATGATCCTTTGTGCCTTCAGCAAGTCATACCTTTTTTTGCTGTTGGAGGATATTGCTGCAATGTTAATGGCTGCTGCTGATTGGGATGGTGTCTACCGAGGCCAGGCCGGGTGACTGCAGTGATTGCTTAAAGGACAACAATTGGCTCTTTGTTTCACAATGAGTTCTCTGTAACCTTGATGTTATTTGATAGCATTTTACACACAATAGAACTTTCAAAATTGGAAACAAGTCTCTCAAACTTTGCTGGTACTTTCTCAACTAAATTTATATAAAATTCTAATATCCCTTGTTGTCATTTCAGCAACATTTATAGCATTTTCAGCAGGAGTCATTTTTATCCCAGGAAACCACTCTCTTTGTTCATCCATATAAAGAAATTTTTCATCCAATGCATTTGTTTCTCATGAGATTTCAACAATTCCCTCCCATCTTCAGGTTCCACTTCTAGTTCTAGTTCTCTTACTATTTCTACCACATCTCCCATTACTTTCTTAACTGAAGTATTGACCCACTCAAAATCTTCCACAAGGGTTGGAGTTAACTTCATACTCCTGTTAATGTTGATATTTGTATCTCCTCCCATGAATCATGAATAATTTAAGTGGCACCTAGAATGGTGACTCCCTTCTAATTTTTCAACTGACTTTCCAGATTCATCCGAAGAATCACTATGTATGGTAACCATAGCCTAATGATAATATATTTCTGAAATAATAAAAGTCAAAATGACTCTTTGATCCATGGGCTGCAAAACAGATGTATTAGCAGGCATGAAAACAAACAACAAACAAACCAACAGAAAACATTAATCTCCTTATTCCTTTCCATCAAAACTTCAGGTGCCTTGTCAACAAGTAGTAATATTTTAAAAGGTATCTTTTTGCTGTGCAGCAAATCTCAAGAGTGGGCTTAAAATATTTAGTAACCTATGCTCTGAACAGACAGGCTGTCTTCTAGGCTTTGTTGTTCCATTTATAAAAATACAAGCAAAGCTATTTAGCATTTTTTTAAATTTACATAATTAATTATTTTACATTCAATCACTGTGTATCATTATAGCATACCAAATGAATTTTCCCATTCTGAATACACTGTGTACTTGTTAAGGTGCCTAGGAGATTCTCAGTGGTAAATAACCATTGGCTTGAATTCAAAGTCACCAACAAAAGAGGCAGCCTGTCATTAGAAGCTCTGAAGCTAAGCATTGACTTTTCCTCTCTAGCTATGAAAGTCCTTGGTGGCATCTTCCAATATTAAGGCTGTTCTGTATAAATAGAAAATCCATTATTGAGTGTACACTCGGTCCTCATTGATCATCTTAGCAGACCTTCTGGATAATTCGCTGTACCATCTACACAAGCATTGGCTTCTTCACCTTGCAGTTTTATGTTATGGAAATAACTTCTTTCCTTAAACTCCATGAACCAAACACTGTTAGCTTCAGCCTTTTCTTTTGCAGCTTTCTCACCTCTCTCAGTCTTCATAAAATCAGAGAGTGTTAGGGACTTGTTCCAGATTCGGTTTTGACTTAAGGGAATGTTGTGATGTTTGGTTTGATCTTCTACTGAGACCAATAAAACTTTCTCCATACCAGCAATAAGGCTCTTTCACTTTCTAATTATGTATGTGCTCACTGGAGTAGCACTTTAAATGTTCTCCAACAACTTTTCCTTTGCATTTATCCTTGGCTAATTGGTTCAAGAGGTCTAGTCTTTGGCTTATCTGTTAGTAACCTTAATCATTTCCAGCTTTGGATTTAAGGTGAGCTTTGCAATTCGTCCTTTCACTTGAACACTTAAGAGGCCATTGTAGGACTATTAACTGGCTTGATGCCAATATTTTGTGTATCAGGTAAGAAGGTCTTATGGTAGGAAAAAAGATGAGAGTACAACCAGTTAGTAGAATAGTCAGAATACACACATTTATCAGACACAGTTCATGGCCCAACAAATTACAATAGTAATAGCCAAAATCACAAATTACAGATCACCATAATAGGTACAATAATAATTTAAAACTTTGAAATATTATGAAATTATCAAAATGGGGGACATAACAACAAAATGAACTCATGCTGATGGAAAAATGATGCCAATAGACTTGCTTAATGCAAGGTTGCCACAAACCTTCAATTTGAGGAAAATGCGGTATCTGCAAAGAGCAATAAAGTGAATAAAATGAGATATACTTATTTATCTTTCCAAGTACTAGTTAAGCAGACATACAGATGACCACTGACCAGTCATAAAAATAAAAACTAAAAAATAGTAAATAAAACTAAGCCAAGACATCAACAAGGGAAATAGATTTTCACATAGTTAAGCAAGTTAATAAAATGGGCCGGCAGAAACAACACACTTCAGGAGAAAAAATATAGAACCCAGTATTGCTACAATATTATATTTTATATGGCTAGTTTTCAATTAAAAAAACCATAAGACATGGGACCAGTATATGGTGTAGTGGCTACATCATTAACTCCCATGTAGTCGGCTATGGTTCGAGTCCTGGACCTGGTGGCCAGACGCGTATGCATTCATTCTCAAGCTCCTGGAAGGAAAATGGAAAAGGGATTGCAGCGGCATAGCCATCCCTCCTGGGGGGGTGGGGGGTGTGTGATTTCTCACTTTCTGTCTCTCTGTCTTCCCTGTCTTTCTAATGAGTGCACCCTATAGCAATAACCTAAAAAAAAAATAAAAATAAAAGACAAAAAAAACATACAAAATAAATAGAAAAACACAGTCAACTATAAAAGTTGGGGAAAGCAAGAATAGAAATTGTGTCTTATTGGGCCCAGGTGTTGATTTTTTTTTTTTTTTTAAGAGAGATTTTTGCTATAGATCATGTGCTGTACTCACCGGAAAGACAGAAAGACACAGAGACAGAAAGTGAGAAATCATTCCCCAGGGGGATGGGCAACCCACAGTCTCTCCTCCTCCATTCTCCTTTCAGGATTTTGGGCATGCATGCACACACGACTGGTGGGAGTTTTAAGCTGCCGGGTCCTGGACCCAAACTGCGGTGACTACATGGAAAGTCCAGCATGTAAACGTCAGGCCATTAGCTGGGCCCAGGTGTTGAATTTTTTTGGATTTAGAGGAGGTAGACTTAGTAGCAGTTGTTCAGAGAATTAAAGGAAGCAATGTATAAAGAACTAAAAGAATTATGATAACAATGAATCAACAAACAACCTCAACAAAGAGATAAGTTACTAAAAGTATCAAATGGAAAGTCTAAAGATGAAACAGTTCAACGGCAGATAAAAAGAACCTGCAAGAGAGGACTCAGTTGTGGATTTAAAATGACAGAAGAATCAGTGGATTTGAAAATAAACCAATAGGAATTACTCAAACTTAAGAATAGGAAAAAAAAATGAGGGAAAAAATTAAGAAAAATGAGCGAGGTCAAAGCAACCTGTGAAATATCTTCAAACCTTCCTATTGGGAGTTATAATAAAATACAAAAGTGAGAAAGAGAAGAAATATGATGTTTTTCAAATTATGTCAAAAATTTCACTAAGTTTATTTAAAAAAATAGTAATCCAAACATGTAAGAAGGTCAGTAAATCTCAAGTAAAACAAAATGAAGCAAAATAAAAATTTACACCTAGGAAAACCATGTCAATCTGTTGAAAGGCAGAGACGAAGGTAATGTATAAGGGGAAAATAACATGATTGCCATCTAACTTGTAGTCAGAAACAATGATAGTCTCAGGCAGCCGGATAGCACATTCAAAGTTCTAGAAATAAAATTTAAATCAGGCATTCTATATTCAGCCTAACTACGTTCCATAAATGATGGTGAAATAAAGGCAACACAAGGTAAAGAAAAACTAATAAGAGAGTTTGTAACTAGAAAATCCATCTTAAAAGATTTTCAAGTGGAAAAATAATAAAACCAGACAATAACTCAAATCCACATGAAATGAAAATTATTGGAAAAGGTAAATATTTATGTAATCATACAAAAGTCTGTATAAATGAGCTACACACATTTTAAGTGTACAATTTTAGGGGCTAGCAGGTAGTGTCGTGGTTAAGGCACTGGACTATCACATGGCCGACTGCAGTCTGAGTCCCAGATCTGGCAGCTTGATTTCTGTCTCTCTTGCTCTCTCACTCTCTCTCTCTCTAGTGAGTGCATGTGCCCTAGCAAAATTAAAATGATAAATAAAAATTTAAAAAAAATAATTATTTAAAGTATACAATTTTGTAACTCCCAGTAATACGTGTGTGTGTATTTATATATACTAGAAGTTAGTTGGTTTTATATATATATATATATATATATATATATATATATATATATATATGTGTGTGTGTGTGTGTGTGTGTGTGTATGTATATATATGTGTGTGTGTGTGTATGTATGTATATATATATATATAAAATCTCTCTATATATATATCAGAAGTTATTTTATATATATGTATATATGTATACACACACGCACACACCTGTTCATCACATTAATCAATATAATAAATACATCCTTCATTCCCAAAAAATCAACCCTTTGTAATCCCAATCTCCTACCCTCTCTACATCTTTCCAACTGCAGATAACCATGAGAATAATTTATAATTCTAACCATTTATATATTATAGAATTTTACATAAATGGAGCCATTCCATGTGTAAACAGCTTTCGTCTGCATTTTTTTCTGCTTGGCACAGTGATTTTATATTTGTGGGCTTTTTGTTTGTTTGTTTGTTTTTTCTCTTGGGTTAGTAACAGTAGCTCCTGTTAGCACAATAGCTAAATGTACATTCAAAGTTTTAAATAGCCAAATTGATTTCTAAAGTGGTTGTACCATTTCAGTTTTACTAGCAATGTATTCGAGTTCCAATTTTTCCACATAATCAGCAACATTAGTTACATCCAGCCCCTTTTAATTTTAGCCATTTCAACAGATTAACTTTTCCATTCCACCTACCGTAGGGTCTTGATGTCCTGATCCACCCCCAGCCTCAGTCAGCCTAGATCATGAGCCCAGTATAGTCAAGGAGGTCTCCAAAAGTGAACCTGGAACCTTTCCTCATAGGTTTTAATGCCATGCCACTGTCTAGCCCCCAGCAGTTTTTAATTTTTATTAAACTCATTTATTGTTTATTTATTTATTTGCTATAGGGTGTGTGTATGAGAGAGAGCCATAGAGAGAGAGAGGATAAGAAATCACCCCAATCCCCAAGAGGATGGCCATGCTGCAATCCTTTCCATTCCATTATATTATTGAGATTTTGGGTGCGTGCACACGCATGCACACACGCATGCCTGGCGTGATTTTCAAGCCACGTAGTGTGGGACTCAAGCAGCAATGTTGGCCATGTGGGATGCAGCCTCCTGAATGAACATCCACACCACCTACTGGCCCTTAAACTCAATTCATTAAATACATTCCCTGGTTATATTTTACTTTCATATCTAAGAAAGTAATGCTTAATATGAGGTCGCAAAGATTTATATTTTCTAGAATTTTTAGAGTGTTAGGTTTCAAGGTTAGATCCATGACCCAGTTTAGATTAACTCTTGTGTATTTTGTGAGCTGTGGATTAAAGTTTCTTTTCTCCACATGAACAAGCCATTTTTCAGCATTTCTTGTATCAAACACTGCCCTGTCTCCATTGTGTGCTTTTGGTGCCTTGTCAAAAATCCTTTCTTCATATATAAGCAGATTTGTTTCTGGGTTCTCTCTTCTGATCCATTGATCTATTTCACTAACTTTATGTCAATACCACACTATTTAATCACTTTATAATAATATCTGAAATGAAGTTATTTAGCCCACCAACTTTGTTTTCAAAGTTGCTTTAGCAATTCTAGATTCTATGCACTTTAAAAATTTTTTTTATTTAATTGTATGTATGTATTATTATTATTTTAATTTGCTATGGACATGTGCACTCACCACAGAGAGAGAGAGAGGGAATGAGAAAGCAATTTACCAGGACCAGGACTCAAACTGCAGTCAACCATGTGTGAGTCCAGTGCCCTGATCACCACAGCACATGCTGAGCCCTCTATGTATCTCGATAGGAGCTGTAGAATTGCTGTTTAATATGTAGAAAAATATCTGCTTGGGCTTTGATTTGGATTGCATTAAATATTTAAGTGAATTTTGAGAGAATTGCTATCCTAACAATTTTTCATCCTCTGTTGTATAAGCAGAGCCTATGTTTTGATTTATTTAGATCTTCTCTGTTATTTTCACAAATATTTTATAATCTACAGTGTATAGGATTTCACAGATTTAGTCAGCACTTTACCTAAATATTTATATTTTTTCATGTCAGTATAAATGGAAATTTAAATTTAAATTTCTGATTGTTGCTATTTTATAGGAACACAAATGATTTTGTATATTTATCTTATGATATTTAATTTTTGAAAACTCATTTATCAATTCTAGTAATTTTTTTTAAAAACATCATCTGATTTTCCACAAATATGATTGTATTGCCTGCAAATAAAGACAGTGTTACCTCTAGCCAATATTTCACTTGTTTTCAAGCCTGATTTCACTGGCCAGAATCTCTAATGTCCCTGATGTTAAGAAGTATGATCTTTCACAATTACATACCATGTTAAATGTATGGTTTTCATTGATGGCATTTGCTGTCATTTATGGAGTTTACCTCTATCATTTTCTGAGGCTTGTTAACAAAAGTGGATATGGAATATTGTGAAATTATTTTGTTGTGTGTCCATTAAAAACACATGGTAATAGTGTTTTTTTTAAAATTGTGTTAATTTGATGAGTCATACTGTTTGTTTTTTTTACATTAACACTTCAAATAATTAAAAAGCAGTTATTTAAAGTTAACATTTTTTAATCTTCTCTGAATTGGGGCATTAAAAATAATTGTTGTGGCTTAATTGGAATCTGTAAACATACATTTAATTTTTAAAAATTAACAACAGTTTTGTGTTCATTGTACTCTAACTAAAATATAAAATACTTGGGTTATTTATTAAGCTTTGAATCAAACCATGCTGTACATTTCCACTGGTACTAACTAGAAATTTTAAGGAAAGGGGAAAAAAAAGTACATTACACATTTTTTTAAAAGTTACAGAAAAGATATCTGAAAGGAATGCTGTTTCTGAAAGAAAAATAAATAAATAAATGTGTTCTCCATTCAAACAGTTTGAAAATTTAAGTGAAAGATGAAAAATGACTATTTCTCAATATACTGAAACCACAGGCAATACAGAACAGTTTTGCCCTCTTAGGAATTGTAGAGGGAAAAATGAGAACCCGAAAGCAGAATTTCTATTCTGGTTGTTCAGTTAAAACAACTAAAGCAAAATGTGTGTGTGTGTGTGTGTGTGTGTGTGTATTTGAAGTATTTTGAAATGGTCAACATATAGTTAAGCTGGAATAACTGAAAGCATATGAAAAAAATTGTAATTGGACATTTTTTGCAAATGACTTAAAAGTAAGATTGGTTTCTGTGGAATATGAATCATCCATACTTATACATTCTGTTATATCAACGTGGTGAGCTGTTCCCCATGCTGCTCTAGCATGTAATTTATTAATAGTAATATTAAGCAATATTCCCTTGATTTCCATAACAGTAGTTTCTTAGGGCACTTCGATATCGCCAATAAGCTAGGATAAAGGTAGTTGTCATTTGTATTCATCACTTCGGAAGCCGCTCCAGGAATAGAACTACTGGTAACAGTTACCATGGGTGATTTCATGTTCAAGAAGGGGTTATGATTTTATGAAATTCTACCCCCATCATAAACTACAGTATGTTGGCCTCCTCCCAGCTATCTTGAAGTTTACCTAAGACATGTTTTTTAGGAACAGTCCTCAAAGTCTTGGCATTACCCAAAGGCATTTTTAATGATTTCCCAGGAGTTAAGTCGCACGCAAGGCATGTTCTCCCAACCAGTCATGTGGCTGGCAGTGCAGTTTATATGCACAAGACTCCCAGAACCAGAGCTTCCTTCCCTGAGGATGTTTTTCAGTTTTTGCTTTAAGCACATCATACTGTTCCCTCCCATTTAAAGGTCCTGGCCTTCCTCCACGGGATAATAATGTGTCACTCAGTAGAGAGGTGACATTCAGAGAGCAGCTCTTGAATGAAGAAGACCTGTGGATTGCATAAGGGTATTTTACAAATGTCAAAGATGATTATTCCCTGGGACATACAATAAAGGTAAATAGAGAGCATACATCTTTCTGTCTACACTGAAGTTTTTATTGTGTTTCCCTCTACTTACTATCATTCCAATTTCCATTGGACTCTCATTGGGAGTGTGGTTCACACCAATGTTTAGCACGTGAATTATCAGGGAACAAAATCATTGTATTGCTTTGAAGGCTCAAATGCAAATCTAGCATACAAATGAAAGAGGCACTTCTGTATATCAAAAAAGAATGTTTCTGTTTAACTTTAAAAATAAATATACAAGAAGACATATTTCTCTACAAACATTAAGAAACAACTGAGCTAAGCTGCAAAATACCTTCTCATCCTAGGTTGCCAGAACAAGAAAAATTGCATAGTTCCCAGGCCCTGAGCCAACTTTATTCAGGACTCAAGGGGAAAAAGAAACTCAAAAATCAGGCTGAGTAAATTCTTAGTGTAAACCATGATGGGAAGATGTTACTGCAAAAGCCTAAAGAGAAGATTTGTCTACACCTTAATCTCCATTTACTGTTCCTCTAGCCTTGGCAAAATGTACACCAGGTTGAAAATGCTACCTCTAGTATTCCCTTTACCCAGCAGCTCAGGTCATCTTTGCAGATGGGGTCCACACACTGTCTATACTCATTTCCCAAATATTCCCAAATTGAATTGCTTTTATCTTTAAAGAAAAAAAATAGACATCAAATTCACTGTATGCTTGACTTGCCAAGGTCTGAAATCAACAAATGGTTCAACAGCACTGGCTGTGTGTGTGTGTGTGTGTGGTGTGTGTTTGTGTGTGTGTGTGTGTGTATGTGTATATATATATATATATGTGTGTGTGTGTGTGTGTGTGTGTGTGTGTGTGTGTGTAGAGAGAGAGAAATACACGGTGTATATATCCTATGATATATTTTTTCATTGAAATAATAAAAAAGTTAATATATGAAAATGCATAATCCAAAAGACTCAAGTTAAGGTGCTCATGGGGGTCCCTGAGCAAGTGTCACCTCCACTTCCCCTTACACTAAAGCTCTTCTACTCTGAAAAATCCCAAAGACCCTATAGCACCTCTATAACTTCATCCAACTCTGTATACTAATATCCAGGATAACATCACCTAATTAAAGCACAGGCCACATGTGTCTCAATAATCATCACTAAGATAAGATATCCCTTGAAGTGAGAAAAGTTAAAGTCAGTGATATTGGACTTTGGGAATAAGCATTGAACAGAGTCTGAAAGAAGCCCAATGAAACCCACTCTGAATATAATTTGCCTAATAGAGACTAAATAAAATAGTAAACCTCACTTATAGTCATGATTGTATGATTCTTCAATTCTCAAGGCTACCTGTTCATGGCTCTTCTGAAGTTCCAATGAGATAAAACTTTATGAGGGGTACTCAAAAATTTCATGGAAAATGCATATTATTAAAAAAATCTATTTAATTCCATTTTTCCACAAATTCTTTGAAACCCTGTTGTACATGTTGGCAAAGTCAAGGACTGCCATATCTAAGGACAATTGTTACTTCTCAAAGTTACACTCCCTGTCCTGTGCTTGAACCTCAAATAGTAAGATGAGGAGCACTGACTTCAGCAATCATCTAACAATCTTGCATTCCAGGGACATCTAAAGATGTCCCTGCTAGACATGAAGTGGGTGTTTATTTTATTCAGATCATGAACAGATTCTGATCTGTTCCTCAAGATGAACTAAACTCAAATGATTTGAGCTAGATATCTCTGAGCCTCATTGTCCAAATACTCATCCCAACTCCAAGAATCACTAGGTTTTCTTATAGCAGAAAACTATTTTCTATTTTTCGCTCTCTACCTCTCCAAAGCCCACTAGAGGTACTATGTATTTAAGCAGGTAGTGACCCCTTCTGTGATGTCAAACTTAGAGTGGCCTTGAGTGGATTAGATATTAGATTCAAGTAATGCTGGATGCTATGTATCATTTCATGCCAGTGTTTTCCAAAGTAATCACTCAAATTATGCAATAGAATACATAGAGGATGGGCCAACAAGTGGTGCAGAAGTGAAGACAGCTGGATCCCACATGACTGATATCAAGCCCCTGGATCCAGGGGCTTGAAAATCCCAAAATCCTAAGAGAAGAATGGAGGAGAAGGATTGCAGCCTAGCCTTCCTTGGTGAGTGATTTCTTACTTGCCCCCTCTCTCTCAGTTTGTCCTCTATCTTTCTTTGGCAAGTGCATGTACTGCCAGCAAAAAAAATAAAAATAAAAAAAATACAGAGAGGACAAAAAGAAAGCAAATGTTTTACCAAGAGTGTACATATCTTTCTATAAAAATAATTAGTTTGAGTTTTCAGAGTTGAAAAAAATGACTATTTTTTGTCATCATGAAAGGGCTTAGTCATTCATTCAAAAATCAAAGGGAAATAAATATGGCTTATGGATTCTAAGAAGTTATTACATGACTATTGTAAATTAAATGGGGCTTTATACGATGTCTATTTTCTGATACTGGATGATATTATGCCCACCGTTTTCATCTTCCTCCTCTCTGAGCACTATCCTTATTTTTATTTTGGCACCTCCCCTAAGATGCCTACCCTCTTCCCCATGCATGCTGCAAATATCTCAAACCCTATCTCTTCCAGAAAGACTGACCTAAGCATAACTATCTACCCAGACTGACCTTGTGTTCTTTACCGTCTGCAGACATTCATTGATGACTGTACATGAAAAGTTGTTATCTAGTAATGCAGTGTAAGAGCTATGACTTCTTCCACTTCCTTTTACATGTCTACACACATTGAAAACACAGAACCATTTGCAAATGGCTTCACGAGTCCCAGTCTTTTTTGGTCTCTTCTACAATGTCTTCAGTACCAATAGTAATAGACATAGTTCATGCTCATTCCATACTCACTTATGCTTGATGGTACATTTTCTCATCATACGTACACACTCTACCTCTCAAGTAAACAGGAAGCACTCTAATATCAATCATGTATGTAAAACCTAGTGGGTTTACTTAGGTGATCGTAATAGACTGATTTGACTCTCAGGAACCATAGTTGCTACCTAATTTAGCATAAATTTAGGCATTCGGTCCCAAAACTGCTAAAAAGAAATCAGAAAATTATATTGTGTGTGACTCATGGCAGAACACACATCTTTAGATGCTTTGGTCAGATCTTGAATTTCAGAAAAGAATT
Organism: Tupaia tana; assembly: GCA_026018925.1. Classification (NCBI taxonomy): domain Eukaryota; kingdom Metazoa; phylum Chordata; class Mammalia; order Scandentia; family Tupaiidae; genus Tupaia; species Tupaia tana. The sequence goes on from JAKSZU010000003.1 coordinate 211,608,473, forward strand.
CTACAACCTGATATCCTTTCTGACGGCCATTTCACCATTATTGCCACACTAACTGTACCCAGTTAGAGGCAGATAATTTGTACTGGGGACAGCCTGAACCCAAGTCTACGATAAAATGGCCTCTGGACAAGCAGTTAGTGTAATGGCTATGTCGCTGGACTCCCATGTAGTAGACTGCGGTTTGAGTCCTGGACCTGATGGCTTAAAATTCACGCCAGGCACGTGTGCAAAATTTATGCTGGGCACATGTGCATGCATACCCAAGATCCCGAGAGGAGAATGGGGGAGAAGGGATTGCAGCCCATCCCCCATGAAGGGTGATTTCTCACTTTCTGTCTCTCTGTCTCTCTCTTTCTGGGGAGCACACGCGCCCTATAGCAAAAACCTCTCCAAAATAAAATAAAATGGCCTCAAGCCATGAACCTCAAAATTCCACTCACATTTGCCCACACATACACTTGCTAGAAGAGATCCAGCTTTCGGCATATTTGTAGAGTTCCTTCACAGACAGTAGAGAGAAGAAGTGCACTGCCCTAGAATACGGAATATTTTAGTTGACTTCACACATCAGTCACACTCAAGCTACCTGAATTGGGTTCATTTACTTTTCCAGTTTAATTATTTGGTTCCTCCTAAAAATAGGTCCAGTAAGACTTTCTCACCTTTTGTGAACCATCATACAAGATTAAATGTGATAATGGACATAAAGCTTCCCTATAACATGTTGAAGTCTCTCCACACAAAGGAATTCAGATTCACACATTGCCTATGGGGCAAATACATAGTATGAAATCTATGGGCATAAGTTATAGATTTTTCTTTTGCCATTCCATCAAAATTTGATCTCATAGTCTTACCCAAACCATGCCCCCTGAAAAACAAACAAACAAACAAAACAAAACAAAATCTCCATAGTTCCAGGATAGCTAGAGGCAGAGATCATGACAGAAAGCACATGGGGATCCTGGGTATTTGGAGTGGTGGCATACTTTTATGACAACGTGTATACAGATCCAGATAGTGGATAAGTATACCTGGTAAGCAATATTCAATGACACTTATTGAACATGTGTAAGTGCTAGACACTATAAACATAATGATAAATAATGTTTAATAGACCCTATCTGTGTCAGAAACTGTTCTACTTGCTTTATGTGTTTTTCCTTTATGTGTTCAAGTCCCAAACCTGGTGGCTTGACACTCACACCAGGCACATGTGTGTGAATGCGTGCGTACCCAAGATCCCAAGAATGGATCTTGAGAATGGAGAAGTGATTGTGGCATGCCCATTCTCTCTTGGGAGGGGGGGGGATTTTTTGTTTTCTGTGTCTCTGTCTCTCTCTTTGTCTCCAGCAAGCACAGGTGCCCTACAGCAAAAAATCTCGCTCAATAAATATATAGAGGGGCCCACTTTATATATACCAAGTGTCCGCACTCTATGACTGAATCTGATTGACTAAAGGATATAGAAACACAGTAAATGGATGTAAATACCAGATACAGTGTGTGTGAAAGAGTAGGGTCTGAGGAAGGACATTTAGAGGAAAAATAGAGAGAAAAAGCATTAATGGGACAAAGAAATATGGTATTATCTATTGAAGATATTTTATAGTTGTACCAACTGGACTAGGGAGAAATGTTCACATGTTGAAATATTCACTTTGTAAGCTAAATAATGTAATTGAATGTATAAAAGAAAATGAAATTTAAAAATGTAAATTAAAAAATTAAATAAATAAAATAAATAAATAAAATAAATACCATAGCCATGTTCATGTTAGCAACTATTGCTCTCCTGTTTAATACACAAGGACACTAAGTCTCAGCAAAGTTGAAAAAATTGTCCAAGGTCCGTCAGCTTATCTATGGCAAAGCCGGACTCTCAGCCAGGCACTTGGGTGTCTTAAATTACGCTAAGCATTCTTTTGTTCACGATTTACCAGGAAGGCAGAGCAGAAGGCTGGCTGACTGAGGAGAGAATAGAAGGCTAGTGTAATGACAGCTGTCGCTCATATCTATCTTCACTTCTAAACAAACCCCACATGTAGGTAGTTGCGACCTAAAGGAAGACTTCTTAGAAAAGGGTGTTTCTAAGGAGAAAGGAATACTACAGCCAATAGGTGGGTCAGAGCCATCCAGCAACACTAAATCAGTGGGAGGAAGCAGAAGCCCTTATCCTCTGGTGAAGATGACTGGCTAAAGTACATGAACTAAAGAGAAAGTTTAAAAATATGTCCCAGAACAATCTTTACAATGGAATGGCAACACACTGAACAATGTGTACTCCACCATCCTGAACAACCACAATGCATAGGTCGACATTGTAAAATTAAACATACTGTTAAGAAATTAAGAGACAGGGTAGGACGTATTGATGACATTAACGAACAACAAACAGTTATCAAGAAGCTAATAGATTTAATGTATATAAAAATAAAATATACAAAAACAACCATAAGACTGGACCAGCAGGTGGTGGGGAGGGCGGGGTGGTGGTGATTAAGGCATGGGATCTCACATGGCCAACTGTGGTGCTCGAGTTCCGGACTGGTGGCCTGAAACTCATTGGGTGGGTGTGCGTGTATTCCCAAAATCCTGAGCGGAAAATGAAGAAGGGATTGTGGCATAGCTATTCCTCCTGGGGGGTGATTTCTTGTGATCCTCTCTCTGTTACTCTCTCTTCAGCAAATATATGTTCCCTATAGCAAAACAAAACAAATGCACAGACAAGATAGATAAGAGAACTGATCAAATAAAAAATTAAATAGTAAACAGGAAGATCAGATCCAACAACTTTAGAAAGGTATAAAATAATAGAAAAATCTAAAGAAAGAAGTTAGTAAGTACAGAAGATAGAAACACAACAGTCAGTAATCTTTCAGGAGAACCAGAAGGAAAGGAAAACAAGTAAGAGTTATAAATGTGTAAAGCTATAATCCACAGGGAGTTCTCTGGACTTATAAATATGACACCTAAGGTTAAGGGACCTTAGGAAATACAAAATTGTACAGGTTAAGAAAGACCCACAAATACATGAATTATAGGGAAATTTAAGGTACTATAATAAATGTTTCAGAAAATGCAATTATTTTTAAAGAAAAAAGATCAGATTGATTACTTTTTTCAATAGTCTTGCTAGAAACAAGATGATGGAAGGTTCATATTATTAAACTGTGAAAGAAAAGAACTTAAAGCAACATTTTACAGAATTATTTTATTATTATTATTTTTGATTTACTATAGAGCAGGTACACTCACCAGAAAGAGACAGAAAAATTGAGAAAGCAAGCCACCAGTTCCAGAACTCAAACCATGGTCAGCCATGTGGAAGTCCAGCACCTTAAACACCATGCCACCTGCTGGTCCCTGAAGCAACTTAAAAAAAATTAGGGTGCAAATGAGGCCAAGAATAATAAGCCCCCCCTTTTTTTAATTGCCAGAGAATACATCCACTCGCTAGGTAGAGTCACAGAGAGAAGGGAGAAAGCACCCCCACCAATGGGATGTGGTCACACCACAATCACTTCTCCTCCATTTCTCCATCCTGTTGTGATTATACAAGGTCAAGACTTTTTGTGGGGCACCTTAGAAGTATCCACCTCAGGCGTCTAGAGGTTTTCACCTTGGTGGTTACTGTATCCCCTCTTAGGAGGACTCAAATTTGGACCTGGTCATTACTGTAAGAAGTAACGATCATACAGGAAAATATGAATTGTAATAACAAATTTTTACACACCTGCAGAGCACTATGACTATAGAAGATTACAAATCAAACAGCATATGCTACATGAAGCAGAATTATTGTAACAGCTGGTGTAAGAATATAAAATAAGCACAATAAATATTCGCAAAGATAGAAGGATAGTATTAATAATATAAAGCAGAAGCAAGAAGCCATACAAAGTTGGAAATATTAAGTATGTGGAATATACTAGCTGGAATATTTTAACTTGTGTAAATCAGATAACTACAACTGAAAAGTATCAATAAATGAGCAAGATGAAAGATCAGATTGAGGAATTCTCTCAGAACACACAAAATAATAATTTCAAAATAAGAGTATGTAAAAGAAAAGCTAGGCAGTACAGATGATAGAAGTAGCAATTCTAACCTCTGTAGAGCTTCAGGAGAACAAAAATAAACAAAGAAAAGGAAATATTTGCAAAAAGGAATGGAGGTAAAATCCCTTAGCATGAAAAAGAAGACGTGAGACCCCAGCCTAAAGTCCCAGGAAGTGCCAACTAAGTAAGAAAACGTCTTCACCTAAACACAGCAGAAATACCAAACATACAGAGATATTTCTAGAAAGAACATGGATTGTCAATAAGGAAATTGAATGAGATTGACATTAGATTCTAGAATTCCTTGTGTAGCTAAATTTTCATTTAAATATGAGAGTAAATACAAATATTCTCAGGCATGATAGCTTCAGAACTTTCATACAAAAAACCATTTGGAGGGAACCAGCAGTTAGCGTAATGGCTATGTCGCTGGACTCCCACATAGTCGACCGCGGTTCGTGTCCCGGACCCGGTGGCTTAAAACACGCCGGGCATGTGTGTGTGCGTGCCCAAGATCCCGAGAGGAGAATGGAGGAGAAGGGATTGTGGCATGACCATCCCCCCTGGGGGGTGATTTCTCGCTTTCTGTCTCTATGTCTCTCTCTGTCTGGCGAGCACACACGCCCTATAGCGAAAACCTCTCAAAAAAAAAAAAAAAAATTTGGAAAAGCATTGTTGGGAAAAGCATTCAGCTAAGAAGAAAAACAATTTGAGAATACAAATACACACACACATTCAGCTAGATGCTGTAAGTCATAGGAGAAGTAAGGATAATAAACTACTTTAGCAAAGATTGCAGTTGCCAGGGTCAGCAGATGGCATAGCATTTACATCACTGGACTCCCATGTGGCAGACCACGGTTCAGGTCCCAGACTTGGTGGCTTCAAACTCACATGGGGTACATGTGCGTGTGTGGCCAAGATTCTAGGAGGAGAATGGAGGAGAATAGATTGCAGCATGGCCATCCCCCTGGGGGGTGATTTCTCACTTTCTGTATCTCTCTGTTCTGGTGAGCATGCATAAATTAAAACAAAACTCTTTCAAAAAAAAAAAAAAAAAAAAAAAAAAACAATTACAGCTGCCCTCTTTAAATTAGGATAAAAAAAGAAAATAGTATTGTATATTGTACAATATATACCGGAACTAAAATGCAGTATCAATGAAGTGGGAGGGAAAAAAAAGAATTGAGAAGGTGATAAATTTTCTGACTTGTTAGGGAAAAGATACAGGCAATAAGAAATGTAAGAAAATCAATATGGATATAGACATGACTAGGATTCTTTATATAAAGATAATGAATATAAAACCAAAATTACACTGTTAACTTTAAAAAGAACAGGAGAAAGACCAACATAAATGATGAAAAGAAGAGAATAAAAAAAGTAAATAAAACAAAGGCCATGAAAGGTAAAATATTAGAAATCCTAATATAACTAAATAGTATAATTGGATTAGGCTTACAAGTGAAAAGAGTAACTTAAACTAAAAATTAAAAAAAAAACCTCAAGATATGTAGTCTCTAATATTTGAAAATAAAGTAAGAATTGAAGGTCCAGACACTGTAGTGCAGCAGTAACACAGGTGCACTGCAAGGTGGAATCCATATGGTTCATCATGGGTTTGGATATCCAGGTTGGTTTGAACAAAAGCTGGGCATGTGCTACTCATGATCCTCAGTAGCTAAAGGGCTACAATAACAGATTGTAGTATGATGAGAGCTGGTAGGGCTGTTTCTCATTCTTGCTTTCTTCCTTTTCCACTTTCTCATGCACATGCATGTGCTCATTATTATTAAAAACAGTAAAAACTGAAAATAAAAGATGAGCAAAAAAGTATCTCAGTGCAAACATTAACCAAAAGACATAAGGATAAATATGCTTAATATCTAGCAAAATATAATTTGAGACAGAAAAATCACAAAAGATTAAAAGAAGTCATTACACTAATAAAAATGTAGTCACATTAAAAATTTAGAACTTATGGGACCAGCAGTTAGCGTAATGGCTATTTCGCTGGACTCCCACATAGTTGACTACAGTTTAAGTCCCGGACCCGGTGGCTTAAACTCACACCGGGCTCGTGTGCGTGCGTGCCCAAGATCCCGAGAGGAAAATGGAGGAGAAGGGATTGCGGCATGGCCATCCCCCTGGGGGGTGATTTCTCGCTTTCTGTCTCTCTGTCTCTCTCTGTCTGTCTGGAGAGTGCACGTGCCCTATAGAAAAAAAAACCTCTCCAAAAAAAAATTTTAGAACTTATGTTTATTGAAAGACAACACTACATAATTAAGACAGAGAAATATAATAGCAAGATGAAAATAAGTATTTTGTTTAAAACTTTTAAGACAATATCTGGAATATAAAGTCAGGAACTCCAATAGAAATGCAAGCAAAAATATTAAAAAGTAGTAGAAAGAGGAAGATAAAATGATTAGACAGTGTAAGACAATGTCAAACTCAATAGCAACCAAAGAAATAGAAAATGAAATAATAAAATACTACTTTACATCTCTAAGAAAGGCAAAAATAGGGATATTCATATGATGGGAAAGATGTACACACTTGCATTCTGTGGGTGGGAATACAACATTTAAAAATCCATCCAGGCTCTGGACCAGCAGATGGCGTAATGGTTACATTGCTGGACTCCCACATAGTCATCCACAGTTCGAGTCCAGGACCTGGTGGCTTAAAACTCACACCAGTTGTGTGTGAAAGCATGCCCAAAATCCCAAGAGAAGACTGGAGGAGAAGCTATTATAGCAGCATGACCATCCCTCACGGGGAGGTGAATTCTTGCTTTCTCTACCTCTGTCTCTTTCTGTCTCTCCCGTGAGTGCATGTGCTCTATAGCAAAAATCTCTCTTAAAAAAATCCATCCAGGTTCTCCTGGTGCTAGCACCCATTTCTAATAAGGGCACAATTCCAGATAGGAGATGTACAGTGAGTGCCCAGTTCTCAAAATCAGGTGGTCATGCATGGTCTCTGCTGGCATGGATTGTGCTTTAATTTAAGTCTAGGAAAAGAGACAGAGAAAAAGAGAGAGAGGGAGAGAAATCACCGTCTCACTTTCTGCAAAAAAGAGGTGAGGACAGGCCTCCCTAGTCCACCTAAGGAGACCTGAGAGTTCCACACCTCCACAGTCCCTCAGCAGTCCAGAGGATCTTGAGGACCTCAGAACTGTCCCCTTGAGAGTCCCTGCTTGCCAGCGCTGCCCTAGAATTATATAGCTTATTGCCTTTATCTTTTTTATTTCCTAAGAGGAGAGTAAACCCTGAATATGATGGATTCTCCCTTCCAAAACCACAAACAGCTGACACAGGATAATCCACATACATCGTGTAATCAACCTTAGTAATCTCTTACTACGAATTAATTTCCAATTAAACACAATATGATAATTATGATCTGTTGGCAATTAGAAATTATTTACTTAAGAACTAATATGTAGCAATTAGTTAAATCTGATTCTTACAAGAACTTCACCAAGTACCTCCCCACCTAAAGCTTTTCTAACCCGGTATTAATCAGACAATAGTTTCTCCATGTGTTATCAGCTGGCCTGCTGAGCTTCACATAGTGCCTCCCTTTTTGATACTTATTAACTTTATTCACTTTGTGATTAGTGTTGCCAGATAAAATTCAGGGCACCAGTTACATTTGAAATTCAGATTTAAAAAAAATAATAATAATTAAGTATAAATACATCACAAATATTGCATGGAATGTACTTCACAAAGATCTGACAAGTCTATTTGTGATTCTGCCTTACCCTGGCCTTAAAAATCATGGCTAGTTACATTTAGCACATCTTTCTTTTTTTATTTTAACTGTATCTATTTATTTACATTTTTTATACATTCAATCACATTATTTAGCTTACAAGGTGAACATTTCAATATGTGAACATTTCTCCCTGGTCCAGTTGATCAAAATATAACAACACTACCTCCCTGTCCAGACAATGCTCTACCTCCGTATTCCTCCTCCACACTCTATGACTGAAACTGACAGGCTAAAGGATGTAAAAACACAAGAGATGGGTGTGAATGCCAGATGTGGCGTGTGTGGAGGAGTGGGACCTGGGGAAGGACATTTGGAGGAGTACATCTTTCTTTCCACTTGTATTTTCTACAACCGATTCTTCTCCTGGTGATTTGTCATTGCTCTCAGACTTAAATACCCTACCAAGACAAAGGAAAGAAATAAGCATTTTGTTCTTAATGCTAATAAAATGGTAAAGTAGGTTTTACCCACATTTTACAGAGGAGAAGACTGACGGTACTGCAGGTTTCTAAGTGTACCTGGTATCACAGAGCTAGTAAGAGGCATCAATCCAGGGAGGGTAGTCTGAGTTCAAAGCTATTCCTTTTTTTTTTTTTTTAAGAGGTTTTTTTTTTTTTTTTTTTTTTTTTTTTTTTGCTATAGGGCAAGTGCGCTCACCAGACAGACAGAGAGAGACAGAGAGACAGAAAGCGAGAAATCACCCCCCAGGGAGGATGGTCACGCAGCAATCCCTTCTCCTCCATTCTCCTCTCGGGATCTTGGGCACGCACGCACACGCGCCCGGCGTGAGTTGTAAGCCACCGGGTCCGGGACGCAAACCATGGTCAACTACGTGGGAATCCAGCAACATAGCCATTACGCTAACTGCTGGTCGCTAAAGCTATTCCTTTTTCATTCAACCACACTGAAATGAGAGTAGAGCACCATTGTTAATGCTGGCTAAGGAGCCTTGACTGAGGTGGGGTAGTTCTAAAGGACTTGAGATAATGACCTTGGGCCTCTGGACACCCCCAGAGCTATGTGGTGCTGTGACTTCGGTATGCTGCATAGTTTAGTTGCTTCTGATAGGTCATCTCCTCGGAATCCAAAACTAAAGAGCACCTTCAATGGACAAGTGCAGGGAGAAAGGAAGCTTAAAGCTGTATCCCGTTAGCTTTTCCCTCTACCCAGAGGCCCGGAATGTATCGTCTTGCATCTTTTTGCCTTAGTCACGATGTAGAGAGCAAATTCCAAAGTCTAAATCGGAGGATCCATTAACAAAAAACCCAGTGCCCTTCCACCTGCCTTCCTTCATTGAGAAGACTCGTGACTCCTACCTTTAGGAAAATCGCCCTAATTACATGAGCTAATTATTCATGTTGTTTCTCTTTCGGTTTTTCCCTTAAATTGTGGCCACCTTTAAGAGAATTGAATTGCTTTTTTTTAAAACATAAGACTGAACCACCTATTATAATGCAAAAAAAAAAAAAGAAAAGAAAAACCAGAGTGCTAATTGAAGTTCAAATCAAATAATAGGGCACGGTTTAAATTTATACTTATAAACCAAATTCTCTTCACCCTTACTTTCCCAACTCCACAGGCTCAAAGCAGCAGAATAACCCAAAGTCACCTTGAATCTGTCCAACTGCACAACCTGACAATGATTGCTTTTTTTTGTTTTGTTTTGTTTTTAGTCTCTTTCAACCAGAAGTAACTGCTCTTAACTGTGAGATTATGCAGCTCTATTTGGAAAGCTTTTGTGAGTCCCTATAGTATAATGATTTTCCTTTAGAGAGCATGTAATTTTAGGTTCTTGCATAACAGCACAGATTTTTATGGTATTACTAAACTTTGTAATTTTATTTCTCTCTGACAATTAAGTGCACATTGATGTTATGGAATTTTTTCTTCCTTCCATCACAGTTGGATGAAATTGGAACGGCAGACTGTGCTGTGTTGGGAGTGCTCATGTCTAGAAGTGTAAACGTTTTGTGATTCCCTTGTTGAAGATCCATTTCACACATAGGCAAATCCATCACATCGCGACTGTTTGCTTTCAGTTACAAACAAGCTGTAACCCAAAACACACAATGCACCAACCCAAAACAATCAATGTGCCATTTATGCACTACCTTTGTTTAGGAAATAGTTTAACAGTTTACAGTACATTAACTCAGATGTTTAAATTCACCTCTTTGCAGAAAGTGAACATCTTCCAAATAAATGAAATTTTTCCCCCTAGAATTCCTCATTCCTCATTACTAGCCACCTCTCTTCCCTGTCTATTGCATTCAGACCTCAGCAATAAAGTAACACCAGCCTTCTACAGAGACCCTCACAGTTTCTCTTTACTGTGGAAATGAGACACATCACTTTCTGTGGCAGCAGCTGAAGGCAGACAAATGCATTTGCCTGTGAACTAGGCAACCCTATTTTGACATGCGTGATTCACCCTGTCTCTTGGAGGCAAGGTGAAGGCTTCTCTACTACAAAGATGAGTGTTCAGTAACCATTAGGTATATGACAATCACCCTCGAGTCCCTCTAAATGGAATTTTGTAATTTATCCAAGAATCTCTAAGAATGATAATGCTCTCTTTTAATCTTCGTCTGTTGGCTTTAATCCATTCCCTGATGATTAGAGTTTTGCAGACTTACTAGGGCTTAATGTTGCTTCTCCTAGCAAGGTTTATTTGATCAATAATGTGATCCCAAGACAGATTGGATAGAAACTCTGAAATCCAGTCTGGCTCAGCCTCTTCTCTGTGGCCAGGTGAAGCCATTTTCCCTAGAAATCACTTCCCACAGTCAGAAGAGCTTTGTGTCTTTACACACCATCACTTAGATGTGTGAAGCCAAGATACTTGTTGAATGTTAATCATCTTTATTCCATGGAACAGCCTGACCCTAAACCCCACTTGTCACACGTGTGGTGTTGAAATAAGCTCTTGCTCTTTCCTCAGTGTGTGGCTTTATTTTGTTACAGAATGAATGTGTACCCCGAAATGCATGTGTTGAAGCCTTAACCCCCGATGTGACTGCACTGGGAGATGAGGCCTCCAAAGGTATAACTAAGATCAAATGAGGTTATAAGGATGGAGCTTTGATCGGATTAAATAAATGTCCTTAAAATAATCTAGTTAACACAAACTAGCCAAATATAAGGGAAAAAATGTTTCCAATCAGTGGTCTGTGTGTGCTTTATCCAGTGGCAATACTGCATAGCTTATGAGACTTGCCAAGGGCAGATTTTACAGCGCCCATTTGTCCTAGTCTCCTTACTCACTGTTAACGTTGGCTGAGCCCACTAATTCCCTCCCACTCCTTTTCCTTTTTTTTTTTTCCTAGCACAGGTTTTTCCAAATTCATAGAGATCATCCTTTGGGCTGATTAGACTACAGGGTTTAATGGCTGGATTTAGAAGAACGTATACACAGAACAGAACAGGGCCCCAAGCACTGCCCTGTGCTGCTACTCTTCTGTGGCCACTCAAGACATTCTGCAGCAAAACTGACCCACATAGATTTAATAAGGAATTCCATCCAGCCCAAGAAAATAACTAGAACATGTTCTCTAATATCGAAATCTTGATTTAGGCTATATTGGCTCATGACTTTAGGACATTATGTAGGTGTGTATATGTCTGTGTGGGCACATGTGTTTCACATGGACTTTCAATGACTTTTTTTTTTTTTTTTTTTTTTTTTTAGGTTTTTGCCACAGGGTGCATGCACTTGCCAGAGAGTGACAGAGAGAGAAAATCTGAAATTATCCCCAGAGAGAGAAAATCTGAAATTATCCACCTGAGGGGATGGCCACACCAAAACTCCTTCTCCTCCATTCTCTTCTTGGGATTGTGGGCACACACACGTGTACCCTGCATAATTTTCGAGCTGCCAGGCCCAGGACTCAAACCATGGTCAGCCATGTAAGAACCCAGCACCTTATCCACTGTGCCACCTCCTGGCCCTTCCTTGAAATTATTTTAAAGCATGTATAAAACATCTCATATAGTAGAAACTGTGGAGACTTAAGGATCAAGCTGATGGGGCTGACCTATTGCCTTATAGTTAAGGGAGCCAGATCCTAGATGGTTGACTATGCAGGTTATTTACTTAGGGCAGGTGCACTCACCAGAGAGAAAGAGAGACAGAGACAGTGAGAGGGAAAGTGAAAAATCACCCTGTGGGGAGATGGCCACTCTGCAATCCCTTCTCCTCCATTCTTCTCCCAGGATCATGGGGAAGCATGTGCACACACACCCAGAGTGATTTTCTAGCCACCAGGTCCAGGACTCAAACCGCAGTCAGCCATGTAGGAATCCAGAGACATAACCACTGGCCCTGACAATGTAGTTCTATTCTCAGGCCCAGGGGGCATGAAAAACACACAACATGTGTGCCTGCGTGTCCACAATACCAACAGGGTGGAGGGACAGAAGAGAAGGGATTGAATGCCCCCACTAGAAGGTGATTTCTTACTTTCTGTTCCCCTGTCTCTCACTGGCAAACACATGTACTCTGGCATTTAAAAGCAACAGGAGAGAAAGTGAGAAAGATCGTAATGGATGATGAATTTTGATTAGCCACTCACACTTCAGGATCTTAGCATTAGATTTCTTTCTTCACATGGGAAGTTTCACCCCATTGGCTCCCCTTAACAGTTTTTCTTCCCAAATTCAATGCTTTCACCTAAACCTCCCGGATCTCCCTGACCTATATGTATCTTAATAGAGAATATTAAGAATAAACACATTTAGAGATGTGTGTGAACTTAACCTTCTTTTGACCTGAGGCAACTGGTTAGCAGGTTTATCTACCCCAGCCAAGGGTACAACCAAACCCACTCGAGATTCATAAATCCTGCTTTAAGTTTGGACAGTTTATACATAGGCCGTCTCCCCAGTCCTGTCCAACTGGAAACTGCCGAGTCACTGCAGAAATGGGAGAACAGAAAAGTACCAGGGCCTCCACTTACTAGGCTTTTACTTATTTGTATATATCTCTGACAAAGTCTAATTTATAAATTAGGCATAGTAAGTTGTTGATAGCACAATAATAAAACAGAGCATTTATATAAGAAGCTGTAAGACTTCAGTAATCTTGGTTCTCAGATTGGGGCAATTGTTCACGCTACGATTTTCATTTTCTCCACTTAGTGACCGAGGATGGTGATAAATGCGTCTCCCTATTCATCTATCCCAGATCACCTCAGTCTTTACACCCTCCCCTGGGACAAGGTAGTGGAACTAGTTGTGTACAGTTGCCCTCCTTTAGTAGCTGTTTCATTTTCTCCTGTCTCAGCTACCTGTGGTTAACAGTGATCTGAAAATATTAAATGGAAAGTTCCAGAAATAAACAACTCATAAATGTTAAATTGCTCAGTGTTCTGAGTAACAAGAGGAAATCTCACCTCGGCCCACTATAACCTTTCTACATCACAAGAAGGGTGAGCACAATACCATATTTTGAGAGACTACAGTCATATAACTTTCATTACAGTATATTGTTACTGTTCTATTTATTATTTCATTATTTTTCTTAATCTCTTACCACCTCTAATCTATAAAGTAAACTTTAAGTATGTATGTGCCAGAAACCCATTCAGTGTTTCAATAGCTTCCACAGTTTTAGGCACACACTGAGTGTCATGAACATATTCCCTGAGGATAAAGTGGCACTCCTGTATTTCTCTTCCCCAAGCTCCATCTTCCATTCCTGGGGTGACTCTGCAACTTCCAATTGGACAGAGCTGAGAGGGCAGCCTCTGTATAAGCTGGCCAAATTTAAAGCAGGATTTATGAATCTTGAGCGGGATTTTCATGCTGTCTATACCACCGTGAAATTATCTGCTGATTCCATTTAGTAAACAAGGCAGCAGGTTGAAGCTGGCTGTTCCCAAGCCCAGCAGAGAGACTGTGTGGTAGCAAGGATAATGTGCTAGTGCAGGGACAAACAGGACTTCTGCCGGGGAGGTGGGCTTGTCCGAACCAGCTCCACTCTTCTGGTGCCTAAGTAGGAGGCAACTGAAGAAAAGCATGTTTGTACACTGTGTCTGCACTCATTACTTATGCACAGCATATATTATTCAAAATAAGCAATTATCCCAAAGAAAACAAAGCTATTTGCATTTCCCAGGAGAGAAGTTGCCCCTCCAAGGGAATTGGTGTCAGGCAAAGAGTAAGAAACCACTGACTGGAGCAGAAATACTATCATCCACTCTGCAGGACAAAATTCAAAAGCTTCAGCCTGGCATACCCAGCCCTCCACAAGGGGATCATGCCCAGCCAGACTGCACTGCACTGACTTTCCACAGATGCACACTGTGTCCCTGCTCTGAAGTCGAAATTCTTGTTTAAAATAGACCCATTGTTATATACACCAATGTTTTAAAAATTATGAATGGAGGAATATATATATATATATATATATATATGTGTGTGTATATGTGTGTGTCTATATATATATATATATGTATTTTATTTATTTATTATTTTATTTATTTAATTTGACCAGAGAGGAACAGAATGAGAGAGAGAGGGAAAGTGAGAAAGCAAGCTGCCAGGTCCAGGACTAGAACCACAGTCGACCACATGGGAGTCCAGCATCCCAACCACCATGCCACCTGCTGGCCCCAAGTGGAAGAATATTAAAATGAAAACAAGAAAAAATACTTTTTAATCCCATGTATTTTTCATTTCTTTTCTTTTTCTTTTCCTTTTTTTTTTTGTTTTTTTTTTTGTTTTTTGTTTTTTTGAGATATTTTTGCTATAGGGCGTGTGCCCTTGCCCGAGACACAAAGAGAGAAACAGGATGTGAGAAATCATTAGCCCACGGGGGATGGTCACACTGCAATCCCTTCTCCTCTGGGGATTTTGGGCACATATGCAAATGTACACACACCCAGCATGAGTTTCAAGCCACTAAGTCCTAAATTTTAATTGCAGTGGTCACATATGAATCCAGGGCCTTAACCAACATGCCACCCACAGACCCCTCCATGTATTTTTCTACAAATTATAAGAGATCTCTGTTATTTACTCATTTTGGTGAAATGTCATAGTGAAGCATTATGGTATGGAGATGATTCTTCTATATAAATCCTTTTCTACATACCTCACCTGCAATGAGTTTTCCTGAGTTTCTGGAGCACTGGCTTTCATATTTTCAGAAGCAATTGAAATCCTCTGGAGGGCTTAGCAAAAATACAAACTGATGGGCTACAGTCTCAGAGTCTTTTATTTAGCAGGTCTGAGACAGAGACCAATAATTTGTATTTTTAAAAAACTCCCAGGTGAGTCCAATGCTACCCGTTCCACACCTTTGGAGACCATTGTTCTGAAGTTATACTGTCTAGTAGGTAGCCACTAGCCACGCAGAGCTCTTGTGTAGTATAAAGTGGCTGGTCCAAATTGAGATGTATTGTGAATGTAAAATGTTAAGTTGTCAAAAAAGTCATGATGCATTTTTGCATAGAAGAACATATCATGACTTTTCCAACAACCCAATATATATTAGATTTCTAAGACATTATCAACATCAGAATGCAAAATATCATTAATATTAATTTTATGACACTATTAATTTCATATGATTACATGTTGACATAGTATTTGGGGTATTTCCAGTTAAGCATAACATATTGCTAAAATTAATCTTACATGTTTCTCCTTTTTTGTTTAAGAGAAAGAGAATGAGAGGGAGAGAGAGAGCGATAGGTAGATTGTTTAAGTAATTTCTTTCTTTCATGAGAGAAAGAGAGAGGGGAATAAAGGAACTCCCAGCAGGATCATACCATGCTCTGTGACCCTCTCCCCCAAGCCTTCTAGCCAGTCCCTCTCCCCCAAGCCTTCTAGCCAGTCAGGTCTTGGATGTACTCCAGCTGCCCCACATGTTTGGCATGACCTAGGATCCAAACCTGGGTCCTTCCTATGTGACCCCAGCAATGCACAGTGGTCTCCTGCCACATGTGCCACTATACCTGGGCCAAGATAGATATTTCTGACATGGTCTCACCATATTACTATCTGTCTGCCGAATTTTTGAGTCAGCTGGGACCACAGGTGCATACCACCACCCCTGCTCTGATTATGTTGGGGCAGGAAACAAATCTGGGTCTCCTATGATGTGATTTCAGAGGATGCAGAGTCATCTTCCCACTTGTGTCATGGCTCCCAGGCCCCATTTTTCTTTTTAACATGTTTATTAGAAAAATTTTAATTGCATGCATGGCTTACACTGTATTTCTATTAGATGAGCACTGATAGAGAGGATATACATGAGCTAAAAATGGGATATTGCCAATATAAAATAGAAGGGTGAAGACAGATTCAAAGCATAAAGCCAAATTTGATTATTTGGGTATTGACTGACTATTCCAAGATCCCAGGGAAACATATGTCAAAATTATGGTGATGGATAAGAGCTGTGAAGAAGCTGAGATGCTACTATTCCGAAGGAAGGGAGGACCCAAGAGGCTGAGACTTGATGAATTTAATTCAGGACAACAGCATTTTGTAGAATCAGGTCTTTTTTAGAGAGTCAAAACATGATTTGCTATTTACCCAGTTTTATAAGTGCAACCAGTATGTGAAAAAGAGTTGTCATTACTCACTAAATTCTACTTTTTTATATGTAGTCTGTTTCCTTTAGGAGATTTCCAGTTTTGCAAGGGCAAGACCTAAATCTGTATTTTACATAATTCGGGGCACTTAGAATTGCATCAATCTACATAATATAAATACATATAATACATCGATGAATAGATCTTAAATATTTTACGTCCCCTTAAACCAAGGACAAACCCATTCTTAGATTTAGCAGAAGTAACATCATAACCTGTGGAACTTGTCTCAAACTGTTGAACAGATGACAAGTAACCTGTAGCTTAGGTTTAGGTTTAGAAGGATAATAGTTAATAGTTCTAATAGTTTGGAAAAATACATATATAACCTATTCTGTTTGGATATTTACAGCCACACAAAATTAATGCATTAAAGACATTGAACAATCCTGCAACCATGAAGCATTTATTTTTATCCTATTGAGTACTTTAGATAATCCTTGGACTAGTGTCCTTTATAGTGTGGCATCTATTAACTTCTCACGCATTTGAATTTCTGTAGACTCTACTTCCGAAAGAACCTTGTGGCAAGAGGTTCCTTCTCCATCTCTGCTCCTATGTACCAGGAGAACAGAAACAGGAAAGCTATTTCCCTGATTAGTCATGCAGATAAAGCCTCCATGATATCCTCTTTTTCATCTGCTTTCCCATTCTCTGGATTCAGCAAAGAATTCCCCCATTTTACTTCCATTGGACTCCTTCCTGGAATTAGCAGCGTTGAGTGCTCTGGCATTCTTTCTGCATGGTAAACCATTCACAAGATTTTCGACTTTCTGGTCTTTTTCTTGGAGTGTGTCAGTGTTACTCCCATTTCTTACCCATAGCTTGGTAAGACATGATATTTTGTTAGGGTGACCATGGAGTCCAAGATAACTCTTGACAAGCACCTCACTCTATTCCTGCTACTATCAAAAAGTGCCACAATCTGTGGATAATTTATGAATAGTAGAAATTGATTTGCCTCCAGTTCTGGAGGCTGAGAAGTCTAAGATCAAGGCACAAACATTAGTGACTGGCCAGGGCCTTCTTGCTGCATCCTCACAGGAAGAACGAATGCCATGCCCTCATGTGGTGGAAGGTAGAAGGGCAAAAGGGGCCTAGTTCTCTGCAGCCTTTTGGTAAGGCTCTAATCCTAATTATAAGGGCAGAGCCCTCATGCCTTAATCACCCATTAAAGGCACCACCTCTTTGTACCGTTGCATTGGAATTTAGGTTTCAACCAGAATTTTGGAAACAACACAAACGTTTAAACCATAGCAACCAGTATCTGATAGATTTAAGCAACAGCTTTCTCAGGACTGCAAGCAGATAAACAGTAGGAAGAGTGGAAGAAAGCATAGCTGTGTTCAGGAACCATGTTTTCAGCAACTCCTTTCTAAATGTCTTTAAAGGTTCTTGAAAACCACTCTAATAACATATATTATTTTTTTGTAAACCTACACAGTTACCTTGTCAAAAAATGATTTGGATCTTTTTATCACAGCAGAGGCGAAAGTGATTCTGAAGGCAAATATTTAAAGTAAAAATTACATTGTTTGCTCTACCCCAAATCACAAACAACAATCATTCTCTCTTCTAAATTGATTTAGAATACTCTATGATACTCTATGAGAGCGTTTTTACTCAAGTTGGACTTTATCCCCCAAACTCCAGTTTGCCCTGTAGATAATAAGCAGAGCTGAATTACTATTATTTTTTTTTCCTTGAGCACTATCCAGGGTAGAATTGCATGGCTATGTGTAGGCATGAGATGCAGCTACACTCCTTTGAGAGGAGCTATGCAAGTAAAAAGCATCGTTAGTATTTCTTTGTTTTAATATTCTGCATTTTCATTCCCCAAGCCTAAGCAAAGACTTTTCTCTGCTGATGCACAACTAGAATACACTATTCTTACGATCATTTAGCAAAAATAAGCTCCGATAGAAGGTCAAGAAACAATCCTTACCATGTTCTTGTGTTGAAGAACCCAGCTCAGGCTAAATCACTAGTTCTTAATTTCATAAATATGTATTTCACTGGGAACAATTCCTCCAAGTCAGCTATGTTACTCCTGCAAGTGACACACAGGGCAGGGATAGGCAAGGCTAGCTTCGTCAAATCTCAGGATTCCCACCCCACCAAGTGATGGCGGGATATTTCGCTGACACAGTGCTTCCTTTCTAGGATATATAGTGGGTAGCATCAAGACACCAATTCACGGGGACCAGCAGTTAGCGTAATGGCTATGTCGCTGGACTCCCACGTAGTCGACCGCGGTTCGAGTCCCGGACCCGGCGGCTTAAACTCACGCCGGGCGCGTGTGCGTGCGTGCCCAAGATCCCGAGAGGAGAATGGAGGAGAAGGGATTGCGGCGTGGCCATCCCCCCTGGGGGGTGATTTCCTGCTTTCTATCTCTCTGTCTCTCTCTGTCTGTCTGGCGAGCGCACGCGCCCTATAGCAAAAACCTCTCCAAAAAAAGAAAAAAAAAAAAAAAAGACACCAATTCACACAATGAAAGATTAACATTCATCAGGGTTTTTTCTTTCATTTTATTTTCTGTTTTCTGTGTGAGCTTAAAGCAGTGTAGAAACAACTGCAGTTCCTTAAATGAGGTATAACCCTGCCAGCCCCAAGAACATCTCCAGACATGGAAATGGAAGGGAAGAAAAATCAAGCAGACATGGAAAATATCTCATTACTTCAGTGTAAAAATCTTAATTAGTCCCAAAGGTTTTTCTCACTCATTTTCAAGCAAAATCAGGTAGATCAGAAGAGGAAATGTATGTCAATCAATGTCTGTGAGAGCCAGCCAGCTGTGGCCGCCCTACGTCTATGACATGACCCTCTACACTCACATTTGTGGTTGGTTAAGATTTTGTTCCATTCAAAATTGCAGGTATATAAGTGGAATTGCACCGATAAACGAGCTTTTCTAATTGAGTTCATCCTTGTAAATTAATAAAAATTCCTGCCAATCAAACATGTGCATGTTTGCAGGAATATTATCAGTAGGTAATGGAGATAATTAATACTTCATGACATCAGGGTCTGAAATTAAAATCAAATCTGAGACTTAACTGCGATTATTAAATCTGAGGAAAATTATCTTTCAGATGACAAGTGTCACAACCTTCAGCACCTGAATTAATAACAGGGAGCAAGTCTCCAAAAAACAGTGCACGCTCCGTCTTTCCATGTTGTAATAATTGCCATTTCATGACATCGAGGACCTGTACCTGGCTCAAGAGTATACTGTAGATCAGGAAAGTATTTTGCCATAGAAAACACAAATTTGGGGCAACTTATCTAGTAGCAAAATATAATCAAAAGAGTAGAGGATTAGATGATGGAACCCAGATTATGTCCTGACTCTTAGGGGATGTGGGACTTTTGGTTTAATCTTGCATGTATTCTTCTATTGTACTCTAGCCAAAGAAATCCTTTCACCTACCTGACCCTTAATTCTTACATGGTATGAAGCTATTTTCTGTTCTGTTTATAAGAGTCACTTAACAATCAAATACAAGAGTTTATTGAGTCATTGGAAACATCATGATACACTTTTGCATAGAAAAATATGTCATGATTTTTCCAACAAACCAATATTTATTTATTAATTTATTTATTTCACCAATTCTCCAGTATGTTCCAGCCAGTAAGTGAAACATTTAAAAAATAAATATTAGAGAAAGAAAGACATAGTCCCTGATCTCAAAGGACATCATGACCTGGTGAGAAAATTGTTTACATTAAGCATAGTATGAGAGGGAATCAAGGAGAAAAAGAGAGACAAGACATTTAAGGGACACAGAAAATGGAGGATTGCCTGTTGATGAAAATGTGCATGATAATATCTTTAACCGGACAGTGTTCAGTGTCATCATGCTGGGAAAATTCATTTTATAAGCTGTGGTGAAGTACAGTGATGGAATGTATAAAATAATTGTTTAAAAAAAGATATTATCAGGACCAAATAAAAGAAATATAAAAGCATACGGAAGAAGGGTGAAGCTCAGAACTGATAGGAGGCATGTCAGGTATGGCAGGAGTGGTGCCCAAGAGTGGTTAGTGGGGAGACTTCCCAGAGTAGACGAAGCTGACAAAGAGTCGTAGCATCTTTTAACAGATAAACATTTAAGGGAACAACAAAACTGTTCCTAAATTACTTTTCCCATCTCAACTAGATTGGAGTGGTTGATTTCCAGGGAATAGTTACTAATATGTGACTACCATAGGTACATGACAAAAACAAGATACTATTTCCCAAAGCACAGCTACATTCTGGAAATAGAGGCATACAGTTTATAAAAAGAAAAAAAAAAATTAACAGGTCTGGGGGCAACTAACAAGAAACTCATAGAGCTAGGGTTTAAACCATGTAGCTTAATCAGTAGAAATATGGTCTCAATTTTATTTATTTATTTGTAAACCCAATAATTACTGAGGTTAGGAAAAAAAAAAAAACACATTTTTCATAGGTACAGAATCCCAATGGAGCAGGCTGCATTGAAGACAGATTACAGACCCAGAGAGGAAGTCCA
Source organism: Tupaia tana (assembly GCA_026018925.1). Taxonomy (NCBI): domain Eukaryota; kingdom Metazoa; phylum Chordata; class Mammalia; order Scandentia; family Tupaiidae; genus Tupaia; species Tupaia tana. The sequence continues at coordinate 211,629,437 of JAKSZU010000003.1, forward strand.
ATACGCATCAGGAAGTAGTCATGGAGACCCAACTGGTTTATAAGGATGAGAAAAGAGAAGTCAGACCATGCGCCCAATGTATCGCAGACTGAGGACTAAAGGATAATTCTAGACCCTACCTTAGAGTATCTAAGTCTTCTTTGACTGTGGTTTCCTCCATTGAAGCTGACCCAGTGATTGTAGTAGGGCAAATGTTCTAGGTTCTTACAGCTGGGATTACAGGGGTAAGTTGTTCATCTGGATCAGATAAATCTCTTCTGCCAAAGGGTAGATGCCAGTGATGTCAAAAGTACAACTGTCCCTCTTTCAATCTCTCTCTCTCTCTCTCTCTCTCTTTTAATTTAAGAGAGATTTTTGCTATAGGGCACATGCACTTGCCAAAGAGAAGGAGAGACACAGAGAGACAGAAAGTGAGAAATCATCCCCCGGCAGGGATGGCCATGTTAGCAATCCCTTCTCCTCCATTCTCCTCTTGGGATCTTGGGCACACACGCACACACGCTTGACATGAGTTTTAAACTGCCGGGTCTGGGACTTAAACTGCGGTCAACTGCATGGGAGTCCAGTGATATAATCAGGCTACCTGCTGGTCCCCACACTATCACTCTTGAAAAACTGTTCCTGAGACTTTCCCTTCTGTACAACTGGGCTGTAACTTGGGCGGTATGCACCAGTGCATGCCTACACTGGTGGTTAAAATACAGAAAATCATCCTTCTTGGTATGTAAATAACCATTGTCCAAGCTTCCCACCTCCTTGCCTTCCTAACCCCTACTTCAGGATCATACAGATCTCACAAGAGGAGACCTTCAGAACCGCTCTTCAGCACCAAGGCCAGTATCTATCCTATGGAACATGCTAGACACACACTTAAATGTTTTAAACATCATCCTTAAGTATCAGAACAATGGTACTCCCCATTGTCCCAGTCAGTTTCCGCTGCTATAACAAAATATCTTGGACTGGGTAATTTATGAATACAGCAAATTTTACTTCTCACAGTTATGGAAGATGGAAAATCTAAAAAAGTCAAGACACCAGCAGACTTGGTGTCTAGTAAGAGCTTTTTCTCTGCTTCCAAGATGATAACTTCTTGCTGTGTCCTCACGCAGAAGAGGGGACAAACACTGTCTTCACACAGCATAAGGGAAATGAAAAGGAAAGAGAGTTTAGGTGGTTCTTATGAGCCCTTTTATAAGGGCACTAATCTCATTGACAAAGGTAGAACCCTCATAGCTTATCACCTCCTAAAGGTCCCATCTGTTAATAGTACTGCATTGGGGATTAAGTTGCAACATGAATTTTGGAGGGACAGCAACATTCTAATCATAGTATCCATGTCCTGGGGGTCAATTTTTCTTGCCTCAGGCCCCACTTCCTGCTCATATATATTTGAAATATCTTCTCAGATATGACTGATGGGAAACTGTTGCAAAAGATAGAATTCAAACTCAATGCCAAGATAGCCCGTGTCCTTTCCCAGCTCACTATTGTTTTACTACCCTCTTATTTGATTAGAATCCTCTATATTTTACTCTCTATCTGAAACTAGATGTTCAAATTATGTTAAGGCCAAGGGTCTGCTGACATCCAATTTCTGTTTACCTTTATCCATCAAAGCTTGCAATCCATTATCTCATTTCTTCTGATCTCATCAGACACTGGAAATCTAATTTGGAACAGAAAACAATTAGTGCTCTGGAACTGATGGTTGCTGGGGAGGTAATATAGACATTTGTCTAAGCCCAGGGGTTAGCAGAAAGACTAAGGCTAGAGTCCTATCTCAGCTATTTAATAGGTTAATGACCTTATGTAAGTATTTTCATTTTTTTTCAAGTCTCAATTCCTCCAACTATATAATGGTATTAAAAGTATTTAACATACAAGTTTGCAGTGTAGGTTAAATGTGACCATGCAGATTAAATGTTCAGGAATGCTTTAATGCAAAATGCATGCTTAAAAACATTAGCTATTTGGGCCAGCAGATGGTGTAGTGGTAAAGCACTGGACTTCCACATGGCCAAATGTAGTTCGAGTCCCTGACCCAGTGATTTGAAACCTCATACTGGATGTTTCTGTGTGCATGCCTACAATCTCTAGAGAGACAGGAAGAGAAGGGGTTGAGGTGTGGCTATCTCCCCTGTCATCATCCCTCATTTTCTCTCTCTTTAGTAAGTGCATATGCCCTATAGCAAAAATCTCTCTTAAAAAAAGAGAGAGAGAGAGAGAGAGAGGCAGTTATCATTGCTTAGTATTGCCTTTGCAGTGTGCTGTACTCAACTCTAGAGAATAAGCATACTAAACATCCTAGTGTAAATCCTTGAAACCACATACAAAGTTGTGCAATATCATGATGTCTTAGTCTGTCTGAGCCACTTTAACGAAATACCATAAACTACATAGTTTATACACAATAGAATTTTATTTCTCCCAGCTCTGGAGGCTGAAAAGGCTAAGATTAGGCTTCCAATAGTTTCATTGTCTGGTAAGGGTTACCTGTCCACGATTCATAGCACTTTTTTCTCTGTCCTCACATGATAAAAGGGACAAGACAGCTCTGGAGCCTCTTTTATTTTTTATCTTTTAAAAAAAATTATTTATTTTATTGATAATTGTTATTAGTCTTTATTTGCTAAAGTGAGAAAGCAAGCTGCCAAGTCCAGGATTAGAAATGCAGTAGGCCATGTGAGCGTCCAGCGCCTCAAACACCATGCCATCTGCTAGCCCTGGAGCCTCTTTTATAAGGACAGTATTCCCATTGATGAAGGAGGGTTCTTTCCTCATAACCCAATCATCTCCCAAAGGCCTAAGTTCCTAATACCATCACCTTGAGGGTTAGGATTTCAACATACAAACTTTAGAAGACTATAACATTCAGACCATTTGCACATAAAGATATTAGAAATAGTGCAAAAATAGAGAGAGATTTCAGCGAGATGCTTATCCTGCAGTCAGACACCTTTGCTTAATGAGGATGTGACTGAGTATTTCCACAGATACTATAAAAGCATGAGGATCAACTTTAAAATCTGGATCTCATGAGAGCCCTGCAGAAGAGTGGATTTGGAATGTACTTGTAAAGAGACAAACATATGCTGCAGTTGAAAGGTAGCTGAATTTCCACATATCTAGTCTCCTGGGAATTTGGTTCGTATTAGCATAACTAGAGAAACCACTTTTTGAGCAACTCTCCAATGCCCAGAGTTGTAATGGACCCCTGGTTGGCTCAGGAAACCCTGGTGGGTTGTGTATCTGCTGTGTCTGCTCCAGAGAGAGGGACCTGGAAAAGCCTCCCTCCCCTTGGAAGAATGTTTACTCCTTCCCTAATCCTCCAAGAGAAGGCATATGTTTCTTCGATTTGTTGTTTTCAGCAAGGTGCAGCTTAGGGGGGAGTGTGGATATGCTTGTATTTGCCATGAAATTAAATAAGAGCAATGATACATAGCCAATGTGCACCCATAAATTTCGTAAGGAAAATTCCAGTGTGGCATGAGGATAGAAGTAGCTGATATATTAGAAAGGAAAGGCACTGAATCTTGTGCAAAATGAGAGAAACATAATTTCCCTGCATTATCTTGTCCCTTTCTTAATTGCCTACCAGGATGTATTCATCAACTGGCTTCCCCAGGTCCAAGCTTTCCACTTGCATGCATTTTCATATAAAACTGGCTTGTGTTTTAAGTATAAAACACAGTGTTCATGCTATCACACCAGACACAGCAAATGGATAAAAATCTTCACTTGTCAGTTTCTAGATACAACACACTGCATTTCAAGGCTGGAAAATAGGCTGCAAACACTGAGCAAGGGACAATAAATGTGGAGATTGGGATCATTCACTGGTCTATGCAAGGGGTCTGCAAGAAGTTCACGGAAAATGTATATTATAAAAAAAACCATGCATGGATTTCAAAAATGTTTTGCACCAAAATAGATTCATATATTAATTCCATTTTCTCACTTTGGGAAGTGCCCTTGTGTACGCTGCTCAGCAGGCTTTAATGCAGCAACGATTCTGTGCAGCTTTGAGGTTGGTAACAGGGAGAAAGAATGGCTGGTCACATAGATGACTCCCATCCCAGTGGGAAATATGCATTTCCTGTGCATATTATGCTTCAGTGTCAAGATTCCAAACTTGGAATCAGTTGCTGTGAGATGACTCCAGTTCCTTTTAACTCTTAAGTTCTGGGAAGAAGCTAGATTGGGAGATTGTGGGACAACTGATGAGTCAGACACTTGATAAAGAAGAAAACATGAAGACTACCCAAAGGAGGTACAGATAAATACTATAATGTCTCCTCCAGAAATACCTCTTGTGTATAGTTCAGAAGAGGCAGAATATAGAAACTGATAATGGTTTCCAAACCAGTGTGTCACCAGGAAGAAGAGTGTCAATCAATATGATTTATTGATGTAGTTTAATTGCCAGAGGGCATGTGGACTTGCCAGCAAGAATCATAGAGGCGGAGAAAGCATCTTGCAATAGGATATGGTCACACAACAATGCCTTCTTCTCTATTTCTCCATCATGTCGGGACTCAGCATGCACACACATGAGCCTGGCCTGTTATTCAAGCCACCAGGGCTGGGATTTGAACAGTGGTCAGCCATGTAGGATTCAGATCCCTCAACCACTAGGCTATGGTGCTGGCATGTCAATTAACTTTAAATCTTATGATTACCCTAATGGGAAAAAGAATACTTCCATCTGCCTGTGCTTTAAAAGCAATTTCGATCAACGGGTCTGGGGAGAAATGTTCACATATCAAAATGGTCTCATTGTAAGACAAACAATATGATTGAAAGTATATACAAAAATAAATAAATAAATAAATAAATAAATAAATAAAAAAGATGAAAAGGTATTTGATGGTGATGATGTGGATAGTAATGTCTTTGTCTTGACTGATATGCATGGTAATCGTGCTGGAAAAAGAAATGTAATACACTGTAAAGATATATGCGACTCAATGTAATAATAAAAATTATGATAATAATAAATTAAATTAAATTAAAAATTTTAAAAAAAAAAAAAAAAAAAGGCATTATTTCTTCTGCCAGCTATGAAAATAGTGCAGTGAGAGCTTGACACATTCGACTAAAAATATATGGATGTGATTACTAGTTCCAACACTTACTGTGTCGTTTCTACAAAATTACATAAACTCATTTAGCCTCAGTCTCTTAATCTGTAATATGGGGATGATATGAACCTCCTAGTCTTATTGTAATGATTGAATCCAATATGCATGTTAGCAATGTATAGTATGCTAACTGTTCTGTGTAAGTATTCAATACATGTTAAGTGTCCTTTTCAGCTTTTCCTATTGTTGCAAAAGGGCAGTTGTGTATCTGTAGAACTGCAGGGCATTTTGTTTCATACTTTAGATTTCTGAGGTCAAGAAGTTTTTATCCTAACTAGTTTTTAAAACTAGTTAAAGCTTATCTTCTTTGATTTCCTTCATCATTATGTTGAAATTTTTAGCATGTACTTTGCTAAAAGTCATTCATGTACTTTTGCTAGGTTTATACCTACTTCATTATGTGCTTTTATTATTATTTTTTTTTTTGGAGAGGTTTTTGCTATAGGGCACGTGCGCTCGCCAGACAGAGAGAGACAGAGAGACAGAAAGCGAGAAATCACCCCCCAGGGGGGATGGCCACGCTGCAATCCCTTCTCCTCCATTCTCCTCTGGGGATCTGGGCACACACGCACACGTGCCCGGCGTGAGTTTAAGCCACCGGGTCGAGGACTCGAACTGCCGTTGACTACATGGGAGTCCAGCGACATAGCCATTACACTAACTGCTGGTCCCAATGCCGTTATTATTTTAATTAATTAATTTTACATTCTTTCACTGAACATCATCACAGCATACAAAATGCGATTTCCCATCCAGAACACACTGTTAAGTGGCTTAATAATACATGTTATCATCAACAAATAATTTCCCATTTTTTGTTTCTTTTTTATGTGTGTGTGTGTGTGTGTGTGTGTGTGTATAGCCCCTATTTCTTACCCTCTGCCATTTTCCACCCCCTTTCACACTGTCTCTGAAAATTCTTTTTTTTTACTAAAATTATTTATTTATTCATTTTTATTTCATTTTATTTTATACATTCAATCACATTATTATTTGGCTTACAAAATGGATATTTCAGCAGGTGAACATTTCTCCCTAGTACAGTTGATAAAACTACAAAATATCTTCAACAGATAATACCACATTTCTTTGTCTCATTAATGCTTTGCCTTCATATTTTTCTTCTAAATGTCCTTCCTCAGGCCCTATTCTTCCACACACACTATATCTGGCATTTACACCTGTTTACTGTGTTTGTATATCCTTCAGTCAGTTTCAGTCAAGGAGTGTGGATGCTCAGTATATTTTAAGTGGCGATATGCAATGTCTCTCCTTTATAGCCTGGCTTGCTTCACTAAGCAGTAAATCTTCTATATTCTTCCACTTTCTTTCAAAAACCAGGGTTTTGTTGTTTTTGTGGCTGAATAGTATTCCATAGAGTATATGTGCCACAGTTTTTCAATCCATTCATCTGTTCATGGGCATTTGGGTTTGTTTCATGTCTTAGCAATTGTGAATAGTGCCACAATAAACATAGATGTGCAAGCACTTTTTCGATGAAGAATTCTTCTGTCCTTTGGGTAGATACCAAGGTGTAGGATTGCTGAATTATATGGTAGTTGTATTTATAGATTTTTGAGGAATCTCCAAATTGTTCTCCATAGTGGCTGGACCAGTTTACATTCCCACTAGCAGTGTAAGAGAGTTCCTCTTTCACCACACCCCCACCAGCACTTATCATTTTTTTTTTTTAATCTTAGACATTCTGACTGGGGTTAGGTGGTATCTCATTGTTGTTTTGATCTGCATTTCCCTTACAATGAGGGATGTTGAGCATTTTTTCATATGCCTTTTAGCTATTCGTATGTCATCTTTAGAGAGTGGCTTTTTCAACTCATTCTCCCATCTTTTTATAGGATTGATCCTCTTTTTTCAGAACAGCTGCTTGAGTTCCTTGTGAATTCTGGTTATCAGTCCCTTATCTGACACATAGTTTACAAAAATATTTTCCCATTCTGAGAGTTGTCTATTCACACTAATTTGCCATGCACAAACTGCATGGTAATGCAGTTAGTCTGATGTAATCCCACTTGTGTATTTGGGGGATATTATTTGTTATTATTATAAATCATATAATGGTATCTTGGTTATTTTAAATTTCAATTGTTCATTGCTAGTATATACAATTGATTTTGTATGATATTTATGCATTGTGACCTTGAAAAACATGTATTAGTTCTGGAAGGTTTTGTATAAACTCTTTGGAACTTTCCATGAAGGCTGCTGTCTTCTATAAACAGACACAGTGACAATTCTGCTTTTCTTGTGTATATTTCATTCACTTTTCTTTCTTTATTGCCCTGGTTAAGACAACATTGAACAGAATTAGTGACTGGGGAAATCCTTACCTAGATTCTCATATTGGGAAGGAAGTACTTATTCTTTCATATTATGTAAAATGTTAACTATAGGGTTTTTAGCAAATGCCTTTTTATCAGGTCAAAGAATTCAAAGAACACTACAAAAAAATTTGTGGTGTTCTTATTTATGAATGAATGTTGAACTTTTTCAAAAGTTGTTTTATCCATTGAGACAATTATATCATTTTTCTTTCTTTTGTTAATATTATAATTTACATTGATTCTCAGAATGTATTTTTTTCTTTTTCTTTTCTTTTTTTTTTTTTTTTTTTTTTGCCATAAGGCACATACACTTTATCTTTTTCTCTATGGCTTTCCCTGATGAGGGCATGCACTCTATAGAAAAACTAAAACAGTACAAGACCATTTGGGTGCAAAAGTCATTTGAAATTCATGCAGTTTTTTCATAACATCCACTGTCTGTGGACTTTTTGGAGACTCCCTCCTCCTCTAATGAGCACTAGGGAGGGAGTTCTTACAGAAACCAGCCAAGGCTGCCATAGATGAGGCCTAAGGAAACTCCAGAAATGGCTGGGCCAGCACAAGCAAGGCACAAGAGATGTGCTAATACCTAATCTAACAGTCCCAAGGCAGAGAAAACAGAGAGAGGGAAAGAAAGGATGAATTAAATGAGCCCAGGCTCAGGCATTGCTTTCCAGCCTCTGATGAAAATTTGATGTGTGGGAACTTGAATGTGTACATTAGTAAAATACTGATTCATTTAGGTCCTGATTTTTATAAAGGAACGGATCTTTATCCCCTAAAACAGTAATTCTTACTGCCTAAATAATGCTCATGTTTAAAGTATATATTGCTTTCATCATTCACATTTCATCTGTCTGAGGTTTTAATGTGTCCTTCGGGTACTATTGCTTCTGTTTTTTTCACCCACTGTCCACTTCATCTAACATCACTCTAGCAATAACTATTCCATGAAATGTGGTTAGGAAAAAAAAAAAAGAAAGAAAGAAAAATCAACACTTAGGGCCCTGACTATGGTGCATCACTGAAGTGTGATGCTCTGCAAGACAGACTGATATGGGAAGGTTGCCAGTTCACATCCAGAGACCTCCCTGAATGTGCCAGGGACTTGTGTACCCATTGTACAAGCTGGCTGAGGCTGGAGGTGGATTGTGGCATTGGGGCCCTGTCAGAGAGGCTGTATCTCTGTCTCTCGCTGTCCTTGACTTTCTAACTCATGGAGGCAATGAATAAACTTTAAATAGAAAAAGCAACACTTAAATTGTTTTAGAAACCAGTAATAAGCATGACTTCTTTCCCCATTTAATTTTCTCCCTTGCAATCTGGTATAGAGAGAAAAACATTCGCAGCCCAGGTCTCTAGCAGATATTCTGGTTCTGATGTTCCATATGAAGGAAGCCATGTATTAAATTGAGATCAGCCCTTGCATTTCATCGCAGAAAGTGAGTGTTGGCTTGAAATGGAGGATCAGCTCATGTGGATGTGAGATGGTGGTCAGGATCATAAACCACTGCTCCCGGGCAAAGGACCGAATTATTAAAACTGTTGTTTATGGCCCTTATCATTTACAAACAGATGAACACAGAAAAAGGACTTTCAATTTTTTAAATTAATTTTCAGTTGAGGGTTCTCTTGTGTTAAAAAGATAAGAAACTTGTTTAGAATTACAGTACAAGAAGTTTACAGCTGTCTAAAGGACTTGCAAGTCTGAGGTTATCTAGCAAATAAGGATAAAATAGCATTTGTCAGAATGACTGTTCCTCCTTGGGACACACTTGAGAAACTGGAATGGCCTTGAGACAAATAATACCCTCATTTATGAACCCCTTGCCTGTGGAATTTACCTGAAAGTTCAGTTAAGATGGCTCTAGGATATTAATTGTTGGCAAAAGAGGTCGTCAGGAAATAGATACACAGGTCAGCCCAGACATGGTGCCGTTATTGTAGTTTAATATCAAGAAGCCCTTCCCAAAGCCAATGTTCTAAGTTCAGGGCTCAGCATCTAGATGTGAGAGGAATCAGCTTCTTCCTTTCCATTGTCTGATATTACCACCTACCCTGCCCATAAACACTATGGGCACGCATATCCACAAAAGCCCAGTTCCCTACTACCCTATTTATATGTCTCTTCTTCCAGCCCTATATACACATTCCCCAACATACATAGACTCACCAGCATCTTGCTTTTTTAATAATAATTACAGTAGTAAAAAATTACAGTAGTAATAACTTGCATTTATTGGGGTTTTACAATGTCCAAACAACCTACTGAGCATTTTATATACCAATAGGTCATTTGCACAGCACGTAATTTTTACTTGTTAATTATATCTAGAATAATTACACCCATTACACTAATGGGAGAGTTGAAACTTTGAGGTTGGATAACATGTTCAAATTTGTGTCAGTCTCAGAGCCAAGACTCCAAAGTGTAATTCCTCTGATTCCAAAGCCCGTACATTACATTACTCCCAACACATTGGTCAGAGTGTAAATTAGCATAACAACTGTGGAAATTGGTATGGAGGTTCCTCAAAAAATGACAAATAGAGCTAGCTACCTTTTGACACAGTAATCCCACTGTGAAAGTGCTATCTGCATTGGCATGTTTATTGCAGCATTACTCACCATAGCTGAGATACTGAATCTATCCAACTGCCCAGTTGCCCAATGCATGCTAAATGGATAAAGAAAATGTGTTCTATGTATGCAACAGAATACTATTCAGCACTAAAAAGGATGAATTCCTGACAGGTAAGGCAAAATGAATGAACTTGGAAGAAATAGTCCTAAGTGAAATAATTCAGGCTCTAAAAGATAAATTTAATAAGTACTATGTGTCCTCACTCTTTTTTTCTAAGAGTTTTGCCATAGAGTGTGTGCACTCACTGGAGAGAAAGAGATACAGAGAGAGGGGAAATGAGAAATCACCCACCACAGGGGATGACCACACCCCAATTCCTCCTTCTCCATCGTCCCTTCAGGATTTTTGGCCTGCAAACACATAGCGTGGTTTTCAAGCCACCGGGCTGGGGACTTAAACCATGGGGAAAATTTGGTTAACAGACAGAAAAGAACTTATAAATAAGTGGGTTTGTTAAAAAATAGTATAGTACAGTAAAGAACATTTGTGACAATTTAATGCCTATTTCCAAATAACCAATAGAGTGAATTTCAAATGTGAACAATACAAAGTAACAATAAATGTTAGATGGTAACATGTTTATTTCCTTGATTTGATTATTACACACTGTATACATGCTTTGAAAAACTACACAGTATCCCACAAAGATGTACAACCATTCTATGTAAATCAGAAATTATAATAACAATTATGTTTAAAAACTATTTACTCAGTAGCTGTGTGCCAACAACTATGCTATATGACTTTCTAAATATCTGCACTTAAAACTTCACATGTGATCTTCATCCCTTTTAAACACAGCCATATACTAGGCCATTGGGAAAGTTGTGACATCTTTTTTTTTGGAGAGGTTTTTGCTGTAGGGCATGTGCACTCGCCAGAAATACAGAGAGAGAGAGAGAAACAGCGACAAATCACCCCCCAGGGGGTATAGCCACGCCGTAATCCCTTCTCCTCTATTCTCCTCTCGGATCCTGGGTACGCACGCACACACGACCAGCGTAAGTTTAAGCCACTGGGTCCAGGACTCAGACCGCGTTCGACTACATGAAAATCCAGCGACATAGCCATTACACCAACTGCTGGTCCCAAGTCATGACATCTTTCTATGTTTTTCTATGCAAAAATGTGCCATGACTTTCCCGATGGCCCAATATATTCATACTTGGAAATTTTGTTCCACTTATGTATTATCAATACTATGGGAGCAGGTTTTCCTACAAACTATCTCCTGGTTCTTGTCCTTTGTTATTTAATGTCGTGTTTATTTACTGTCCTATTTTCTTTTAATCAATTGTGCCATGACAAATTATTCTAAAGAAAACTCAAGCCTTATTTCAGCATCAATTTTTTTCTTACTATCCAAATCTTCAAAGTTTCCTCCCACATTTGAGATTTTCCTATCCTATTTAGCAATCACTAGTTTAAGGCATCTGTCTTTGTGTTCAGACTGGGTTGTATAGTGGACAGAATATATTTTAATATCCTTCTTGAGCACCTGACTGGGCACCAGTTTAATCTTAGTAAATTTGTTTGAATCATTAGATGATTTAACAAGTAACTCAAAGATTATATACTTGGAACAATGAGGACAATCACAAATTTAAAGAAACAGTTCTTTCTAATTTTATTTTATTTTATAATTTGTTATTTACATTCAGTTGTTATACACCTTTACGGCATATAATATGTTTTTTCAAAGCATGCATGCAGTGTGTGATAATCAAATCAAGGACATTGCCATATACATAGTTTTCAACAAAAAAAAACCTTACAAAAAGCTTTGAAACCTTTCGGGAAAATAATACCATATATCAAAGCCAAAGAAATAATTCCAGTAAGAATGCGAGGATCATAAAGGGCCCAGAGGAGAGTAAAGTCTGCTTTTACATAAGGAAAAACTCCTCTAACTGGAGGCTGTAGCTCAGACAGAGAAAAAGAAAGAAAACACTTAGTCCCCATAATGAGAAAGGAAGTAAAACAGCCGTTTCAGATCGGCTTTCTCTGAGTTCACAGAATTCTAACATGGGGCCCAGAGATCACAATGAATTCTTTAATTCTTAAACAATAGATGCCCCCACAAGAGAGTGGGGACAGGTCTGTCTGAAAGATATATTGAGGATCTTTTTTTGTGCAGGACACAGGATTGACATTCATTAAATACTTTTCTTGAGCCATTGTACTTTCATTATGCACAACAAGGGCTTAGGTTAGCAGGGATTAAAGAAAGAATTATTCTAAAGCAAGAAGCTTTATCCTCAAGGCAGAAAAATAGAGAGAAACTGGTTAGGAAAAAAAAAGAAACAATGTAGGATTAGATTATGAACTTGTTCATTGAACAGTTACATGGCAATTTGCTAAGGTAATTATTACCATTAATTCGAGAGCCAATAATTATCATAGCAGTTCTACCATTTCATCTCTCATTTATTCTGAAATCCTGAAAGATTTTTTTTTTTTTCTTTCAGATACCTGGCTTGCTTGACTGGTCTAAGAACCTCTGTCCTAATGACTTTTACAATCTTAAGCTCTTTTTTTTTTTTTTTTTTTTTTTTTTTTGTGGTGGGAACCACAACTTCTCAGGGAGCCTTCTCATGTTAGTGAAACAATGTTCTAAGATTCAAAGGGGTAATTCATCTCGGTCACTCTTACTTCTGCACAGCAGTCCAGCCCGGAGGTTAATAGAAAAGGAGGCAGTGGCTGCCATCTTGGATCTCATTCCGTTTCAATTTTCTGGTTACAAACACCATGCTTTTTCTAGCCAAGAGGGGTGAACGGGAGCATATAACTCTCCCCTTGACGCCTTTCCCTCAGGCCCTTCAGTCTTTAGAGTGCAGGACTTAGTGCTAGTTTAATTGAACCGCTGTGCTTGGCTTCTCCTCTGAAAGAAAGAGATATATAGTCCCTCTGGTGACTTGTTGCAGCAGCTTTCAAACCCAGCTGGATTTAACTCTGTGAATTAAAAATACTGCTTGAGATTGGAAACCCAGCAAAAAGAGCAACTTCAGATACTGGCAGGTAAGCAAGCACTCTACAAAGGGTGCACCAAAGTTCTGGCTGCTTTTCCACTTGGCCACACAAACTTGCACTGCTCAATTTCCCTTTGTGGACAATAATAATGGCTGATTTGGGGCATAGAAGGCCATAGTGTATATTGGTGGAACATCCAATAAATCTGCACTTGAGGCAATAACGTACCAGTATCTTTTGCTTAGAGAAGATATTAGCTCTGTAGTCTTGAAGGAAACAATTATCAGCACTAAGATATTTTCCCATAGTAGGTCAGGATGGACTTATTTAAATCTAAATAAGCAAAGTCCATTAATCACAGAAGAGCTAGAATCAGAGGCTTACATGGAACTACAGAATACAATAAAAAGCATCCATTGCAATTACTCAAACATAACGATGAAGAAACTGAAATGGAGAGGGTGAAATCACTATCCAGTTGTTCAGCTAGTGAAGAATGAAAGTGATATTCAAAACTTATAGACTTGCCATATAGGAAGCCTTTTTTGTCCACTACACAATAGTGTCTCAAGCTATTTGGGAAAGTTCTAAATCCTATTTCCTGTTTATACTGCACAGAAGGATAAAGTGGAGCTTCATAAAGCCTCATTAAGACAGAGTGCTACTCTGAACCAGAAATAATAAATATAAATATTAGCCAGATAAACACCGACATGTTCCTACCTATATTTGGTCTTGGGGTTCAGTTCAGTTTTCCCAGGTCTACAACTAGGCTACACTAATGATGGAACCAGCTAGATATGGATGGGCAACAGGGACCCAAGTGTCAGTGGTCTGCACATGGAACAGGTGACAAGAGAAAATCTCCCAGCTGACCAAGAGGAAGGGAGGCTGTCCAGGCAACCAGGAGAGCGAATGGTGGTAACAGACTTGCTGATCTCTGTGAGGATGGCTGTTAGGAGGGCCATAATAGGAAGTGTTGGAACTCTCATCTATTATTAGCCTTCTCTGTCCAAACTGAATGACAAACATGGAGGATATTGCAGGAAGGGGCCTTCATCCTATATTCATGTTTTCCCAGCAATTCATATCAATGGAACCCAACCACTTGTTAAATCTCCTCATGTGCTTGGTGATAGGTGTACAGATATTAATGGGCAGGGACTCTGCTCAGAGGAGAACTTCAGAGCAATTTAGTATCATGATAGAAGCAATGTATAGCTCTGGAAATCAGCTCATGGGGACTCACTTCAGGAGACCAAGTCAAAGATCTCATCTCTGACATCACTTAAACCTCCCAGATGAGGGAATGAATGGAGTGATCTCACACCTCTGTTTAGGAAGAATCTGTGCTCAGTAGTAAGAGTATACAGCCGAGGACATGAGGCTGTTGTTACTGGAGGCCAGGTGGTCTTTCCTTGGTAGACATCAGCAGGACACTGGGAGGGAGTTCCTTGGTTATGATCATCTCTTCGTCTAAGATTTGTTCATGCTCCATGAACTAGCTTTGGGGCCACATGATTCTGCCACCAAAATAAATCCCCACTTACTATAAAAGCTAAGGAGGTGTGGCATAAAAAACTAAGGTTCTTCTTCACAGGAGAACAAAAGTGAAACCAGAAAGTGGAGTGTTGGTAGCAATGTAACTCTGTCTGTAGCAGGTGGGCATCAAACAGATTTCCTGCATTGTTTGTGTTTTGACTCCATGTTTAAAAATAGGCATGAGGCCTGTAAAAGAAGACAGCTGTCTTTTAGACACTTGTTTTCTGTTAGGAGCTGCTACTTTTCCTTCATCTGGTCCTCTTTTAGCATGTCTCCACCACTATACACAGTGAATCATTGTGAGTTAAGACCCTTTGTGGGTGAGACAGTTAAAAATGATAAATGAACAGTAACTCTGCATTTTGAACTGCCAAATGACCCTTTCTCTGGGCCGTAGTTCCTCCCTATGAGATCACCTGAGGACATGGCAGACGGAGTAAAATTCCTTTCAGAGGAGCTATAAAGAAATATTGATTCAAAGATAGCATCTCACTTTATGATTGTAAAATGTAAAGCAGCAGCCCAACATCAGGGCTGCATGAGAGTGGGAGGGAAGAGAAAAGAGGTAGTAAACATGCAATGTGTCCTGGAGCTGTTCATGTCTTCAGCAGCATTCAAGCAGGAAAAACAAAGGGAAGGCTGATGCTTCCTCACAGGCCTTGGGCTCCGTAGGGAGTGGAAGATCATTATCATTATCCTGCTCTACCTCAGTGAAGATGAGTCTCCAAAACAGAAGGGATAACTGATCCTGGAAGCACAGACTCTCCCCTGTTCAGGGAGTTCTGTGTCTCAGAATGCACTTCTTTGATGAATGACTGCTGTCCAGAGATTTTGAACCCATGCAATTACTGGCCAGGCATTGCAGGGAGACTGGCTGCCTGACTAGATCCAAAATGGCCAAGACACATAGATAATTCAGAGTTGTTTTTCTCCAGTGAAATCCCCCTGGTGATATCCACATCCTGGTGTCACAATGCAGGCACAAAGATGCCAACACAGTCCTTGCACCCGAAGAGCTGGACCTTTCATAGAGACAAATAGCTTTAACCTCATGGAGCCCAGAGATACTGAATGCACACACAGGCAAATGCTTCTGGGATAATCCCTGGAAAGCTTAATGGCTGATGCCTCTGCCACTGATTTACTTAATATCCTTCCCAAGAAATGTAATCCTCCATGTCTTTGTTACTTTTCACATGGCATTATTTATGCATGCCTCAACACACACAAGGGTCTATATCTCAAACGCAACTCAACCTTTTTCTACTTGATCGTGTGCTTTTTTTTCCTGCCTTGCTTTTCAGCCCCATGGCTCCAATATATGTTCTTTCCAATTCTCCTGCTTTAAACTTCTCTGCTTCCTTCCACCCCTCTTCTGCTCCTGCCATTCTCAGCTACACACCACCTTCTTCCATCTCCCTCATTTTGCTTCCACTGCTTCTGTCATATCTGATATTTCACATACTCATATTTTTCCCAGAAGAATGATTTCTTCTTTAAAAATCTTCTCTGCTACCATGAGCTAAATGTGGTTTCTCTTACTCTCTCAAACTGGAACTCCAGTGATGTGTAGTGTCTATTCCCAATGAATGGAAATCACACTGGTAACTTGAGATCAGCCACAATGGTGGAAATATAGTATTTAAATCATAGATATTAGTAAGTGCTACAAATCAGAGCTTCTCCATGCCCTCACCCCTAGTTTGTGGGGGTTTTTTTCAATAAATGATAATGAAGAGCATGCTTTATAGGAATATTGCTTTGTTTATAGCTGACACAAATTTCAATAGGGAGCTAAACACTGTTGTACTCTGCAAAGCCAGCAGGTTCCCTGTTCTCTTCCAGCAGATAGCTTTGTCTCTCCTGCCAAGAGCAGACTTCTGAAAATAATTGTTGACGTCACAACATAACTGTGGTTCTTAATCTTTATTTTTGCTTTCCAGAATATGAAGAGTCATAGAAGAAACTCTTGATCCAAGATACCCATTTTCTTGGACCATGATCTTGGCCCCATGCCACTTAGCTATAGACGTCTTTATGATGAGAAAAGTTCAAAGAAGTTTGGTGGGGAGAGGAGATTGGTTTAGATCCAATAGGGGAGGCAGAGGATGTGTGGCTTGAAAATAGTCCTAATTCTTCAGATCTTCAGAGAATGGAAGAGCAGTCATACAATCACTAACCTTTGGTTCTACATGTGACCCAGCCTCTTATGAAGAAAACCAGATTAGTGTTTATGCATACAAGCACACAAACAAAATCTGGCTCAATTTAAGTAGCAAAGCATATTAAATAGCTCACAAATGCAATAAAATCTAGAGAACCAGGTTTGGAAAACATGCAGGAATCAAGAAAAACAAGGTGGCAAGGACAGCCTATGTCACACTCTGGGTAGAAGGGTTAGAATCTCAACACTTCCATCCTATGGGTAATCTCTCAACTGCATTTGATGTTTCTATTGCTTCTTCCAGAGTCAAAGTCCTGGGCAGGAGAGTTAGCTTTACATGTTCCTATTAGTAGAAAAGGTGGACCTTTTTTGGCTTCTGTAATGAGAAACACTGTCTCCCACAAGAATTCCACTTCAAAGTATCTACTAGTCTGATCAGACTGTCATAAGAAAATGTTATAGACTGGGTGGCTTAAACAAGACAAATTTACCTTCTTAAAGTTCTGGAGGCTAGATCCATGATCAAGGTATCAGCAGTTTTGGCTTCTGGAGGTTTCTTTCTGTAAACAACCACTTGCTTCACTGTGTTCTCACCTGGCCTTTCCTTGGTGCTTGCACATGGAGAGAGATTGAGAGTGAGTGTCCTAATGTCTCTTCTAAGAACACTCAACCCATCAGACCAGGATGGGTCTACACTTAGGACATTCAACCTTAATTACATCCTTACAGACCCCATCTCCAAATATAGTGACATCAGAAATTAAGGCTTCAACATGTGAACTTCAGGGACATAAATGTCAGCCGATCACAGGGAATAACTCGAAGTAAAAAAAGGTGTCAAAATCCTATGGTGCAAAAACACAAAATGAAAAATACAGATGCTAGTACCAAAAGAAGGAAGATAGGGAAAAATGAAATGAGACAATTCATCCTGTGCTTTGTCTTTTTGGGCACACAGAGATCCTGAAAGTCATTCGCAGTTTAAAATTTCCATTAAGATAGATTTTTTTGAAGTGATCTAAACACTACTAAAATTATTTTCATAAAAATTTCCTCCTGCTTACTCATTTCTACTAGATCAGGTAAAGTGGTTAAGTATTTGTTAATGAAGTAGGGAAAATATTTAGAAAAAAAGATACCTGATTTTCTACTTAATAAAAGCTAATCCAGGTCAAATCATTGCATATTTGTTAAGATGACTGAATCCCACATGGCCCACTATGTGGTTCTAGTCCCAAACCTGGCAGCTTGAAAAACACACAGAGCGAATGTGCATATATGCCCAAAAATTCCAAAAGGAGAAGTGGAAAAGAAGGGATTGATGATTCATGATTATTCCCCATGAGGAGTGCTGTCTCATTTCTCACTTTCTCTGAATCTCTCTGGCAACCACACATGCTTTCTAGAAAAATTAGAAACAAAACTAACAAAAAATAAACTAAACCAATTTATGTTCTGTGTATGCAATAAACACAGTGTGTTAACTCCACATAGGTTTTTCTCATGACAACACCAAAGAACAATGACTCCCATTTCAAGGTTGTAGAAAATCACTTTCATTTTGATGTTTAGAAAGCCACTGGAGCCATCCTGTTGGTTGCCTGCCCATATTTTTTTTCTACTTTTGGTTCTTTCTAACAGAAAAATTTTTGCTACATATGCTTATTATTTCACCACAGCACATGCACAGCCTGATTGGTCTGTACTAATCAAAGTCGTCTCATTTCCTCCTGCCAGGAATTGGCTTGGAGAAAGCACATGACATGACTCTGGTCTATGAGATTTGAAGGTCAATGGAGGCCTTCTTGGAAGACACAAAAAGAGACATATATACCCTCACTCCCACTCCCAAATGTTACTAGGACCAGATGCAATACCTGGAATTTCTGCAGTCAACATGTTTCCCAAGCATGAGGGCAATTCTCAGGAAAATAACCCAATGAGACACATACTGAGTGATATCCAGGAACCACTCTGTACACAGCCCACCCTACCTCTGGTTTTCTTGTTCTTTGATACCTGGGTATTTCCTCCTTGTGAAAGCCAATTTAAGTGGGGATTTTCAGTTATTTTCTACCAAATGTGTCCTGATATAACTACTTGAGAAAACTATGTTTTATTTCTTGGCAAAAATGGAAAGGCTACTCTATTCTTACATGAAGGGGAAAAGCAAGACAAGGGCAGAGAGACAAGTGAATCATTTTGATTTTAGGAAGGAGGTAAGAGCTACCTTACAAGATGAGCATCTTAATTCGTTAGAATTACCTCACACTGAAGAGTAAACATGTATGTTCCTTTCTTTCACAAAAGAACCCCATGTTGGGGTCAAAGGGTCAGGTGTTCTAAAATAGAACATTCAAAACAAGTCATATGTCATTGTGTTGCTTACTGCATTTGTCATATGGCCTGCAATACCAATGTGCACAATCCTGACTTTTCAGAGACAAAATATGAGAAAGACCTTTCCATTAAGAAAATACACTTTAGAAAATGAATTAATGAAATCAGTTAGTTGACTTAACAGGAAGCAGTTTCATTGGGAAAGGCCTAAGGTGATATAAATACTTACCGTTATCGTTTGCTGATCATATGTCCTATGTGCTTCATAAGGCACAAGAATCTTGTAATCTTTAAATAGCCACAAAACCTAACCTTCAATAAATCCATTTCTTTTTTTAAAAAGAAATGTGGTTTTCAAAGAATTTAAGTGAATTGTCCAAGATCACACCGCTAGTAATTAACAACATTGGAATATGTATCTGGGATGCCTGACTTAACGTACATATCTTTTTCTACAACCCATTTCTAGGAATAATAAGCCCAAGCGGAGAAAAAAAAAATGCTTAGAGAGGTTGGGTTTGGTCATCTTTTTTTATTTTTCTTTTTTATTCTTTGCATTTCTCTTCTTTTTTTGTAATCTCTTTTACTTTTTTCAATTCTTGTAACAAATTTAGAGCAACTAGGACAAATATAAAGCTGACTCATAACAGATCCTACTCTTGCTGTCTAAAAACGAAACTGAGCCATGCACACAAATAACTGGAATTCAAAAGTGGAACTTGGTCAATGTTGTAGGAAAGACAAATGACAATGATGGAAATTTAGAGGAGAAATGACTAATTGCATAACAACTGAAAGTTTACACAAGGGGAATAAAGTTTACATAAGAAGAATACATATGAATACACATAAGGGGAATACATATGAATAGAAACAATTTAAAAACCATATTTTAATTGCTTTTATACATTGCACTTGGGCATAGATAACTCAACTTTCAGAGATGATAAAATCTTGGAAAGCAAGATAAAATGAAGACATGGACATGTTTAAGGTTCTAGAGCTAGTCCATCATGCTGACATGTAGCACATGAGAGAATCCTAAATGTGGCTTCAGTTGCCCTAAGATGCACCAGGCTGGATTCATGTCAATCCACTAAGGGAGCCACTCCTTCCTCCATGATGCTGGGTGCATCATTTATCATTGAGACTTGTGGGGCCAGCAGGTGGCATAGTGGTTAAGGCACTGGACTTCCACATGGTCAAATGCAGCTTGACTCCCACAGCTAGTGGCTTAAAACTCAGACTCCCACGTGGTTGACTACAGTCAGACACCCACATCTGGCAGCTTAAAACACACCAGGCAAGTGTGAGTGTATGCCCAAAATCCTGAGGAGATGAAAGAGAAGGGATTGCAGTGTGACCATCCCCTGTGGGGGGTAATTTCTCACTTTCTCTCTGTCTCTCTGTGTGTCCTGTGAGCACAAACACCCTATAGCAAAAAAGAAAAAGAAAAAGAAAAAAAAAACACCTCTTTAAAGAAAAAGAGAGACTCGCATTCCTCATCTTATCAACCACATACGCTCCCTGGGCTATAGGTAGGCAACAGCCTGCCACTAAGTAGAAATAACTGCCTGCCAAGCTTCTTTATATTTCTGGGCCTACAGGAGGACAAATTTCACAAGAATGTTTTATCCTTTGGGAAGAATACTTAGTGTGAGAGATTAAAACACCTGTTTTGCTTTTACTGTGTACTAGGTATTTAGAGGGGGTAATATTATGTTTATGTTAATAATTCTTCTAGGGACCGGAAGGTAATTTATTATATGCTACAACTGAGATTGAGAGATGAGGGGGGAAAAGACTTAAATACTTCAAAGAAAAAAAGACTTAAATACTTCAATCAAAGAAATTTCCTATTTGACTTCCTTCTACTCAGATAGCTGTGACTAAGTACTATTACATGAATGAAAGTATGGTCAATTTTAAATAGGAAGGGGATAATATTATATTTAATATAGTAACATACCATCTGTGCCTCCGTGAAGCTCTTGAAGCAACTATTTGTTTATTTAAACAGCCTCAGGCTTATGGCCCTGTTTCTTGACTCATGGCACCAACAAACACAAGTGATTCATGAGCTTTAGAAATATAAGAGTTCTCTGGACCAGCAGCTGGCATACTGGCTATGTCGCTGGACTACCATGTAGTCGACTATGGTTTGAGTCCCGCACACAGTGGCTTAAACTCATGCCAGGCACGTGTGCGTGCTAACCTGAGAGGAGAATGGAAGAGAAGGGATTGTGGTGTGGCCATCCCCCCTGGGGGGTGATTTCTCGCTTTCTATCTCTCTGTCTCTGTCTTTCTGATGAGTGCATGTGCCCTATAGCAAAAACCTCTCCCAAGAAAACCCAAAAAGAAATATAAGAGTTCCCTAAAGTGATCGTTTCCATATTTTCTCAGGACTGTCATAAATGTATAGACAGAGACCAATAAGGATAAGCTTTAAAATAATTTATATTTACAGCAGATGAACATGTTTTAAGCATTCAAATTTACAAATCTACTAAGCAAATAATGTAAGCAATAAGAAGATTGTCAAAGATGTTCCTGTCGATTCAACATATACTTAGTTTAACACAGCAGTAGAGATGCCAGGGAGGAAGAGGCAAAGAGGAATAGAGCATAGTTTCTCAGAGAGGTCACAGTCTCCTGTGGAAGACAGTTCGGTAGCTGAATGGCAGCATGTGGCTAGTGTAAGGTGTCAATCCTCTATGCCTATATGACAAGTAGAGATCACCTGTGCACAAATGACAGGTATAGACAGACCACAAGGCCATGCGGTTTAGGAGAGGTGGAGTTCATGCACTGTATGTGCACCAGGAAAGGCTTCATCAACAGCTGACATTTTAACTGCACCACGACAAATGGATAGAACAACCTTCAACATGTAAGGATAGAAAGGATTTTAGGCTAAGTAAAAGGAAGGCTGTAAAGGGGCTTGGTCAGGCTCTGGAGAGACAACATAGCGATGCAAAGTGAAAAGAGCAAGAGCTGGCATCAGACAAAACTGCTTTCACATCCTGGATCTACCATTGTCTAACGCTGACTGACTAGAGCTTACTTAATTTCTTTAAGCTCCAATGCTTTCCCATGTAAAATGAGAATAATAAAATCAACCATAATCGGTTTGTTTTGAATATTAAATGAAGTGATGTATGCAAGTATTTAGCACAGAGTCTGGCCACTGGAACAGCTCTTATTGTTTATTTCTTCTCCTGCTGTCTCCTCTCCTTGTCTCTGCTTTCCAAATCCCATCCTACCACTTCTAGGAAGACTTTCAGTCTACATTCCTTCATTCATTTATCCCACAGTTACTTACTGAGCACCCTCTACATCAGTCATTTTCTTCACCTAATGTCTGCTGCACTTATTTTCAGTGTAGCAACTATCTTGATAGCAAAGAAGTGTTACGTTTCTGCCTTGCTGTGATCTGAGAGTCTCTGTAGCTGTAAGTTAGGATTTATTGGTGATGGACCAGGCAGATGCCAGTGACTGTCATGTGTAAACAAGAGAAACAAGGCAAGAAGCTCACCCTGGGACGAGTGAGTACCCTCTGCCTCTTTGAGCACAGCAGGGCTACAAGATTCCTGACTTTACCAGCTTTGAGCTCATGTAGACAATAGATCCTGGCTGTGGGGTATAATTTCCCATTTTTATTTGCTACTTGAAAAATACCAGCATAATCCAGTTCTGGTTCCAGGAAGAACACACCTTGGCACAGTGTGAACATGTCATCAGGTGCTCACAGCCCAGTTAGGCTATTTGGAACAGAAGGAAGAATATAAATAAAAGAAACCAAGTGTATTAGCAACTCACTTGCCTCCATATGTTAACATAATCACAGCTTCCTTTCTTTCCCACATGGCCTTCAAACTCTCTAAATGCAACATCTCAGTGTTGTGTTTTGTTTTTGTTTTGTTTGTCTTTCAGTATATGCTATAGAGAAAGAGAAAGTAGGACTATTTTCACTACACAGAAGAAACACAGCTGAAGGGGCAGTCCTTGCAAACGCCTGGTGAATAAAGCCACTGCTGAGAGGTCTCTGGGACAAACCTTTCTCCTGTGGGCAAAATGAGCAGAGCTTGAGACTATTTTCCTGGGGCAGGCTCCTGAGAACCAAGTTTTGAAAATTATACATGCAGATCATCATAAATGCAGTTTTATTTTTGCTGTTTGTTTTGCTTTTATTGATTCGTCGGAAAAGTCACGATGCTTTTTTTTCCATGTTTTTCTATGCAAAAATGCATCGTGACTTTTCCAGTGATCCCAAATTTTATTTTCTTTACCACCAGCACAAATCTATATTCACAGTTTCTTGGAAACAAGAAAAAGACAGCCACTCACCACCCCCCCCCCCCACGGTCCCCGCCCCCACGGTCCCCCCCCCACAATTTTAATCAGGAATGAGAAGATAGTAAATAGGTATCAGCTGGAACCCCTAAAGGGGATAACCTTTACCACTTAGCCCCTATACCCACCACCAGCCTTGCAGAGGTTCCCAAAAACCTAACGAATACCCCCAGCCTTGAACAAATAAAGAACTGATAAATATTAAATGGAGATGATTACATTACAACACTATCTTCTCTCTATCGCTTCTTCTTTCCTACATTATTGGTTGAGTCATTTAGGTGATATATTTGATGGAAAAATAACTTCATATTTTTTTTAATTTGTATTGCCTCTTATGTCTCTCAAATGAACCCATGCAGATTCAGAGGTATTATAAAATATTTTCTTTTGAAATCCAGATATTGTTGAAGAAGAAAGACAAGCCAGCATATTGATTTAAATAATCGGATTGCTTTCTTCATCTCTCTTATAAAGGCACCATACGAACAGAAGTTTTAAATGGTTGAAGGAAAGAATATTACAATATGATGGCTATTTTGGAGATTTTGGGCTAGGATATGACACTGGAGTCTAGGACTGGAGCCAAAACGCCAGGGAGTTGCCAGTAATAAATAAGAGTCAGTCAGTGGAGAAGTAACAAAGAAATACAGAAAGAACTGAAAGAAAGACAAATTCTCAGTCTATCAGATGCTAGATATTCAATACAGTACAAAATATTTTCAGAGTGGTATCATCCTAATTACCATGTTTCTTCAGGATAATGCTGTTTATTATTTACAAAGAAAGTGTCTGGAAATATTTCCTACTAAGCAGATTCTTGGCTAGCGCAGTCTTTTTCAGACGTATTATGTGATTTTTTTTTTCTGGTTGCTGATGCTTTTGCTTTATTATTATTAATAATAATATCATTGTTTTTTATTACAGTGTGCTTTGTTTGAAAGCATGTTTGTTTTCACACAGGGAATATCTCCAAAGATCCCATTGCTGAACATTTCACTCGCCAGCATTGGGTTATGATATGGGGAAAAGCTATCATCCATCCAGGGCAGACAGGGTTCCGAGCTGAAACGTGTTCTTCTCAGCCATAGGTCATAAGCTCAATTGCACATTTTGTACTCTTGTCTTGTTATTTTCTTTGCCCCCATCGACTTGAACTTCACATCGCCTTTTGTTTCTGGCAAGATGCTACTTAGCATGTCTTCCGTAAATAAAGATTTGGCATTTTACTGGCTTTTTCTTTCACTTCCCGCTGCTGCACTCAACAAGAACTTCCTGTTACTTCTTTCTCCAGTCAAAATGCCTTAAAGACTGCAGGTTAATCCCTCCTTCTTGTTAGATGCTTTTATTCAAGAGCATCCTGATTCTGGAAGATTCAGCTTTCAGTGGTTATTTTTAGTATTCAGTTGATTCAAGCATCTTCCAAATTCTGAGGGAAAAAAAAATCACTTCAACCAAGAGATCCTATCAATCACAGCGTGGTCTGCATGCTTATTTAGCTGGTTAGTAATTAAAGGCAGCTAAAAATACCAGGCATGCATGAATGGTGTGATTTTTATATCTTAGCTCCTTCCCAGAGAAAACGCAAGACCCATCAATCAAACAGTTGGTAGCTGAAGTCATTATCACTGGAATTAAGGCAATTATATACAAATGAATATTAATGAAGTATCTAGTCAAAATTAGGGTCAGTTCTTAATACTTAAAAAGAAATTGTAGAGAATCTAGGTTCAATGTTAATCTATTATAAAATAACTTAAGGACACACCTTCCACATTAAACTGTCATTGTAGTTATGGGAACTCCATCACATTTATGTTATTCCTTGTTTCAGAGAGAAATGGTTTTATATCCATATTATAGCTTTTATTTCAAGATTTCAAAATGGCCAATAAACCTCCATTTAATGTAGTGACACAACACCCTGATGAGAAATAGGCACATGGGTCCAAGCACTGTGATTTTATAACTTAAGAAAACTGATAGTCATTGCAATTTACAACAGTGACTTTATTTTTAGAATAGTATTCTGGAGAATATACCAGATGATTTTCAAACCTTTTCTGCCCCTCCATTCTATTGTTACAGGATTCTAATATAGAATGAGCACATAGCATTTGCAGTCCTTTGGAAAAGCAAATGTAGTACATAGTGAGCTTTTGATCCTTTAGGAAGCTATAAATAGGGGGAAATTGTGAGAATGCAAGGCATCTGAATTTTTTAGACCTGTTCTCTGATACAGAGCTGGTACAAGTCCCTCCCACAGAACACAAACATGGATCCTGCATCCTGCACCTCCAGGACACTGTTCACACAGATCTTAGTGAAGGACCCCCCTGAATTGTGCAGTGCGCAGCCTCTGGAGGCACAGGTATGGGCCCTGCATGGAGAATGGGCATTCGATTTCTTGTCCCATTCCATGCTACCCATTAGGCACACAGTAAATAAGAAAGTGACAAAGAAAGAGAAAGAGAAGAGAGAGAGAAAGAGGAAGAAAGACACAGGTGAGAGGGGGAAGGAGGAAAGAAAGAAAAAGAAAAGAAGGAAGAGACCAAGGGAGGAGGGAAGGAAAGATGGAGAAAAGAAGGAAAAACAAAGAAAAGGAAGCAGGGGAGCTAGGAAGGGAGGGGCAAGAGAGGGAGCATTTTTGTGACTGAACTTGGGAAGTGAAACAGATTGAAACCCAGCTGATCTTTGGGTCAGCCATGCCCCAACCAGCAGATCAACAAATGGGCCCCTTCATACAGTCTCTATCAAGAATTCAAAATCCCAGGAGTCACTCCTGTTTTAAAATATGCTGGTCTTTGAAAGTTAGAAAAGAAGAATGGGAATAAGAGACAGGTAGCCTGACTATGCTAGAAGGATTCCAAAAGGATAGACCTGGAGGACAATAGGGAGAAGAGCAAACGATGAGGTGAGGCATCAAGAAGCAATGGCATCTGTGTTATCCAGATCCGGGTGGGAAGATACCGTTGTTCAGGTCGAATCCCACTGGCTTATTTTTCAGATTCTCGCAATTGGTGGAGAAACACCCAGCTACAGGAAAGAGATGATCACTGTAGAATTGCAAGGACTAAAAGAAAAGAAAAGTGACTGGCCTGGGGTTTTTGAAAAATTGTCTCACTTGAAGCAAGAATTTGAAGTAGATGCTCTCTTATCCTCAGAACCCTGTGCAATGCTACAGATGAGTCACTGCCCGCGAAGCAGTACCCAATGTAGGGTAATGCAGTCTATTTCATCTGCATAAAAGTCACATGGATGCGTATCATCAGTGTCACAGAGATCAGCCTTTAATAGACATCCTACATTGCAATGCAGATTAACGATGCATGCCAATTTTTACTTATTTCCTATTTTGTTAATTTTCTCAACCCTGGATGAACTTTAAAACAGGGAGGTAAAAGATACACACACACACAAACACACACACACACATGCTTACATACACACACATACACACACATACATATATATATATATATATATATATATATATATATATATATACACACATTACTCAAGATTTTTAGTCTGCAGCTAAGTTTGAGAATGACTGCACTAAACTATATACTGCTGGTGAATAATACTGTATCTTATTTGTCCCTAGTCTATATATTGTTAATTATATGTAAATATTTGTTTTATATAAAAAGGCTTTTTTGAATCAATGTAATACGTAATACATAATGAATGGAAAGTGAGACAAAGTACATTTACAGCGCCTGTGGTCACTGCTATGATAGATCTCCTTTCGGAGTGCTATGAAGTTACAAGGAAGGATACTCTCACCTCACTAGTTCTCCTAATGTAGAACCCCTCATTTCCTACTTTTGCTTTAAGAACCTAAAGCAGGCATGACCCCATCTTGGAGGAGCACCTCCAAGAGAAGCAGGGAATGAAGCAGGAGTGACCCCATCTTGAAGGAGTGCCTCCATTATAAACTATTAGAGTCCTATGACTGGAAACTTGCCTTCTCTGTGCCTAAGAGTAAACAGAGTAATTAACATTCCTATTGTCTTTAAACCCCACTCCTCCTAACCACCCTAAAATGTTCCTTAATGATGTAATCATCAGCCAGACCCCTTGCCCTGAGCCATGAAGACCATTGAAACTCTACTGTGATCAGGAATGATTAACCTGCTTGCTTTGCTTCTGTAACTGGCTTTTTGTTTTGCAGATGGAAAACCCTACCCCCTGTGTCTCTTGAAGCCCCTTTACTTTGTTCCTTTGCCCATGTAAATCATCTGTGCATTTTTGGCCTATATAAGCTCCTTTCTCCTTTCATGGGGGGGGGGGGGCTGCGGGGTGTTTTTTTTTTTTTTTTTGAAGAGGTTTTCACTATAGGGCGCGTGCGCTCTCCAGACAGAGAGAGAGAGACATAGAGACAGAAAGCGAGAAATCACCCCCCAGAGAGGATGGTCATGTCGCAATTCCTTCTCCTCCATTCTCCTCTCGGGATCTTGGGCACGCACGCACACACGCCCGGCGTGAGTTTTAAGCCACCGGGTCCAGGACGCGAACCGCGGTCGACTACGTGGGAGTCCAGCGACATAGCCATTACACTAACTGCTGGTTCCCAAGGGGCTGCGGGTTTTTGAGAGACATGAGTCCCCCCATATGCTGCTGGCTTAATCAATAAACTCCAATAACTTTGGCTATGTCTGGATGTCCTCTTATTTCTCACTGAGTAGACTATACCAAACCTAGTAAGGACTGGGAGATGCTAGGATGACAAACAAATGTGACAGTCATGGTGATGGGGTTTAGCACAAACTCTAAAACCTGCATCCCTTTCTCTCTTTTATAAAAAACAATCTTGGGAAGAGTTTGGTTAATTCAAGAGTACATTCCTATGCAGAATATTTTAAAATGTACTCTTTGGGAACCGAGCCATCAATAAATGCATAAGTGATATTAATATTTACCCTTTAAGTGTCTCTTAGAACATGTTAGGAAAGGAGTCTAGATCACACTCAGAAAATCTTGTGTCTCTGAATTCTTAATTCTAGAACTAATTTGTTGTTTTGCCAATAACATCTATACTAAGCTTTCCTACGTTATTTTTATAAAGGCAATCCTTCTTATTATGTAGAGTAACATTGCAAAGGAAGTGTCATTAGACACTTTTAATTTTAATTACACCCTTATGAAATAGTGTAATAAATAGGCTTAAACTAAAATTTACTGGAATCCAAAGATGCCAATTCCACCCACCTATGTTTTAATTCACTTATACAATTTTTTAAAATTTAAACATTTAAACATAGACTACCATAAATATATCATAGCCCTTTGTACATCTAATACCAACACAAAAAAGACACTTACATTCTAGCAAATGTCTTCAGTTTTTCTTTTTGTTCTAAGAGAAAGATACCTTTTAGAAATTAAGAAATACCTATCTCCCCACCTCTTCCATGGTTGAACTGTGTATCCTTCACTGTCCTGTGCTTTTACTGTATTTTATGTGTAATATTATACACATTATATAATGTGTATAATACATGTACTATTCTGTTGAACACTTGAAAGTATTACCCATAATTTTGCCACTATCAAATCTCAAATTATGTCTCTTTTGATTCACACATATATAGATCATGCATTTTAATGACAACGGAGGACTCCAATATATAAACAAGTCAGTTTATTTATTTATTGTACTGTGAACCAGTACTGTGGTTTAAATTTGTCCCCCAGAGATTCATGTGTTCGAAACAATCTCCAATGCAGCAGTATTGAGAGGTAGAAAATTCAATGTCATTATCGCTGGGGTGGGCTAGTTATTTTGAGGGTGGGCTTGTTTTTACCGTCCTTTACTGCTCCCTCTTACATACTTGCTTGCATTTCCACCATAAGACAAAACCCTTCCCAAGTAGTAGCACCGTTTTATTGGACTTCTCAGCCTCCAGAACTGTGAGTTGAATAAATATCTCTATTCATAACTTACCCAATCTGGGATTCGGTTATAGCAGTCAAAAACTGACCAAGACAATGAGTTAGGTTCTTTCAATTTTTTTTGCTATTACCAGCATTTTGCAGTGAATAGTATGACAAGGTATATTTTATGCAAGTGTGAGTATTTCTCTAGAGAATATACTTTAGGAATAGTTGGGACTGTGAGGATATCAGGCATATACATTATTATTACTACACACTGTCAAATTACTCTCCAGAATAATTATGTCAATTTTTTCTCATACGTGTAAAGCTGCTTATTTCCACATAAATTTTCCAAAATGGAGTTTTACAGATCTGTAAATTTCTGTAAATTTAATGGGTATATTATCTAACATTGATCTTGACCCTTTTTGTTCTTCAAAATTCTAGGTTATTGTCTGCCTTTTAAAGGTAATTTTTTATATTTGCCAGAGGGTTTGTGAGCTCGCCAGAGAAAGAGACAGAGAAAGTCAGAAGGCACCCCCCCCCCATGGGGAATGGTCATGCCACAATCCCCTCTCCTCCATTTTTCCCTCCATCTGGGGTTTTGCATGCACATACACACACACACACACACACAACTGGTTTGTTTCTCAAGTCATGAGGTCTGGGACTCACGCCTTGTGGATGGCCATGTGGAATCCAGCTGCTATAACCTTCAGACCATGGCTGAACTCAGATGACGTTTTTCTTTTTTTCTTTTATTTCTTCCATGAGAAAAAGGAACACAGACAGACAGACACCCCCAACAGAGTCTTCATGTAGTGATCCACACCTAGCATTAGCCAGCCAGGATCACAGGCATGCAAATCTGCCCAGCACGAATAGGGAGACTTAGCACAGGAACCCAAGAATTTTCCATGTAGCTGCAGCATTGAAGAACATGGCACTACCCCGTACCATGGTAGCTGGCGAACAGGTGATTTTAACATGTCAAATCTATTGAGCATGTACCTATGATTAATGGGTGTGTGCATGTGTATATATACACAGGTGCAAATGTAAATATGTAAGTATATACATACGCATAGACACACTTGTAGATACACATACCTACTTAAGTGTGTTTGTGTGTGGAATTTATTCATCCTGTTCTGTTCTCATTTACCATTTCTCTTTGCTTCAGTTTGGCTTCAGTTTCCTCTTTCTGTTTTATTATATTTTATTTCTCTTGTTCCCATTCACTAATTTAAATTTTTTGGTTTTTTTCTTTTCCTTTCTGTAGCATGCATGTTTACCAAAATCTAAAGTCAATAACATCATTGCCTTCCTCCTGAATGATGGATGCAAAGACCTCTTTCCAGCTTTCTTGTAGTCATTTTCCAGTAATATAATCTCGATTTATTTTTACATCATAAAATTAGTCAATTTCACTCCTGTCTTTCAACAAATTAATACATATAGATTAACCTCAGGTTTACTAAATTACTTGCGCACCATTTTTGCATTCTACATCATCTACTTTTTGAAAGATATTCTTTCTTGAGTATATCTACTTAATAGTTTCCATAAAAGTTTGGTAAAATGTGTCATGGTTCATTTTTCTGAAAATATGTATTGTTTTCTTTTATTCTGTGCTAACCCCATGTTACTGTTTTGGTATAATTATCCTACTTTCAAGGATGCAATATCTTCTCTTTGAGTATACTAATTATAGTTTCCTTTTCCTTTTTCTCTCCTCCTTCTTAATCTCTTTCTTCCATGTTGCCTGTTTCTATGTATTTTAGTGTCTTTGTTCCTTGTTGGAGAATCTTCTGAACATCTAGAAAGTCTTTATGTGTTCTCATAATTAAGAGCAAGGGGGTAAAACACTATAAAACTGATCAGAAACACTGATGGGACAGGACATGGTATTGACTATTTTACATAGCATAATCTGGGTGGTCACTTTTGGGGAATCAGCCCTCCATCCTACCCCACTGTATCTTCCTGCCCTTCCTGTAGGGTTTGAAAAGTGACTTAGGGGAAAGGTTTCCAATCTTCTGCCTTGGCGAGGACATGGTTCTCAAACCAAAATGGAAGAGTGTGCTAGGGACTCAGGTTTGGCATGTGTTTGGTACATAATCCTTTCCATCCCATGACTGCTTGGATCCTCATTTCACCATGTGTAGAGAATAAACCCTAGACCTTTTGAAGTGCCAATGGCTTAGCTACCCAAAGTCATGGAGTGAGGGAAAGCATCTGCATTCTCCACCAGATTTTCACCAAATCTTCTCGGCACTTCCTCACTTATTTCCAGTTTCTGAGATAGCTAGTACTTGTTTGTCTTTTTCTTGCATTTACTTTCAATCAGCTTTATAAAATGGGAAGGCTATAAGAGTCTATGAAGGAGACTTAATGCAAAATACCTGTTTCTCTCAAGACCGGAGACTCATTGACTTCTCTATTTGGGGCTTTAAAAGCCAAAATTAATGACCTGCCCTCAACTTTCCAGCTGTTCCCACCTCTATCTCTCACCCTAGATGCCAAAAACATCAGCTCGTATCTTCACTACTCTTAATTTCAGCTCCCACTTCACTTCTAGATGAAGTCCTCAGGAGTTTCATTGTTTTGAGAGGTTACCTATATATTTGAAGTATTTTAATAGCATCGTTAAATTTTATCTAGCTTTTTTAAATGTTTGCTTTAGGTGAAATTCACAGTTAAAGTAGTCTGACATCTTCCAAGATTCCCATCTTTTTTTTTTTTTTTTTTGGAGAGGTTTTTGCTATAGGGCACGTGCGCTCCCCAGACAAACAGAGAGAGACAGAGAGATAGAAAGCGAGAAATCAGCCCCTAGGGGGGATGGCCACGCCGCAATCCCTTCTCCATTCTCCTCTCGGGATCTTGGGCACGCACGCACACGCACACGCACACGCGCCTGGCGTGAGTTTAAGCCACCGGGTCCGAGACTTGAACCGCGGTCGACTACGTGGGAGTCCAGCGACATAACCATTACACTAACTGCTGGTACCCATAGATTCCCATCTCTTGATTCGCCATTACAATGGCCACTGTCTAAGCCCACTAACTGTGGGGTAGGGGCTCTTCCTCAAGCTACTCTTGTGGATTAGCCATAGCTGTACTCACTTCACAATGAGGAAACCGAGGTACATGGAATACAGATTTCTCCTGAAGAATATCCAACCAATTGACAGAGATTTCATTTGAAAACAGGTTCATTCATCTCCAAAGCCCATGTACAGTAAACCAAACATTCTCCCATGAGCATCAATAAATTATAGGAAAGAGCCAATGACCTAAAATGTTCTTAAAGTTGTGCTTGCTGGTGTGCACATGTGTGTGCCTGCTTTTACACACACACACACACACACACACACACACACACACAATCTGGATCAGTGGAGCAGAGA
Organism: Tupaia tana; assembly: GCA_026018925.1. Classification (NCBI taxonomy): domain Eukaryota; kingdom Metazoa; phylum Chordata; class Mammalia; order Scandentia; family Tupaiidae; genus Tupaia; species Tupaia tana. The sequence continues at coordinate 211,662,229 of JAKSZU010000003.1, forward strand.
GTATTTAAGACCTGGTGCTATCATGGCACTTGGTTCAGACAGTTTTCACTGATTTGTTTCCTTTATGTCTGTTCATTCAATAGCGTCTAATAAACACTTTATTTCCCTTCTCACTGACTTTCTATTTATTCAGTATTTTCTGCCGCAAAGGCCTATTGTGTTCAGGCGATGAATGTCACAGCATGCACACTGCTTTGTAATGCTAGGGACTCTGAACAATAATTTTACTTTGAAGTTAAAAAGTAGTGGGGACAGGGAAGATAAGAAGGCTGTGTAGAGACATCACAGAAAATAAATGGGTGTGTGAATTTATAAGTTTCTAAGAGAAGCCATATATGTGTAATATTACACTTCTGTTGAATAAATTGCCAATAATAAAGTGCATTAATAAGTCTTTCAAAGATATAAATATCATCTTAGATATGCTCTCCTTTCAAATGTCTATCATAGTAGGTACTGAGTAGTCAGTTATTATACATACATTGAATTAAAACAGTTACCTATGGAGAAAACATAAATCCATGATAAGATTGTATAGTTTTAGGTCTTAGGAAAGTATCTTCTTTTATTCATCAGCCCTAATGAATCATAGATTTGTACTTCTCAAAGATATCCTGGTCCCTTTACCTTTTATGTGGAATATTCAAGGTCATTTCTTGAGCTCAGTATCTGAACTTTGTACCTCCGGGTGCATTTATCAATGTGCCAGCTAAGTGACTTGCACCCACCAGGTCCACAATACGTCATTATTAACAATAAAGAGTATTGTCTCTTTAAGCAAATAGAAATCACACTTAGTTACAGCTTTCTGGGTATCAGCAGCTGGCCTACCAGGTGGAACAGAAGACAGAATGCATAGCCAAGTCCCAGAAAGTCCTAAACAAATCCATATTGTATGTCTCGTACCTAAGCTCAAAAGGAGACAAAGAACACCTGAGACAAATGTTCTTCGCATGATTCCACCATCATAATGCCTCAGCTAACCTTCACCTCCTTGTAGAAGCCAGCCACAGTAACCAACTAAAACAGGGTCCACTTAGTTCTCTCCAACTTTCCCATGCCAGTTACGCTCTCTGCACTGCTTAAAACTTACTAGACTTTGTGACTATTTTATTTAATTGTCTTTTTAGTCCATTTCTAATTGTCTTTCCTTCTAGACTCTACTCATCATGAGGTCAAGGACAAACTCTTTCCTATGTCCCCCCAACAGAGTAGAAATCCAGTATTTATCTAATGAATACCAAATTCAGTGAAGTCAGCCTAACTCCTCTAACCCAGAAATGAGAACCGTTGTTCAAAAAAAGCAACCACTCACCTTGGCACAACTTCATTTCCATGCTCAGCACAAGCTCCCCAGGCTGCACACCTGGAATCGTGTTTCACAGAGTTGCAGGGTCTCTCTGCAGTTGAAATGTTCTATGTAAAATCCTCCTGTGCTCTCTCTACTGCTCAGCAGTAGTTGAGACGCAAGCCACTTGTGCAAACTCTGAAAGATACTGATAAAAGAAAAAGAATGACATTTGCTTCTGGCAGTTTTACTCAAAGGTATGTGCCTGAAAGTCAGAGAAAGATATCATGAGCTGTAGGAAGTAGGAGAGATCTCTGAAGAGAACGTGGGATAAGGATATTCTTAGGGCAGTGGCATTTTTCCACTGTGCTCAGCAAGAGAGAGCCGTTCGAAGAGTGAAAGAAGAGTGAATAGGACTTGGCATACAAGGAAAGGAGAAAGACAGCAGCACACTGACTCTCATCTCTCAAATGCCGTGACCTTGAGCCTTATAGAGTTTCTGCAGGAACTACGGTCCAGTGGTACACAGAACCAAGACTTGCATCATTGCAAACACTTGCAGTGATGGCGAGGGAGTTAAGGAGGGCATAGATGGATGAATCTGATCAAGCAGATATCTGGTTTGACAAGAGACATAGAAAAAATAAATAAAAGATCGCTAAGAAAGATATTGCTTAGAGGAAGGGAAGAAAATTGCCCTAAATTTTGTTATATTTCAGCTGAGATTTCCCAGAAACATTCACCAGAGAAATTAGCTGACTCCCAATCAGTGTTCTAATGCAGACATTTATAGTGCTTCATGCTGCTTCATTGCCCAGGTAATTACTTTTCATCAACCTAAAATTCTCCAGTACTTTCAGCTGGAAAAGTGAGTCTTCGTTTCCCCATGTTAGGAGTCAGTTGCAGAATGTTATTGACCTACTTCTTCTGTCATCTTCCACTTGAGTGCAGGTGCATGTGTAAGAGAGTCCTGGACATTATTTACAGTGGCTTTCATGAAATTTTTAAAAATGGTGCTTAGTCATATGGGTAGAAAAAGGTATGAATGGATAGACTGGAGAATACAGTATGAATGAACAAGTGAATAAATGAATGTTGTGTACCAAGAATAACATTACTCATCACATTTGTTCATTCATTCATTGAACAAGCATTGAAAATAAAACATTATTCCTTCTTTAAAAAAAGTTCATATGTGCATTTATCAATTGGCATTTAATTAGAGAATCAGAACCTGTTGGAGTAATATAGAGTAAGAGGTTAATTACAGGGTGGTCACTATGAGATTACAATCTGATTAAGCACTCTGTGTGTGACATTTGCTTTTGTCTATACTGCTGCAGTCTGAAGTCCACATGGCAGGGAGTCCAGAAGAAAAAAAAATCAAATTTGAAGTTCAAGAGAGAGATAACAAACAGGAACCATGGAATATCCAGAATCCATGGTAATAAAAAGGAGACCTTATCAACTTTTTACGGCTCCTAAACCTTCAACTTTGGTGATGTGGGTGACTTGCAGAAGAAGCGGATTCCCTTCTTAACGGAGCTAAGCATACACCCGATTTAAGAGCTGGAGACAATGGAGCAGGACAGCCATGTTTGCAGGACAAGCTGTATGGTCTGGCTATTGCCTCTCACAGTTAGGTGAACCAGCCGTTCTATGACAATATGTGTTAAACTCAACAGCACCTGAAACTTTACCCACCTGCTCTGCATAAAATAGTTAGCAAAAATTTTCTATGGTGGCTTAGTCTAGCCCAGAAGCAATCACTAAGAATTCTGGAAAATAAATTCAGAAACCTGGGTGAGAGGAATAGCAGAAGGCTTGGGAAATACATTGCAGTGAGTGTAGAGCCTCCAACTCATATTTTTTTGGGGGGGGCATGAATACTTAGTTTTTTTCTATTAGGTGAGCCATAAAAATCTATTTTTATGCTTAAGCAAGCTCAACTTGGGTTTCTTCCACTTGAAGTTTAAAGAGATCTGATCAATGCACATATTGCACGAGAAGGCAGAATTAGGAGGTATGAGATGGAAACTGGAGGAAGGAAATTTGTTTGGGAAAAGTAGTGTCTAATATATTTACATGCTCAAAATAATAAATTAATGAAGGAACACGAGGTACAAAAATGAGAAACGTCATGGTATACATGAATGGAAAGCACAAAGTAATTAGTATTGACTTCTTTCCCATAAATTTCATTTCCATTAAAAGTGTTTCCAAATGAATTAGGCTTCGTTGTAGTTCCAAAATAGACTTTATGGGACAATTTTCTGGTCATTTCTTATCGTCATGGTGATTAGCATAGAACTTACCAGCACAAAGAGCAAGGCATTTGTGTCCAGTTTTTTGCATTTGTTTTCCTTGAAATGTTCAGCAAAGCCTAATATTGTTGTGGGTTAAAAATTACATTAAGTTAAGGTAAATTAATCTACTTAAATAGCTTAGTACTTAAAGCTAATTCCTCTTGTGCTATCAATACTGAGATTCCAGGATTAAATAGGGCTGGGGGAAAATGAAGTTGCAGGGATTATGAAGTTCTTTTATTCATTTATTTTCCTGAATTGAATTTCTCCATTCTTAGCAGCGTTTAGTCAGAGTTCTTGGTTACCATGACGAAACTGTCTGGAGGCACACACTCTACCAGTTTTGACCATTTGTGTTTCACTGTAATCATTCATTAGGGAAAAGAAATTTCTCAATGTGCTCTCCTCAAAGATTGAAACAGAAAAGTCTGTTTGCAGTACACCTATAGAAGGTTCTCCCCAGCCTGATCCTAGTTTCTAGAAGGAAAGACAATTAAATAAGATAGTTACAAAGTCTAGTAAGTTTTAAGCAGTGCAGGTGTGCAGAAACCCAGGGAAGAGAGAGCATTCTTATAGAGAAGCATAAAGACTGCCCTGCATGTGAGCAAGTCAGGGAGAGCTCAACTATTTCATCCAAACCACATATTCTGCTCTTCACCATGATATGTACTATGTGGTTATTTAAATTTAATTTTCTCCAACGTATCAGGTAGTTATATATCTATTGGAAACTTGACTTACAGTGGATTCAGAAAATTGAGACTTATTTTTTTATACTAGAAAAACAGCAGATGGGGGCTGCTGGTATTTGTTTAGAAGCACATTGCGCATTTCTGGACTGTCTTTCCTATGATTTTGTAAACACTTTTCTTTCCTTTTTTCTTTTCTTTTCTTTTTCTTTTTTTATTTTTTTTTAAGAGAGATTTTTGCTATAGGACACATGTGCTTGCTGGAGAGAAAGAGAGACAGAAAGTGAGAATTCACCCCTCAGGGGTGATGGCCATGCCACAATCCTTTCTCCTCCATCTCCTCTTGGGATTTTGGGCACACATGCACATGCGCCCGACATGAGTTTTAAGCCACTGGGTCCAGGATTCAAACTGTGGTTTACTATGCGGGAGTCCAGTGACACAACCATTATGCCATCTGCTGGTCTAAGTTAACATTTTTCTTACTACATTAAGGATTCAAGATGGCTGGTGCCACCTCAAAATTTGTGTTTATACCAGGGTGGGACAATAGGGGACACTATGCCAATTGTCTTCATTTGCATTGGTTCTAAAAAGCAAACATCTTTCCAAAATATCCAGCAGACCTCCCTTCTATCTCAGTGGAATGATTATATCACAAGACCACTGTGTGACAACCGAGGCTGGGTTTCCGACTGTCAAAAAAAAGGGGTGAATGGATACTGGGGAGGAAACTAATGATTCTAGCTGTATTTGCCTAAATAGTTATAGGTTCCTTGAATGCAGTGACTAAGTTCAATATTTCTTTCATGTTAACTTTTCCTTTAAAAATTTTTGAGATCTTCATTTGCTTTCCCTGACCACAGCTGAGAGGGAGTTTGCCTGTCATACCTGATGGCTCATTTAAGTTATGAATAAACCAGCATTAGACCAAAAATAAATGATAACTTAATAGGTTAACTTCATATGTTAAACTGACAATCAGGTTAATATATACACTGCACAGTACAATAGTCAAGTAAGCTGGGAAACTAAAAGAAACAAACAACAGAAGGCTCAGATCTTTCCAGAATTGGTGATGTTTGTGTATTTATATAAAAAAAAAAAATGATACGCCTCCAGTCAGGGGAAACAAATCTTAACTAAAAGAAAATGAAATGTATTGTTATAAATGATTTTTAAAGGCAATAGAATAAGGGATTTTTTTGAAGATTTCATAAGGGTATAGTTCTAGAAATGTTCTTTTTCTTGACATTAAGAAAAATAGAACTTGAAGCTTAGGTATGTGTGTTTAAAATATAAAAGAAACTACTACTATAATCAAAATGAAATATATAATTTTCAAGTTAAAAGAGAAAATAATAGAGGATAAAATTTAAACAAGAGTAAGGAGTTTAAGAAATCCTCTTAAAAAGGCATAAAAACAGAAAGCAAAATATAGGTCGAACTTGAACTTTTCCATTCCAGTTGTTTCTGTCAAGAACAACAATTGTGGTAACTTGGGTATAATAGGAAAAATATAATCTATACAAAAGCAAATGAGCTGATGATGCATGGGCATTTGATAATCCAAGAGAAAATGTGAGAAAATAAGCTCATTTTCTCCTCAGAGTGTTCTCTAATAACTGGGGGCAAAAGGAGAAGACCACAGTTAAGCAACCAGTATTTAGTCAAGTGAAAGATTCATCAGACTTGAGGCTTACAAAGGATGGCAGAATGTGGAGGTCAAGAATCCAGTGGAGTGACTGGCAGCTAGCACAATGGCTATGTTGCTGAACCCCCATGTAGTCAACCGTGGTTCAAGTCCCGGATCCAGGGACTTAAACTCACACTGGGCACTGGCACATGTGCATGTGTGCCCAAGATCCCGAGAGGAAAATGGAGGAGAAGGGACTGTGGCATGGCCATACCCCCAGGGGGTGATTTCTCACTTTCTGTCTATCTCTGTCTGTCTAGTGTGCACATGTGCCCTGTAGCAAAAACCTCTCCAAAAAAAAAAAAAAAAAGAAAAAAGCATCCAGTGGACAGAGGTGTAGGGACACTAGCTCAGTGCTGGTGGTCTTCCTCCATGAGGCATTTGTTGAATGTGAAGCTGCACAGGGTAGGAATTAGGAGGATAAAAAGTAGCACTGAATCTAGATCTAAGTTTTTGGCAGTATCTTTACACCAAGAAGACAAAATTGGAGTCCAGGGCCCACCAAGAATAAAGGCCCTAGTAAACGTCTCGGTCTTCCATTTGATACCTCTAAAGAGTTAGGAGAATATATGAACCAAAGAGAGTCTGAGCCTTTTAACCCAGACACTATCCAAGTCTGGGAATAAATTACATGTTTCTAGTCATGTCTCCATAAAAATATGGCACTCTCTCTAGACAAATGTGAAGTATCAAGGATTTCATTAAAACATTAACAAGTGCACTAAAGATCTATCACATCTCTCTCTTGCTATTCATTTATCCAGTGATCTTCCCTCCCATTGCCCTTTATACCAAAAAGGATGTACACTGAAAAATATATACATTAGTGATTATATCAGTGTTATTTTTAATAACTAGAAAAAACTTAAATGATGGAATGTCCATGAACAGTAGAACAGATAAATATGTTTCATAATAATCAGACAATAAAACATCATACAGCAATGAAACTACTAACTTGCTTCTTACAATACCATGGATGAATCCCACAAAAAAAGAAAATGAATAAAAGCATCCAGATATAATGATATAAACTTCAAAATCAAAGAAACTAAGCTATGGTAAAAGAGGCTGAATGACTACATTCAGATGGCAAGACATGAAGACAGTCCCACTGAGTAACATAGCTGAACCTGGGTGGTAGTTGCATGGGAATGCACGCTTTAAAATAATTCATTGAATTTTACACTTATCATCTGTATAATTTTCTGCACAGTTTATTAGATTTTTAAACATTAGTAAGCAAGTAAAATCACACCTATTATCAAAATAAATGAAAATAGGCTGAATGCCAAAATTGAGATTTTTGTGTTGTTGTTGTTTTGCCATGAGGTATGCACACTCATCAGGGGGATAGAGAGATAGAGAGAGACAGACAGAGACAGAGACAGACAGTGAGAGGGAAAGTAAGCAATCACCTCCCAGGGAGGATGGCCATGCTGCAATCCTCTTTTCTCTATTTTCCTCTCTAGATTTTGGGCACACATGCACATGTGCTTGGTGTGATTTTCAAGCTTCTAGGTCCAGGACTCAAATTGAGAACACCCACATGGAAGTCCAGCCCTTCAAACACCATACCACCACCTGCTGGCCTCAAAACTGAGACTTAAAAGAAAGTGCAAATTGCCTAAGAATCATAGCAAAATAAAAATACCAAAAGGGGTAATGCAATGCAGTAACCCTGAATCTGAGAGTTGAGCTAACATTTATCTGGTCTAAAGAAGTCACCCACAGGCCCAGCCGGCAAAGACATGGGTTTATTTGAATTACAGGAGGTGCTTACTGGCAGCCTTCCGTAGGAGTCCATTTCTCAGAATGGCGCCGGAGCAGTTTTATAGTGGTTAGATCAAAACAAGCTGGGGTCCCTGTGGACATTAGTTTCCTCAGACCCTTACAGTTTTATAATCAGTGCCTGTATTCCATACCTCATTACTAGGGGGATGCGCTTTCTTCAAAGACCAGCTTTAGCCAGAGCCCACTCCTGGAGGGAAAGAGTAGAGGAAAGCCAGATATGGAGGAGCGGGAAGACAGTCTATGTCCAGAAGATCCTCCACAGACGATAAGAAAGAGATGGGCAAATAGTTGCAGATACATTTGAGATATAACAGACCATGATCTTATAAACAAAAACAAAAAGCATTAACTCTGAAAAAGAACATTTACTCTAAGGGATAAATGACAATAAAGATACAGCTATCATGAATCTGAGTTCTGAATTCAATAATCTGAAGCATGTAAGAAGAGACTTAGAATACCTGCTATGGTTTGACTTTGTCCGCCAGAAATTTATGTGTCGGGCTTAATTGTATTGACTGGGCTGTAAAAGTATTAAGTGAAAACTTAATTCCTTCGTGATTGTTCCAGAGGAAGGCTTAGTGGGCGGTGATGGGGTTCTGGTGATTGAATCCTGGAGGTGACAGACTTATATAGATAGATGATGTCTCACGAGACCCAGTGAATTCCAGCTCTCCTGAAAAGGAGCTATTTCTCTCTAGAACTGGTTGTTATAAAAGAGAGATCGATCAGGATCCCCTTCTCTCTCTCCCGTTCTCTCCCTCTCTCTATCCTTCTCTCTTCTCTTCCCTGCATGATGCTGTAGGCCTAGGACTTTGGATTTTGATGCTAACAGAATCATGAGTTTGTAAACTTCTATCTTATTTATATGGTAGAAGTACTCAAGTGTAGGTATTGCTATTAGCAATGCAAAACAGGCTAAGACACAACTGGTAAGATAAAAGAGTAATAGTCTTAGTGGGAGACTAATATGTATTACATATTTCACAGTTCAATTAAATCAAAGTGCTGAATATAGTATTAGACTAATACAGTTAAATATATTAAATCAAATAAATGACATAAAATTTTGTCCTTTATACAGAACATGCTCTCCTTATAGGGTTTCAATATGCTTACAAGCAAAATGTTAGTTATAATCATAAATTGTCTATTCACAGTGTAATAGTACCTGAAATGTACTGCAAAATGATAAAGAAAACTAACCTAGTCCCTTGGAAATAAAAACCAAAACCTCTGCAAAATAATCTTTAGATCAAAAGCTAAACCAGGGGCTGGCAGGTGGCATGGTGGTTAAGGCACTGGACTCCCACATGGCCGACCACAGTTCAGGTCCTGGACCTGGCAGCTTGCTTTCTCGCTTTCCTTTTCACACTCTCTCTGTCCAAATTAAAAAATAATAGTAACAGTGCTCACTTTGGCAGTATATACACCTAAACTGGAACAATACAGAGGAGATTAGCATGGCCCCTGTGCAAGGCTGACATGCTAATTTGTGAAGTGGTCCATATTTTAAAATAAATAAATAAGAGTAACAAATAGAATTAAATAATTTTTTTCCTAAAAAAAAGATAGGGATGTGGATTTTCGTTTGTCCATCCTGATGATTTATAGTATGTGAATAATCGAACTGATTTGGCTAGCGTACATAAATGGTTGCTTAAATAAGGACAGCTCTGCTGTGAGAGCACTTTATAAAAGCAAATTTCCTCAGAATAGGCAGCGCCTTGAGAACAATATTTTTCTAAGCCTCGATACTGAATGGTGAGTTGAACACACTGTATTTTTATATGTAACTGTGAAAAAACAATTAGTTCTTTTCAGTAAATGAAAAGGCATCTCCAAAGGAAATTTTTTAGAAAATAGTTCATCAACCGAAGCCTAAGGGAATTGAAGGGAAAATAACTGCTGTAGAGGATTTAGGAAACATTTTTTTTCCTCTGCCACCAATTAGAAAAACAATATATTTAACCCCGGGTCTGTACCACTTGTGAGGTTGAGATCATTGTTTTTCTTTTCAATTCGACTCCCCAAAGATTAGCTGGGACACTGAGTGCTGAAATTATGAAGATGAATAAAAACCCTGAAGTTTGTCAGAGACAGATCTATAAGCATGTGTAATTCATCTTGTGGTTTCTTCTACTGGGACTTTATTGCAGAGATTTAAAAATATCAGTGAGAATTCTGGCATGTGGAGTCATCAACCAGAAATAACTTTGCATCAAATCCCCAAATGGTCTTTTTGATTGGCAGGTAAGCCCAGGCTGAGGAATAGCATTTCCTCTTTCTTAGACTTGCTCTGCCCTCCACATAAGGGAGAGAGCAGTTCCAACTAAAATTCTTGAAAGTAGTAGATTTAATGTGGATTCAGTTCCACACGAGTGGCAGATCCCTGTCCTATAGATAAAAAGGAGGTTAGAAAAGACTTCCTTGCCGTCTATGGCAGCTAAGCATATAATACACAATTTTAAGACTAAACGGAGCATTAGAAGCTATCATTAATGCTCTCATTTTGTATAAAGGAAGCTAAAAAGGAAGAAATTTAGATATTTTGACAAAGGCTACAAAACTAGATGGAACATCCAGAATTCTTGACCCTGAGTTGACATATTATCATATCAATGTTTTTATCATGTTCAACATGTTGTTTTATCAGTTAACTATATCACTACATCACATGTGCTTACCAGAGAGAGATTAAAAAAACAAAACAAAACAAAACAAAAAAACACCCCAGTTGGGCATGATCATTCTACAATCCTTTCTCCTCTATTTTTTCCTTCATCCTGTCAGGATACTGACCACACACACCCATGCCCCACTAGGCTGGAAATCAAACCATGGTAGGCCATGTGGGAACTGGCTTTCCTTAATCACGAGGTACAGGGCTACTCCCTATACACAACCCCCACATCCCAAAATATACATATATTTGACAAGCTCTGGAGCACAGATATACCAGGAAACATGAGAAATATATGGTCTTATATATGGTCTGAGTTTTCAAGAAGATAGGAGATATAGAGATATACTGTGGAAATAGCGGACCATAAATTATTGCTGACTGCTTCAAAGATACGGAAAGTGAGGTAGCAGTGACCATTAGTGAATAATAAGAGGGAAAACATTATGTAACACCAACTTTGTTCTCTTATCACCCAGATGAAGGCTACTGAAGTAGGTACTCCTTGCTCTTAGAAAAACATTTTGAAAGGTTTTTCAGTGACCATTGCGAATATACTGGGTGTGCACATGTGCCCACGCTTCTGGCTGGCTGAGGCTAGGGGTGGGTTCTGGAGTGAAGACCTCGCTGGAGGTTGCTTCTCTCCTTTGCTTTCTAGGAATGAATAAATTAAAACAAACAAACAAAAAAAACATGTTTTTTTCACTATATTTTCTTTGATATTATGACAAAATTCATGTGTTTGTGAACTGGTTTTCTAGATACTTGAACAACATACCCAAGGATCACTTACTGGCTTCTTAAAATTTTTCTCAACCTGAACAAAACTTCCAGTGATCTCACTAGGGCTTTTTCTCTAGGCTCCATTTGGTTCAATATTTTTGGCCCCACTAACTGACAAAATAAAATGCAGATTACACACTTGGCAATTTGAATCCTTGGTAAAGTTGGAAGACAGCACTTAGTATCATCCATGCCAAACTCGGGTTTGAAAATAAGCTTGAGGGCGGGACCAGCAGTTAGCGTAATGGCTATGTGGCTGGACTCCCATGTAGTCGACTGCGGTTAGAGTCCCGGACCCGGTGGCTTAAACTCATGCCGGGCGTGTGTGTATGCATGCCCAAGATCCTGAGAGGAGAATGGAGAAGAAGGGATTGCAGGGTGGCCATTCCCCCAGGGGATGATTTCTTGCTTTCTGTCTCTCTGTCTCTTTCTGTCTTTCTGGCGAGCGCATGCTCCCTATAGCAAAAACCTCTTCAAAAAATAAAAATAAAAATAAGCTTGAGGGCCATCCCCATAGGTAGTGGCTAAGGGAGCCAAATCCCACATGGCCAACCATGGTTCAAATTTCAGACCTGCTGGCTTGAAAAACACAAGACATGCATGTGCGTACATGCCCCAAATTCTGACAGGAGAGAGAAATGGAGGAGAATGGACTGCAGTGTGACACTTCCCAATGGCTGTGCTTTTTCCCTCTCTAACTCTCTAACTCTGTCTCTGGAGAGTATCCATGCCCTCTGACAATTAAAGAAAAAGAAAAGAAAATTCGCATGAAAGCTCATAATGTCATTCTAAGCCAATAAGGTAAAACTTCACACTAATAAATGCACAAAGTTCCATATTTAGGGCCAAAAATTCATTTGCATCAGTATAGAATGAGGTATGCCATATGTTTCTAAAAGTTTTATTTTTATAGTTCAATATGAGTCTATAATCTCATGTACCTATGGCATTCTAGTGCTGAATGTGCATGAATTTATAGACTGAGAGTGTACTGAATCATAGGGAACCTGAAACTCACCCTGCTTTGAGAGTTTTGCAGTTCAGATACCCTGTTTGTAGAGGAATGTTGGTCAATGAAAGTGCATGGAGCAGAGAAGAAAGAGGGCATGCAGATTTGGAGAAGCCAATAATGTCAATAAATCCAGGCTCAAAACTAATCATGGCTGAAGGAAAACAGAGTCATTCATCAAAGATTCCTTTTCATTTTCACTACTGATTATAAAATAAGGAATGAACCTCAGTTCCTCCCTTGAAGAATTCATGAAAAGAAAGCCAAAAACTAACACCTTATGCACAAAGATAGAATATCCTAAAGAACATTGTGGGTTCATAGACACAGGATATATTCTTAATGGGCCAAGGGATTGGAATATTTTAAAACTGGAAACATTTCTTTGGAAAATAGGACAAAGGAAAAGCCTATCCAAATTAGCTTGATAACGGGGCCAGCAGGTGGTGTGGTGATTAAGGTGCTAGACTCCCACATACCCAACTGTGGTTTGAGTCCCAGACCTGGTAAGTTGCTTTTCACTTTCATTCTTTCTCTTTCTCTCTGTCTCCCTCTCTCTTTCTCTCTCTGATGAGTGCATGTGCCCTATAGGAAATTAAAAACTTAAAAAAAAATAAAATAATTTTAAAACAAAACAAAATAAATAAATTAGCTTAATAGTACATTACAAACATACCACATTCATTTCACCTTCATATCTTTGTTTTTTCCACTACCCCTAATATAATGTCACCTCTCCTAAATCCTACCTAGCCTTCAAGACTTCATTGCAAAGCATGCTTTCTCATCATAACAATCAACAGAATATGGACCCATGAACAAGTAGTTCCAGGGCCAGAGGGTGGTGCATTTGTAAAATATTAATACGGCACTCTGCACGACAACCCTTCTTGAGAAGTTTCCCAGTTCAAGACCAGAGACCTCCCTGAGTATGCCATGCATATGTTTGTCTGTGATCCAGGGCTGACTGAAGGCTGGGAGTGGCTTACAGCTGCAGGACCCTGTTGGGAGATGGTGACTCTCTCTTGTGAAAAAAAGTAAGTAAACTTTAAAAAGAAAAAAAAGTCAGGTATTTCTATTACACTTGTTTCATCCTTTGTAACATTGTCTAATGCTTCTACCCCCACTGATTTCAGAGACCTGATAGTATCTGACGTTTAAAGCAAAGCAAACATCTTTCACAGCCTCTGAGCATGTTCTGTATCAGAATGAGCAACTTATGCTCAAAATACCTTGAAGAGATTCAATTAGCCCATTTTCTTTAATAAAGAACAAGCTCTAGTCCAGACTATGAGTCTTTCCCTTTGTCTCTTGTAGTCTCCACCTATGAACAGTTTTCCTCCTACCTGAACTCCCACCCCTTCCAGTGCTGAGTGAGAAGGCAGCAAATATCCCCACAGAGGTTGTCAGGTTGAAGTCCCGGATCTCCAACCGTGACCCCAGATCCGGAACAGCCCTCTGTCCCAGCTGAAGTGGTTTTGTTCATAAAGATTCCAGTCACAGGGAAAACTAGTACCTTTGTATCCTAGTAGCCTAAAACTTGTCAAAGTATCTTGCTTTATCTTTCTGATTTTTTTTTCATCTGTTACAAAGTTGCTAAAAGCCTCAGGCAGGGACAGTGGTTCTTTGGCTCAGTGGTGTACATCCCAGTGGCTTCTTCTCTTCTCAAAACCAATCTTTTCTGTCAAACATGCCTTCACCGTGTTACAAATAAGGCTCATGGATCAGCCCTGCCCAGGGAACAATCGGCATGCTGGTGATTGCTTTGAAAGCAGTATTATACTAATACAGTATCTCATTAGAACACCTTTTCTGGGAGCTGGGGGTTTCTTCCCATTCCAAATGGAGATTGCAGTGTTCATTATGTGTTCAGAAGTGCTGCTTCTCTGTACCGTAAAACAGCCCGAGGAGAGAAACTCTTTTGACCTTTGTAATTGCTACAATATTAGGTAGGGTTCTTTCTCCATTTGAACAGAGCAATAAATATTGCAGAGCTGTACATTTTTCCCCCTCCTAAAATGCGATTAAAATACCAGAAAAAAATCTTCTGAAGTTATTTTGTTGGTGCCACATCATCCAACTTCTTGGAGGGGGTGGGTGTGGGGAGGTGGGGTTGTACTGCAGGTGGTGAGACTCAGAGCCCATTTGGGATAATTTCTAGCAACTGGCTTGGGGCCTTTGGTTGCAGAATTAGCTCATCCAGGGCTTCAGCTCCTGGATTCAGACTCATTAAGACTGTCTTGTCAGGGTAGGTATGTGATCAGTTTCTGGACTGCAAACTAAGCCCAATAAATTGCTGACCTCAGCTTAAAAAGTTAATTACCAAATCTGGTGCATGTGGTGTAGAAAAAGGACAGAAACTACAAATTAATGTGCAGACAAGCAGTTTTTTTTTTAAAAAATTAACTTCAAAAATATAAATATCCCACCACTACTGCTGGGTCTGAGCACAGCCTCGATTCACCTCTGAGGCCCTGTTTCTTTTCTATCTGCCAACCTGTTTCCTTGTTCTGTTCTCATCCAAGTGCCTGTGAAGACACACTTTAAAACCAGATCAAACACAATGCATAAGGTGCAAGTGGCTTTTCCAGACCTATGAAATAAGTCCATGATCAAGCTAAATTTGAGGGTTTTTGTCATTGTTGTTGTTTTAAGTAGGAACATTCTTTTAGTGCCTTTCCCAAATTTTCCTAAAGGATGACCCCTTTTATAAAGTATATACCTTGAGGCATTTTTGAAGTTTTGCTTTATTTAAAACTGGTGGCAAAAGCTAATTGGTTGCTGTAGGGTCTACAGGGAGCCAAGTCATGTATGTGTGCTTGACACCTGGTTTACTATGACAAGAGGCAATGGGACACTGAGCACATTATGCTGCACTGGGGGTAATTTAGGAGGCCCGGCTGGGAAACACCCCTTTCCACTCTCTTCCCATTTACCACAGTTAGTGCAGGTTTGGTGGATTAGAGTGAGGAAGTAGGCCCGGATCCAGTCTCCATCTCCTTATGGGTTGCACATAAATATGAATGAACATGGGGACCAGCAGGTGGCATAATGGTTAAGGTGCTGGACTCCCACATGATCAATCATGGTTCGAGTCCTGGACCTGGCAACTTGAAACTCACACTAGGCACACATGTGTGCACGCGTGTCCAAGGTCCCAAGGTCCCAAGAGGCGAATAGAGGAAAAGGGATTGAGGTGTAGCCATTTCCCCTGGGGGTGGAGAGAGAATTTATCTCTGTCTCTCCAGTGAATACATGCACCCTATGGAAAAATCTCTCAAAAAAAAAAAAAAAAAAGAAGAAGAAGAAGAAAAGAAAGAAAGAAAGAAAGAAAGAAAGAAAGAAAGAAAGAGAAAGAAAGAAAAAGGAAAAAAAAAAAAAGTTGAACTTAGGACCAGCAGGTGGCACGGTGGTTAAGGCAGTGGATTCCTGTGCGGCTGGCCATGGTTCAAGTTCCAGACCCAGTGGCTTGAAAATCATGCCAGCACATATGCATACTCAAAATGCCAAGAGGAGAAGAGATTATGTCATGGCCATCCCCCCAGGTGGTCATTTCTTGCTTTTCCTCTCTCTTTTTCTCTCTCTCTTGGGCAAGTGTACTTTCCCTATGGCAGAAACCTTTAAAACAAAAAAAATCTGAACAATCTTAATTTTCTTAGACCAGGTTTAACAAACCTGAGCAAGCAGACTTGAGAAAAAAGTTTTAAATAATATAAATTCTGTGAGAGTGGAGACTTGTCTTTCCATTCTTGACTGCTATGGTGGCTAAGACAATGTCTAGAATTAATAGTTAAAAGCTTAGTACTGGGGCTAGCAGGTGGTGTGGTGGATTGGGGCACTGGACTCCCACATGGCGATTATGGCTTGCTTTCTCACTTTTCCATTCTTCCTCTATCTCTAGTGAGTGCACGTGCCCTATGGAAAATTAAAATAATAGTAATAAATAAAATTTTAAAAAAAGTTTAGTACTTTGTCCTTGTTGGAAATATAACAAAAAATTAAGAAAAAACAATCTGGTTACAAAGGCATAGTACGCAAAAGCTGGTGTGGAAATATGGTGATACCTTCAAGTATTTTGGGATCACCAAGGACAGAGTGCCTGCAGGGCATGGCAGTGTTTCAATAAATGACAAAGAAACAGTCAGCAGATTCACCCTCTGGAACTCTTGTTTCACATGGAACATTCTCCAAAAAGCTCCTCTATTCCAATTTCTCCAGCCAAAAAATAACAAGGCTATCCAGAGTCCTAGTTCAGAGACAGGTGCAGGTTGAATTCTCCAAATTCTGTGTGTAATCCTTGCAAGTTTTATTTCATAAACACAATGCATCTATGTATAGTTATACCAATTTAATAGATATGTAGATTGAGGCTGAAGAAATCTAGGCACTTCTTAAATACATAGTAGTCCTGAGGAAAACACCAATGCTTCAAATCTAATGATTTATTATACACTAAACCTTTCCTCTCTCCATGTGACCCTGCTATGCAACTGAGAATAAGAAAAAATAAAATACTGTCTTTTCTGTTGAGAAAAAAAAGCTATATACACTTAATCTTTTTTATTCCAAATTCCTCAAGTGCTTTGTTCATTATTTAGATGCTTTTCTAGCTATGCCTCATGATGACTTTAATTTGCTTTATTAAAAACTAGGAAAAAAGGAAAGCCTAGAAAATTCATAAGCCAGTCACCCCCACCTCCTTCTGTCTATTCCAATTTATCCTGGAAAAACTGCAGTTGGCTAACGGTTACAACATCAACAAAATAACTTCTCTCTCCTTCCTCATTAAGCTAAAAGGGAAAAAAAAATCAGCTGATACACTGCATCCTTGTTGACTGGTGGTTCATTACAGGGGCTAATAAGAGAAAATACATTCTCATATACTGATCATTGGAGCTCAGAGAATTTGGGCAGAGCCACCCACTGAGTAAGTACCCATTTTTACTTCTGACTTTGTGTGTATTAGTCTGGTCAATTTCCCCAAGCTGGCCTGATTAGGAAAGTTTATTAAAATAAATGGAGATGGGACTTAAACTTAGGAAAGAAAAACAGAAGCTGTGCTGGCCCCACCCACACAATCTTCCCCCTTGGTCAGATGTCCTGACCACTTGACAGAGGTCTATGACTGACCACAGTCAGTTCATGAGAACCTGAGGCTGGACGACACTTCCCAGCCTCCCTCTGCAACCAGTCACCATCTTCCATCTTCCAACCAAAAGAGAAACGATAAATGTAATTTCAAATCTAAACAATAAAAATGCATAATTTGCATATGATATGAATTCATATTTATCTTTCTCTTTCTCCCTTTCTCACCCCCTCCCTCACTTTTTCCCTGTATTCCTCTCTACCCCGCATCTCAATCTTTCTCTCTTCACTCGTCTGCTGCCTAGATTCTTTGGTTTATGATGATTTATAAACGTAGATCAAATACAGTAAACTTTTTTTAAGCTGAGTTTCTGAATAAATTGATGGGAATTACTGCTTCATATTGCTAAATGAAGTCACTAATTGGACTTCAAATGAGCAAGAAATAAATTTTATGTATTAAGCTCCTGAGATTTCAAGGATTATCTGTTGTAATCCTTAGATATTCAGATAGTGCCAATTTAACTAATATATACCTCTAATAGCTTTTAGCTATATGAGGGATACATGGAGCCAGGCACCACTGGTAACAACTATCAGGAAGATTGCTATTAGAACTGTATTAAAATAATGAGGTCCATGTATCCTTTCCATCTCACCAGCTTGTGCTTAACGGTGGTCACTGCTTGTGCTTGGAACCAGATAAACCAGAAGAATAATTGGGCTTTGTGGAACAGAGCCACAGATGGTTTCCTAATCTAAAAAAGAAGTACAGGGACCCTCCAGGCCACATTACAAATTATCAGCAAATTTCACACATCAGCATGTCCCTCTCTACTAAATATAACCAAGGGGAAACTCCTAGAGTTAGAACTTCATTCACAAGAAGGCACAGAGAGGCTCAATACAAAATATGATTAAAACAAAAAAAACATGGACAAGAAGCACCAAACTAAACTCAACAAGTTGAAAAACAGCTTCAACAGTGCAAGCATAGGATAAGCTCAAAATAAACAAACATGCCATCGTCAGAGAACTTCAAACAATTATTGCATTTATAAAATAAGAACAGGCTGCTAATAAAACCAACCAAACAAACAAACAAAAAGCCAGAAACAAATAAAAAACATGACCAATTAGAGTTCTCAAAAAATGAAAGTAAAGTCCCAACTGGAAGGACAAAACCAAGTTTTTTTTTTTTTTTTTTTTTTTTTTTTTTTTTTTTTTTTTTTTTGAGAGGTTTTTCGCTATAGGGCTCGTGCACTTGCCAGACAGACAGAGAGAGAGACATAGAGACAGAAAGCGAGAAATCACCCCCCAGGTGGGATGGTCACACCGCAATCCCTTCTCCTCCATTCTCCTCTCAGGATCTTGGGCACGCACGCACACGTGCCCGGCGTGAGTTGTAAGCCACCGGGTCTGAGACGCAAACCACGGTCGACTACGTGGGAGTCCAGCAACATAGCCATTACGCTAACTGCTGGTTCCCAAAACCAAGTATTTTTGAGACTTGCTTGTCCCCATTGAAAAGAAGAGAATAGACTCCCCTCTCCCTTTTCTTAGAACATTTACTTTAGAAAATTTGTACGTGCAAGCTCTTCCTCTGTCATTTTGAAATGTACATGAATCTTTTAAAAAGGCTAAATATGATTTTTTTTTTCACTTTTCAATCCAGAAATATTTTTTATCAAGGAGCTGGGAGCCATCTCTTGGACGTGTAATCATCCAGAGAGAGAGTGGTATTTTCTGTGGAAGGGGAGGAGCCAAATATGAATGGGCTGACTCCCACCAAGTGGCAAAACTATCTTCTATAATAAAGATATAAGGAGTTTATTCTTCTTTTGGATAAAGTCAATTAGCTAATACAGCTAATCATCTCAATTACTAAGTGAATTAAGGATAAAACTATGGGACCATTGGTGCAGTCACAGTCTCTTACTTAAGGACTAGTTATCATTTCCATTGAGAATTTGCATACAATATGTTCTATCTGTGGGCCTATATAAAGGCAGAGATTGCTTTCTGGTTTTCAAACTATTAGAAGATTGCCTGGAGACCAGCAGATGGTATAATGGTTATATCACTGGACTACCACATGGTTGACTGTGCTTTGAGTCCCAGACCTAGTATCTTCAAATCATGCCAGGTGTGTATGCGTGCATGCCCAAAATCTCAAGAGGAGACTAGAGGAGAAGGGACTGCAACATGGTCATCCCCTCGGGGACGGGGTGAGGGGGTGATTTCTCTCTGTCTCTCTGTCTCTCTCTGTTTCTCTGGTGAGTGCATGCACCTAGTGCAAAAATCTCTTTAGAAAAAAAAGAAAAAGAAGCTTGCCCATGTGGGGCCAGCAGGTAGCATGGTAGTTGAGGCCCTGGACTGCCGCATGGCAGACCACAATTTGATAGTAAGATGCCTAGATCTGGCATCTTACTATCTCACTTTCCCTGTATCTCTCTCTGTCTCCCTGGTGAATATACATGCCCTATAACAAATTTTAAAAAATAACAATAAATAAAATTTAAAACATTATAAAATAAAAAGATAACCTGTGATGTACATCACTTTCTGGTTTAATGCTTATTCAATAATAAAACTGTTTTCTTTCTCTTTAGTTTTATGGATGGGCTTTCTGGGGGTGATGAGGTTTTTATAAACTATATGCCCTGAATGAATGCAACTAAAGAATAAATTATACAATTAGAAGAATAAGTAAAGAAATTCCCTTCAGAAGACGGCATATCAGAGGCTGGCAGGTGGTGTGATGATTAAGGCGCTAGACTCCCACAAGGCTGATCGTGGTTTGAGTCCTGGACCTGGCAGCTTGCTTTCTCACTTTCTGGCTCTCTTTCTGTCTCTCTCTGGTCAAATTAAATAATAGTAATAAATAAAATTGAGCAATTAATTCTTTTAAAAAAAGCATGTCAGGGAACCAGCAGTTAGCGTAATGGCTATGTTGCTGGACTCCCACGTAGTCGACCGCGGTTCGCGTCCCGGACCTGGTGGCTTAAAACTCACGCCGGGCGCGTGTGCATGCGTACCCAAGATCCCGAGAGGAGAATGGAGAAGAAGGGATTGCGGCGTGACCATCCCCCCAGGGGGGTGATTTCTCACTTTCTGTCTCTATGTCTCTCTCTGTCTGTCTGGCGAGCACACGCGCCCTATAGCGAAAATCTCTCAAAAAAAAAAAAAATACACCTCATGCCGGGTGCGTGTGCGTGCGTGCCCAAGATCCCAAGAGGAGAATGGAAGAGAAGGGATTGGGGCGTGACCATCCCCCCTGGGGGGTGATTTCTCGCTTGCTGTCGCTCTGTCTGTCTGGCGAGCGCGCATGCCCTATAGCGAAAACCTCTCCAAAAAAATAAATAAATAAAAAAGCATGAAAGCATGTCAAACAAGTTATATAACAAAATGTGACATAAAGGGTAGGTATAAAAGTTCTATATTTAATATGATTTCTAGAAGACAACTAATCTAAATTAGATGAGACATAATAAAAGAATAAGGGAAAACCTTTGTAAATAGAAAGAAAAGTGCCAGCCAGGAGTAATGGTTAAGACATCAGGATCCCACATGCCCGACTGCACAGTTCAAGTCCTAGACCCAGTGGCATGAAAAATATGCTAGGCAAGTGTGTGTGCATGCCCAAAATCACAAGAGGAGAATGGAGAAGGGATTATAGCATGATCATGCCTCTGGAAGGTACTTTTTCACTTCCCCTCTCTCTCCTTCTCTTTCTGTCTCTCTCTGGTGAGTGCACATACTCTATAGCAAACATTTTTTTTAATAAAATGGAAAGAAGATCTAAACATTTAGATTTGCAAACTGAGGACCAGTGGATGACTTGCAGTTAAGGTGGTTGGATCCCACACAGCTTACTGCATGGTTCCAGTCCCAGACCTGGGGGCTTGGAAAACATGTAAGTTATGTGTGCATACATGCCTAAGATCCTGAAGGACAAGAAACAGAGGAGAAAATATTGTAGTATGATCATTCCCATGGGGGAGGGAGGGTGCTTTCTCACTTTGTCTCTTTCTCTCTTGCAACCACATGTGCTCTCTGTCAAAAATGAACAATAAAAACAAAAAACTAAATTCTAAGAAAAATAAATGGAAAACAGTTGTTTTAAAAGACTATACTTAAACATACTAAAGTAAATCTTAGAATAGCAATAAAATGATAAAGCCCAAAATATGTTATGAAAAAATTTTCAAGTTAAAAAGATAATCATTGAAAACATTAATATTAGTCTGCTATTGCACTGCTAACAAAAATATCCTAAACTGTGTAATTTATAAAAATAGAGCTTTGCGGGACCATCAGTTGGCGTAATGGCTATGTTGCTGGACTCCCATGTAGTTGACCGTGGTTCGAGTTCCGGACCCGGCGGCTTAAACTCACGCCAGGCACATGTGTGTGTGTGCCCAAGATCCCAAGAGGAGAATGGAGCAGAAGGGATTGCGGTGTGACCATCCTCCCTGGGAGGTGATTTCTCACTTTCTGTCTCTCTGTCTCTCTCTGTCTTTCTGGCAAGTGCACGCGCCCTATAGCAAAAAACCTCTACCAAAAAAAAAAAAAAAAATAGAGATTTGTGGGACCAACAAATGGCTTAATGGTTACGTCACTTAACTCCCACATGGTCAACCACAGTTCAAATCTGGACCTCGCAGATTGAAACTCATGCCATACACATGTGCACATATGCCCAAAATCCCAAGAGAATAAAGAAGGGATTGTGGCATGGTCAGCCCTCCTGGGCGGGGGGGTGATTTCTCACTTTCTGTCTCTGTCTCTCCAGTGAGCACACATGCCCTATAGCAAAAATCTCTCTCTAAAAAAGAAAAAAAAGAGCTTTGCTTGATTCATTATTTTGGTGGCCAAAAGTCCAAAGGCATTCAGAAAATAAAAAAGGGCAAAGTTTTGAATAGTGGTCTCTGACTGTCTCATCTCCTTTCTTTATAAATATACTAGGACTCAATTACAGGATCCTTGCTCTAATCATTCAATCATTAATTTCTTCCCCAAAGTCTCATTTTTCTACATCATAATTAGATCAAGTTTTACCCTCTTAATCCCATTACAGTAGCTGAACACATCATTTTTTACAAACTATACATGCACAAACTATCGCAGCATTTTAGATATTGAACGTGATGAGACATCCTTATAGGATGTCTGAGAAATTATATCAAACCAAACATTGTATACCTAGGCAAAGAGCACTTGGGAAAGAACCAATCTCAAAAATGTTCACAATTCAATAATGAGAAAATACAGTCTATAAGAAGAATAAAGACCAGTCAGTGGCACAATAGTAACACATTGGACCCACGTGGGAAAGGTTCTGGGTTTGCATCCCAAGACCTCCCTGAGCACACTAGACATGCCCATAATCTGAGGTGAGACTAGGGGTGATCTTGAGGGAACCTGTCTGTATATTTCCCTCTGCCTCTTTCCCTTGTGGAAGAAATCAATAAGTAAACTTTAAAAGACAAAGAAAACCAAGAGTATAGACACTAGTAATGCTGTAAAGGTTTGTAATAGGCAATATTAAAACATCTTGAAATAAAACACCAAAAATATACTTAACATACGAAGTGGTCAGGGAAGGAAACAAGAGGCAAATATAAGCACATTAAGCCTCTTGTCTAGGAGAAGATTTAACTAAAAATTAAGTTAAGGTATTAAAAATGAGATTGAAAATGTATGTTAAAATTGTCATGATTATTACTAGGGGGATAATTTTAGTATACACAATTGTTAAGCTGCCAGTAGGAAAAGTGAAACACTAAGAACTTGATCTTCAATAAAAGTCAGAAGAGAGGAAAGAATAAATTAGCAAGAAAATAAGACTGAAGTGAAATTAAAAAAACAAGATTGTAATCATAAACTATATTCACAGTAGGTTTAAACACATCAAATTCTCTGTTAAATAAAGACCTGCAGTCCAAATAAGAAAAATAACATATCCCAGTTATAATAGTGATACCTAAAATGATGTGGCAATGACCATATGAAAGTAAGCAAATGAAAGAGAAAAAACAAAGACATATCAGGAAAAGATAAAGAACACAAAGGGGGACCAGCAGTTAGCGTAATGGCTATGTTGCTGGACTCCCATGTAGTCGACTGCATTTCGAGTCCCGGACCTGGTGGCTTAAACTCACACCGGGCTCATGTGCGTGCATACTCAAGATCCCAAGAGGAGAATGGAGGAGAAGGGACTGCAGCATGGCCATCCTCCCGGGAGGTGATTTCTTGCTTTCAATCTCTCTGTCTCTTTGTGTCTTTCTGGTGAGTGCACATACCCTATAGCAAAAACCTCTCCAAAAATAAAAAAATAAATAAAAGGACACAAAGGAATATATAAAGAGCTATTACTATGGAAAAAGTGAAATTCAAAGTGGAAGGCAATAGCAAATTATTTAAATTCATTCAAGAAAGATAAAACTGAGTAGGTTGGAGACTTTTAGTGGCAGATACCTCGCTGATGGCCACTGAGATAAAACAGTGGGCCCAGCCACATTTAATATAGAAATGAGATGAATCAATGGACCTAACCAACATCTGATACTGCTAATGAATGAGATTAAAGCAATCAGTCAGCCCAGCCAATGAGCAACTGTCACAACCTTGGTTAAGGAAAGCAATTCCTGGGGCCCTGGATCCACTCTCTCTCCTACTCAGGCCTGCTCGTACCTCTTGGGAGTGTATTTTCACATTTACTTAATAAACTATCCTTTACTTTAAAAAATAATAATAAAAACGGGGGACCAGCAGTTAGCGTAATGGCTATGTCACTGGATTCCCACGTAGTCGACCGCGGTTCAAGTTCCCGACCCGGTGGCTTAAACTCACGCCGGCCGCGTGTGCGTGCGTGCCCAAGATCCTGAGAGGAGAATGGAGGAGAAGGGATTGTGGCGTGGCCGCTCCCCCTGGGGAGTGATTTCTCGCTTTCTCTCTTTCTGTCTCTCTCTGTCTGTCTGACAATCGCACGTGCCTTGTAGCAAAAACCTCTCAAAAAAAAAATAATAATAGAAAGGAAGACTAGCATGTGACTGATGATCATAGAGAGTAATCAGTACAGAAGGATTGGTTGAAAAATATGAGAAAGAGAGTGGGTAATGGAGGAGCAAGCTTAGAAAGTTGAAAGGGGGAAAAAAAAGGAGCCCTACACAGATTTGGAGGATTGGCTTTTAACTGGGAAGAACAGCAGCTCATCCCTAGTACTATACAGGAAGGCAACAGCGGTGGGGTACAAATACATTTAAATGTAAGTCAGAAAGGCTAAAATTTGAGAGTAGTCATGCAAAAGCTATTCAACATCCGCCAAAAAATAATTAAAGGGAGATCTTGTATTATAATTTCTGGGCTCATGGTTTGGGTAGAGGCCACAAGTTAAATGATAAACATTTAAAGACAGTTGTTAGGTGAAGTGGAAAAAGAACCTGACAGCTTCAAAGTCAAAGGATATTCATTGCTACTGAGATTGAAGCTGGAATCCGAGGGCTTTATTAATATATTATAATTAGTATCGGTATTAATCCAAAGTGATGAAAAAATTGCTATATTTTGAAGCAACCTGTATTTCATGTGACTGATGTAATAGTTGTGGTGGTGAACACAGAATTATTTAGCTTCATTCTCCCTTTGTTTAGATTTTTAAAAAATGTATTTGTTTATTTCAAGAAAGAGAGAGACAGACACCCTCAATAGTGTCTTTATACTGTGATCCTACCCCAGCATGGCAGCCAGTCAGGTTCACCAGCAAGCCTGGCTTGGTCTAACATACCAGGGACACTAGCATGTCCCTGGTCTCCAGCGCTGTACTCCAGGGCCCCTACTGCCCGTGCCATTGTAGCATCAAAAAAGTATCTTCATGGGCCTTTTGGACAAGAAAATTAATGACTCTAAAGCAACCTAAGGCTGAGACAAACAGGAAGAAAATGCTCTCCACAATAACCAGCTTCAAGGTCAGAAGGTACAGACAGGTGAAGTCCAGAACAGAGGATTCTGGAATGTTGCCAAGAGACTAAGAAGGGAGTTAAGATCTCAGGGGGACATAGCCAAGAACATCTTTATGTCCTTTGTCATGAAAATGGCCGCTGAGGTCCTTGAGAAGAAAAGTGGCTATGAATTTTAGAATGTGTCATATCTAATGATAACTGTTTTTAAGATCTTATTTTCTGCATTCTAGTTTCCTACCTTAGAAATTAAACATAACTTTTACTAGTGATATCTTGAAAGTACAGTATATGCCACACTTCTCTCCAAGGACTGGGGACAAAGCGGACTAGCAGAAGTTCAGAAACCACCAGACCAGAGGTGATCAGGAGAGAGATGAGTGCACTGGGGCAGGAGCAGAAGGCCCAGGCACCAAGCACTATGGACATGCTAGCTTCTACCTGTGGATGCATGAAAATACGAAAGACTACAGATATAATAATGATAGTAGTGTAATAATTTTCTAATGATACAGGATGGGGACTCAATATTTGAATAGAGAAAATATTATGCATGAAAATGTGAAGGAATACAGATATAATAGTGATAGCAGTACAGTAATTTTCTGATGATACAGGATGGGGACTCCATATATGAATAGAGCTTCAGAGACAAGGGTGATTCCAGAAAATTGGAAACTTTGAAAGCTCTCACGTTGCCTGTATTAGTAGCAATACCAGAACAGAGCAAGATATCCCAATTCAAAAAACATACAAATATTTTGTTGCTAACCATCTATAGGATCATGCAACTGTGATGGAAAGGACAGCAGTTAATGAAATCTCAATTTAAAGCATGTTTGGGGACACTGAGCTGTGGATGTCACTCATGCCATAGAGCAAGAAAGGAAGTCTTCCATCACCACCCGTACATCCTTCCTTAGACACATCGCAGGCTTTGCCTGACCTGAGAAGAAACAATTGAGGTATCTTTCCCAGATGTTGGCATCCTTAAATGCCATGTCTGTGAACCTCGTGTAACAATTGTCATATGCACACATGAGCACTGCTATGCACATTCCTTAGAATAAGACTCAGAGACCTAGAAAGCCCTTAGGGGTTTCCATAGAAAGGATTTTGTTCTCTGATCCCAAAAGCCATCCACCTAGGGAGAAGGAAGGATTCCAGAAAACTTTCCCTAGACTCCTTTCACTCCTGCAATTCAGCTGGGTGTACTTGGGTCAACGATTCACGCAGCAGGGCCCGTAGAGCATTATCTTTCCTTTGATCCTAGCAAGGCATGGGGATTGATTTTAAGGTATGCCTATTCTTCAAAAGGCTTGATCTCCAGCTTAAGAATGTGAGTTAAGTAGGGATTTTATAGGAATTTTTTGGCTTTAGGAAATAAAACATAAGAGACCCCCTGCCTCTTACAGTCTTCTGTAAATCTCCATCTCTAATTGTTTCTCCCCTTCAAAGCAAATTCCCATGCATTTCATAATGTAAAGTCTCCAACAGGCATGTGTCTAATTACTCTCCACCATCCAGGCACAATTCAGAATGAAATAATTAGCAGTATTTGTTGTCAGGTTGTCTCCGGGAAATGACAATTTATATCACATCACGATGTGTCAAAAATAGAACGGTGTGCCAAGGTGGAAATGTAATTCCACAGTTCCCAAAACCGAATGGAATTCTCTGCTCCTCATGTGACTTTAATGTGTTTGCTGCTTAGAGAGGGATCTGGCCTTTTCAAGCAGCCAGGCACTCTTGCACCAGCACCCACCAGATGATCAAGCAACGTTGTGTTTGCCCAGAGCTGTTTGCTCCTATTGCTCAGGGCCCTTCTCACTTCTTTCCACCTGCTCACTCTCCAATCCCATCTCTGCCAACTCTGAGCTCCTGGCTGCACTCTGCAAACGCAATACTCCCTCCTGCCTTCTGGGCTTTTAGTCTATTTAGCATCAGCTTAGCAACTTTCCTTATCAAACTCCAACTGCAACTTGGCCCCAATCCAGTTTTACTATCCTATCTTAACTGTGATATTCTGAGAATTCAAACCTTGGCTTCCACAGTTTAGATATCCATGGCCATGGCCTCCCTGACTCCCCTATGATAGAATTTAGGTTCTTTCTCTTTTTTTTTTTCTTTTCTTTTCTTTTTTTTTTTTTTTTTTTTTTTGAATAGTGTTTCATTCATTTAAGAGGTTGCTCATTTAAAAAAATAAAATGTTGGGACCAGCAGATGGCGTAATGGCTATGTCACTGGACTCCCATGTAGTTGAGTCCCGGACCCAGTGGCTTAAACTCATGCCAGTCATGTGTGCGTGTGTGCCCAAGATCCCGAGAGGAGAATGGAAGAGAAGGGATTGCGGAGTGGCCATCCCCCTTGGGGGGGTGATTTCTCACTTTCTGTCTCTCTGTCTCTCTCTGTATTTCTGGAGAGTGCACGTTCCCTATAGAAAAAACTCTCAAGTAAGTAAGTAAATAAATAAATAAATAAATAAATAAATAAAATGCTCCTTTAGTGAAAATCAAAGTTCAATGGGTACAGAAGTACATGCTTAGAAACATTTATGGAAAAAATTACCAGCAAATATTTCCTAGGTTATTTTATAAAATAGAGGAGAAAATAACTTTTAATGAAAATAGCATGATCTTCCTTGTAAACAGACTGAATGTTTGTTTCTTGCCTAAATTCAAGTGTGGAAGTCCTACCCCCAGGCTGATGTGCTGGAGAGGTTCTTGGAGGCGCCTAGGACCTTAGGGTAGAGACCTAATGAGATTAGGGCCCTTATTAAAGGGCCGGTAGAGAACTTCCTCACCAGCTTCTGCAGGTGAGAAAGAGAAAATGGCCATCTATGAACAAGCAAGTGGAACTTCACCAGCTATAGAGTCTGCCAGCACATTGATTTTGGATTGTTCAGCTTCCAGAACTATGAGAAATAAATTTCTACCAGCTACCAGTCACCCCAAAATATAGTGTTTTTGTTTTTGCAGCCCAAGTAGAAAAAGATACCTTAATTCTCTTAAGTAAAAAAAGGAACATTTGATATTTACTAAAAAAAAAAAAAAAAGTTCATGTGGGAAGAAAGAAAGAAAACAGGTATAAGTCACAGTCAAATGTCGATTTGCCTAAGTTTTTATTGTTTAAACAGTCTTATTATCTATTATTTTGATGGTAGTGATAACATCATGAGTGTTTGCACACATTCAAATTCATCAACTTCTGAAACTTTAAATATTTTCAGTTCTTGCATATCAGTTATACCTCAGTCAGTGTTTTTTTGGTTTTGCTTTTCTTTTTTTTTTTTTTGGAGAGGTTTTTGCTATAGGGCACGTGTGGTCGCCAGAAAGACACAGAGAGACAGAAAGCAAGAAATCACCCCCCCAAGCGGATGGCCATGCTGCAATCCCTTCTCCTCCATTCTCCTCTCAGGATCTTGGGCATGCATGTACACACACCTGGTGCGAGTTTAAGCCACCAAGACTAGGACTCGAACCACTTTCAACTACATTGGAGTCTAGCGATGTAGCTATTACGCCAACTGACCCTTAGGGTCAGTTTTAACATATGAAAATCAAGATAAGGTAAAATAACTTACCATATCAGGAATTAGTTTTTTATTCTACTGTTATACCTCCAATGTGTGTGTCAATGACTGCTGTGACCTCACCTTCTCCACACAAAATTACATTCCCCTTCTGTTTAGAATGCCCTCTGGTGTGTATATTCTAGTTACATAAGGGAAATAAATGACCACACCTCACTGAATCGCCCCTCCAACTTCGATTTCATTCCTCCTATTCCATTTGGCAATCCCCTAATCTGACTTTTCAGTACGTATCACCAAAACAAGAGGACATCATTAAGAAAAGAATGATCAACCAAGATAAGAGAAAAAAATGATGCCATTTTCACTTGAACTCTTTGGTCTTTTGGAAAAGGGGACAAGAGATATGCCTGCCAATTTCTCTATTCATCTCTCTTCTACTCGTTCTTAGAGGCCACAAATGTTCCTGTTTATTCCTTCTATTATGATTACAAATATCCTAAAAGCGATAAATTTCAAGGAAGAAAAATATAACTGAGATTTATTGTGACTAAGAAGCTACTCTCAATCTGTTTGATATAACATAGGGATGTCTGAATTGCATTTTAGAGTGTAGCATCCAAAATTAGCATATAAGGTACGCAATTTGTCCATACAATCAGTAGGTGAAATTCAGCAAATTGCAGAGAAGTTACCTTTGAAATCAAAGAGTTAATCCTTTATGGAAAGGAGTGCTCTACTATATCATACATTTTAAAACATTTCGTATCATTCATACCAAGATGCACACATTATGGGCAGGCTTTACGCATTGTTCCTTGGGATGATTACACTTCTCAGCTGCTAATGCTTAGTGTATTTCTTCTTTCTGGAATTTTCTTTTTCAGTTTGCCAGAGGGCACAGTGCACTTGCCAGAGAGAGAGAGAGAGAGAGAGAAGAAGAAAAACCAGAAAGCATCCTCCGTAGGGAGTGGTCACTTCTCATCATTCTCCGTTTCTCCCTTATTTCAAGGTTTTGGGCACGCACACATACATGTCTGGTATGTTCCTCAAGGTGATGGGTCCAGGATTTGAACTGTGTGTAAGACATGTGGAATACAATTGCTTTACACATCAGCCACGGGCTGGCCCTGGAATTTCTTCTCAGTACCCTTTCCATCTACTTCATCACCAAAAATCAGTTTTCCCACAACCTATCACGGAGTCTCTAGAAAATCATACTGTCACCTATCTGTGAAGTTAGTAATTAGGAATTAACATTCCCCACTTACCCCCACACCTGACTTCTCAGATAGCTCAACTTGCTCCGTAGACATCAAAGCCTGAGGCTGTGTTAATCTCTCATCACTCAGAGGATGTGCCATTTCTGACATGCGATGTAAGATGAGGCTATTTCCCTCTGGCCTAAAATGATGAACAATACTGATGCCTGAAAAACAAGTGGAAAAAAATATCACAGCGTATGTTTTTCTTCTCATTGCACTTGATTTTTATAAAATGTGCTGGGTAGCCTGAATCTGCGGCTTATGTGTGTTCAGCATTCTGAATTCATTGCTGTAGAAAATGGAACTGAAATGACGTAACGCCAAACACAGTTGGAAACGTGAAGCTTTTGCCACGTGTCTTTGAGCCACCCTTGGTGCCAAATGCATCATTTATAGAACCTCTTATTGCCCACTTTCTAAATCTGGTCATATAAAGTAACAGAGTATTATTGTCTTTTGCCCTTTGTGATGTGAGGTTATCTCATTTCCATTCCCAGATGCACATCACGCCTGCTCTTTTTTTGCCTTTAAAATAGATCTGTTGCCTAACACTAAATAGGCAGTACTTTAGACATGACAATGAAGCTATTTTAAATTTGTC
Organism: Tupaia tana; assembly: GCA_026018925.1. Taxonomy (NCBI): domain Eukaryota; kingdom Metazoa; phylum Chordata; class Mammalia; order Scandentia; family Tupaiidae; genus Tupaia; species Tupaia tana. The sequence continues at coordinate 211,692,924 of JAKSZU010000003.1, forward strand.
CTTTCATTTTAATTATGCTGTTGGTTTATTTTGTAGATATAATTTGCAGCCTTCTTGCTGCCACCTACGGGTACCCCTGGGTACCACCTGTGATGTCTGGCGATGTCTGGAGGTAGGTATAGAATTACCTGTTTATCTTGAAATAGAGGTTTTGCTGCATTTCTAACCATATTTGTCAGCATGATTATGGGCATGTTGAAGATGTTTTTTTTAAACAATACCTACATCTTTATTTATTTCATGAAAATAAAAATATCTGCAAGATCCTCATAAAACCAGTAAATAGGACAATCTCTGCAAACATAAAGAATTCACTTGGGGACAGTACAAGAGAAATCCTACACAAATGTGTTCTTAATCGTTTCCATAAGTAATAAAATCAGCATGTTTATGAAAAACCTAAATACATAATTGATCAAAGCAATTTTCACAGTTTAAAATTTATTAGCTATGGAAATAGCTGATGTGAAAAGGAAGGTTAAGAGAAAAAAAAATCTAAGTCTTTTAAAGAGTCATTCTCTCTCATCCTGACAACTATTACTAACTGCACTGAGCTAACTCTGAAATAACAGCACGGAAAAGAAAAGCAGAAACACAGAGAGCTGCTCTGGAGAAACCATTTAACACAAAAGACGGAAAGAGTGAAAAAGATTGTACTAGACTCCCAGAACCCTCTTAGGGATCTTAGAGCTCTGTGAGTCAGGGAGAGTCCAGGACTTGGGGGTCAAAGGAATGCACTCTCTTTAGGAAGTCAGCCTCAAAGGAGAGAGAGGAGTTGTTTCCAGAATATGTCAGCAGTCTTTAACTCCATGTGGATTACCCATTAGTTTCCTTAAAACTTCATACCATTTCTTTCCTTTTTTCATTTCTTTTTTTTTTTGAGGTTTTTGCTTTAGGACAAAGGGGGTTGAGGGAAAGTGAGAGAGACAGTGAGAGGGAAAGTGAGAAATCACCCCCCAGAGGGAATCGCCATGCTGCAGTCCCTTCTCCACTCTTCTGAGATCTTGGACACACACGCACATGTGCTTGGAGTATTTCAAAAGACCAGGTTTAGGACTAACCACAACTGGCCATGTGGGAGTCCAGTGAAGGAACCAGAATGCCCTCTGCAGGCCCCTCCTTCTTGCCATATCTTATTCAAACACACCCTTTAGAGTAGAACTCACTACTCACAATATGATAGCTGCTGTGTGTCAGTGTCTAAGTCTTTTTTATTTATTTATTTATTTTTTCTTTTTTTGGAGAGGTTTTTGCTATAGGGCGCGTGCGCTCGCCAGACAGAGAGAGACAGAGAGATAGAAAGCAGGAAATCACCCCCCAGGGAGGATGGCCACGCCGCAATCCCTTCTCCTCCATTCTCCTCTCGGGATCTTGGGCACGCACGCACACGCGCCCGGCGTGAGTTTAAGCCGCCGGGTCCGGGACTCGAACCGCGGTCAACTACGTGGGAGTCCAGCGACATAGCCATTACGCTAACTGCTGGTCCCAGTGTCTAAGTCTTTAAGGCTTAAATCCCCTGGGCTTAAAGCCCCAGAATTTTGTCTTTTTTCTCTCTTTCTTTTTTTACAGAGTACAGTCTATACCTGAACATTGAAGAGGGAGCCTGTACTACTATGTAATTCATTTAACCTCTTTGTGTAGTTTATTTATTTATTCATTAAAAAAAATAGCATTGGTTGATTTATTTGAGCAACTATAACTTACTTTGATCTAGGCCCTGTGCTTGGTCCTAATGATAAATATGACATAGCCTTTATTTCAAGGGGCATACTTTCTGAAGGGTATCGGAAGCTAGTGGGACCAGCAGTTAGTGTAATGGCTATGTCGCTGGACTCCCACGTAGTCGACCACGGTTCGCGTCCCGAACCCGGTGGCTTAAAACTCACGCCAGACGCCTGTGCATGCGTGCCCAAGATCCCGAGAGGAGAATGGAGGAGAAGGGACTGCAGCGTGGCCATCCCCCCTGGGGGGTGATTTCTCGCTTTCTGTCTCTCTGTCTCTGTCTGTCTGTCTGGTGAGTGCACGCGCCCTATAGCAAAAAAAAAAACCTCTCCAAAAAAAAAAAAAAAATGAAGCTAGTAAGTGCAATTCAGTGTAATGAGGACTACTACAGGGGGAGGCCCTAGACCTAAGAGTTATACAAGAGAGGGAGGTTACCTCTCTGCTGGGATGAAAAGCCCTGGAAGGCAGAATGATGAGAAAAAATGAATAAATATACCAGGAAGAGGGGGTAGCATTGTTTCGGCCATTCCCTTTAGTTCTTTCTTTCTTTTTATTTCTTGCCATGGGGAGAATTAAAAAAAAAAAAAAAATAGCAGGATTGTATTAAGAAAATCAACCAAAACCCAGGACTTAGCACTTGAATTGTCATATGAAATTCCCCATTAATAATTCATTACCAATCGTTCCAGTTCCATCACGAAAATTGCAAATACTCCAGAAATGTACAATACACCAAATCTTCCCCATCACACCGTCACACTTTACCCCACAAAAACAAGAGAAGGAGAGACTTGGTCAGCACTATAGAGTCATTAAATGAATGTTACCTGAATGGGCATTGACACTGTATGATGTTTTAGATCCTTGTACAAATAGATCTGCTGAACTTTGTTTTGTTTTTTTTTTTTCTAATTTATATTGTTTCCCTATGATTGTTTTAAAATTTTAGCAATATTAAGAATAATTATATAAACTGCTATATATAATATTTCAGCTGAGAACATCAAGCTTTTTTCACATTATATAAGGAAATAGAAATAATGATAACATTTTATTTCAACAATCAAGTTGTCAGAAATTTCTGTATGTCTAAGAGTGAGATATTGTAATAAGTATAATCTTGGGATATATTTCTTTTGTATGAGGAGTGTTAAAGTTTATAGGGAGAAAAATATTTTTAAAAATTATAGAACTATACATAAAAGCAAACAGGGTTGGAACTGGAAAATTTTGTAATTGATCTATAAATAGCCTTTTATACTCTTTCCCAATTTTCTCAAGATATCTTTTCTCTGTCATTATGCATGACAATCCAGATCATCAAATAACATGGTTGCTCAAAACCTCTAGTCTTCCTCACTATAAGGGAAGAAGTGAACCAATAAAAGGAAAACTTTAAGGTGATTTCTCACTTTCCCTCTCTCTATTTTTTATTTCTCTCTAGCAAGTGCCCATGCCCTATAGCAAAACAAAAAAAGAGAAAAGGGTAGTGCAAACAGGCAAAAACACATTTAATAATATATTTCTTAACAGAAGCAAGACTATATATTTATTGAATTTATTACTATCATATTGAGGATGTCCCCTTGTGACATTTAAAAATATTTCCTAGATTATTAAAAGTCTAAAAATGAGGAATGATATATGAAATAAAGTACTTTCTGATTCTAGCATAATGAAACTAGACATGAGAAAAGAATACAAAAAACAAAAACTTGGGTATTTTTGAAACCCAGGTTTCTCAAATACTCTCTTATTAAATTTAAAAATACAAGGAAAGTGTTAGAATTTTCAGAAACAACAATACATCAACAGAGTTAAAACAGAGCTCAGAGGAAAATTCATAGCCTCAAATAGTAATATAAATGAATGAATGAAATGAAACCAAACGTATGATTAGGCATATTATTATATACGTTATATTCTAACAACTATACATGTTATTCTAAATAAAATATGCCCAGTTAAGAATTCTCAGAATCTAATCTCAGTAAACTGATCTAAGTCAGAAATGAGTAGACCTGGGGAATATTAGTGGAAGGTCAAAATATTGCATGTCTGTTTTCTCTTGTGTGGGAGGATCTCACCAGAATTAATTTCAAACACTCCCCAATTCTCTTTCTTCATTAAAATTCTGCTTTGGGATTAGAATTTAATAATTCAAAGGCATATAAAGTTTCTTAACTTTATTATAGGAAATCAAATACTGTATTTGGAGACAATCATGAAAATGATTGAATATCTTAAGCACTCATATCTGGTTTATACATTAGGGTAGATTTAAGTTTGTTTCTTTTTTTGTCATAAAGTGTATGTGTTTACCAGACAAAGAGAGACGGAAAGTGAAAAATCATCCCCTGTGTGGAAGGCTATGCCACAATCTCTCCTCCTCCATTGTCCTTTCAGGAGTTTGGGCACACAGACGCTGGCACTTGGCATGATTTTCAAGCCACCAGATCCAGGATTCCAAATGTAGAGCGGGCCCTATATGAGAAAACATTTAGCTAGAAGAAGTATTTCTTGGGACTAGCAGATGGTGTAATGGTTACGTCTCTGGACTCCCACATAGTAGATCGTGGTTTGAGTCCCTAGACCCAGTGGCTTAAAATCCATGCCAGGCGTGTGTTCGTGTGTGCCCAAAATCCCAAGAAGAGAATGAAGTGTAGCCATCCCCCATGGGGGTGATTTCTTGCTTTCTGTCTCTCTCTTCTCTCTGCTGAGCACATGCACCCTATAGCAAAAATCTCTAAAAGAAGGAAGGGACCAGCAGTTAGCGTAATGGCTATGTCGTTGGTCTCCCATGTAGTCGACTGTGGCTCGCGTCCCGGACCCGGTGGCTTAAACTCACGCCGGGTGTGTGTGTGTGCGTGCCCAAGATCCCGAGAGGAGAGCGGAGGAGAAGGGATTGCAGTGTGACCATCCCCCCTGGGGGGTGATTTCTCGCTTTCTGTCTCTCTGTCTCTGTCTGTCTGGCGAGCGCATGCGGCCTATAGCAAAAACCTCTCCCCCAAAAAATAAATAAATAAAATAAGGAAGTATTTCTTTTTTATCAAGACAGTAGTCCATCTGTATGGGTTATTCTGAAATCTATTAAGATCTAACACAAAGTATTGGAAAACTTAATATGCTTTAATTTAAATTATTTTTCAATGGCAAATTGTCTCCCGTATCTGCCATGCTTATTCTTTATGTCTGCTGATCCTCTGTCTGGGTTCCCTTTTTCTTCCTGGCAGCTCTTTTCTCTCGCGTGGTCCAAATTATATGCCATCTTAAAAAAAATTCAAATCTCCCTTTTGCAGTAAGTTTTTCCAGACTATTTGAGGATACACTGATATGTTTATTCCCTGATCATCTATGCTTCACAGAATTATAAATTCTCCATTTTATTGTATGTTCATCTGTGCTTCACAATTCACAGTGTAAATGCCTGCCAATTTATGCTATCAAAGCAGGTGTTACATGTACATGACGTAGGCAGTGAGATAATGGCAAGGTGATTTTAGGATTGGTAAAGGAGTGATTCTGCTATCAGGGTAAACAGTGCATTCTCTGGTAAGTTAAGATGAAACTCATATACTGCTAAGAAGTATAATATTAAAGTTTTCGTTTTATTGGTTCACTTCTTCCTTCATATATTATTCCTCATTTTTAGACTTTTAATAATCTAGAAAATATTTTTGAATGTCACAAGAGGACATCCTCAATATGATAGCAATGTGTTCAATACACATATAGTCTTGCTTCTGTTAAGGAATATTATATTTGTAAATGTGTTTTTGTCCGTTTGCACTACTCTTTTCTTTTTTTATTTTGCTATAGGGCATGTGCACTCACTAGAAAGAGACAGAGAGAGGGAAAGTGGGAAATCACCTTCAAGAAGATGGTCACACTGCAATCCCTTCTCCTCCATTCTCCTCTTGGGATTTTGGGCACCCATGTGTATGCGCCTGGCATGATTTTCAAGTCATGGGGTCCAGGACTCTTGCACAGGCAGGTCTATGGGATATAGCCACCTTAACTTCTGTACTACCTGCTGGGTCCATTTGTACTATCTTTGTCTGGGAATAGTGAATAGAAGTCTCTAATTATTATATTTTTAAGTTTATTTTTGGTAACTCTCAATGTTTGCAACTTATTAAAATTACAACTATGTTATTTGGTGCATAGATATTTAAGACGTTTTATCTTCATTGTGACTTATATGCCTTAATATTATGAATTGGTCTATGCATCAGATAGTGCTTTTTGACCTGAATCCTGCCTTATTTGTAACTAAGATCAAGACCTCTGCCTTTTTTTTTTTTTGTTTCTTTGCATCGAACTGGTATAGCTATACCACTTAAATACTATTGAATTAAATTAAAATAAATACATTTTAAAAATTTAGGTATTCTGAATAATTTTGTTTTATGTATATCTCATGCAAATTAGAATGGAGTTTTGTTTCATATGTCTCATACAAATTATTAGTTCAGTTTTGTCTTGTGATTCTATACACAAATCCTTTTCCTTTACATAAGTAGGCCCTTTTATATTTATTAACATGGTAGAAAAACATGTTGTTTTCTGTTTACATATATTTAAAGTTTGTTTTCTTTGATGTAGTTATGATGTTTGTAAAAGTTGCTATTTTTATAGTCTATATAACTATAGATTATAGTGGTTTCTTTTAGTTTATATCTCTATAAAATACTTTTTAGTCACTTACTTTTAGACAGTATCTAACTAGCTTATTACTATAAGATACAATGAACTGCTTATATTCCCTTCTACACACCTGCCCTTGCTAATAATCACCATCTAATTTTAGTCTACAGACTTATCTTTCTTAAACTTTCTGTTGTATTCATAAACTTGCTCATGAGTTTGCTATTTGATTTAAATGCTCACATTATATTCTTTGATTTTCAAGTGAGACATAGGTAAATCAATTAGCAAACTTACTCTACACATTTTATTTTCATTCTTCTCTGTATTCGTATCACTTTACAATTTCTGCTTTGTCAGAACATATAATACATTCAACGTTAATAGCTTTTTATTCAACTTAACCACAGTTAAGCATTTGCAATGGTCACCACAAGTCCTTCCACTGAACTTTCTATTGAGACTTTTCTTTTGTCAAAATTGGTCCTCCATTAGTCTTCTGAAGAAGATATAATCTCTTCTGTAAAATGTGAAGAGAAATATTCTTTTATCAAGAATTTTCAGGATTGAATCTATATGGATACTTCAAAAAAGTATATGGAAAAATGGAATTAATTTTTGATGCATTTTTTTGTTAATTCATGCATAATTTCTTTTTTCAATGATTAAAATCTGTGTAATATTCAAAGAATGATGGGGTGACTTACTGGTAGTCAGTAAGAAAATAGAACCTGAGAAATTATTTCTCTTTGAAGGTCACATACAGAGAATAAGTCATGAGATACAGACTGAGAAATTTGGGGAAAGAGATGGATTTGTGAGAAGGCACAAGGATATACCACTACTGAGAGTTGTACGCAGGACTTGGTTGGTCCCTGTCACTGGTGAACTTCAGAAGAGACCAGGTACCTTGCATATCAGCATGGTGTAGACAATTAGAAAGCAAGAACTCCTAAATTCCATGACACACCACACCTTCTTTTTTTAAGATTTAATTTAAATTTCTTTTATACATTTAATCACATACATCACTTGACTTATAAAATGAATGTTCTGACACAAATACATTTCTCACCAGTCCAGTTTGGGATACTACACACGTTATCATCAACAGATATTAATCTATTTCTGTGTCCCATAAATATCTTTCTTCTCTATTTTTCTCCTTAATGTCTTTCCTCAGACTCTCCTCCTTCTCCCACCCTCTTCCCACACTGTATGCAATATCTATAACCATTTTCTATATTTCTATATCCTCTAGTTTTTCAGTTTCTGCCATAGAGTGTGGACACTCAGTATATATTAAGTGGAGATATACAATGTCTCTATAGTCTGACTTGCTTCACTCAGCAGTAAATCTTCCATATTCATCCACTTTCTATCAAAAGTCGGGGTATCATTGGTTTTTATGGCTCAGTAGTATTCCAGAGAGTAATGTGCCACACTTTTCAATCCTTTCTTTGGTTTGTGGACATTTGGGTTGGTTTTATGTCTTAGCAATTATGAATAGTGTCATAATAAACATAGATGTGCAGGTCCGTTTATGGGAGTGGTGGTGTACCTGCCCTATGGCAAAAACCCGCCCTATGGAGACTGGAGGATTGTGTTATTGAGTTCATGCAAAATTTTTCATAGTATGTATTTCCATGAACTTTTTCAAGTTCTCTCATATATGTAGTATTTAAATTTGAAGAAAAGTTTGGTCATAATTAGCTATCTTGACTTTTTTTCTGAAATATAAGTGTTTTATTTTCTGGCATTGAATGTCACTGTAAAAAGTCTGTGTGAATCATATTTATTTTCTTTCCCTTAAAACAATAGTGACCATAAATTCTTCTCCAAAACCATATTTTAAGAATGAAATAGGCTACTATTTATATTTAGTTTAGAACAGCAGGCATAAATTGGGATTATTTCAGGGAAACTGGGCCATATGGCCTCCCCAACTACGCATAGCTTATTCTTTTGATTTGAGCACTTAAAATAGCCTTTCTAATTTAATTTTTTTACTATTATATTCTCTATTTTATCTACCTTATATTTACCTTACTTCTAGATTAAAAAAAATTTCTTTCACTTTCATTTAAATTGTCTCTCAATGTTGAGAAGTCTTATTTTTTTCTGAATGAATTTTAAAAATGTAATAGATTCATTTTCATTTTATTTCAGAATTGTATTTTAAAATATCTATGGTATATATTTTGTTTCTTTTTAAAAAATGTTTTCTTTATTATCCTTTTTCTATATTCTAAGGCTATTACATTTTCTAATTTTTTTTAATCTCATTCATTGTGTAAATTTTTATTTCTGTGTTCATTTTTCATGTGGGACTATTTTTAATTAAGAGTTCCAACTGATCATGTTCTATGAAATTTACACTTTTCAGAGTCCCTCTCCATGCTGATACCTGGTTTAGCTATGTGACTTGATTCAGCCAATAGGACACCAGCAGCAAGCGTAACACACATTGAGGCTTTATTACTTGCACATTGGGGCTTGCCCACTTGCAATGTTGCCATCACCCTGTGAAGAAGCCTCATTTAAAGTTCCTAAGAATGAAAATCAGAGTAGACAGAGGCTCAGCCATCCCAGCTTAATAAATCAATAGCTGCCAGACAATTCAGTATCTATATCCAGCCGCATGGATGACCCCAGATGAGACCAGTAGAGGAACTGCCCACTCAACACACAGAATTATGAAAAACTATCAACTCACTGCTTTGGACCACTACATTTTGGGAGTTGTCATTATTCACTATTAGATAACTGATAGAGAAATTGTTAAAAGTGGGGCATGGCTGTAACAAAACCCCAAACCTGTGGTCTTGGCTTTGGAACTGGGCAGCAGATGGAGGCTTGAGAAGTGTAAGGGGTCTATTGGCAAAAGCTGAAAGGATGGCAAATAAAGCTACTGGCAGTAACTAAGATGGGTTGAGGAAATTATTAGTGGCAGGAAAAATGGCAGCCCATATTTTATAGTAGTAAAACATTTGGCAAACCTGTTGCATGTTATTACACAAAAGATAAAATTATGCCTGATGAACTGGTGGATCTGGCTAAGGAGATTTCCTGGCAGAATGTTGAAAGTACCAATTGGCTTCTTTTAGGTGCATATGGCATGGCGTAGGAAGAGAAAGATACATTAAGGAGAGGATGATTTAGTTTGCAAAAGGAAATAAGATGTGAAGGAGAGACAGGAATTTCTAGGTTGGAAAACTAAAAGAACTTCACATTACTAGTATTTCCAGTTGGCAAAAACAATCTCAATATAACAAATGGCCTCAGGGAAAATAATAAATCAAGGATGTGGATGTAAAACCATTTTAAAGACATAGACTCAGGACCAGAAGATGATGTAATGGTTACATAGCCGGATTATCACATAGTCGCCCATGGTTCGAGTCCTGGACTTGGTGACTTAAAACTCAAGCTGGGCTTAAGTTTTATGCCTAAGTTCTTGAGAGGAGAGTGGAGGAGAAGTGATTTTGGCATGGCCATCTTCCCTGGGGAGTGAGTTTTCACTTTCCGTTTCTCTTTCTCTCTGGTGAGCCCATACATCCTATAACAAATCTCTCTCTCTCTCTCTCTCTCTCATTCACACACACACACACACACACACACACACACACACACACAAAGACACAGACTCAGAAAGTTTTAAAGTTATTTCTAATAAACTCATTCAGATAGACAAAAGAATTTCTAGGAATTTTACAAACTTCCCTCAAAAGCTGACATAGCCAAATTAGAGTAGGTCTGTCTTAAGAAGAATTTGGATATAACCTTGAGGCATAGAGTGAATCCTAGTCATAGTCACAGACAATCATTAAAATTTTCAGGGAAATAGTATCAGTTAGGACTAAAGAGAGAGATTAAAAGGAAAATAGTTTAGACTGTGTTTTCTCTTTTTTTATATTTTATAAAATATTTATTAATTTATTTTCTGAACTATAAGAAGGTAAAACAGGCTGATAAATCTATTTGGCTACTTCTTAAAGACAAAGAAACATTTCTGGGAGAACTGAGCCAAGAAACCACAGGCAAGAACCAAGGGCCCTGGTTATCAATAGATTTTGGAAGCCCCTTTCACAGAGTAGAACCAAATTTTAACCAAGAGTCCTTCTCTGCTTTTTAGTTAAGGATTTCTGAAAAAATATTTTCAGAATGATTTCAGAATTGTTATGGATCAATGATGGCTACAGACTCCCAATTCTTCCTCGTTTTAAGTGGGGATGTCTATTGTGGCTTTTTTTTTTTTTTTTTTTTTTTTCCCTTGTCTCACCATTCTTTGATGATCTATGGAAGAAGAAGGGCAGATAAGTTGTCTTTTTGTTTCTGGGTCTCTAGATCAACAGGAGCTACACTCAAGGAACTACGTTAGAAGAGTGTTATCCTGAATCCAGAGCTAATGCACACCACCATAACCTTCCGGCCTGAATGGGTTTAAGTGAAAATCATTAGAGCAGAATAGCAGCCTCTGCCGTATTATTACATTAGAGGCTCTCACTGAATCTTACCTTTCTATATTTCCCTATTTCTGTATTTGGGCTCCTGTCATTATAACTCTGGGCTTACTCATGTGATTTTGGAGGTTTTCTTTGCTTTATCACTCCCCATCCTGCCCTAGGATACCAGAAAATATGACATAAACAGGGAAGCACTAAGTACTTGCATCTTTGGACTTTCTTGTGTCTTTATTTTGTTTATCTTTGAGAGACAGAGAGAGATTTATTTTTGACAGGGTCTCAACATATTAGGATCCTCCTGCTCCAGCTCTGCAGATGACTAGAACCATAAGCATGCGCCACCATGACTGGTCTTTTTTTTTTTTTTTTTTTTTTTTTCCAGCCCTGTTAAAGGATGGGAACAAACCCAGGCCTCCCCCGTGGCTTCTGCCTCAGAACTGCAGCATCTTAGCTGCGTGTACCACGATCACTGGGATTACCATTTTGAGAAGCCTGCTCTAGACTCATTAAAGATGAAAGACCAAGCTGAGAGAGAGGCCCAGCTGTTCCAGTCACCCAGCTGCTCCTGGACCCCAAACAACCCACGAGCTCAATGCGCCTCATGTGAAACCTAGGCAAGGGCAACAGAATTGCTCAGTCAACTCATCAGGCCATGAGGAAAAAATAAAACCCTATGTAATCATTATTTAAGATGACTAATATGTGAAATGGCTTGTTATGTAACTATAAGAGTTCCCTACTGTGTTTACCACCTGGTTCTTTGAAATTTAATTTTTATTTCTTAAAAGTTTTGTTTTCTTCATCTTTTTTCCTCTTATATTCTTCTCCTATTCATTTTATTCCTTCTGTTATTTAAATTTTATTGCAGGCCTTCTTCTCCTTCAGTTCTTCTGGTGAATAGCTTCCTTCATAGCAGTAACTGATTCATTTTATATTTTGAACTCCTTATTGAAATATTGAGTAACAGATTTATTTCTGCATTCTGGCTATATTTTATTCTTAAGTGTGTGTGTGTGTGTGTGTGTATATACGCACTCACACATATGAATTTGATAGGAATGCTTAATGCTGTCTTACACGTTTTCTCCTACATTCGTATAGTTGTTAAACTGATTCTTTAATTTGAAATACCAATAAGTTAGATTTGCATTAGATCAGCTACATTTCTTTTCTTTTTCTTTGTATCTTCATTCATTTTCTCCTTTCCTTCCATCCATTTATTTATTTGTTTAGCTAGAGGGCATGTATACTCAAGAGAGTATAAAAAAAGAGAAAGCACTCCAGGAATGGTCATGTCCCAATCCCTCTTCCTTTTGCTTTTTTCAGGATTTTGGGCATAAATACATTTAAGCCTGGGACTCCACAGTGCTGTGACCATGTAGGATCCAGCTGTCTTAACCACTAGGCCAAGAAGCCAGCCTTACTAGCTACTTTCAAGACATTAAGGATAATACAAGGAAAGGAAGGGTCACCCATATTGACGACTGTAGAAACAAATTCTTCTTTCAAAATGTGCTTACCCCTTCTGTAATTACCCCTTCTCTGCCTCCTAAGATCTTTCTTGGTATCTCTACCATTAGTCCTTTGATTCAATTATGCTTGATTTTAACACTAATTGTAGTCGCTAAAGGACACAGCTCATGTATTTTAAGTGATCCACTCATTTATGGTGTCTGTGTGTGTGTGTGTGTGTGTGTGTGTGTGCGCGTGTGTGTGTGTATATATATATATATATATATATATATATACACACATACATACACACAGTATATATATTTTTTGGGTATATGCACACACAGTATATATGCATTTTGGGTATATGCACACATGCGCCCAGCGTGACGTTTAAGCTGCTGGGTCTGGGACCTGAATCACAGTCAACTATGTGGGAGTCCATTGACACAACCATTATTCCATCTGCTGGTCCTTGCTTATACTTTATTTCAGTGTTGTTGTATAAGATCTGCCATTTCTTGTTCCACTTTCCACACCAATTAAAACTCCTTTGATTTCAGCCCTTCTCCAAGTAGTTCCCGCTTAAGATGGGTTCCTCATTCTAGAAATGAATCATTTCTGGATATTTTTAAAATTTATCCTTGAAGTATCTCCTCCACAGTCTCTGTACTTTCTTTACTCAATCATCTCCCCTTCTCACAAGCATTGCATGATCTGGCTCTGCTGGTCCCAGTGCCTTAGGAGTCTAGAAATTTTCTGTTTTTCCTAATTCCACTGAGTATAAGAGTCTTACTTTTCTTTATTTTCATTGTTTATGCATTTTTTAGAATTTTCAAGAGAATTGGGAAAATGAGGAATTAAGCTGACACCATGATTTTATTCGGAGCCCTCTACTCATGGCTTTTGTTTGTTTATTTACTTGGCACTAAGATTCCATTCAACACAACACCATTCACTGTTACACATGGTGTTTCAGAGCTTGTGTTAAGTTTTGCATCAGACACCAGAAAAATGCCCAATCAAATACATCCGAAATCTCAGAGTCTAGAAGTAAACTTTAACAGTATAACATATATTTACAAACCAGTGCAATATCAGTTAATTAAAGCTTTCTCAACCCCCAGGTGTAAGAAAAGATTCCCATTCATATAAAATTATGCAATGGTGAATATTTTACAATAAACTAAGTCATAAGATTATCCTCTGCATGATTAGAGAACATAGAATCACTATCATTGTCTTTTTGTGATGTCTGTTATATCTTCCTATTGTTAAAAGTCAATGAAAACATACCCTGCCATTTAGACTATAGTCATTATCTGTGTTTATAACAAGTATGTCATAAGTTAGAAGTATTGCGCATTCATCATTTTTAATCGAAATCTTGGTGTTCTGAGACATATAAATGATGGTAGTTTTCACAAAGCATGTTTTCAGCAGAAGAAGCATAAAACTCAGAAACCTGAAAAATGGCTTTGCTTTTTTCCATTCAAAAGAGGAAGCAGACAGTTTGCATTTTTTTCCATGAGCTCAAACCTGAATTTTCAGGGTTTGAAATGTACTGCAACTCAAATCGTGCACACCGAAGTTTTGTCTTGAAACAAATCTATAAGATGTCTTATCACATTGCCAAGCCAAGCACATGAATATTGATGTTTTCTGAAAACACATCACCTAGAAATCCTAGAGTTGGTTTTCACTTTGGTCAGAATGAAGAGAGCTGAGTCAGTTCTTCATCACTGTTCACAGACAGTGACATCCTCCTAAAACAGCAGTGGGGATGAAGGTTTGGCCGCACACCATCCATGATCAATACACAACTGGATAAAACTATGGATGCTTCTCGGAGCGTCAAGTTTCTAGTTTTCATCTATCAAGAAGTCCTTTTGAAAACTGCACAGGTTGCTAAGATCTTTGAATTACTAAAAACATTCCTTGCCAACCAAACTTCTACTGGCAGAAAAATGTCATTATTTTGAGCACATACGACTTTAGGTCTTGACACCAATGCAGTGCTATCATGTTGAAGAAGAATGGAGCTAGATAATTCACCTTGACTCATTGCTTCATATAGCAGTATTCAGGGTCTTCTAAATCTCTGCCTAGTCTTGATAGAATTAGCACTTAAGGCCATGAAGATTGATAAACTTCATCAAAACTAGTACCTTAAATTACTGCCAATACAAAGATTTTTGTCCCAAAACTAGTAAAAATCTAATATTACATTACTCTCTACTATACAGAATTTATTGACTTTCTAGTGAAGAAAAAGGTATTTAGCATCTTCATTGAATTTCAGGAAAAATTTCCCTTTTTTTCTGAGTAAAGGAAAAGCCCATTTTCAGAATGCTTATGAGAGAGATTTATTCATAGAATCCTTGGAAGATATTTTTGGCCATTTGAATGAAGCAGATCTGAATCAAGGCCTTGAATTAGCTATTTTGAATGATACTGAAACTTTGTGAGCAATTCTGGATAAACTACCACTTTAGAAGAAGAGTTTGGATGCTAACAACTTTGCGAATTTTCAAAAGTTGAAGGAAGAACTTCCAAGACTGGTGTCCTGAACAAACATACACGCAGAGTTTTCCATGGTCAAAAGTCTACAGAAGTTTTGTGATATTTAATGGCAATTCAGCTCAGAAGGCTTTTAAATTCCCATTTTTATTCTCAGATATTATAGTAGTTAAACATTAAATATGTTTAATATTTTAAAAATATATTTAACTTCTGTAGTTAACTCTAAATATTTTGGAAATTATTTGCTAACACTACATAGAGAGAGAATCTAATATATATATATATATATTACATATATATAATAAATGTATAATAAATGTCCTATATTCCATCTTTTGAGTATATGCTATTTTGTTTTCAGATGCTTCTTTTCAAAAATATATTTCATGTTATTATATGCTATAGATATGCCTATTGACTATTTTTTAAGTTTCTTTATTTCATGGGATCTCTCTCTCTATATATATATATAGTATAGACATATATGCATATATATATATACTTATATATATATATAGAGAGAGAGAGAGAGAGAGACAGAGAGAGAGAGAGAGAAGCACCCTCAGTAGGATTTCATGCCACAATAGCCCCCAGCCCTTTAACTAACCAGGATGACAGGCACATGGGCACCTGGTATGCACAAGTCAACCCGGGAATTAAATCCTGGTCTTACAAATGGCTTGTGGCATTGCAAAGTTTTGAGCTACTGGAACCCATCTTGGCTGATCTATTAACTAATTTTTAATATGGAAGAACGGGAAGAGAAAGAACAGTAACGGTAAAAACAAAGACAAGATAGAAAGAAGGTAGAGAAAAAGGTTGTATACTGTGTTAAAAATTTTTACATGAAGTATATATAATTCATGCTTAAATAAACTCAGTGTTTTATACTTTTCTATGAACTTTGTTTTTAAGTTTTGCCAGAGGGCACAGGCACTCACCAGAGAAAGACAGAGAGAGAAGAAGAAAGAGAAAGCACCCCTTAGGAGGAATGCTCACACCACAATTCCTTCTTCATCACTCCATCCTGTTAGGATTAGGAACATGCATGCACACATGCCTGGTGGTTTCTCAAGCAGGTCCAGGACTAGAACTGCATGTTTGGCCATGTTAGATCCAGCTGCCTCAGTCACTAAGCCTCAAGTCCACCCATAAACATGTTTTATTATAGGAAAATGAAGTTCAGAAAAATTGGTAACCAATACTTTAGACAGAAGTATGGAGGACGATTTGTCCAGATAAATGATTATGAAGAACTAAACCAGCAAGGTGGGAAATTGGGTATGATCTCTTCTATATCCACACATGCTTTCTCTAATTTTTAAAAAGCATGTGAAAATTGTATAGAAACATGAACTTTTATGAACTCAAGTAACTAACATAATGGTTGGCTCATCATTAACAGTAACATTCATTAAACCATTCTAACTTATCCCTTACTCATTCTGGTCTGTGTTGCCACCAGCATGTTACCAAATACATCTCTCATGAAGAACCAAGATCTACATATGTCCACTGCTGCCAGACTTATTTTAATCAGATTTGTAACATTCTGAAGATTAAAGAATTGTCATTTCTTGATGTTATACTACTCTGATTTTTCAAACACATAGGGTCATGCTAAAGGCATATATTAAAAGTAAATGGTAATCATTTATTTTTAATTATATGATTTTATTTACAATAAAGTAAAAATTTTTATTGAATATTGTTGAGGCTGAAAAGCCTTTTAAATTTAACTTTCCGTATTTCTCAAGTGGATCCTCATTTAATGTCAACTATAATCTTTTCCCAAGCTTCTTCTAGAATTTTTTTCTTTCCTCAGTCATACGTAGAACAATCATTGGAGCAAATAAATACAGTGTATGCCTCTCACCTAACCCAACCTATATATTTGATATATGTGTGTGTGTACATACATATATATATATATATGTATGTACACACACACACACATATCTCTCTGACATCTAAACATTGATGTACATTTGATCTCCTACTTCAAAACATTGGCTTATACTATATATTCTGTTTGATATATTTTTAAACAACAGTATGCCATGAAAACATTTTATATAAATAGTTATTCAACAACAGAATTACTTTTATTTGTGACTATGGAAATTTCAAATATACACAAAATGGGTACAACGGCATAATAAAGCTCAGTAAAACTACCACCCACCTTGAATAATTATCAACACTGGCCAGTTGTGTTTTATCTAGACCTTTATTCACTTCCTTGCCTCCCAGCTTGCTTCTTTTAATGCAGATTCCAGGCATTATGTCATTTTATTTGTGAATATTTCAGTATGTATTTCTTTTTTTAAAAAAAAAATTCTTATTTATCCTTTTATTTATTTATTTTAATGTAACCAGAGATGAACAGAGAGAGAAAGTGAGAAAGCAAGCCGCCAGGTCTGGGACTCGAACTGTGGTCAGTCGTGGTGGAACCAGTACCCTTAACCACCAAGCCACCTGACAGCCTCTCAGTGTGTATTTCTAAAAGATAAGGGTTTTTTTTGTTTTGTTTTTAAAACACAATGCCACAATACCATTATCATTCCAAATTATCTTAACTAATTTCTTACTCCAGTAAACTATTCAAGCAGAGAATATATTTCCTTGTTTTTCCCATAAATGATTATTTTATATTTGGTTTATTAAATTAGCATCCAAAATCTTCAGATGGAAATCAATTGATTTTTTTCTTCAATCTCATACCATCTCCCTATATTGTTTTATTTTCCCCCTGTCATTATTTTATAGTAGCATTTCAACAGGTTCACTATATTCCCCTCTATGCAGAACATATACTATATTCAAACATTTCTCTATTATTGAATGTTTAGCTTATTTCCAAGTTTTCATCTGTTAAACAATGTTCCAATGAATATGCATCTAGATAAATCTTTGAGCACACCTAGAATTATCCTATTAGGATAAATTCTTAGAAGTAGAATGCCTCATGGGTTTTTTTTTTTTTTTTTTTTTTTAAGCTTTTGATACAGCTTGTCAAATTACTCTTCAAAATGATTGAGCTAATTTACACTCCTACCAGCAGTGTGGGTATATCTATGCCCCTCATACCCTCATCAACACTGCATAATATCTTTATTTTAAATATTTGCCAATTTGATAGACCAAAAAGATATCTTACTGTTTTAATTTGCATTTTTTGGATTACTAATAAGAAAAAGTGCCCTGAATCCTTGTTCAGTGCTTACTGAGGCCATAAAACCACCTTCTGTGTGTTTAAAGAGTAAAGCCGGGAAAATGCAGACTTTCACAACTAGCCTTAAGCAGAAATTCTGGCCCTGATGAGTCTGAGTGAACTGCAAGGATTTATTTATTATTATTTTCCTTAGTCTCATGGTAAGTTTAGTGCTTCTAAAATTTTAGTCTTTCCCTTACTTGAGCTCACTAGAGCAGAGACACTTTGCAATCAGGATGCAGCTCCAGATCCACCACACTACATCAGCTACACCATTCCAAAAATGTACAGTCCCTAAATATCCTTTAACCCTTTGTCACACAAAAATACCACGGCTAACATTACAGCCAAACTGTCACCTCCACATCTTCCAGTCTAGCAACAATGCTTTTCCTTCACTGGGGAATAACTCCTACAAAGGAGGGGATGAAACAGAAGTGGTAGATGGAATAGAGAAACCAACTTCTCCTAGAATATGTACTTGGCACCCAAAGGTGATACTAAACTTCTTTTGTGTAAGATTTCTGGTTACTGCAGTGTGTGTTTTGTGACGCCTTAGTTCATTTTCATTGCCAGTCAATGAATGATGAACAAATGAAAGAATGAATGACCACATATTTGGGGAGTCTTTCAAGCCTTACAAATCAACCAAATTGTACTCTTAGCCCATATTTCATTCTCTTGTCAACTTTTAGTATAAGACCTATACAGTCTGATAGTCATTTATTTCAAAGCAAAATTTAATGTCTAACTTCTTCCTCAGAATTCTCCAATGCAACTTAAGTAGTCAATGTCTTATCTCTATGTAGCCTCTAAATGAGGCCAGGCAAGATCCACTAGTCTAAAACAACCAAAGATCACAGAATTATTGATTGTGGGTTTGCTTTCTTCAGGGTGTGAAGGAGACTGTCTCTTCTTTCTGAGAAAATCTTAACATGTGCCCTGCATTTTTATAAATTAACTTTCTCCTCATCTAGACACTTCCTCTATGAGTCTTGTCCTTTCTTTTAAGTCATCAATCTCACATTGAGAAAAACTACAGAAACAAATTCCTTTATCTTGTCCTTTTGCAACTGACCTTCATATGAAATATATTTTTCATTCTTACAATGCTTAAGTTATCCATATGAATAATGCTAAGTAAAAAAAGTTGACCTGGAAAATTACAACGGGCTTGCAGTTAATCTCTTTATACATTCATAATGTACATTGTCAACAGTAGATAGAGAGAGGGAGAGAGAAATATGATTATTTATGCCTAATGTACAGCATTACCTAAATGGTGCTCCATGGATAATGGAACCTTACAACACTTTGATTGTTAATCGGAATGCTCAAAAATGGTTGTGTTTTGTGTGTGTGTGTGTG
This sequence comes from Tupaia tana, assembly GCA_026018925.1. Classification (NCBI taxonomy): domain Eukaryota; kingdom Metazoa; phylum Chordata; class Mammalia; order Scandentia; family Tupaiidae; genus Tupaia; species Tupaia tana. Next base: position 211,712,316 of record JAKSZU010000003.1, read on the forward strand.
TGTGTGTGTGGTCATATACATTTTGGAAATGCTTCTTTCATTTGTTTCACTTAAGATTCATAATATGTAATATTAGCATGTTAAACTGAGAAAGCTGAATTAAAGGAATCTGACTTCATTTAACCAGATTTCATAAGTTAATTTGGCTACAGAAGCAGGTTTTTTATGTTATGTTATTTTAATGGAGAACTCATTTATACTTTCTGCAAAATTGTTTGGGACTTGCTGTGATAGAACATAGGAGAAATATGCCATTAAATGCTCTCAACTCAGAGCTAGTTGGTCATACCTCAGAGCTAGTTTTCTTACCTCCCTATCGCTCTCACCCAACTCTATCTCCAGTTAGGTACACACTAATATCACGAATATCAAGTCTCCTTGACCACAAAGTGCTTTATAAAGTGCCCAAGATGGACACACTGTCCACCACTGAAACAATGTTTTCCTCAATTTCATCTACAAATTCCCATGCATTTGTTAACGCCCAGATCGTATTGCAACTATTCAGTAAGACCTCTCAAGGGCTGGGCCAGCTGATGTCATGGTGGTTAAGACAGCTGGATCCCACAAGGCCAATTGTTTGAACTGAGTCCTGAACCAGTGCTTGAAAACCACACTGGGTATGTGTGGGCACGCCTAAAATCCCAAAAGGAGAAGTGGAGAGAAGGGATTGCAGTATGACCATTCCCCAGAGGGGATTGTCCTTTCACTTTCTCTCTCTCTCTTCCTCCTTCCCTCCCTCTCTCCCTCTTCTCTGGCAAGCTCATGAACCTTCTAGGAAAAAACAAAAACAAAAAATCTCCCACAAGTTCAAGTTTTATACTCTTTTCATCTTGGATACCTTAGAATTATATTTATCCCCTTATAACACTCTACCCACATATGTTACCTATATGTTTATTAGTGTTTATCTGTTTATTTCTTTTACTATTTTCTCCTTGATGTCAGGGACCATACCTGATTCATTACTTTATATCCACCAATCAGCACAATGTCTGACACATAGAATATATTCCATGTCTTTTTCCTAAGTAATTCATTTGCTCATCCAACAAAGTTATTTTCATTGAGTTATAAGAAGCATAAATACTATGAACCCTGTCATGGGTGTGGATCTACTTGCAATATCTCAAGATTGCACAGTTCCTACTTAATAGGAAACAAACCAGAATGGTTTGATTGTTCCCTACAGAAATGATGAAAAGCCTGTTTGCCTAAATGACTGGGTCTTTCTGTTAATTTGGCTGCAATTGGAACCAAGGAACTGTAAAACTTTCTGAATTAGAAGAGCCATTCAAGACATTTAGTTCTTCCTTTTGTCTCTTCATTTATTGTGGAACTGGTTTAGAGTTTCTTTCTTGTTTTTTAAAGAAAATACTTTAAAATAAAAGTTTTGTTGTATGTTTTTCATCTATAGAAGTACATAAAAAGAATCTATAAAACAAACCCAATTAGTCATAAACTTATGAGCCTCAAGTCCCCTTATGGGGCACTGATGTTTTCTAAAAATTATCCTCTATCTTTACAGACGACACAGGTGAACAATAAGTCCAGATGTGTACCGGGAGATGGAGATACTGTCAAGTATGTCTTTAACATCTGCAGCAGATAACACTTTCTCTGTCCTACTTACATTATATCTAACATTTTTCCCAAATAATCTTTTTAAGAGAGATTTTTGCTATAGGGCACATGTACTTGCTGGAGAGACAGACACAGACACAGACACAGACACATACACAGAGAGACAGAAAGCAAGAAATCACTCCCCAGGGTAGATAGCCATGCCACAATCCCTTCTTCTCCATTATCCTCTCTATATTCTGGACACACACACACACACACACACACACACTTTGCATGAGTTTTAAGCCACCCAGTCCAAGACACAAACTGCAGTCAACTACATGGGAGTCCAGTGACATAACCATTATACCATTTTCTGGTCCCAATAATCTTTAATAATAAATACAATTATTCAATGTGCTGTGCATCAGTCACTCTTTTATTAAAGGCAAGTATATCTGACAAGTCACAAAAAAATCTGTAGTCTTTGTTATGCTATTTGAAAAAAATACATTATTATATATATGTGTGTGTGTGTGTGTGTGTGTATATATACACACACACACACATACATATATATACACATTCTCCTCAGCTATCACTATCAACACAGGTATTTAGAAACCTGAACCCCATCCAGAACACCCCATTTTACTTTTTCTGGGCCCAGTGGTAGATACTTTACCTGAAAAAATAAAATGGTGCATTTTGAGGGAATTATTTGCATTATGTTGGGCTGGAAGCAGCAAGAATTTCATGTAGTTAGAGATTCACACTCTGTAAGGTTATTGGGCATTATCCGAGTTATATAACTTAACTGCTTAATTTAGAACTGATAGCCAATTCCCGCTGTTAATTTATTTTCATTCATTCATTTATCCATCACTGCATTCAATCAATTATGCAGTAAAAATAGGTATTGAATGCATATTATGGGCATGATGGCATATGAGACACATGCTGCTTATCAATATAGTCCTCGACGTTAAGGACTTTGAAGTTTTGCACAGGTTAAGGACATACATACTAGTAATTTAATGTAGAGAAAGTCATTTTCTTAAGAAACATTTTCAAAGACAGAAAATGCATCTAACTTGGAGGAATGTGAACTATTGCACTGAGAATATATGTGAAATACAGATACTGGGTAATAATGAATCTGTGCCGGTCAATATTTTAGTTACTAGTCACAGGTGGCTATGGAGTCCTTGAAATTGTGGTTATTTTAATTGAGATCTGCTGAACATCTATAATCTGTATTTAATATTGAGTTAGTATGAAAAAACTGCAAAACATGTCATTTATAATTGCATGTCATTACTTGTTAAAATGATAATATGTGGGGTATAATGGATTAAACAAAACATTAAAATTAATTTGCTTGTTTCTCATTCTTTTCTTATGTGGCTATCACTAAATTTGAAATATATATATTACTTGCATTACATTACTATTGGACATGAGTCATGAAGATGGTTTGTGTACACAGCAAATATCGTGCATTGACATACAATGTCTATTCCTATCACATAACCCTATAATGCAAAAGCTAAAACTAAAAATTACTTCTTTCTAAATGTATTGCAGCTAGGGATTATAAAATGATTTGGTTTCGTTAACTAGGATCACAAGCAAGAGGCTGGAATTTGGACTAAGAAGATATACCTGGGGGTGGCTGTTATTCTGTTCGATATCATAAAAAAGTGGAAGTGGTAGCATTCTGGACTAGCAGCCGCATCCCCGGATTCTCAATCTGACAGGCAAATATCTGATGTGGTGGAATAATCAACCCCCTTGTAGGCTCATTTCTATTACGTGACTTCAGGAATCAATCCTAAAATGCCTTTTTAACCTTGTCAATGTTATTAGCCACTTAAGAACCTGTAATAAGTCTATTTCTCTTAAATTAGCTCAAGTTGATTCTGTTCTCTACAATTGAGCACCTCCTAAGGCACAGTTGGTGGAACAGGCAGCACCCAGTTAACATGACGAAGCACACATACATGAAAGTCACTCATTAATACACATCTCTGAGGTTTCTCACCAGTACAGACGCACAGTAGGAGACCGTTTACTAAAGACTGAGCATCCCTAATAAGAAAATCCAAAATTTGAAACTTTTTGACCACGGACATGACCCTACAGGTAGAAAATTCCACATCCAACCTCATGTGATGAATTGCAGTCAAAACACTGCAATATAAAAAAACACAGTTTAAAATTACCTTGAGGCTATATGTGTAAGGCATATCTGAAATATAAATGAGTTTCGTGTTTAGACTTGGGTCCCATTCCCAAGATATCTCATTATGTATATGTAAATATTCCAAAATCAGAAAAAAAAATTGAAATCCAAAACATTTCTGGTCTCAAGTATTTCAAATAAGAGCTACTGGATCTATAATTTTTTAATGTATTTACATAAAATAAACAAATAACTTTAAATCATGTATGTTATAATTCTTAGTATGATCTCTTTATCACCTGAAGTTCAAGCCATACTTGAAGGACGTAAAGTCCATAGAATTGCAAAAATCACATTAATTTCTATAATGTTTATGCAAATAAATAAATCATTTTCTTAATAAGTGGGTCATCAGTTGGCTTTGAGTGTTCTTTCTTTCAGAACTGTATCCCTTTATCTCTTTCCATCATAAGCACTATACACATTGATTTCAGTAAGACAGAGCTAACTCAAGTATTTTAGAAATTGCGACAGTTATAGATAAGGACATAACTTAAGGGGTTGGGACTTGGTTTATCATCGAGTACATGCTCTGGCCTATTTTTAAGAAAATCAAGAAATCATCTGTGAAAGCTCCAAAATGTTTCCATCAAGGTCACAGCAAGCTAAGTCTAGCCACAATCAAGAATCTGGAAGGTGTAACAGAGGGTGAATACAGTGTGGACTGAGCTGTCCCTGCTCACCTAATGGCTAAATTCTACCAGTCACAACTGTCTTGAGATTCCGAATGCTACAGTTCAGAAAAAGTGCCAGCCAATGCCATAGCATCCTGAAAAGAACTAAAATAACAAAATAAGATAAAAATAAAAATACTGAAAGGTTATTTATTAGGTTGTCAGGAAAGTCATGACATATTTTTCTATGCAAAAATACAACCCAACAACCCAACAGTTTAATTTTCACACATATTAGCTCTAGAAGAAGATGGAATTTTCTGCCTTTCGGCATGTGAAATTTTAGCTTTCTCAATCAGTGGTGATCAGACTAATAACTACTCTGTGCATAAAGAAGGGATATATTTTTATAACCATTTACAGCTTCAATCTGACCAGTCTTTTGCATAACGTGTTTCCGTTTTTAGCTATCATTCCAATTTTGGTGTTGCTACCCCATTCCTCTCACACATTCAACCTATTATCAATGAAGCAGAAAGGGTGAGCTGAAGAATTGCAATGTCAGTGTGTAGATTTTCTTGCTTTTAAGAAATCCGACTTTATGAAGAGGAAGAGAAATAGAGAGTGGCCAGAAGAGAAAGCAGCATTAAGTGAGAAATTCTGGTATGTGTGTGTACGTCTGTATGCGGGTAAGATTGATAAGAATGATCTAAAAGACAAATACAATGAAGATGGAGGACAAAAGGACAAGACTTTGGGGAGTACAGACTGACCACACTGGTCCATGTCCTCAGCACAGGCAAGACTGTTACAAGGCTCTGTTTAATTCAAAGAAATATAACTTTATGAAATGGAATTCTAAAAGCCATTTGTATCTGCAGATACCCAACTCAGCTCTCAGGTATGATTAATGCTCCAGTGGACCTGACCCAAAGTGAAACCATTACAGACTTGGAATGATTCATTCGTACAGGAGATTGAGGAATAAAGAGACTTGTCTAAATACAATGATCAATCCAAAAAATGAATTGGAAAGTTTGAAACTCATCTTTGGCTCCCAGATAGAAGCCATCAATAGATCCCAGCATAGCATGAAGTCCAATTAATCTATTAATGCAGAGCAATACTTCTCTGTTATCCCATAGATCTAGTTGCTACCTGAACTCAAGGATGCCATGAGGAAGCATTTCAGCAGTGGTAACAACCCACAGATGCCTAGTGTATATGCTGGTAGAATTCTCAGAGACCTCCAGCCTTACTGACATTAATCAGTCTGGGTAGCTGGGCAGTGTGAGGCCTCTCTTCTTTCATGACAGATTTTTAAGAACTTGAAACCTTTTCTTTTTTCCTGGCTTCTCGAATCATACCTCTTATCCCTCTTTTGTGTACGTTGACATCTTCTCCAGTCTCAAAAACATCACTGTACAGTGGTCCCTCCATATCCAAGGGAGATTTTCTTCAGGACTCCCAGAGAGCAAAATCCAAGGATGCTCAAGTCCCTTATATAAAATGTCATAATATCTGCATATAAGCTACACACATTCTCCATATACCTTAAATCATCTCTAGATGACGTATAATGCCTAATACAACATAAATGCTATAAAATAGTTATATTTTGTTCATATTTTAGTGTATTGTTATATTTTAGTCCTTTAGTCCTTTCTAAAAAAATATTTCCTTTCTAAAATCTAGTGACAAGTGCACTGTAATTTTAGCTTTGTCCATATTTTTAGTTTAATCTAGATCTTTTGTTATTCAATAAAATGTAAGAAAAAAAGTTTAGTATTGGGGTAGGGGAAGAAAAAAAAGAAAGAAAAGTAAATGTACATTTAATTGACAAAAATGAGAAGCTATTTGCTGATGATAATGTATATAGTAATATCTTTGTTTTGACTGATATGCATGGCATTTGTGCTGGAAAAAGAAATGTTGTACACCATAAAGATATATGTGATTAAATGTAAATAAATATTTAAAAATAAAAATAAATACATTTCCTTTCTGCAGCTAGTTAAATCTATGGATATGGAGAGCTAACCATACTAGTAAAATCTTCAGATAACTTTCCTATGTCAACCAAATAGGATCACCCGACCTACCCCCACCAACTGAATATTTTCTCCCTTTAAAAATCATACTCTTGGGACCAGCAGTTAGCATAATGGCTATGTTGCTGGTCTCCCATGTAGTCGACCATGGTTCAAGTCCCCGACCTGGTGCTTAAACTCACTCCAGGAGCGTGTGCATGCATGCCCAAGATCCCAAGGGGAGAATAGAGGAGAAGGGATTGTAGCGTGGCTATCCCCCCTGTGGGGGGGGGGGTGATTTCTTGCTTTCTGTCTCTCTGTCTTTTTCTGTCTTTCTGGTGAGTGCACAGACCCTATAGCAAAAAAAGCCTCTCCAGAAAAAAAAAAAAAAAAATATATATATATATATATATCATTCATTCATCATTGTGGCTTAAAACTGATGTTAGGAGAAAAGCAATGTTCTGAAGTCTCCTCAGACAATGGATGATTTTTAAGAAATTGGCTCTGTCACTGGACATTCTCAAAGTCTTGCTCAGTTTTGATTATAAATGCTGTAAAAGGAATTCCTATCCTTGGTGGGAGGTTGGACTAGACCTCTAAGGTCTTTTTAATCTCTAAAATTGGGAGTTATGAGTAACCTGTGGATTCCTCAACTTTATCAGTACAATCTATGTTTTAAAAGAGAAGGGTGAAGTGATGAATAGAGAGTGAGGTTCCAGGGGCCCGTCCCCAGCTCAGAAACTGTTGGAGGCAAGACAGATCATATTTCTATTGCTATTTCCACACCTGACTTAACACAAGCCCCAGGAAGACAATAATATATCATCTTTTTTCTCAGTCAGGGTCAGATAAAGTCTATAAAGTTCAACAAAAAGCCAGTGTTACCTCATTTTTCTCTTCTCGATGTACTAGCCAAGTCTCTGGGATTTTGACTCAATTACAATGTAATTTAGGGTCAGGAGAAGAAGAGAACAGGACTGTTGCTGGTTCTGAAATTGGAATTGAGTTTTTTTTTTTTTGAGATATTAGCAACTGTGGACAGTTAGGCCATTTTGGGTTAACACCTCTACCTCCTCAGCTTTTAGCTGTTAGTTGAACTTGTTCTGTTGTGTGAGAACAAATCACAGCTGCTGACCATCCAACTGGATAAATCAAGGACTGAGGCAGGGATGATAAAGTCAATGTTTAACAATTCTGGGCACAACAGGTGTTCATAAGATGCACTAGAAGGAAGGAGAGACATGATAGGGGAAGTTAAAATGAGTAAGCCTTTATGTTACTACAACTCACAAGATTTCTGTCTTCAAAAAACAGGTAATTTGTGCTCCTTTTCCAGCCAAGGTATTTGAAATGTCATATCCATTATTACCCAGGGTTGTGTCTTCAGCAGAGAAGAGAGGGAATGGCATGTCTCACAGTTTGGCTCAAGATCACTCAAGCCAGCATTGCAAACATTTCCCTATGTTTTCTGAGCATAACTATTTCCTGTGGAGATGCAATGAGGAACAGCTTTCAAAACTAGTTGGAATTCAGGCCTGAGTTCTAGGATGTGTTCTAGGGTGTGTGTTACTGTCATTCTCCAATCTGATTTGAAATTAAAAGTAGTCTCACTTGGGCCTGGATTTCTATAACTATCATCAGAATGTATATCGGTTTACATGGCTTAGGATTTGGAAACTTGGTCAAAAGAATCAAAGGTCCAGTGGATCATGGTCACACCTGGTCTCTCATGATCGCTCTTCATCAGTAAAAATCCCCATAGGAAGATATTTGCAAGCATACAGGGCATTTAGGGTTGTCTCAGGTGTTCCTAGAAGATGAACAGGAGAGCCAGAAAAAGTGGTATAGTAGGACAAGAGGTATGATATAAAAAATTGGATGAATGAGGACTTAGGAATGTTTAGATAGAATTTGTTTGAGAAGCACTTGTGGGAACCTCACCTGAGAAAATATAATCACATAAAATGTATGAACAACAGCAGAGTTTACAAGGCACTCTGTTATTAGTAAAAGTCACCATCAGGTGATCTTAAAATCAAAAACAATGTGTTTTCTTAGTGATGAGAGTACCATTTAAGTGCCAGGAACCAGAATACCTGAACTGTCAGCTTCCTCTTTTTTTTTTTTTTTCTTTTTTTTAGAGAGAGAGAGATTTTTACTATAGGGCACATGTGCTCACTGGAGAGAAAAAAAGAGACAGAGAGATAGAAAGTGAGAAATCACCCTCCCCAGGAGGCATGGTCGTGCTACAATCCCTTCTCCTCAATTATCCTCTCAGGATTTTGGGCACGTACACACATGCACCTGGTGTGAGTTTTAAGCCATCGGACCCGGAACTCGAGCCGCGCGGTCAACTGCATGAGAGTCCAGTGATATAACCATCCCGCCATCTGCTGGTTCCCCTTCTTCCTCTTTTGCTGAAACAGGGAGGATGGCCTCCTCATGGACTATTCCTACCTTATTATTCCTGTCCCCAACTCCAGCATGACCATTGTGCTCTACTCACATAACCATGTACCAGAGAACAGCATCAGGGCAGTACAGACAGGGACGTCTGTGGCAGGTAGGATTGGCAAGAGGCAGGGTGATTACACATAGACAAAAGAATGATGTTTTCAATGAAAAATATGTACACCCTATAGTACCATTGCTTCCTCATATGGATTGAGAATATTGAAACATTGGGGAATTTTAAGAACCTCAGGTAGTAAGTTACTTTAATTTTGTCTAAGATTCTCAAACAAAATGAGTATCTTCTGGTGGATCCACAGACAGTGCAGAAAGTGGTTGATTTCACTGCTTCAAATAACCCACTAATTCCACACTCGATCACTACAGTGTGTACCCTCCCCCAAGACCCAAACCGGTGTCTCTAACAGTCTAACATTAGGAAAACCAAGATCACACTTATATTTAAGGCAACATCACTATAACAAACATTGGGAGAAAGTAAGATCTTTTATTTATTCTTAACAATAAGAAGTTTTGGACCAGCAGATGGCATAGGGGTCATATTGCTAGACTCCCATATGGCCAACTGCAGTTTGAGTCCTAGGCCCAGTGGCTTGAAAATTTTGTCAGGCGCATGTGCATGCACACCCCAAGATCCCAGGAGGAAAAATGAAGGAGAAGGGATTGTGGTGTAGCTATCCTCCCTAGGAGGTAATTTCTGACTTTCCCTCTCAAAAATGTCTCTAAAAAAAAAAAAAAAGAAGAAGAAGAAGAGTAGAGAAAAAGTAGTTTAAGGTCATTCCTCTGGTATGATCGTTCATCCAAAACAAAATCTGGCAATACGCCTTTTTTACTTTTATTTTTGACGTAAATACATTTAGAATTAAACTCAGAATCACTTTAGGAAGTATTGACTTAGCCTCAAAGATACCATATGGCCTCTAATTCTATTAGATGTGACCTTATGAACATCTGCAAACTTCTACAAAATCTCTATCCCTAAAATGTCCCAAATTCAATATGTTTTTTTTTTATTATTTTGGTTTTGCTTTGTTTTTTCGATATTAAAAATACTCCCAGTATTATAGCTTCAGAAAAACACGTAAGAGTAATGGAGTATCACCCAAAGCCAGTCTGGTCATGGTTGGATTGCCACCCCAAATTAGTATTCATGAGGGTCTCTCTGACAAATGGAGTTATTATCCACAGATGCTGTAAACATAAATCAGGAGGATATCATCAATAATGTTGTATTCTCTTTGTCCTCATCGTGTTTACAGATCTCGCTTTGAACAGCACATAAATACTTAGAGCATATTGTGGGAAACATGCCACTCATCTTATTAGCTTTCTCTGGCTCCAAGCTCTGACGCTGATCATCTCCTGACAGTGTTTGCCAACAACAAAAGAAGTCTATTGATCACATTGCTTCTCCCTTTGGCAGCCTTTCTGCCCACGATTACCTTGCATCACTTGCCTTAAGTCAAATGTCACAGAACAACTTACAAGGGATGTATCTATCTGGTAGAGCAAAATACATCACCGTGAGTTTAATTGGAGGAAAATCCTTTGGTATTATGAATTGTTTACAATTTAGAATCTTACTTCTTGGCATTAATGAACAGTTGATATCAAAGCTTCTTTACCAAGCTCCAAATCCATAAAATTGTACTCATTTGCAATTTATTTTCTAAACAGTTTGCAGAGTCCCAAATATCTTAGATGCTGACCCATCAATCATTCTTAGAGTCACTCTGTGTATGAATAGTTTTCTCTGCTGGCATTTTCATTCTGTAACAGAGTATCTCTATTGAAATTTTCTGGTAATTTTTCATCTGTGTCATTGTCTTCATTTGTCTTTTTACTTGATTTTGGAAAGATACTATAAGGAATACATTACTTTTTGTTTAAATTGAGGAAAGCACTTTACGGATTGAGAATTTAGTACTATAACTGGGACATGCATAATCTGTAGGAAAAATAGAACAGCTTTTTAAGGATTATTTGCCAGGTAAAACTAATGTTTGTGTTGGAAGGCCATAGAGAATAGAGCTCACATGTAGACATGTCATTCCATAAATGGTCTTCTTGACCACTTTACAATCTCTACCCTGTTGTTTGTTGGGTATTTGTTAGATTCTCCAGAAGGACTAGATATCTATGTCTGACTTAATTAGGAGTAATTTTACTTCACTGAAGGTTATGACATGTTTTTGCTATTACCATGTACCTTCAAGTCCATGCCCACCAACATATGTCATAAAGAATATAAACTCAGCCCTTATTATGGGCTGATCTTTGCCTGATGCTTATTACTGTCCTTGGGTAGATACTGAAAAATTCAATTGCTTTTTTTTTTGGAGAGATTTTCACTATAGGGCGCGTGCGCTCGCCAGACAGACAGAGACATAGAGACAGAACGCGAGAAATCACCCCCCAGAGGGGATAGTCATGCTACAATCCCTTCTCCTCCATTCTCCTCTCAGGATCTTGGGCACGCACACACACACACCTGGCATGAGTTTTAAGCCACCGGGTCCAGGACGTGAACCGCGGTCGGCTACGTGGGAGTCCAGCGACATAGCCATTACGCTAACTGCTGGTTCCCTTCAATTGCTTTATCTATTCTGTTTGTGCTGACTTGACTCCATTACCTAGTTTAGTGTTCAATTTAGGTGTCAGGCCCTACAGACACTCACGTGCTACTGTATGATGGTGACTCAGAACACTATCAGACCAAGAGAAATCTTCCTGAAAGCAAGGACTCTGAGAATTAAAGAACTTGTATTTCTGTGTGCCTTACTTCACTAAAAAGACTAAGTCCCCTCAAAGTCGAAGACATGGTTGAAATGGAAATCGTGAAAGAAACTACTCTATGACCTTCTGAGTGCAAATGAGAAGAAACACTTTATTAGGATAAATTCCCTTGAATTCTCCTGGAAACTACTGAGACTCCACATTTTAAACACAAAACAACTGCATTTATGTCTCTATGCCATGGAATAAGAATTGGTATGTGGCCATTTTCCTTCATTTTTCTGATACTCATTGCTAATATTTTTTCTTTTGGACTTTTAACATATAAAGCAATCTCCCACTCATTCATTCCAACGCTGCCTTCTTTGAGTTCTTGTCTTATAAGAAGTCTTTTCTAAATTATGTCAGCCAGTTTAAACATCAGTCATTTGGCAACTGGTTCATACCTAAAATGTCTGGCCTGAACTCCTGACTACTGTCTGTGTATAGGCTTCTGATGTCAAAATCTGGGTTTAGGAGCCAGCAGATGTCATAATGGTTAAGGCGTTGGACTCCCACATGGCCAACCACAGTTTGAGACCCAGAACTAATGACTTGAAACTCATGCTGGGTGAAAGTGTGTGAGTGCCCAAAATCATGACAGGAGAAGGGATTGTGACATGGCCATACCCCCGGGGAGTGATTTCTCGTTTTTTGCCTCTCTGCTTCTCTCCACCTCTGTCTCTCTGGTGAATACACAAACCCTATAGCAAAAATCTCTCAAGAACAAATAAATAAATAAATCTGAGTTCATATGACTCATCTATGATTGAATCATTCATTAATCGAATCATTCACATAGATAACAATTGAGAGAGAAACATGAGCAGGATTGTATACTTAGAATCTTTTAGTCAGCCACAAAAAATAATCAAGGCTATCATAATCCCTAGTATTATCATGGATTTTTTTTTTTTTTACTTTTCTTTTGTAAACATTAATGAGTTAAGCAACCAGGGCTTTAGACCCTGAGGATGGAACAGGATCAAGACTTGCGTTCCAACTGTGAAAATAATGCATGCTACACCAGCCCTTGCAAAACTCAGCTTCTTCATCTACCTCCTTTCTTTCCTAAGGATATTTGGTGAATAATTGAAATAATTGCAGAGATACATATTGAAAGACTCTTTGTAAATCCAGGGTATTATTGTCACTATAATTAGGCCATGCATGGGTATACAGAAATCTTGATTAGAGTACTGCTTTTTTAAAAGCTAATTAGCTGGCACAACAATATGTTTCCTAGATGTGTTTCAGAGGATTGTTTTATATTTTCTTTTCACTCCTCTCTACAGAACAAATAAATTGAAGTGTCCTCAAAGGAAGACTCAGAATTCTGAAGGGTAAAAGTCTCTGAGTAAGGCTGAGGCGGGGACATTTTCCTAAAGGGTTCTGGAGTGATGTTTTTGCTTCTTTAGGCAAAGCATCCAGATGATCAGATTGTGGGGAGGCTGTTGACTCTGTGATTATGTCAGAGACAGGGAACCACCAAGCTCCAAGCTCCAGAGTTTCACCTGTAGAATACTTCTGGGAGTCTTCTGTGCCCAGAAAACTTCTCTCACTGAGCCCAAATGCCTGAATCCTTTGACCTTCCAGGTGTTTTGTGCCCCATAGCATTTATTTGTTATACATTGTGATTATTTGATACATCTGTCTTATCTACCAAATGCAGATCTTATTACGGGAAAGGATTTTGCCATCTTCCAACATTTTTTTTCTTTTTCTGGAAAGGTTTTTGGTAAAGGGTGCGTGCGCTCACCAGAAATACAGAGAGACAGACAGCAAAAAGTCACCCCGCAGCGGGGATGGCCACGCCGCAATCCCTTCTCTTCCATTCTCCTCTCGGGATCTTGGGCACTCATGTGCACGTGCCCAGCGTGAGTTTAAGCCACCAGGTCTGGGACTCGAACTGCGGTCGACTCCGTGGGAGCCCAGCAACATAGCCATTACATCAACTGCTGGTCCCATTACCTTCCAATTTCTACACCAGTTGAAAGGAAGGACAGTAGTTCTTAATCTGCACTGCATCGATGGTGCCAAATTCACTCACTCTCTCTCTCTCTCTCTCTCTCTCTCTCTCTCTCTATATATATATATATATATATATATAGACACATATATGTATGTATGTATGTGTGTGTGTGTGTGTGTGTGTGTGTGTGTGTATTTTTCCAATCCAATAACCAAGTTGCCTACTAAGCAATTAACTGGTGGGTAGCATATACAGAGTAGATATTCTGGACTAACAGGTAATTCACACCCTGGGGAAAGAGCAGAACAGTGTGAGCTCTCACCATGCTATGCAGAAAGATGTTCTACTTATTTATTTATCCTTCTATTGTGACTTCTGGTTTACATATAATTGTTGTACAATATAGCTTTTTCAAAGCATGCATACAGTGTATAGTAAGGTGTGTGCTTTAAAATTATAAATTGTTTATTTCTAGAATTTTCCATTTCATGTTTTCAGACTGTGGTTGAGTACAGGTAACAAAAACAAGAGAAAGTGCAACAGCAGAAAAGGGAGGGCTATTGCAATAGAAAAACATTTCATTTGTTCTTTAAGGAAGGGGTCCTTAGACCATCTGAATCTCAGATTCTTTAAGTTTATTGCTTCCTTACCAAACAAGTTGCAACCATACAAGAAATTTTGAGTGAAATTTCAAGAAGTCTATGGACTATTCTTGCTCCTCAAAATATATATACTTACTCCAAAGAACCCTGGACTATTTCTATCCCTATCCCCTTTACCATAATGGTCTTCAGACTCAGGCATAATCCAGTCAACAAAAGGCAACTGTGATCTTGCATCTGAGTCTTGTGGGTTTCAGCAAAACTTGTTTTTTTTTTTTTTTTTTTTTTTTTTTTTTGTTTGTTTGTTTGTTTTTTTAATCTTTCAGGAGAATGATGAGTATTAAAGGTTTGCTTCTGAAATCCACCAAGGAGGAACACATGGGCTGCCCCAACACACAGAGCTACTATGTGAACCCCACAGATGTATGCAGAGAAATGTTGGTGGGAGGAGAGGAAGCAGAGGCCCTAGATCCTTACTTAAATTCAACTCAGTTCAGCAGGGACTCCTCCTTGGTGGTTTGAATCCAGGTATTTCTACTGCACCAGCAATGTACCCATCACAAACCTCTGCACTATGAATAGGAAATGATTTTCAACTGGTATGAAGAATGGAGGACAATAAATCACTTAGGAGGCATTTAATCGCAATACCCGTTTCCTATTTCCCTCTCCCATGAGCAGAGTCCATTCAAGGAATGGGGTTGCTGTATTGAAAAAAATTGCTCTCTAGGGCTAAGAGAGACTATGCTACTTTCTCCAGATAGGTGGGCATTTATAACTAAAATAATTTCACAAAGGCATAATGAAATGTACCGAGAACTTAATATATGCAAGGCATTATTTTAAGCTGTTTGTTTGTCGTATCATGCTTAATACTCACAATAATCCTATGACATAAATATAATTGTTTTCCATAGTTTGCAAATATGAAAACAAAATCCAAAGTTCACACTGTTAAGTGGCACACCCAGGTTGAGACTAGAGTGTGTGCTTGGCATCCTCACGTTACCTATTTCCCTGGATGATTAGGACACCCCAGCCCCAGCCCTAGCCGCTACCTCAGTCCCAGCCCCAGCTAGTTGAGTACTACTATGATAGGACCTTAAGCTGGAAAGATAGCTAAGTATCCATCCATCCCCCCAAAACAATTCCATTTTCCAAATCCCCCAATTATCTTTTGTCCTCCCTGCCCCCTCTGCCACTTCCTTTAACTTTGCCGATGATTAGAAAACACAGATCCTCATTAAAGTCCATCCCTCTATCCTATTGGCACAAATTAAAACTAGCAGTGGCCCGTGCAGTGAACTCAGTAGGATCCATGCTAATCATTTTTACAAATTGAAAAATAGGCTTTTTCTTCATAAGCACCATCTGTACCTTCAGGACATTCTTATTAACACTTTCTCTCCGGAGCCATCTTTTCTTCTGAAAATAATCAAAACAAAGGTTGCAGGGTTTCCCATTATCTGGCATCTGGGATTTTACTGAGGGGCTTTCAGGCAGCCAGCAGCATATCTGGCCAATGCAACAAAGTGGTGAGCTATAAGACCTGTGCTACCATTTCCAAATTACAGAGGTGACAGAGGCTCAAAGACTTTAGAGTGATGCACCGATTTACCACATAAAAAGTTTCTGAGTGTTCACTCTGTACCAGGCACTCTTGTAAGTTCTTCAGATACAGCAAAGAGCAAAATAGAGAAAACTTTCAACTTCATGAAGAATACATTCTAGTGAAAATACCAAAGAGGTCACATTTAATACATGTGAAACATAGCTCTCAAATATATACAGTATGTACATGTATGCTTGCTTAACATTATGAGGTAGTTACTACTGCTATCTCTGGTGTTTGAAGAAACTGAGAAGCAAAAACAGGTAAATACCTTTCCCAGTTAAGAAGCAGCAGCGCTGACCTTTAAGCCCAAGCAGTCTGGTGCTCACAGCCACCATTTTACCCCCTTCATTATCACTCATCTGGCTAGTTGAAAGAGTCTAGGACATCATCTGGCTTTTGACCCAGGTTTTCAGCACAGGACTAATTTTCTGGGAGAAAATGCAGGTGTACTGATCAAATTTCCTTGACTATCTCCAGAGGTATTCTGTTTATTTCCTATTTCCCAGTTAGATAGTAGCCAAGTACATTTGGTATCTGTACACATTTAGATCTGGCTTGTATCCTGGCTTCCCCACTAAGTAGCTGTGTGGTCTGAGCAAGTCCAAATCCTTCAAACCATTTGTGAGTGAAGCTCCCACCTTACACATCTGCCTTAACAATAAAATGATGTATTTAATGTACCTTGTACAGTTCCTAGTACAGAATAAACACTAGAAATATTGTCATGAATATCTATCACATTAAGTTGATGTGTCTTTAGCCTTCTCCAATGACTTTCTGTCCCTCATCTGCCTCCCATTTTGTCTGATAGTAGAGCCATTAGGAAGCTGAATGCACTGCAGAACCACATAGAGAGTTAGCCTCTGGACAATACAGCAGCGAATTCCAACAAGGATCTTGAAGGAACACAAGGAGTTCTGAAAGTCTTACCTAACAGCTCTAACACTGTCTGGAACTCTAACTACTCTATCACTACTTTAACCATGTCTTCAAACTGTGAGAAAAACCAATAGATTAGTTAGATGAAATAAATCAGTTCAGCAAACGTCTCTTTGTCTGAGCTCTACTGTGTGAAGTTCATAATACTGAAGAAAGATGACGAAGGTGATGATGGGTGACAGTGATAATGAAGGTAATGATGAAGGTGATGGCGATGACAATGAGGACAGTGATGATGACGGAGATAGAGTGATACCTATGGATTTTGGAGCATCACCCAGGTACACAGTGGGTGTTTTGCATACATTACTTCATTAAATACTGACAATATCTCTACAATATAATCGTCATAATTGTAAATGAAGAAAACAAGTCTTAGAAGTAAAAGGTCTTCCAACCCAATATTGCATTGTAATAAGTAGCACAACCACACTGAAACAAAGCCTCTTAGGATTATTATTTTTTTTTTTGGAGAGGTTTTTTTTGCTATAGGGCGCATGCGCTCGCCAGACAGACAGAGAGAGACATAGAGACAGAAAGCGAGAAATCACCCCCCAGGGGGGATGGTCACGCCGCAATCCCTTCTCCTCCATTCTCCTCTCGGGATCTTGGGCACGCACGCACACGCACCCGGCGTGAGTTGTAAGCCACCGGGTCTGAGACGCGAACCGCGGTCGACTATGTGGGAGTCCAGCGACATAGCCATTACGCTAACTGCTGGTTCCCTAGGATTATTTTTAATTGCCAGAGGGCATGTGTACTTGCCAGAGAAAGAGAGAGAACAGTAGAGAAATAAAGAGAGAGGGATAAAAGCAACCACAAATACACTGTGGTCATGAAACAATCCCTTCTCCTTTATTTCTCCATTCTATTGTGATCCAGAACACACACACACACACACACACACACACACACCCCACATGTGCTCAGCATTTTTATTTAATCATATTAAAATTTATTACTAATGTGTTTTCATCATCAAATTTATGATCTTGGTCTTTCCTTCTTGCCTTTGTAGAGACAAGAGAGAGACATTGGCTACTTGGACAACCTTAAATCGGACTCCAGGAATGTCACCAACAGCATGACCATTTCGACCAAATCCAACAACCAAAACTTCATTGTTTTCCTCAATAAAGTTCAAGCGACCATCGTTGGGTACAAAAGCTGTGATCTTCTTGCCATTCTCAATTAGCTGGACCCTGACACACTATCTGATGGCAGAATTTGGTTGTTTGGCTTCAACCCCTACTTTCTCCAGCACAATTCCCTTGGCATGGAAAGCACCACCAAAAGGGTTGGCCTTCAGGGCTGTACCCAAATGGTCTTTTTGATATTGTTTATCATGCCATTTCTGATCCCGTCGGTGACTACAGAGATTCTTGGCAGTACAAAGACCGCAGCACTTGCCCATCCTGCTGGCACCAGAAGCCTGAGCGAAAGAAGGAAGCAGCCCCCTCCACCATGTTTTTCAAGCCACTGGGCCCACAATTCTAACCACAGTTCATTATGTGGGATCCAGCTTAATTAACAACTAAGTTACAGGCCCAGCCCTGGATTTTTTTTTTTCTTCTTTTGCTTAATTGAGTCCTGCCACACAAGCCAATGAAAGTATTACCAATGTCCCAGATGCAGGGCAGAAGGTACAAGACGCTAAAGGAGCTCAGAAAGAAGAGACAAACTTACCTTTGACATCTTGGAGAAAGATAGTGGATTCACAAATATGCAAAGTGCATTCTAGGAAAACACAGGTAGGGGAATTACACGGAGTTTCAAGCATTCTTTATGATTTCTTCACACTTTGGATGATTAGGAATATCATGAATATTGACTATTTCTCTATCCTTCTTTATAGGCATGTGATAGGCAGCAAATCCCATTGATATCCTACTCTATAACTCCTTGGCTCGCCTGTGACTTCATCCTAGTCTTTTGGAGAATTTTCAAATATGCCAAAAAGATGCACACTCTGAGCACATAGCTTGAAGGTTCTCTGCCTGAGAGCTCTCTCGATAGCCAGAACATCACAGTCAGGAGTGCTGGGAAATGTACCTCTACTGAACAATCCTTAATCAATGAGGGATGGAAGTCGATGAATGTGCACCTCAGAGTCCTGTTCCTTGGCAAGACAATACTGAATTATTAGGTTCTCGGGAAAGTTGTGACATATTTTTCTATGTTTTCCTATGCAAAAACGTGTCATGACTTTCTTGATGACGCAGTACATTCCACATGGTTCCTTAGAAGATCCCCAGAGAGACTGAGCCCTCAATTGTAACCTGCTTATTAATGCACCCTTGATTGGCTTTTCACCCTCCTCTATGACCTTTGCCCTTCTCTCATATGCTTCCTAGGACCACCATCTGAAGAAAGTACCAGCACCCGAGTTGTCACCTTGGCACTTGCTTTCAAGGCAGGATGGGAGAGATCTCAGGTTAAGGACACTTGCCATTTAATTTTTTTGAAAAATTAGCAGAAAAGTCCCTGTAACTAACATATTTTTTTAACTTTTAAAAACTCCTGTCCTTACTACATATTAACTTTAGCTGATTAAGCAGCCAACATCAACCTAGTTGCTGGTGGCATGGAGCTTAGTGCTGTCAGCAGGCAATGAAAGGAATGTCAGACCCCGGGCCTGTCCGGGGTAGGTTTACAGTCTGCAGGAAGAAAAGGGTGACTCTCATGCCCCAATTAGAGAATAAAAAGACAGTATATAATCAGGTGCAAGTCTAAAAGACAGCTGCTCTGTGTGCTTTCAGACTTTAGAGACAGTGGGGAAGGACAGAGGCTCTAAATAATGCAAGTCTCTCCAGATGTGCCATGGGTTAGTTTCCAATGTTCTATGGTTTACAAGATGTAAATTGCCTCTGCTCCTCAGTTCTCATCAACTCCAGTCACAGCAAGTTAATCTCAACATATAGAGGCATGAAGAATCGGAAGAAGATTAATGAAGCACACCATATTAGTTTCAGATGCCCTGATTCTCCAGAAGGCTGGAGTCCAGGGACAGACAGGAGGCATCTCTTTTAGCCTGGCCTTAAGGAGCAGGACCACACAGTACATACCACCCACAAGAAGCCATAATGCAGAGTTGAAACCAGGTATATCCTAAAGTTTGCTTGTCTCCAATTTCCCAGCCAAGTTACATGGGATGTGAATTTGATCTCTGGCAAATGGAAATGGGATTTCTACAACAGCACAGAGATGAACAAAGGAGGAAATTTGCATTTGATTTAAGTTACATACGTTGTGAATTGGTTGTGGAACTGGGTCTTTCGGCAAAAGGACCAGATAAAGCCAGCCGTCTGAATCTGAGGCTGATGTGTAAAGTTTTTAGGTTAGTTTTGATCCAGAGCTCATCAGAAATTTTTAGTAGGAGCCAGGTGCAAAGTAGTGTTTCACGTTACTCCTCTAATCCTTATAACAAACTCATCAAATAATTCTCCATCGATTTCTTCAATGGGAAAACATGCTCAGAATAGACAGAAAGGCTCAAAACGGGCAAAGCCAAGACTTTAGATAAGTCTGACTCCAGAACCCTGGCTCATAACCACTCTTCTATTCATATTCAGCAGATAGATAACATTGGGCTTTTGTGTTCATGTATGTTTGTGTGGGTATAGGCAGGCATGGTATATGTAAATTGAACCCTACATGCACATGTATTCATGTACTTATAACTGATATATTTGGCTGACAGAACAGTCCACTTTCCAATCAGTGAACCAGCACACTTTTGCTTTTCAATACCTTTTCCAATGCATGAGACATGGTTGGCCTACCTCGTGTTTGAGAAGTGAATGAAAGAAAGGTTGAGTGTTATTGCTCTTCCATTGCCAAGACTTTTCCATTTTCACTATCTGAAATGTCATGCTCTTAGTCAGATCACTTTTGTCCATTAGCAAATTTGTTTGAACTTCTCTTGTTGAGTTTTTGGTTTGTTTTTGTTTTTGTTTTTGTTTTTTTGTAATTGCAACAGTGTTATATAGGGTGCATTTCTAAATAGCTATGTACTAAGTAAGAGAGGATAATGCCTCATAAAATTAATGAAGTTTTATTTATAGGTTCACTAAATTTTTGTTTTTGCTACAAATATCATTTCTCATAAGAATGTTCCTTTATATTGAATTACCTTTCTAAAAGTAATTTCACATAGATTTTTTTTTCCACAGCAGTGATGTGAAGTTGGTAAGGGATTATAATGTCCATTTATAATTCAGAAAATTGAGTCAAAGGCTCTGCCAATCTTTTAAACACTATAATAGAGGCTGGACTTTATTTCAAAATGTGTGTGTGTGTACATGGGTGTGCATGTTTCAATGTCAGCCAAATAAGCATTTACTGCACACTCACAATACACCAGGGAGTGTGTAGAGATGTATGATTTATGGACTTTGCATTCAAATTAAAGGAAAATTTGTGAACACCCACTATGCAGAGCCATAGACCTTATATTATAATAGAAATGTAAATAAAGCATAGGAAGAGTGTGGACAAGGGCTGCAGTAACTCTGTCAAGAGGTAAGAAATAAGATAAATCTTCTCATAGTTGTTTTAGTTATCCCTGGGAGAAGAAGATAATTTGGACAGGTAAAGAAATCAAAAGGAAGGGCTGCAGTACAAAGAATTTCACCTGAGGACAGTAAGGATGTTTGGAAGACTGTCGTTGCTACAAAATGGCTGGAACCTATAGTGCAAGAAGAAGCAGATAAGGAGTATGGTGAAAACAGAGCTGGAAGCAAGTTTACTATGCCCCTTAAGGGCAGACAGTGTGGACTTTATCTTACAGGAACTATAGTTTTATACTTTTCAAGTGAAATGGGAAGAATGATTTCCCAAAAAGGAGTAGGGGAAGAATTGGAACAGGTTGGTGGAGATATCATAGGGAACTAGGAAAGGATCCCTCTTCTGAATCACCTCTTAACTTTCCCGGGCGTAGGGAGGTGCTCTTTCTCCTGTGACTAATAGTATCTTGGCCATGTGCCAGCACATAGTGCACTGCATTTTGTAATACTTTTCTTGTATCTAGATCTGTCTCAGTTTGTCTTACCTCTTCTTCTGTCCCATACAAATCAGACTAAGAACAACTGTTATTTGGTATGCAATTAATCTTCATATCCCAAGCACCCAGCCTATTGATTGGCTCACAGTAGGTACTCTTAAGAAAGGTCTATTGGATTTCATTGAATGGAATCCCTAGGCAAGGAGACAAGTATAGATAGAAATATTGATAACTTTAAAACAGAATGAAAGTTCTTAAGAAATTTTATGCTTGATGATCACTATTTTCTCAGTGTGATAGGAAGGAAAGTCACCTATTGTGAGAGGAACATAAATTATGTTGATTTCTTAAGGAAATCAGTAAAGATTTAGCTCTAGAGGATGCAAAAAAATCTAAAATATAAATGGAAAAAAAACGTTTAAAATTGCTCTGTATGTTCAGATGAGAATGAAAAATATTGTTGTAGATTAGAGCATTTATGTCTGGTTGTAAGATTTATTTCCAGAGAAGAGGGATGACTTAACGATCCGAGGTTAGGGATCTAGAAGATGCTTGGGTTCAAGTGGTCAAAAGAACTAAGGATGCTGGAGAACAAATGATTAAATATCATGGATAAAGGTTGGCTCTGTGGCCTAGTAATTAGTGGATACAGATCCCACATGATCGACCACGATCCAGTGGCTTGAAAAAAAAAAAAAAAAAAAAAAAAAAACAACACCTATGCGTGCTTGCTCTAGATCCTGACAGGATAGAGAAATGAAGGAGAAGGGATTGTAATGTGTTTGGGGGTGCTTCCTCTCTCTCCTTCTCAACCCCCCTCGTTATCTCTCTGGCATGTGTACACATCCTCTGGCAAATTAAAATAAAATATGCATCATAGATGAAAGGCAAGAGATTGTGGACTGGGACATTCCATTGAGAAACTTTAAAGGACTGATCCCAGAAAAAAATGAACATCAAAACTAAGTTCAAATGATAAAGTATAAAGACTGACCTTTAAGACCATTAAAAAAGTAAATGCATAAGGCTAAGTAGACCTTGGTTATAATTCCAGTTCTACTGCCATGTACTCACTGTGACCTGGCTTGAATTCACTAACCACTCAGAAACTTGATTTCCACCCTAGCAGATAGGCATTGTCACGTGGTTTGGAAATTGAGACATTTACTGTGCTCCCAGGCAGAGTTGAAAACCAAAGTATCCCACAGACTAAGTTGAGGGAGCCGCCAAGAATATTACCTCCAAAATAAAAGTACCAGTGATAAAACTGACAGGCACCAGCTATCCCCCTGTTTGATGGAAAAAGAAGAAAGGATATACTAGTATCTATGAAGAGAGAACATCTTCCCCCATCAGACCCTCTTTTCCCTCTTCATTCTGCTCTAGGTTCTGACATAATCACCCCTGTGAATTGCAGCACCCACATGCCTTATCCTCTGGCTTCTGGTTGGTTTCTGAAATTATGAGACATCAGCAGAAAATTGAAGGGAAAAGAAGAGAGAAGTGAAGGTATTTATCCCTCTGGCTGGCTTCCTGCCAGGTCATGAGTTGCTGGTGACAGTGTTTCTATGAGTAGAGTTCCTACTTGGCGGAACCTCCCATAGTTAAAAGTCTCTTTATGCACATCCCTGCTGTGTAAGGAGACTCTAATGAACAATATTTAATATTTCTTTTTTGATCAGTTGGCTATCTTGCATATTCTTAAAGACATCATTCTGAGCAAAATTTCTCACTGCTCAAGGCACAAAATCTCTAGGAGATTTCACAGAAATGTAACTGAAATGCTCCATCAGCTATTTCAATGTGTGTGTGTATGTGTGTGTGCATGCACGTGTGTGTGTGCCTGTGTGTGTATTGAACTAAATCATGCGTTTTTTACTGAGACTCACTTTCTCTTTATCTTAAGATGGAAAAATAGGTTAGAAACAGAAGCAAAGCCACTAAACTCAAAGCATTATCTCATTTAATTCTGTATAACTGAAGTTGACAAAGATACACATACCAAGAAAACAAAACACTGCCCATGAAGCTTTGCCTCACAAAAATTATAGGAGTTACAAATAATGCCTGCGACAAGCAGCCTGCAGGACCTGGAGAATATCAAACATTAAGTTTTCCTTGACTCTGAGACATATTTCAGAGAAGAAGAAAAATCCCTGTGCTTCTGAGCTGTTATTGATGCAATTATGAGGCCCTTACGTACAATCAGCAGTGAGAATGCAGCCGGCCCTGCCTGACGCTGCCTTTGTTCCAGGTACAACGGGGGAAAGTGGGCCCAGCAAGCCCTTTGCAGCTCACCTCACAGTGGCTATAATTTGTAGTGCTGAGAAGCACACAGAAAACCTAAAAATAAAATCTGTCACTTCCAAGTGTTCGTTCCTATTCACATGCACTCAGGTTAGTTTCTCACTGCTCTCTGCCTGCTCAGGATGACAATGGCAGAGTAGTCATTAATTAGTTATTAATAAAAAGCATTTTTAACCTTCATCACAAGTATCAAATATTCATCAGCTCTACACAGAGAGTCAGATTCCTCCTTGCATGAAGGCAGTGGTTAAAATTTTGCTTAGCTTTTTTTTGGAGAGCAGAGTAATTATGATTATTTTTACTATACCCATCTTTTGATAAGGCTATTTTTCTCATTAAAAAACGTATTTATGTGCAAGAGATTGGCTTAGATAATCCCTAAGCATTTAAGTCTACCTCTACTCCCATCAAATACAAATCACACACGAATGGGTAGGAAATGTAGTTCTAAAATAAATGACTATACCAGTGCTATTAACAAACCATAGGTTGCAGGACTTTTTAGGAGCTAGATAACAAGCAAAATTTGATCTATGTAAAAGAAAGCCCAGAGTAAAATATAGCCAAAAACACAGATGAATACTGCTGCAGAGCCGAAGGCAGTTCTGCGCAACTTGAAGACTAGACTTCATAGACTCAAGGTGAGTGAAGAGAGAATAGTATGGGGCTCTTAAATTGGATGATGACTTGGAGAAGACTATAGAACAGCTAAGCCAAATGGCTCCTTCTGGCTTACATACAGCAGAAGAAGGCGAAGGCGTTTTCATCCATACCAAGGCAAGGAAAGTGGTGCTCCAAGAACAGGCCCTTAGCCTTGGGAGTCCTAATCTCAGAGAGATAGCAAATCCCTCCTTCCAAGTAATCACTGAAAGCAGATAAAGTATATCCAAATAATACTCACTCAATAGCAAAGCAAGAATCATAAAAGCAAAGGTGAGAAAACAACCTGAGAAGTCTTTTCACACTTTGAGAGTAATTAATTTACTTGAAAAAAAAAAATAGAGAGAGGAAACTTTTAGAAACTTGCTTTTGCTTCCATAGTGAAAAAAGTATGTATTTATGAACCTCGAAGTTAACATATCTTTACGCCAAAGCAGCATTAAATCCCACTAGAACAGAGTTTATTGCTTCAACAGTTCATATTAGCTATTGTCCCATAACATAGTAATGTGTGTTTTGTTGTTTTTCCTTTAATATGCACTCAACAGTGACCAGCAGTTAGCATAATGGCTGTGTTGTCGAACTCCCATGTAGTTGACCATGGTTCGAGTCCCAGACCTTGCGGCTTAAACTCATGCCGGGCATGTGCATGTGCGTCCCAAGATCCCAAGAGTAGAATGAAGGAGAAGGGATTGTGGTGTGGCCATTCCCCTTGGGGGGTGATCTTTTGCTTTCTATCTCTCTTTCTGTCTTTGTCTTTCTGGCAAGCACATGTGCCCTATAGCAAAAACCTCTCCAAAAAAAAAAAAAAAAGTATGTGTGTGTGTGTGTGTGTGTGTGTGTATGTGCATATGTATATATATATACATATGCACTCAACAAAAGACAAAGAGAGAAATCAAAAAAGCACCCTCCACCCCATAGAGAATGGTCATACTACAATGCCTTCCCCTCTATTTCTCCATCTTTTTTGGGATTTGGGGCATGAACACACAAGCACTTGGCATGTTTCTCAGCCTGCCCATCTGGTACTTAAACTACACAGTCAGCTGGGTGAGATTCAGCTTCCTTAAGCACCAGGCCATGGATTGGCCTAGCAATGTTTTTTTCTCATATTTTTACTTTGTAATTTTTCTAGTTGCTTACTTTCCATAAACTCTGTTATAGATTGGCTTCTGTATACTTA
This sequence comes from Tupaia tana, assembly GCA_026018925.1. Lineage (NCBI taxonomy): Eukaryota > Metazoa > Chordata > Mammalia > Scandentia > Tupaiidae > Tupaia > Tupaia tana. The sequence continues at coordinate 211,738,304 of JAKSZU010000003.1, forward strand.
AAAAACACTCACAAATCATTTGACGCAAAGTTTAGAAAGGTCATTCTTTCATTTAAATACTGGATCGGCTTTAAAATGGCAACACTTATCAATGGAAATAAAATAAATGATATCACACTTTTGAATAAGTTATTATTATAATGGTCATTCTTTATAAAAGTACCAATGCAGTGGTAAATTTTACATTGTGAAATTTTAGGTGTTCTTAGTCAAGTACATAATACAACATATAATAAGAATAGAGCTGGGAAAACTTTGTGATAATCTAATGCTGATGAAATATACAACATGCAAATGCAAAGCAACATTCATTGACTGAATTTTGAGAATTCTTGATACTCAAGTGGGCTATTACAGGGATATCACTTCATATGACTCCATAAATATCACATTATTCAGGCTGGGAAACAGCATGAGCATGGACGCATGGCTATATTAGGAAGATACAGCCAAAGGACTCTCCTTGATTCTCCAGTTATGCAAACAAATAAAAGAATATATTAATGGATGAGGCCTGCCCATGGTGGGACTGTTAAGGCAGCTGAATCCTACATGACCATCTGAGTGATTCAAGTCCTGAACCTGGTGGCTTTAGAAACACTCTAGCACATGTTGAAATGGAGAAGGGATAGCAGCATGACCACTGCCAGAGGGATTGCTTTCTCACTCTCTCTCTTTCTATCCTGCAAATAGAAAATAAGCATTGCTTCAAATGCACATGAAAGATAGTCCCACATATGATAGCTATAAAAAACATAGCTCAATAAACTACAACAAGAAAGTAGAAATTAAATATAAATTGGACTATCAAAATCTATTCACTTGGGAAGCTTTACACTCTTTTAAATAACTAGGATTTAAAAGATAATCTAAACAACAATCTGATTAGAAAGGCAAAGTTTGAAAACTATTTGCAAGAGCATTTTATACAAGAAAGAGAAAAATCTATGTCCATATCAAAGAGTGAGTCTGAAGACACTGATAGAATTTATGGAAATTTAAATTCCCATTCTCACCCACACATTTCTCTGTACCCTCCAGAAACAAAAAACTCAAAATAAATAAATAAATAAACTTTTAGTAATTTATAGTGACCGGCTTTGGGAAAAGGGACATTCTCATGTACTATTGATAAGACTTTACATTGGTAAATCTTTGAGAAGGGTAATTTGTCAGTATCTATAATGATTTAGAAACGTGTGTCTTTTGATCTCACACTGATTCTTCTAGAAAACTACACTAAAGCAATAGCTCCACATACATAAATATTATATAGTTAAGTGCATTTTTATAGCACTACTTTTACTAGAAAATAATAGGAAATAACTATTAATTGATATGCAAATAATTACATCAATAACATTTCATCCATTCTATGGGATATGAGGCAAATTTTTTTTATATTTTGCTTTAATTTTTATTAATTTAATAATAAAAGATAACAGGGCCAGCAGGTGGCATGGTGGTTAAGACACTAGACTACCATGTGGCTGACCGTGGTTCATGTCCTGGACCTGGCAGCTTGGTTTCTCACTTTCTCCCCTTCCTTTCTCTCTCTCTGGTTAGTACAGGTGCCCTAGAGCAATTTAAAAAGTAATAATAAATAAGTAAATAAATAATATTTTAAAAATAATAAAATATAGGGACCAGCAGTTGGCATAATGGCTATGTCACTTGACTCCCACATAGTCAACCATGGTTCTAGTTCCAGACCCAGTAGTTTAAATTCACACGGGGTGCATGTGTGTGCATGCCCAAGATCCAAAGAGGAGAATGGAGGAGAAGTGATTGTGGCATGGCCATCCCACCTGGAGATTGATTTCTCACTTTCTGTCTCTGTCTCTCTCTGTCCTGGTGAGCACATGTGCCCTACAGCAAATCCTCTCAAAAAAAAAATAAAAATAAAAAAACTATGTTCTAATGAAGTATATTCCAGACACATTTAGGAGTGAAAAATATAATAATGTATTTATTGTGAGTTCACTTACCTTGAAAAATGTGTATTTGTGTGTGTATCTATATATCATATGATATGAAGAAAAACTTAAAATGAAGATAAGATAGACGTCTTTAAAAGCACAGGGAAAATATGTAGTACAACATGCACTGAAATGGTGAAATCTGAACTGTCTGACAAGGGTACCTTAAGGAGAGTCGTTAGGAGCACTTTCATCTCTTGGTTCTAAATATCTAACTTGTGCCTGAATCTTAAACTGTGAAAATGTTGTGTCTGAATAAAAACAACAAAATTATTATATTATTTAGAAAATACATAATAGTAAGAAAGCATTAAAAAAATCACTCAAAATTACACCAGATTTATCCATAACAAGCTTAGTGCACATAAAATGGATTGCTTTATTTGAAAATGTCTGAGCCAAGCCAAGTTTGCTCTATTTCTATAGAGTTCCCTTCCTTCTTTGTGCCTTATGTCAACGCCCTGAACAGTGACAACGATACTCAGAATAATGATGATGATAACTCACAAGAGCATCAGACAGTAAAGAAATACCCAGTTTCTTCATTAGGCTCCACTTAATAAAGCACAGAAGTAGATTAAGACATTTTAAAATACTTTTTCTATGAAAATTTTCTCTGACAGGGAAAAATTGTAATATTAGTATTCTCCTATTGTCAAAAAAATCCCTTCAGAAATACCATTTCAGGTTTCTTTTTTTTTTTTTTCCCTTCTATAGCAAACTTCATATCACACTTTTAATAAGCAGCCCCACCAATTAGCATTGATTCTCTTTTATCCAATAATGGATCCTCTTCCATTCACATTCCACAGCCAGTTCTAATTTCCAGTTTCATGGCTCTCCTCTGAAGGTCTATTCTAAGCCAGTCCTCCTCTCACATCTCTACTGCACCCCTGTCCAAACCTACGATCTCTTCCAAGATTTGGCTACCATCTTTCTACTTCCACTTGTCCCACCATGGTCTTCCCAGAAATCCAGTGTTATCTCCTAAATTATAATTCTCTTAAGTATAAATTAAATGATGTACTCTTGTGGTCAAAAATACATATTTTCAGAAGAATAAAAATCTGTTGTTCCCTCTCATACCTGCAGATCCATACGGGAAGGGTCGGCCCTGCTCTCTCTTGCTCACTCTGTCCAGACAGGTTTCCTGTTGTTCTTTACACAGCTGGCAGCTGGCTCATCTTCCTTAGGGTTCTGGTTCTTTCTGTTTCACATCTTCATAGAATCACTGAGACATTCGGTTAAAATGCCACCTCCTTAGAGATCTCCTGTGACCATCCTGTCTAAAATATGCCCGCATGAGCACCTGCCCTCATCTGCCTGGCTGTCCTGATAGCTCGCGGCCACCTGAAGTTAAATTACACACACACGTGCTGTTTGTCAATCTCCCTAAACAAGACAGGCTACATCAGACCAGGTATCTTGTCTTGTGTGGCACTACTGTTTGGTTTGTGCCAAAAAGAGTGATAGGGATTACATGATGTAATCCTGGCACCCAGTGAAAATATTTAAAACAGAAGGGTAACAAAAAGAGAGCAGACCATAGGGATTTTCTGGAAAAGTTACAAGGTGACAGTATCTAGGATTTGGTGATGGTGTGGTAAATACAGAAGTAGTCAAATGTGAGCTGTTTCATAAGGTAAAGCATCAGAACTAGTGACAGATTAGATGGGGGCACGAGGAAAAGGAAGGTGTTTGAATCAGTCAGAAAAACTGAACAGATCAGGGCCCAACAGGCAGTGTAGTGGTTAAGGTGCTGGATTCCCACATGGCCAACCACAATTCTAGTCCCAGGCCCAGCGGCTGGAAACACTCCAGGCATGTGTGCATATGTGCCCAAAAATCCCAGAAGGGAAAAGGAGGGGAAGGAATTGCAGTGTGACCATCCCCACAGGGGGTGACTTCTCACTTTTTGTCTCTGTATCTCTGGAGAGCCCACACGCCCTGTAGCAAAAATCTCTCTAAAAATAAGCTGACAGAAAACTGGATAGATCATTGTGCCACTGCTGAGACAGAGAACATTGAGAGGTGCCCAGGATGAAGAGCTGGAAGATGGGTAGATAGAGTTGATAAATTCATCTTGACACACACTGTGGGGCTGTGGGGCTGTGGGGGTGGGGCACAGTGACCTTCACAACCAATTTCTGCTCTAGACAGAAGGGTGTGCCCAGTTCAGTCTTCTGTTTCTGGTCTAATCAAATGTTCTAGTGGGCTTAGTACTGGAATGTGAACTTGGGCTTCCCCTTCCATCCAGTAGCTATGTTGCTATCAGCATTCATCCCAGGATAGACAGACACTTAAGAGTGTTTAGCTGAAAGCTATGAAAGTTAAGTCAAGCATGACTGGGCTGCTGCCATAATATCCAGGAAGTTGTGTTCGGTTGATCCAATATGAGAACTTTTTTTTTTAATAAAGTGTATGTTTACTTTCAAAAGTCTATCTGTGTAATTTTTTTCATTTTGTTTTATGCTCTCCAAGTGTTTTTGTTATGTTTTGTCTTTAAGTTTATTTATTTTATTCAAAAGCAAGATATATGACACACACAGAGAAAGAGAGAAAAACAAAGAGATTAACACTACAATGCGCCCCTGCCTTCAGCCAACCACAGATCATGGCCACATGTGTGCCAGACATACTCAGGGACGTCTCTGGACTTGAATCAAGAACCTTCTTATGTGGGATTGCCTTGTAGAGTGTCACATTCCACTGCTGCCACACCAGCTGTCCCTGTTTTGTTCTTGTTTTGCTACTTTTCTTTTTCCTCTACCTCTGCTCTGACTACCTGGACTTTTTTTTTTTTTTTTCCTATTTATAGAAATTTGGGATACAGACACACTTGTATTTGTCCTAGTGACTAATTTCAGATTTTTGTAAGAAAAAGCTATTTATTTTGAAAGCAAAGAGGACCCTCAACCAAGTCATGCCATGTCATGATTCTCCCCGTGGGCTTCCAGCCAGTCAGGATAATTGGCGTGTTCAGGTTGACCAGGAATCCAAACCTGGGCCTGCCCGTATGGCTTCAATATCACACAGTGGCATGCTACCATCTGCACCGTAATTTCAGATTTAGAAAAAAAAAAAAGAATTTGTTGAATCCTCCAAGGGAGGATTATGAGTTCTGTGTGTGACATGTTATTTCTCTTTCCATCCTCACAAGCCGGTCTTCAAGCTGCATATAGAGAAGGCAGCACTGAGTCCAACCTCCCCCGCCTTCCCCACCAACATTTTCATTGACTTACCACTTTCTATTTCCCAACCTAAATATTTCTCTTGTCTATTCTATTGTCTCCTGTAACTACTTTCCTCTCACTATTCCAGGTCCTAGTTATTTGACACCTGAACTTTTGCAACAACATCTCAATAGGCCACCTTATCTCTGGTGCATCCTCTAAGATGTTTTATGTAACAATTTTTTTTTCTTGCATAAGACCCTCCAAAGATGTCCTGTCACTCTAGGATAAAGTCCCTACCCTGTCACATAGCATAGGATGTCCTCAGAACTCACACTTGGCCACTTTCCTGGCTCTAAAATTCATTAGTACCCACTTTGGACTTTGACCTAGAAACAAGAAACGGTATTATTTCATTAAATAAGTGACTTTTCTCATTATTATTCATTTATCCATATTGTTCTGCTGTCTTGAATAAATACCCCTTTCTCTCCACCCTTTATCTAGTACTTGATATAATGAATATTTTACATTTTATGCTTTCTTGGAAGCCTGATCCTGTGGACGCACCATAGATACCCTTAACCAACCACTTGCCTTGCTCTGGTTCAACAACAACTATCTACATCACTATTTTGTTTATCGTTGTATTTGCTATGTTTTAAATACCTATTTTGCCTGGTTTTTTTTTTTCTGATAGACTTCTGGCATCTTGAAGAAAAGGACTCTTTTTCTCTTTTGATATTTTACTATCACTTTTTTTTTAAGAATTATTTTATTTTAATTATTCATTCATTTATTTTTTTTAATTTGACCAGAAGGAGACAGACAGAGAGAGAGAGAGAGAGGGAGAGAGAGAGAGAAAGTCACCAGGTCCAGGACTTGAACTGTGGTCAGCCATGTGGGAGTGTCCAGCACCTTAACCACCATGCCACCTGCTGGTCCCCACTATCACTTTTTAACCAAAAACTAAGCAATACTAAGCACCTATATTAGGTGCTCAATAAAGGTTGTGTGTGTGTGTGTGTGTATGTGTGTGTGTGTGTATGTAGCTTCAAAACATTACAGGACCTAATTATCTGAAAAGTCCAACTGTTCTTACAGAAGAAAATGTGCCACTGCTATTTTTGTTGTTGTTTGTTTTAGTTTTATTTGCCCTGCTTTCCTCTCCAGAAACCTGTTATTCATAAGCTAGCTATCCGCTCTCTGCCCTCATATCTATTTATCTATCTTCTTTACTCTCTCCATATTCATTCCTGTGACCTTTTACTTTACATTCTGACTTTTACTTATACAACCTTGATTTAATTTTGTGCAGTGGAAGTTCTGTATTTTATTCTTGCATATAAGGGTTTTAGTTTTGTTCTTTTTAATTTTTTCCCCCAGAATCTGCTTAGGCTATTTATTTATTTATTTATTTATTATTTTATCTGGAGAGAAACTACATTGGTTTTACAGAGACAAGTTGTGTGTGACCTCTTGCAAATAATTTACTCTGCTTGTGTTTTAGTTATCTCATCTGTAAAATGAAAATAATAGTAGTACCTATCTCATAGTGCTGTTGGGGGATTAAATGTAAGAAAATATAAATGCAACTTGGAGCTGGGCAAATTGCAGTATAGGAAAGGACATGCATTTGCTACCATGCAAATACCATGTTATTTTCTTCCATGCAAAAAGACATCCAGGAATGGAATCCTTCCTTCTCTTCTCCATCCTTCTTGCTCCCTTCAGTTATCTGAAGGTTAGAGAGCAATAAATTCTCAGACCCCTTCCTCTCTTTTGGAATCTACTTGCCCACTTGAAAAGACCAGTATGTACTTTTGATTGCTATGGGCCAAACTTTAAGTTTTTAATAAATGTGTTATTTGGGGGAGACAAAAGGTATGGACCCAGTGGCTTGAAACTCACACTGAGTTCGTGTGTGTGGATGCCCCCAAATCGTGAGAGGAGAATGGAGAAGGGATTACAGTGGGGCCATCCTCCTGGGGGGGTGATTTCTCACTTTCTTCTCTCTTTCTGTCTCTCTCTGGAAAGTGTGCCTAATGGCAATCACGCTTCCCCCCCCCGAAAAAAAAGAAAGTGTTACTTTGATACCTTAACTACTTCGTTTTTATTTTTTTTTTTTTTTCTGCTGCTTTTTTCCTATTAACAAATGGGTTCAAATTCAAGTGGAAAAGAGGTAAGTCGCTGCCCTACCACCTTAAATTCCTGGTATGTGGTTGATTAGGCAGGGAATATTAAGAAACAAAGAAGCTTGGAATGCATTCTTTGAGATCAAAATAATGTCTGGAGTTTGAGGTTCATGGCAGCGCCGCTGAAGAGTATAGCTGTCAGCCTGGCGGGTGCTCTACCAAGCAAGAGCCTCATGAGATTTTCCATTTGTTTGTTTTCTATGGTACCTATATATATTTAATGCTCCTGAGAGTGAACTTGATGAGTTTCTAAACTCTAAGCAGTTTAATACTTCTCAAAGTGAACTAAGAATTTTAAGATTGGAAGAAACCATTTAGGCCTTCATGCAAATATGACCCCAACTTCTATTTTATGTTTAAATATGTATTGTCTTTATAGTGTTATTTACAGTCTGGCTGACATTTGAATAACAGTAAGTAAAGATGATCTCTCATAGTACACATTGCATTCTTGTTCTTTAGAGCCACCTAACTTATAGTAGAATTTCTCTCTGCTTGAGCTAATCATTGATGTTTTATGCCTTGCTGACTTGCTGGGGTATGGCTTAACCCACGGAGAATGCCAGATGTTTGATGGAAAAGCCTCTGTAAACTTGGTTTTCATGTGGCTCATCAATTTAGAAGGTTTTTAGCAGTACAATGTGGTTTTAAGTCTTTCCTATTTTTATTGATGCAATTCACATACCATAAAATTCATCTTTTCTGTGTACAAGTCAATGCTTTTTGGTATAGTCACAAAGTTGTGCAAAATGTTACCACTATCTAATTTCAAAACATCTCTATAACCCCAGGAAAAAAAAAAAAAAAAAAACAACCTTGTACTTATTAGCAGTCTCTTCCCTTTCTTCCTATACCCAGCTCTGGTAACCCTAATTTACTGGTATTTTATTTTATTTTTATTCATTTTATTTTTTTAGGTTTATGCCATAGGGTGTGCACGCTTCATGGAAAGAGACAGCTGAGAGAGACAGAAAGCGCTAAATCACCCTCTTCCCCTGGGGAGATTGTCACGCCACAATTCCTTCTCCTCCGTTCTCTTATCAGGATTTTGGACATGCGTGCACACATGCCTGGCATGATTTTCTTTTTTTATTTAAATTTATTTACACTCATTCACCATACATCATTACAGCATACAAAGTGAGATTTTCCATCCAGAGTACATTGTATATTGGCTCAATTAAGCACATCAACATACATGTTATCATCAATGAATAATTTTCCATTTCCTGTTTCCTGTATGTTTTGCTTTTTTCCCCATCCTTGATTCCCTATCTCTTACCCTCTGCCATCTCCCACTCTCCTCCCACACTTTCTTTAGTATCTATGCTTGCTTTCTATACTTTTCCCCCCACATTTTATTGAGTCACTAAAGATCTTAATTAATCTAAATATTTTCATAGCAAGCACAGCTGATATATACATTTCCATGAACATAGGTCCAACTTTTGGCATAAGCCTCAGTGAGTAGAATGAACATCCTATAAAGTAGTGCCTAGCTGGGGCTATATATCTTACTGCAGTCATCAAATAGGTATTTTTAATGCATTTTTTTTAATTTAAAGAAAAACAGTTTTAGTTTTTTTTTTCCCTGAACCTTTTTTTTTTAAACTTAATTTACATTCATTCCCTAAGTGTCGTCACAGCATACAAAATGTGATTTCCCATCCAGAATATACTGCATAGTGGCTTAATCATGCATGTTATTATAAAAAAATTTTCCATTTCTAGTTTCTAGTATTTTTTTACCCCCTATTTCTGACCTTCTGTCCTTTCCCACCCTCTTCTCACACTATCTCTGGTGTCTACAGTTGTCTTCCATTCCTCCCCTCCCCACATTGTATTCCCAAGCTCATGGGTCTGAGACTTTGGCTGTGGTCAGTCATTTGGGAGTCCAGCACCTTAACTATCATGCTACCTGCTGACCCTGGCTTTTGACTTCTTTGGAACTGCCTATTTTGGACATTTCATATAAGTGCATAGACAATATGCATACAATATGTGGCCTTTTCTGTCTTCTTTCACTTGACATAAGTTTTTTTAAGGCTCATCCATGTTGCAGCATAAATCGGGACTTCATTGTCTTCATGATCAAATAGCATTCAAATGTATAATGTATATCACATTTTGTTTATCCACACATCCAGTGATGGACCTTTGGGTGGATTTTAAAATTTGATTGGCCACTACAGCTTTTTATTAAAGGTTAAATAATTATTTCATAGAGAGATTTTTACTATAGGGCACATGAGCTTGCCACACAGAGAGACAGAAAGTGAGAAGTTGCCCCCAGAGGGATAGCCACACTATAATCCCTTCTCCTCCACTCTCTTCCTGGGATCTTGGGAACGCATGCACACAGGCCCAACATGAGTTTCAAGCCGCCGGGTCCAGGACTTGAACCACAGTCAACTATGTGGAAGTCCAGTGATATAACCATAATGCCATCTTCTGGTCCCTAAATACTTATTTCTATAGAAACAGAGCTATATGTATCAGACCCTAATGAAAGTACAAGTTTACTCAGCAACCTTGAACAAGATGCATATGCACAGAAAGGCCACAGGTCACCAGATAGAGAATGGAGATCAACCACAGGCTGACCAGGCTGGTGGCCTGTGAGGGCACCCACTTTGGCTTCGGTGAGTACAGGCAGTCTCACGCAGCTACAGTCCTTATAAATCTTGACCCAGAACTATATAGGTACAGTGTGTCTGGTATTACAGGCTAATTTGTACTTGGTACTTGAGTTGACAGAAATAAAAAAAATTCTACATTTAAACAAAGCAGCTGAGTTTTTCATAATATTTCAGATACTAGTGAGGTTCTAGCAATACATTGTTAGGATCAGGACTAGGTTGACAGTGCCATACCGGCTGCCACATCCCATTCTGCTTCCAAGGCCAAGGAAAGAATCTTAGGGGGACTTTCTGTGGTTTACCCAGTGACTCAAATCCATGCCCAGTGGCTAGCTTCATATTATGTCTGCCCTGGTTTAATATGTATGAGGGAATTTCCTTAGGAGATAACTCAAGTTTTCCTAGGCCAAATGTAAACAAAAATGAAAACATTTTTCATTTTAAAAAATGGTACAGGAGAGACAATGACCATTCTTTGAATAGGCATTGTCTGTGTCATTAGCTACAACTCACCCTCCACTCAATGCCAGATTACAACAGAAGTACAGGACCCAAACAGCAAATAGAATTGAAGAAATTTTGAACATATTAACCAGAAAACAAACATACCTCAATAACTCCTGGTGGCTTGAAATGCTATTATTGTAAACTTCTGAATTCACTGTGAAGGCAGCAATATCTCACATGCTACTTTCACAGAAAAGGAGATGTTATGAGAATACGGTAAATGAATAATGCCAAAATCAATTTCAACTGGGAAATATTTCCCAATTGAGTTTACTAAGGACATAGATGAGCTACAATCTGATGGATATAGACAGATCTCAGGAATTAACATATATGAGGAAGCGCCAGGAAGAAGCTGGCAATACTGAAACCCCTTGGGAATCTATTCAGGTGGCTGATCCACCTTTGCAAGGATTGGGAGAACAATTGAGAATAGGTGATTTTCATGAGCCTAAATTAACTTCTTGCTAGGAAATGTCTTCCATTTTAATTCAAAGATCCCAGTTCCCTTTTCTTTTTTGGAGAGGTTTTTGCTATAGGGCGCATGCGCTCGCCAGACAGACAGAGACAGACATAGAGACAGAAAGTGAGAGATCACCCCCCAGGGGGGATGGTCACGCCGCAATCCCTTCTCCTCCATTCTCCTCTCGGGATCTTGGGCACGCACGCACACGCGCCCGGCATGAGTTTTAAGCCACCGGGTCCGGGACGCGAACCACCGTCGACTACGTGGGAGTCCAGCAACATAGCCATTTCGCTAACTGCTGGTTCCCTCCTTTCTTTTTTCTTTAGCAATATGGACAACTGAAATCAACTATTTGAGGTCCTGGATGGTATAAAAATAATGGGATAGTAGGATGGATAGAATGGAAGCAGGGTGTTTTTGATTAAAAACACTAGTGACTGGGGCTAGATGATGATGCAGTGATAAAATGTGATTATCTACAAGGCTGATCCATAGGAGAGGGTCCTGGTTCACATCTGGAGACCTCTCTGGGTATGCCAGGCACACACATGCCCATGATCCAGAGTGGGCTAAGCCTGAGGGTGGATCACAGCATCAAGACCCTGTTGGGGGTGCGCTCTCTCTCTCTCTCTCTCTCTCTCTCTCTCTCTCTCTCTCTCTCTCTCTCTCTCTCTCTCTCATGGAATAAATAAGTAAATAACTTAAAAATAAAGGCAAACAAACCAGAAAACACTAAAGATTTATACAATTGTGCCCTAGAAAAAAAATTAAACTGGAATAATTGCTGTAGGGGGCAGAAATTCAGAAATTAGCTTATTCTATAATTCTGCTGGGGATCAATGTTATAATAATTTTGTGTTTCTCACAACTGAAAAAAATATGAAGCATATGAGAGACTGGAACTAAACTCATAGAAACCTGAAAGGATCTGGACTCTATCAAATACACAGAAATTGTTCTACCTTAAATTGAACAGCTTAAAAAATTTAAGAGGATATCATAATAATAAGTGTTAACACATATTATTAATATCAGACACTGCATTCACAGTTTGATCATATTAACTCATTTAATCCTAAAACCAATAAATTAGTTAAATGAAGAATAAAATTATCCTTGTCTTACTGATGAGGGAATCAAAGCACAGAGATTTTAAGTAAAAATTTTAATATCTCGTATTTCACATCTATAAAGTGACAGACCAAACATTAAAACCCAGGTATTCTGACCCTAAAGCCCCTATTTTTCTTGACTCTATGGTACTCCTTCTGAAGGATATATCTTAGGTTTAAATTTCTTTGGATGTTTTTTTCTCTGCAGAAAAAGAAACTATTTCCATCTTGAATTTCTCTGAAGTACAAAGTGCAAGGGGGGTTGGTTGACATTTGACCTTGAATATCTTGCTCAGAATTTCATATAAAAAATAATTTTACTCTAATTTGAAATGTCTTTATGCAGACTTCAATCATTGAATTATTATTTTTAACAAATCTCTGATAGGCTGTATGGGACAGCCTAGTTATATCTAGTTGGGATAGGCAATAAATATAGAAATTGAACTTTTCATGTTGTGTACAGAGTAGACTTTAAGTTAATTAACCAACATATTTGACTGATACATTTCAGTGCCTTATGAGGACTAAAATTGGTATTTCCCACTTGTAAACCCAGGAGAATACCCAAAGAACAGCATGTGTCAATGGGTGAGTGGCTCATAAAAGCATAAGCACGACCTTCCCTACTGTGGACCTCATCTCATAGGGGATGGACACACCTCTGATTGACTGTGGGTTAGTAGGGAAATATACATTACCAATGGAAATTGTTTCCATGGGAGTCACCACAAGCAACTATAACACTTCTGCCTCTTTCCAGTTTTTCAGTAATTCCTGTCTTGTGGGAAGAAAAGGCATTTACTTTCCTTGAGAGTTTCCCCGGCTTCATTTGGAGCTGCCTATTTGGAATGGCCCCATTCTTATTTGCTCATACTCACGCACTAATGTCACTATTTACAGGTTTGCCTGGACTTGCACTACTGACTAGGAGAGACAGTCTAATTCTCAGATTCAATATTAATATTAGTACACCTTTGCCTGTAAATGAAAACTATATACTTAGGTGTCAGTTTCATCAGTAAGCATGGTGATATTTTGGCCTTCTATCTATATTAATATATACAGTAAGTTCTTCCTATCTGCAGATTCTGCAACCATGGATTCAACCAACTGTAAATTGACAACTTTTTTTTTAAAGCAACAATATAAAAAGCAATTTAGCAATAAAAAATAATGCAACTAAAAAAAGCACAACTATTTGCATAACATTTTCATCGTATTAAGTATTATATGTAATCTAGAGATAATTTAAAGTATAAAAAAAGTGTAGGTTATATGCAAATACTACATTTTACATAAGGGACTTGAGCATCTGGTGATTCTGGTATCCTTAGAGAGTCCTGGAACCAATCCCCTGCAGGTACTGAGGAACAACTAGACAACTGTGTGTGTGTGTGTGTGTGTGTGTGTGTATGTACATGCTTGTATGTATAAATATGTGAGTAAAAACATACATGCACACACACACATACATATTTTCAACTTAACAATGGGCTCAAACTCTGGTAGAGAAGGATGTTATTTATTGGGCCATCTTTAACTCTTAACAGTAATCAATCTAAATAGTGAGCATTATTCTTGATATCTGCCTTAGCTCAGGCTGCTATAACAAAGTACCATAAACTGTATGGTTTATAAACAATAGCACTTTACGTCAGTTCCAGAAGCTGGAAGTCCACGATCAGAGTTCCAGCATGGTCAGTTTCCAGTGAGGGCCTTCTTCCAAGCTGAGGTCTGCCATGTTCTGATTGTACCCTTGCATAATAGGAGGAGCTAGGGAGCTCAAGGGCACGAATCCCATTCACGAGGGCTTCCCCTTCATTACTAATTGCCTCCTAAAGGCCTCGCCACCTAATAATACCACATTGAGGGCTAAGATTTCAACCTATAGAATAAATGTTGAGGGTCACAAATATTCAGTTCATTGCAGTATAAATTTTGCTATTGGTTTATCATTATCATAGTTATCATCATCATCATCAATCTCAGGTGGAGCCTCTCAATTTTCCTTTCATTATCATTTTCCTTTTTATTTCCACTTATTTAATCTTTTTAAAGTCATGTTTGGGTTTCAGAAGGTTCTTATATATTTCTCATACATTCTCATATAATTAGCTTCAAGAATAATGGTTGGAACCAGCAGTTAGCATAATGGCTATGTCGCTGAACGCCCACGTAGTCTACGGCGGTTCGAGTCCCGGACCCGGTGGCTTAAACTTACGCTGGGCGTGTGTGTGTGCATCCCCAAGATCCCAAGAGAAGAATGGAGGAGAAGGGATTGCGGCGTGGCCATCCCCTCTGGGGGATGACTTCTCTCTTTCTATCTCTCTGTTTCTCTCTGTCTGTCTGGAGAGCGCACGCGCCCATAACAAAAAAAAAAAAAAAAAAAAAAAAAAAACCCTCTCCACAAAAAAAAAAGAAGAATGGTTTACACATGTTCTCTCTTTAAGATTTTTTGCCATAGGTTGTGTGGGTGCTTACCAGAGAGAGACAGAGAAAGGGAAAGTGAGAAGTCACCTCCCCCCAGTGAGAAGGGCCATGGTGCAATCCCTTCTTGTCCATTCTCCTCCTGGGAGTTCGGGCGTGTACATACACATACCCAACATGAGTCTCAAGCCTCCAAATTAGGGACTCAAACCACTGTTGGCCATGTGAGAATCCAGTGCCTTAACCACAACAAGTGCTGGCCCCAATTTAATATTTTTAATAAGAAAACAAACTGTGTTTTCTTATTAATTTTTGTAAAGTGGGTGTGTTAGCATCATAAGTGCTTGCCCTCATACATAATATACAGAATATGTAGCTTGCATGTAGCTCTGAGCTGAAAGCGGAAGATGAGGTGATATGAGGTGTGCTACTGATATTCCTAGAGGATTACTGGAAAGAAATATTCAATGTGACTTAATTGGACTTAGCTGGTGTTGTAACCACTCCAGAGAAGTAGGTTGGTTACCCTTCCCACCCCAAATTTGCTTTAGATTTCCAGATGCTTTTTAGGGAAAGCAGGAAGCTCCCAAGCAGATCTGGAATGACAAGAGCCAGGAAATCCCTCAACACCAGGTTTAGATTTTCTTATTATGGTTAAGGACTAGGTTTTCATGCAAGGAAAGTGGCTTATGTGGGTTTGAACCTTCTTCTGCAGCCAAAGGAAGGAATAGCAGCACCTACTTTGTCAGCTTGCCCAGATATGGGCAAAAGGGGGAAAGACAGGGTAGATCTTAAAAGCTGTCAGAAGATAAGTGTCGGAAAAAAAAAATTGCAGACAGACTCTTTATTGCAAATGGGATTGTCTGCTACTTCTATTTCCTAACTTATACTAAGAGAAGAGAATGTTCAGCTTGAATATTGTGAAAGAGAAAATAGTTCTACTGCTTTACTTAAGCATAAGCCATACAAGGTTATACTGAGATGAGATTCAAAAGCACTCATAGACAAAACAACATTAGAACAAAAGGACTTTGTGAAGTGAAATTTTGGGGCAGAAGTTAAATTATGATAAGGGCTTTGTCTTAGTTTGGGGGAGGAGAGACATAGTGAATAGGCAAGGACTCATTGTCAGATATACATAAACTAAATCGGTTTGTTAAAATGCAAGAATAGTCATTATAGACTAGAAATAGCATGCATAATTTGCAAATAAGCCAGGAGAAGAAAAAATAATAAAGTCTATCAGGGCAACTGAAGGCAGAGGAGGAAAAAAAACATAAGGCAAATGAAGACTATAAATAAGATGGCATAGAAATACCAGATACATGTTGTTTTTTTTTTAAATGCCAGTTGTCGGGACCAACAGTTAGCATAATGGCTATGTCCCTGAACTCCCATGTAGCTGACCGTGGTTCGAGTCCCAGACCTGGTGGCTTAAACTCACGCTGGGCACGTGTGTGTGCGTGCCCTAGATCCCAAGAGGAGAATGGAGTAGAAGGGATTGTGGTGTGGCCATCCCCCCTGGGAGGTGATTTCTCACTTTCTGTCTCTGTCTTTCTGGCAAGCTCATGCACTCTATAGCAAAAACCTCTCCAAAATAAATAAATAAATAAATAAAAATGCCAGTTGTCTGTAAATAAAGTATACCCCTTAAAGAAGCATGCTCATGCTGACAAAGAGGCAAGTCCACTGTCACTGAGTGCACCATTGTCTGTAATGGTTAAACACTGGAGCAAGCTTATGCCCATGTGTACAGAAATGGCTAAATGAATTGCGGTACACGCATACCATGGAAAACTGAGGAATGATTACAATTAACAAACAAGATCTACATATATAAATCAGATAGATCCCAGAAGCAATGCTGGGTGGAAAACTAAACACCTGGCAGGATGATGCATATGGTAGTAACACTCTTTATTTGTTTTAATTAAAAGTTAATTTTTGAGACCATTCTGATCATCCTGCCTCTCAGCTACCCAGCTAGGACTACAGGTACACACCACCATGCCTGTTTTTTAGACAGAGTCTTACTATTAGGTCATCAGAAAAGTCACGATGTATTTTTTCTTTTTTTTTTTTAATGTAAAAATACATCATGACCTTTTCAAACCCCATATGTTTCCTAGGCCTAGCCTCAAGGTATAACTTCTGTCTCAGTCTCTTGAGTTGCTGGGATTGTGGGGACATGCCAACTCCTCTAGACTTTCTTCTAGTTTGGACTGGGAGTCAAACCTGGACTTGCCATGTGACCTCAGCCTTCAGAGCCAGTCTTAGCAGCACATGCCACCACAACTGGGTCTAGAAAGTTCCTTTGAAAACCACAAAGTATTACCTATACATTTGTGGGATATAGTATGTGTTTTAGAAGTATTAAAAGAAAACAATAATAATACATGTAAACTTTAGAATTACAGTTATCTCTGGTATTTAAATAAAGGAAAGAAGTAGATTAGAAAAGCCATTACCTGAGGGGCCAGCAGTTAGCATAATGGCTATGTCACTGGACTCCCATGAGGTCGACCATGGTTTGAGTCCCAGACCTGGGATGTGTGCCCAAGATCGCAAGAGGAGAATGGAGGAGAAGGGATTGCGGCATGGCCATTCCCCCTGGGGGTGATTTCTCGCTTTCTGTCTCTCTGTCTCTCTCTGTCTTCCCAGCGAGAACATGCACCCTATAGCAAAAACCTCTCTAAAAAAAAAAAAAAAAAAAAAAAAAAAAAAAAAAAAGCTGTTAACTGAATTCCTAATATTTTCTTTTTCAGTTTTAATCATCTGAAACAAATTTGGCAACTTGAAACTTTAAAATAAGTTTGTTTATATGCAAGTGTTCTTGTATGTTGCTCTCTGTATTTTCTTTACCCACAAGAAAACATATTTCTGACCTTGTATAAATCTACTTCTGACAACATAGACATCTTATTAAATGTAAAAAGTATGATCAAATTAAGGCAAATGTGGGGGCCTGATGACGAACCACTGATGATGACGCCCAGGAAAGGAAATTAAAAGGGTGCACTGTGGTGTACTGTCCTTGATCCTATGTGAACGAATGGACTTAGGAAACTGGGAGATTGAATTTGCACTGTAATAAGTGCAATGACAAAAAAGAAAATTATAGAATTCAAAGTTTCCCATCCATTGGTTGTTATTTCCAGTATAAATCTGAAGCCTATCTTGACTACTCAGATTAAGAAGGGAAACAGAATATGGGGGAGAAGGTGTTTAGAGATTAGTAAACAACAAAGCAAATTTGAGATGGTGGCTGTGGGGGACAGGAGTGAGAATGGATGGGTGAACAAGCAAGGCGGTTGTACAGTACTGAGAGGGAGAACCCGCCATCGATAGAGCTCCCTAGTGGACCAGGGAGCAGTCTGTCAAGCATGCATGAGTAATTCAGACATAGACACAGAGCCATGTTGTTCTACGGTCAGAGTCGATCATGGTTGAGATTTCACCAGGCATCTATAACTATCACAGATTTGTTTAGCTTATTGGCAAGACAATGGCTACAGAGTAGGCTCTCTAATCTAGATAGGGAGAAACTAAGAATATAAGGAGACAAAAAAAAAAAAAAAAAAAAAAAAAAAAAAAAAAAAAAAAAAAAAAAAAAAAAAAACAAGAGTAAAAGAGGAAGATATAAATATAAAAATATATATTTTTTCACAACCCCTCTGCCCAACAACCACTATTCCACTTTGGTGTATTTCCTCTGAGTCACTAAAATATAGACAGATAGATAAATGGTAATGGTAGATACACATATATACAAATACATATACATACACATGCACACACACATATATATAATATACATGTTCATTTTACGAGCAAAACAAAGTATTGTACCATGGCTAATACTTTTTGCCTTTTAAAAATGTATATTATTCTGTACAAGTCAATAAATACTCACCTAGCATTGATGTGGTGGATAGATAATATTGAATTTGGGGAAGTAAAATGATTTATTTAACTTATTCTTTATTACATAGCATTGATATTGTTACCAATTTTTTGTAACCATTCATTAAATACTGTTGTAATAGTCAACTTGAGATTCAGTCTTTCATATATCTGACTTTCTTAGCTTAAATTCCTAGATGGAGAATTGTATCAAAGGGCTAGCACATTTTATTTAACTATAAATCATACCCTAGGAAGGTTTTTTTTTTTTTTTTTTTTGGAGAGGCTTTTGCTATAGGGCGCGTGCACTCGCCAGACAGGCAGAGAGAGAGAGAGAGAGAGAGAGAGAGAGAGAGAGAGAGATAGAAAGCAAGAAATCACCCCCCAGGGGGGATGGCCACGCTGCAATCCCTTCTTCTCCATTCTCCTCTCAGGATCTTGGGCATGCACGCACACGCACCCAGCGTGAGTTTTAAGCCACCAGGTGCGGGGCGCAAACGGCGGTCGGCTACATGGGAGTCCAGTGACATAGCCATTACACCAACTGCTGGTCCCGCCCTAGGAAGTTTTTATGGGTGTGTGTATATGTGTATATAAGAGGTCTTTAAAACTTTTTCCCTACAACTCTCTAGGAGAAAAGTGTTTGTAGCCAGAGCATACAAATACTGGGACCCACGAGTAACTTCTGTACAACCCTTCAGAGATCATGAGAGGCATATACCCACAGATACAATAACCTTGAACTCACGCTAAATTCAGTTTCATAAACTTCAGTCTATTAAACAACCTAAGACTAGACACAGCAAGGGATACGAGTTCAAATTTCCTTCTTTGGTTCAATTCTTTAATAGTACAATGCAATAGAGTCAGCCAGTTGTATTATGGTTGGGGCAGCTGGATCCCACATGGCCCAGGGGTAGATGCTGACACTTAAATTTTGAGACAAAAAAAAAAAAGAGAGAGAGAAAGAGATGACTCAATTATGCAAAACGCAGAGATCCCCCCCTTCAGTATCCTTATAGCATGTATTATGTAAACCACTCTTTGAACTTTTAAACATACAAGCTGGGGACCAGCAGGTGACGTAGTGGTCAAGGTACTAGAATCCCACATTGGTGACCGCAGTTCAAATCCCAAACCCGGTGGCTTCCTTTCTCTTTCTCTCTCTCTCTCTCTCTCTCTCTCTCTCTCTCTCTCTCATGCCCTATAGCAAATTAAATAGTAATAATAAATAAAATTGAATAAATAATTATTTTTAAAATATATAAACAAAAAACATACGTGCTGTTTTAGGTATCCCAGGATACAAACTCTGAGATGGAGATTTGTGTGCAGATGGCTTAGTGTTCTTAGGAACAACAAATATAACCAAGTAAGGAAAGTGAGACTGGGAACAGAAAGACGTTGAAGGGTGACGCATTGCAATAGAGGTCCAAGCCATCCCAGGGAGGTTGTGTGGCCGTCAGAGATGCCCTCCGTTGAGGCAGGAAGACTGAGACTTTGTACCTCCCCCCAGACCATTCATGGGATATGTTTTATTCCCGGGGAGAAATAGTAACTGTGGGTCTATCAACTATCTTAGGCCAATAGACCGTGTAAGGGAATACCTATCTGTGAGCAATTAGAGGGCAAAGCTCTTGAAAAATGAGTACCTAGACCTTAAAGAGGCAGGAGTAGGAAGGCATGCTACAACACCGATTACACAGTCCCAGCTGTCTTGTATTACCGAACTGGGCTCCAGTTCCTGTAGTCACATCAATAACTTGTTTATATATAAGTTTTCTTTTTTACTTATTTATTTTTTGTGTATATTATATATTCTATATCTTTTTTTCACCCCTTGATTCCCTCCCTTTCACCCTCCCCCACTTCCCACCCTCCTCCCACACTGTCTCTGGTATCCACAGTTGCTCTCCATGTTTCAATTTCTGCCCTAGACTGCAGATGAATATATTAAATGGAAACATAGATCTTCAACTTGATTGTAAACTGCTGGATATCAGATTGGGTATAGAAAACTTTCCCTTTTTACCCAAAGGTCTAGCATAAGCTTTATAACTGCTCGGTGCTCAATAATATCTGCTATTTAATTTGACAAAATTTCCCCTCTTCATCTCATAAACTACTACCTATCTTTGCACTTAACTCTCTCACTTACAGCCACCATCTTAGTGCAAGCAGTCATACTTCTTTGCATGAACTGTTGCTTAAATTATATAAACAGTTCTTATATTTTACCTCTCAGGTTTAGCAGGAAGATGATGGCTTGTATCTTTACAGTTACTTAGTGCTGAGTGTTGAACTGTGAATGAATTACACATCCTTTGGTCTGACTTGCATATTGACTTGGCTTGGACTTATGCATCTAAAGGCAAAGGCTCTGTCTGCCTCACCCTCTCTATTAGCACTGAAGTCCAAGCATGTGGTTTTCTAGGAGAACAATTCACAACGTGCTTCCTATAAAGTCTTGAGGTAAAAGCTGAGAGTCTGGATGAAGCCATGACAACATGCCTCAATGCCAATAGCCTTATACCTCCATTCTGGCCCAAGTCTTATGAAGAGGTATGGCCCTTAGGGACCAGTCCCACTGCTTTTCCTAAAATTATTTTCTCAATGAAATCCTAGTTTTCCTCCTCAAAAATCAGAAGCCATAGCTGTGCAATGCATCTGTCAATGGGAAAAAGGATACTTAGAGAACCCACAGAGAGGTGTATGGCACAGCCACTCAGGAGGAGAGACGTAAATCAGGGTATGTATGGAATGTGCACTGGCTGTAAATCAACTCCATTTGTGGACATTTGAAATTGCATCCATTTATCTTTGCTCCAAGTACTTACATGTTTGTAGATGGAACATACCCATTTTTTCTGTCCTCTGTCTCTTCAAAGAAAACAAAAGCAAACTGGTAAAATTCGTCTTTTCTGTTTTTGTGCCATTCTCTTGTTCGCTTTCCCTCTGTTCATTCAATTAAAGTACCATTTTGTGAGGGTCTGTTATGAGCTGGAAACTTACCAATTGCTGTACATTCAACATGTCAACAAAATCAATCTTTTTGTTTGTTTGTTTGTTTTTTATAGGTTTTTGCTATAGAGTGCGTGCGCTCGCCAGACAGAGACAGAGAGACAGAAAGCGAGAAATCACCCCCTGGGGGGATGGCCACGTTGCAATCTCTTCTCCTCCATTCTCCTCTCAGGATCTTGGGCACGCACGCACATGTGCCCGGAGTGAGTTTTAAGCCACCAGGTCCAGAACGCGAACTGCGGTCGACTACATGGGAGTCCAGCCACATAGCCATTACGCTAACTGCTGGTCCCAACAAAATCAATCTTCATAACCTCTATTCTTGTGCTTATTCCTATTGCATGACGATTGAGGTTCTGAGAGATTTTGTTTCTCACCGAAGTTTACATGTCTAGTATGTGAATGAACTAAAAGTATGCAACAGTCCATATTTTTCCAATGTTCCATGGTGTCTATCTACAGATATCTGGAAGGGAACTTTCTCATCTTTAGAGCCCAAATTACTAAATAAGCTTATGCCTAGTCTTCTTGGTGTCCTAGAGACCTTCTTACGCCAGGATCTGCCTGCTCTGCCAAAGCCGAAGACAGCTAAGTTCATCTCCTTAGATTGACAGGCAAGGAAGGAGAAACCCAGTCTGGAACAAAGTGGTATAATAGCAATGCCACACTGGAATTGCATCTTACATGGATCCCATTATAGAAATCTACCTCAGACAATGCTGACTTCTCAAAAATATCACAAGTGTATGACCGCTACTCCCCAGAGCTCTGTGAAATGGGGTGACTAATCAATAAACAGAAGCATGAGATGGAATGAAATATATGTTAAGAAATGTATGCCATATTAATTTAGCACAGACAGTAACATATTCTGTAGACCTTCTTGCACAGTGTAGTGACACATCACTGCGTTATTAATGCTTTGGAAAAATTTATTTATTCTATTCCATTAGTGTATTTTAACAAACATTGCTTTGGGACAGTATGCCTGCCAATTTATGTTTATGAGACTGTCAACATAATTTACATGCAGACAAAAATATGATACAATATTGCCAATGCAGAATCGCCTTGTCAAATGATAGTGTCACAAAAAAATGAAACAGTACCCCAGCCGAGGAACCAGGCATATTCATCATAGTTGGCTGCACAGAATTTGAGGTGACACACTGAAATACATTTAATGCCTTTTTTTCATGCATCAAATGAATAAAAAGTGAATGAATGAGGTACTGCTTACTGCCATATACTGTGCAAAAGCAAATAGATTTCTTGTTTCCTCTGGAAAAAAAAAGATAAAAATAATACATGGGTTCCCAAAATAGTTGACAGAATTATATTTATTATTCATTTGGAAAAATAAGTATGCTACAAAAATCATGAATGGTTCGAAGTATTCAGCTGCAATGATTGAAACTGCTGAAGAAAGAAGTGATGGCAAATTTAGAGTTCCTCATCTGCCCAGGATGAAGAACTGGGGAATGAGGAACAGTAGCAGCTATTCTGTGAAATAATACAGATTTTAATCAGATTGCTTTCTTTAAAGGATGAATAAGTAAAAACATGGTGTTGTCTTCTCTGGAAAACTGTGCCTGGAAAACTCCAACCCCAAGGGCACGATTTTTGGATACTTGACAGATTCAAGTCCTGGTTCAACTGGCACACATCCGAGCTTCAGTAGTATGTAAGCACATCTGTCCAGCTCTGTGGACCTGGACAGTGGCATTGGGATAAAACACAGTGCTCTGCAAGGCTGACCACATCATCACGGGTGGTTTGGGTTCCCGTGGAGACCTCAGTGAATACACCAGTACACATGTGCCTATGATCCAAGGCTGGAGAAGGCTAGGGGTGCATTGCCAAACCAAGATCCTACTGCAGGTACATGTTTCCTCTCTTTCTCTCTCATTCAATGAATGGAATAGATAAATAAAAACTTTAAAGTAAATAAATAAAGAATTTCTAATTCTCCCTGTGCTGATGGCCTGTGAGTTCAAGAGATTTCACCAGCCAGAGATCACCCAGCTCACCCCCAGGGAGGGCAAGTGGGATGACACAGAACATGGCCAGTCTTGAAGAAATTGCTGTCCAGTTACTACCCTCACCCACTTACAAAAGGTGCTCCAAGATGTAGGGTTCTCCCTGGACCTCATCAACAAAGGTGGTGCAAGTGTACCCATGGCTTGTCTGCCATGGCTGACTTGGTATAAGATGACTGAGCACCCTCATTCTCATAGTAGTCACTATGATTCCCAGGAATCCTTGAGGTATGAGCACAACGGCTCTAGTAAATTTCTCTGTTGTTAGAATGTACATGCTCAGAACTCATGTTTTCAAGGGGATAAAAAATTTTCCTAGGTTCAGGAACTAATGAGAATATGTACACAATCTGCAAGACACTTAGTTCTCTCCTGAAACTTTTTAACATTTATTAGTTTCTTCCATAAGAGACAGAAAGAGAGACAGACAGGCACCCCCAAAAGGGCCTTCATGCTGGAATGTACCTCCACTCTCAGCCAACATGGATTATGGACACACACACATGCCTTACTCAGAGAGGTTCCAGGATTTGATCACAGGGCCTTTCTAATCTGTATGCAGTTGCATCACCTCTGTACCACCACCTGACTCCCATCCTGAAACTTCTAGCTTACCAAACTCAAGAATGTGAAGAGCAAATTGATATTGAGGAAGACTTTGTTGTAACTGGGAAAATGCCTGCAACTTGAGTCTGAAGCCCTCTCTGATCCTCAGTTTCCTCATATATAAAATGACAATAAATAAATAAATAAAATAAAAATGAAGATAAAATTTATCTCAGTTCTGTTGAGACAAAGAGAAAATTGTTACATTTATAAAATGCCTGACATTCAGCTATTTTGGTGCATAAGAAAGGCAATAACATATGGACCACTAGCACGATCCTAAAACTGTAGTAAATGCTTATTTGGCATGAGTTGAACTAAATTTAACACAGTAAAAGTTGAAAAACTTTGCAAAAATGCATTCCTATTTTACTATTGCTGTTGCTGCTGCTATTATTATTACTCTAGAATTATTTCCAATAATATTTAAAATGGAATCTGTGAAGGCAACATTGCCAATCCCTCAATACTAAAATGTGATGAAATACAAGATAGTGTATCAAAAATGGATTTAGATTTACCTCTTTGAGTAAGTCATGTGTGTGTCCATAACCCAGGTTGGCTGAGAGGGGGTGTGTATTCCAGAATGAAGACCCTTTAGGGGGGCCTGTCTCTCTTTCTGTCTCTCTCTTATGGAAGAAATTAATAAACTTTAAAAAAACTTCGGGAGAGAACTAAGTGTCCTGCAGATTGTGAACATGCTCTCATTAGTTCCTGAACCAATACATATAGCAACCTAGGTTATTTATCTTTAGGCTCTATGATATCAATTCCAAAGAGAAAATATTTTTACCTGAAATTAATCTATAATTCAAGACCCTCCAAGCCCTGTGAGCTAACACCTCCCATTAGGTAGCAGGAGATTTGCCATTTTTTATTTTACTCACTCATTGGCAGCATTCTCAAAACAGCAGCTGGCTTCTGCAATTCACACCAGAATGCCGGTGTATGACCTAGCTAAAGGCTGAGTAAAAGAAATGGTGACAAGGTGGTATGAGTGCCCAACACACAAGGAAAGATGAAAGGACAGACATGGCTTTTTCTGAGCACTCCCAAACCCAGATGTATATACACAATTCATGGGTGAAGAGGAGGAAAAGAGAAGGGCGTGAAGAAGAAATGTAATGAAAGAAAGAGATGTTGAGATAGAGAACAGATAGAAGAAGGAGCAAGAATGTGTTGGAGGAAAATTATTGTAGATGCAATGTCGAGAGTGGGAAAATTTTTGCATCAAGCACAATGGGAGTGAATTATGTGACACTTCTTTCTGTGGCAAGAAAATTGTTTCTGGCCCCACCCCAGCTGGTGGTCAGAATGTGCCCCTGTGAATGAAGATGAACAGTTCTTGTTATTTTGATCACCACATTAGAAATTACCATTGTTATCCTTAGCAAAGCATTAAATCCATTTTAAAGGACATATATTAAAGAAATTTGTATTAGTAACTACTTATAACCTAATGTAGATGAGATATTTTGGGGCAAAAGAGGCAGAATCTGAAACAGACCAAAAAACCTTTTACTTCCAAGCCCCCACTGGTGTGAAAGATTAAAATATATTTATCCTATTTAATTGCATGGGGTGATACATATATTGGTCAAAAGTACTACTGATATTGACAAATAATTGCATCTGGAATTTTTAGCTGAAAACGTAAATGGTTCTGATAATGAACTCCAAATATATTTTCACCTAAATCAGGAAAGATATTGAAATGTAGAGTCAGATGGAAGCTGGGCTGAAATCATGTTATTGTCAGATACTAATCAGAGAGTGAAATAAGTTATATTAAATATCAACTTTTTAAAAGCCAATACAAATATATCAAGGCTAAACAATGTCTCTGGGTGAAAGAACTTTTACATGGCATTCACTTTTTCAGTCCAAGTGCTCAAATTACAGTTTCCTATATTTTCCAGGGCTCTGGTCTTAGGTTGTAGCACAGAAAGTGGCATTACAGACAAGACATACCCTTTATCATGGTCCTCCTACTACTCTATCAATGACAGGCATCAATGTTTTCATGAAGGGTGGTTTTTTTCTATCAGCAGATCACTTGCTTGAGTTTTATTTGGGACACAAATCAATATTAGTTTATACATAGATAGTTTATATATCAAACGCATGCTACAAAATTTCTTTCAGAATAAATTTATACAAGTAAAACAATGAGTTGATTAAAATTATTAAATTATTAACATGAATGTGACTATATAAAAAATGTAGGGAACCAGCAGTTAGCGTAATGGCTATGTAGCTGGACTCCCACGTAGTCGACCGCGGTTCGCATCCCAGACCCAGTGGCTTAAAACTCACACCTGGCGCATGTGCGTGCATGCTCAAGATCCCGAGAGGAGAATGAAGGAAAAGGGATTGCGGCGTGAGCATCCCCCCTGGGGGGTGATTTCTTGCTTTCTGTCTCTATGTTTCTCTCTGTCTGTCTGGCGAGCACACGCGCCCTATAGCGAAAAGCCTCTCAAAAAAAAAAACAAATGTATAAACATGTTACTTTAGTCCTTGAATTATTAAAGTTTGCAAAACAAGAGCTTAGACAAAGGCAGAGATAGAGTCTATTGGCCAAATCTCCAGTTAGTACAAAGTTAAGAGGAATGAGCCAGTGCCTGATAAGAGAGCCTTGATGGAGACAGGGAAATGCTACACTGAAACTAACAAGAATAAATTAAATAGCATAAATGTATTTTTTTTTTAATTTTAGATGCAGAACAAGCATAGGGAGTATGGGATTCCACTACAATTTATGTGAAAATAACTTGTCTTATTAACAATGTAAAGGTGCTGTGCTGTGTTAGTCTATACTCTGTAAACTGTACTCATCTCTTTCCCTTTTGGCTTTGATGAGTGCAGCTCAATATAAGTCAAGCACTTCCTAAAAGTCTAGTTTTATTTTGGATGTAAATGGAAAAATCCCACAGAAGAAGAGGGCAGTGTTAGTCATACTCACAAAAAGGAAAGGGGAAAACAAATCAAGCTCTAGCCCTTCAATGGTGTTTTTAATATTGGAGTTAAAATGAAATGGGATGTTTTCATTCCACGTCACATCCTTTTACCACATGTAATTTTTTTACACTCCTATATTTTTATACCCCTTTGCTAAATAATCTGAAAATTTATAAATGCATTATTTTTAAAATAATTAATTTGGCAATATAGTCTTCTTTGCTGTGTTTTGATTTGTTTTGTTTTGTTTTTGTTATAAGGTGCATGTGTTCACTAGAGACAGAGAGACAGAAAGGGAAAATGAGAAATCATTCCCCAGGGTTATGACCACACTGCCATTCCCTCTCTTCCATTTTCATCTAGGGATTTGGGGCATGCAACCATACCTGCCTTGTGTGATTTTCAGACAACTGGGTTCAGGACTTGAATTGTGAAGTCAGCCATGGGACTCAAGCTGCCAGGAACTAAGGATGAATACCAAAAAAAAAAAAAAAAAGAATAAACATAAATGAATAATATATATGGATATATATGTGTATATGTGTGTATATATATATATCTTTATATATGTGTGTGTGTCTGCGTCTGTGTATCTTTAAATATATATATATATATATATATATATATATATATATATATATATCTTTATATAGAGAGAGAGATAGATAATATCTTTGTATATATCACCATCAGAAAAGTCATGATGTATTTTTTCTACATTTTTCTAGGCAAAAATGCATCATGACTTTTCTAACAACCCAATATATCTCATAATATAACATTCAGCTATACAATATTTATTCTCACTTTAATTTAAGTAGGCTCTCTTTTGCCTCTTTATGTCATGATGACTATGTTCTTTTTATTCCTACTTCCTTTACCTCCCTGTAAGAAAAGTCTATCTTTAAAAGTATGTATGTGTATGAGTCATGCATACACGTGAGTGTGTTTTGCGTGTACTTCACTGAAGGAAGATCTGAACTTCGCATATTAGAAAATGCTTTCCTATTATCTTTGTATATAAAAATTTTAAAAGGCAGGTAAAATAGTCTCAAAACTCAAAAAACTTTCTTCAAAATTCTACGTATTTTTATCCATTATCTTGACAGTAGATATTATAGAGTAAAAATGTGAATCTACCTTGAAGTTGATTTTATATTAATATACCATATATCTATAATAGTTATATTTTTCCCCTTAATCAATGTTTAGGAAATGCAGAGTCCATTTATATTTATTACAATTCAAGTTTTTATTATGTGGTGTCTAGATATTTTCTTCAACTGGTCATATCTGCAATGCTGTGAGACATCAAGCTACATGTAGTAGCTTTCTTCTCTTCAGGTGGAAAAAAAGTATGTTTGATTTTATTTGGCTCCACTATGAATACAAGAATCTTACCTTTCTTGTTTTCACTACATTCAATCACATAACACAACTGCATAGAGTCAGACTAAAATTAGAAGTATAGGAGCCATCAGGTGGCATGGTGGTTATAGCACTAGACTCCCACATGGCCGACCACAGTTCAAGTACCAGTCATGCCAGCTTTTCTAATCACTTTGCCTTTCTCATTCTTTCTGTCTCTTTCTGGTAAACTAAAAATAATAATACTAAAATAATAATAATAGATAAAATTAAATAATGATTTTAAAAATTTAAAAAATCAGAAGTATAGAACCAACTCAACATCAATAACAAAGACTGGCTAAATTTGGAGCTGCTTGCTGTTTTCGCTCCGGGTTTAATATTACCAATACCACGGAAGTGCCAATACCATTGAGGGGAATTTCTCTTCCAGGGCAGCCATATTACCCTCCATAGATCATAGGCCCAGCCTAGGATAAATTCATGGGGTTGTGTCCCCAGTGTGAGCACAATAACATGAAGAAAGAGAATTGTTTTGATCTTTCTTTCAAGACCCCAAGGGAGCAGGAAAGGAGAAGAGAAGGTGACATCTTGCCAGAGGGAGCCTGTGGCTACAGCCTGGGCACCCTGTCCTGGGAAGGGACTGTAGCCGCATGTACCAGAGGACTCCAGAGGCTGTCTCATGAACACAGCTGGGTAAGAAGTTATGCAGTGAGGCAAGAATGTACAGAAAGGAATCCTTTTAGGAAACAATATTACCCTCTGCTCACAAACAGTATTTCTGTAGTCCTTATCCCTTCTTCCTCCTCATACCAGAACTAGTTAATCCCACAGTTTGAACTGTCAAGCCCTGAATTCATGCCTCATGTGATAAAGAATGATGTGACATTTGTACATCCATGAGCTTTGCCTTTCAGATTTGAACCTTTTCAGGACTAGCTGCTTGCTCAGGAAGGATGAACCATGAAGGTACTTACTGAGCAGAAATGACCTGGCAGAAATGGACAATCTCATTATTCAAGGAAATTAAGTGGGGGTCTGTTCAAATGTCCTCTCTTGTGCAAACTACTAATCTCAGTTATAGCTCATATTTTTCCTTTTTCACTGATCCCAAGTGATGGTTTCAGTTTGAGAGCTTGTCTGTGAGATATTCCATATTAGATTGTTGCAGAGAATGTAGCCCCCATTCTATTACCAAGAACAGAAATGAGCATTTTCTTCTTTCTTTTTTCTTATTTCCTGATACTTTTGGTACCATAGAAAGATTTTTCTGTCCAAAGAGATGTGAAATGTTCCAGACATATTGCACCAAGGGTATGTGTAGCACAAATCAACTTGCCTTGAGCTTCTCTGACATATAGCCAAGTGTTTCAATGTTCCCATTTTTACTGATCTGTAATACATCTTCATAGCGTTGGCTTAATCACAAATGACAAGGGTGGAAAATGTAATAAAGACAGGGGCACATTAATCCACTTTGTATGAAAATGTGGAAAGGTAATCCAATTTTGAACTGCTTGCTCTTAAAAAAATATTTAAAAGTTTGTAAGATTTCTGCATCATAGTTGGGAATATAGCAGTCAATCTTAAAGAGCTTTATTTCAGGTAAAGAGACCTCAGAACCTTGTGTGAATGCACAGAGGTAGTGGCCCATGCTGAGAAATGAAACTAGGGGTGGGGGAGAATGTCTGGGGACCAAGTCTTTTGATCTATCGGAAGACTCTTTATAGGAGAGTAACACTAAGGAGGCATCTAAGCATGTCCATTCCTGCTGAGCCTTGAGAGAGATTCCAAGTAGGCATGTTGGATGTGCCTACCCCTGCCCAACCCCTAAGGCTATATCAGATGAAAAGTAATTCAACTCTGCTCCCTAAAGACAAGCCAGAGTTTACTTTGTGAAAAAGCCATGAAAGAAAAGCAAACCCAGTCAGAATATATGTTGCTCACAAGGGAGATGGGGTGATGGAGAAAATGAAAATGATGATTTGGGTTTACCATAAACTAACAACTGATATCCTTCCAATCATTGTGTCAGTCTGTACTTGTAAGTTGGCACACATCAAATGATAGATGTAGCTTTATCCTCGGTGCCAAAACAGCAGAGAATCATGAGGGAAACATGAGCTCTGGATTTGGAGGGCCCTGAGTTTTAATCTTGCCTTCTATTTTGTCTCTGATAAGGCAGATAGCTTAACTCCTCTTGATCCCAGTAAAACAGATTGTCCTACTTGCTTACTGTACAAAATTTCTAGAAGTATAGGACCTAGCAATTCCATTCCTAGGTATCTACCCAAGACAAATGAAAATAAAATACATATAAAACATGTACAGAAATTTACACACAAATGTTCATAGCAACATTATTCATAACCACTAAAAGGTGGAAACAACTTCAATGTCTATCAAATGGGAACTGGATAAACAAAATTTGATACATCCATAAAATGGAATATTAGTCAGCCCATAAAAAGTATGATACTGATATAGAATACAACAAAGATGACCCTCAAAACTATGACATTTAGTGAAAAAAAAAAAGCCTATCATGCACACACACACAAACAAAAAACAAAAGCAAAAAAAATCCTTTCATATGAAATGCCCAGAAAAGGGAAATTACAGTAATAGAGATTATACTAATGGTTTTCTACATTTTTCCAAGACTACTTTTCAGTAAAAGCAACCTTTCATCTCTGACTGAGAGGGTGAGTTTCTTTTTTCTTATGAACTTATAATGGCATCTTCTGTCATCTAGTTGCCTTACAAAGGGCTACTGTTTGACCTAAGGACATATCCTTACCACCTTTTGTCACAACTATATCCAAAGTCAAGTTCTGGCACATTCTGACTCACAGAAGGTATGGTACATAGAGGAACTTGGAAAGACTTATAATACACACCAAAATAGCTGCATTTTTCCAATTTATATCAACAGAATCCATGTGTGTTAGAATGTATCCCAAGGCTGTTGGATAATAGTGAAAGGAATATAACATTGAATTGAGCCAAATTTACTGATTTGTGCTTCATAAAGAAATTCTGGATTTAATGTATTAGCGCAAGAACTGGGAGTGATTCTACTACCTTGTTTTGTGGGTTGACTAAAACAGGGACCCAAAATTGACCTAAATTAAATGAAGTTAAATGACAAAAAAATTCCCTGGCATATTATAAAGGAAAAATATTCATTGGTTTAGGGAAATTAGAATTCTAGAGTGGATTTTTTTTTTTTATTTAAGAACTCACCCTATTAATATATCCCCTAGAGGACACATACTTCACTAAAGCTATGAGAAATATATTGACAGGCAGAACCCTGGCATCCTTTAATCACTCTGTGTAGCTACTTTTTGTTCACCAGGATTGACAGTGAAAATCGCTGCCATTGGACTGGAATCTCTGAACCCTCTATGGCTGATGAGATCTGAGAGTACCAGGAGCAAAGTGATGGCATTCAGTCACCAAGAATCAGAGTGGTTATCATAAGAAACTCTAGAAACAAAGTAGTCATCAGTTTCTAGTGTTGGTCAGTTAATATGGTATTCCTAGAACTATGGGCAAAGTGTTAAAGTCTAGGGGGCCAGCAGGTGTCATAGCGGTTAAAGTGCTGGACTTCCACATGGCCAATGGTAGTTCAAGTCTCAGACCTGGCTGCTCAAAACTCATTCAGGTATATGTGTGTGTATGCCCAAAATCCCAAGAGGAAAAGGGATTGTGGCACAGCCATCCCCTCTGGAGAGTGATTCCTTGCTTTCTCTCTCTCTGTTTCTCTTTATCCAGAGAATGCACTCACCCTATAATAAAGCATATCTTTTTTTAAAGAAATATTTATTAAATTTTACTTATTATTTTTAGTTTAAGAGAGGAAATGACCACACAGCAATCGCTTCTCCTCCATCCTCTTCTCTGGATTTTGGGCATGCACACACACGCATTTGGCAGGAATTTTAAGCCACCGGGTCCGGGACTCGAACCACGATTGACTCTGACGAGAGAGATACAGAGAGAAAGAGAGTGTGTGTAAGGGAAAGAGAGAAAGCAAGCTGCCAGGTCTAGTTAGCCAAGTGGGAGTCTGGTGCCTCAAGCATCACATCACCTGTTGGCCCAACAAAAATTTCTCTTTAAAAAAAAGTCTTAGGTGATCTATCTCTGCAAAAGTCTTTAGGTCTGAGAAGCAGAACAGGACTTGAATCAAGACAAAAGAGAATCATGGCCCATGAACTAGTTTCCAGTTTTGAGCCAAGTCACAGATGTATAGCCTCTGCATAAAACTACTTGAGGAAGGGTGCTGCCATCTTGCTCAAATTTATACCCTAATTTTTTCTCTTAACCTTTCTCAAAAGAACCTGTGGCTTAGCTACCAGGGTGAAAATGCATGAGGGAATGGAAACTAATAAATACTTTTCAAAGATTACTGGCACTGGTATTAACCGACTTCAATTCCCAGAGGACCAGAATACCATGCTGCTGTACTAATGAGAGTAGACATAAAGGTAGGATGATTAATGGTACTTTTCTGGATTCATATTTAAAGCAGACCCAATAGGTCACTGATCATACTGTGTGTTTATTTTTCTGTTTTACCATACATCATTAGAATATACATTTTTTCAGCATCTGGAAAAATCCCCACATTGTTTTCCTGATAGGTAGGATGTGGGCTGTTACTAAAGGAAAAATCAACTGAAAAACATTACCTGCTTCCTCTCTGCCAAAATAGTAAACCAAAAGCAATACTACAAACCTGAAGAATTGCAGAGATTAGTACCACCATCAAGGCTTGAAAGATGCAGAGGTGGTGATTTCTTCCACATCCTGACTCAGCTGGCCTATGCCAAAGACCAGTTGATCTTGAAGAATGACAGAGGGTTATTACTGAAAAGTTAACCATGTGGTGACTCCAGCTATAAGTGTTGTTTCATTGGAACAAATCGACACATTTCCTAGTGACTTGCATGCAGAGATTGGTCTTGATGAACATTTCTTCTCTATACTTGTAAGGAAGGACCATCAAAAACAAGGGAATTTCTGCTGGCAGAGCCAACAATAGATGTTTACTGGTCCACCAAGGAAACTAATGTACTAAAGTCTTTCCCTCAGAGTGGTTCATAATTAAATGGGATACGGAACCAACAGATGGCATAATGGTTACATTCCTGGACTCCCACGTTGCTGACTGCTGTTCAAGTCCCAGACTCAGTGGTTTAAACCTCACACCAGGTGTATATGTATACATGCCCAAAACCCTGAGAGGCGAATGGAGGAGAAGGGATTGTGGCATGGCCATCCTCCCTGGTAGGTAATTTCTCACTTTCTGTCTCTTTGTCTCTCTCTGTATCTCCTACAAGTGCGCATGCCGCGTAGTAAAAAAAATCTCTCTCTTAAAAAAAAAGGAAAAACAGAAATGAAATGGGATAATGAATGTACACATATGTATATAACACACACACACACACATATGTACACACATATACACACAGTCTGATACATAATAATAGTTAAGTAAACATTACTGATATTTACTTCAGATGTTGCATGTGTGTCCAAGGGCAGAAAATAATCCCACAAGTGGCACTGTGGTTAGGGTGCTACCATGTGGCTGAGCACAGTATGAGTCCTGGACCTGGCAGCTTGCTTTCTCACTTTCTCTCTCTCTCTCTCACTCTCCCTTTATCACTATCTCTCTCTGGTGAGGACATATGCCCTATAGCAAAAATTTAAATAATAGTAAGTAAAATTAAATAATTTTTAAAAAAGAAAGAATTCCACAAGAATTCAGGGATCTATCACCTCAATGAGATTTCTAGGGGTCCAATGGCCTGAGGCATCTCAACATATCCCTGCTAAAAGGATAGGTAAGTGCCGCATCTTGTCCTTCCAACCATTAATTAAGAGTCATAATATTTATGGATCTCTTTGGATTTTGTAAGTAACATATATTTCACTTGAGCGATGGTCTGAGCTCCTCTACATTGGTATCAACCAGAGTTAAGTAGGTCCAAAGCTTCCAGACAGGACTAGGCAGTAAAGGGGATGTCTTGAGCATTCTAGGACAAATTGTCCAGCTAAAGCTCATGAATAGAGAGATATCTATAAAAAAAATAAAAAGATGGAATAATTGGTTAAATGCTAATAATATCTTTGATCTGCACCAACACTTTCTACTTTAAAGGATATTTTAAATATTTATCGAGCCCTAATACTGCAGGCACAGTTCTATACACTAGAGTATGGTGGTGATGAAGAAAGATAAAGACCCTGCTTTCATGCCCCTCACTTTCTTGTTGTGGAAGATAAACAAACAGGTCATGGTGCCATGGACTATTAAATACAGCACAAAAGGGTAGAGAGTAATGATGGGATTTCTATGTCATAGAAGAGGCTCAGGTGAGGTATCACTCACTTGAGGGACTGGATTGTTGGGTAAGACTTCTTATGAACCCTGGAGAAGATGAGGATTACAGCATGATCTCACCAAAAGAAGTATATTGTACTCAAACCATAAGTAAAGATATGCTAAGAACAGTAAGGATTGTTTTAGCGTAATGTTCATAGTCAATATCTAGAAAAGATGAGAGGAGAGATATCTATAGCCAGATAGATATGTGGTACTTTTGCTGGGTCCTAAAAAATTGTAGAAAACTATGCAAGTCTCTATGGGAAAAGAGGGAATTTTTTTTTAATTAGTTAATTTACTTTTCATTTCATTTTCTTTTATACATTCAATCACATTATTATTGGTCTTACAAAATAGACATTTCAACAGGTTAACATCTCTCCCCAACAAAGAAGAAACAAGTGATAAGCCAGCTCCATGGTTCAGTGGTAATACACTGTAAAAGACAAGCCAGATCCTACATGCAGCCACGGCTGGCATCCCCAGCCCAGTCTACTTGAAACACACCAGGCATGTGCATAAGTGCCCAGAATCCCACAAACTGGTAGACTAGAGGAAGAGATCATGGCATGACCAAGCCATGTAAAGGATGCTTTTCTTGCTTTCTTTTTCCTTTTATATGAAAAAACATATGCAAGTATATGCTCTATTATGAACTAGGAAAAAATAATAAGCAACTACTGATGGATTTGGCATTAGAACTCTAGATACTGGATTTATAAAGTTATAGTCTTCTTCCAGATGCTTTTGTTGACACTTTCATTTTCAATCATTATTGGCTTCCATCCCACCCTTAAAAAAATTGAGTACACTAAATTACTATTTGTTGTTCTGGATAAATCCATGCATTATGTTTATGCTTATTTTTCTATTTCTTCTTGCCTCCCAAGACAACTCAGTTTCCTTTTAAAGGGACTAAGGGTGTCTTGAGTGCAGCTGGTCTCAAGACAGGTCCCCTAGACATAAGCCAGTATATAGAAGACTATGAGGAATTCCGTAACATGGCCTTTCTCACATAGAATCAGGGACACTTCCACCTATGACTCTGTTGCTGGCCTACGGAACTAGTGCTATAGCACATGCACTTTGGAAAACAAGGACGTAAAGGATGGGAGCTACATATGAGCAGAGTGACCTTGGGCAAATAGCTTTTGCAAATCCTGACATTCCGGTTTCTAAAAGCTGAAGGCATAAATACTATCATGGATATTGAAAGGGATATCACAGTTCCAGGTCTGGTGTCCTGATGCTTGAATATCACTTATTTTTTTATTTAGAGAGATTTTTGCTTTTGGACAGGTGCGTTCGCTGAAGAGACAGAGACAGACAGCACAGAAAGTGAGAAATCACACCCCAGAAGGATAGTCACAGCACAATCCCTTCTTCTCCATTCTCCTCTTGGGATCTTGTGCACTTATGCACACATGCCTGTCATGAAGGTTAAGCCACCAGGTCCAGGACTCAAACCTCGGTCTACTACATGGGAGTCCAGCAACTTAACCATGATGCCATCTACTGGTCCTATAAACTTCACTTCTTAAATAGCTCTTTGATAATTAGTGTACATAAAAGTGTAAAAAAATTACAGTTTCTCAATTTTGTCAGAACCTACATATTTAGAAAATACATTTGCGGGACCAGCAGTTAGCGTAATGGCTATGTCGCTGTACCCCCACGTAGTCGACCGCGGTTCGAGTCCCGGACCCGGCGGCTTAAACTCACGCCGGGCGCGTGTGCGTGCGTGCCCAAGATCCCGAGAGGAGAATGGAGGAGAAGGGATTGCGGCGTGGCCATCCCCCCTGGGGGATGATTTCTCGCTT
This sequence comes from Tupaia tana, assembly GCA_026018925.1. Lineage (NCBI taxonomy): Eukaryota > Metazoa > Chordata > Mammalia > Scandentia > Tupaiidae > Tupaia > Tupaia tana. Next base: position 211,774,917 of record JAKSZU010000003.1, read on the forward strand.
TCTATCTCTCTGTCTCTCTCTGTCTGCCTGGCGAGCGCACGCGCCCTATAGCAAAAACCTCTCCAAAAAAAAAAAAAAAAAAGAAAATACATTTGCACCTCTATGGGGAAGAGAGGAAGATTCTAGTGAAAATTGTGTGTGTGTGTGTGTGTGTGTATATATATATATATATATATATATATATATATATGTGTGTGTGTGTGTGTGTGTGTGTGTGTGTATACACATATATATATATATATATATAACTTTTATACATGTATACACATATATAACTATACGCACACTGTGTATACATACACACACACACACACTCTCTCTCATCTGCTTCTACTAACCTACTTAGGGAAATCACTCATTTCTTTGGAATTTAGAGTTTTAGAGCAAAGGTCTGGATATGATCACTTAAATCCTTCATAAAGAAAATTGCACAAATAACAGAAATGTTGGGTTTTGGTAAAATTTTAAATCCTGGTTCAGGAAAAACAGGAAGCATCAACAGCATCCCAAAGCTCCTATTGGTGACTCACCATACCAGCCCCACAAATGTAACTACCATCCTGACATAGGTACCATATTTTAGTTCTATAAAAATGGAGCTGTAAATTTTGAGGCTGGCTTTTTTTGTTCAGTATTATTTCTTGAAAGTCATCCAGGTTGTGACATGTGGCAATAGTTAGTTTATTATCATCACTGTGTACTATTCTATAGTATGAATTTCCTAACAATTCTCAAATCAACCTGCTATGTTTTACAGATTACTGCCAGATTAGACATAGGTTGAAATGCCATGACTTCAAACTCTAATAAGTTGGTTTATTTAGGGAGATAGAAGGAAATATGGGAGAAGAAGAAAGTATTAGAAATATACTCTGGATCATCCTTGACATAAAACCGTAGACATTTTTCACTGATATGAAGGAAGAAAAAAATTTTTTTTTTTTGGAGAGGTTTTTTTATTTTGCTATAGGGCGCGTGCGCTCGCCAGACAGACAGAGACAGAGAGACAGAAAGCAAGAAATCACCCCCCAGGGGGTATGGCCACGCCGCAATCCCTTCTCCTCCATTCTCCTCTCGGGATCTTGGGCACGCACGCACACGCACCCAGCGTGAGTTTTAAGCCACCGGGTCCAGGACGCGAACCGTGGTCGACTACGTGGTAGTCCAGCGACATAGCCATTACGCTAACTGCTGGTTCCCGGAAGAATAATTTTAACAAAAATATCCCATTGGTTACTGAATATAAACCAGCTGACACTCTGGACTGAAACTGAATTTCAATTCAAACTGGTCAACTTTATAATTCCCCAGGTGTTCTTAATAGCCCTGAAAAAAGCAGATGAGATATTTAGATTCCCCAGCATGGAATAAAACAAGAAACTTTGGGATCAAGAGAAGAATTAGTAAGGAAAGCTGTGACTGAACTATGGATACCAACATCTGGAAGGTTCCACCCGAGAAGTCATCTTATAGATGGAAACATGTCATTTATTGCCTTATACATTTCCACATGTCTTCTTTTAATCAAAGAAGATTTGGGTCCTATTTTTAACCATTCAGAAAGGTGGTCTTTAAGACTGACATTTTACATCTTGATTATGAAGACAATGCTGTTCTCTAAGCTTTAGTTTTCTTAAAGTGAGATGAGAAACACTATTTACACAGTACTGTTGAGAAGATTAAATAAGTGGATTTACACACTAGTATTGTAAGTACCTATTAAAGGAAAGCCCTTTGGGGGTCAGCAGGTGTCATGATGATTAAGGTGCTGGAGTCTGACATGGTCATCCATGGTTCAAGTCTGAACTTGGAAGCTTAAAAATCACACTGTGGTTCTGGACTTGGCCATGTCTGCACCGAAAACCGCGGCCGCCAAGAACCACACCACACACAACCAGTCCCGAAAATGGCATAGAAATGGCATCAAGAAACCTCCATCACAAAGATACAAATCTCTCAAAGGGGTGGACCCAAAATTCCTGAGGAACATGTGCTTTGCCAGGAAGCACAACAGGAAGGGTCTGAAGAAGATGCAGGCCAACAACGCCATGGCCATGAGTACGTGAGCGGAGGCCATCAAGGCCCTTGTAAAGCCCAAGGAGTTCAGAAGGATGTCCCGAAGGGCAGCAGCCGCAAGCTCAGTCGTCTTGCCTACATTGCCCACCCTAAGCTCGGGAAACATGCTCACGCCCATATCGCCAAGGGCCTCAGGCTCTCTCGGCCAAAGGTCAACAAGGCCAAGGCTCAGACCAAGACCCAGACCAAAGCCCAGGCCTCAGCTGCAGCTCCGTCTTCAGTTCCAGCTCAGGCTCAGGCTCCCAAAGGTGTCCAGGCCCCCACAAAAGCCCCGTAGTAGAGGCCTTTGCCAGTATGAGGACAGAAGGACTGACTCCCAGGCTGCTCTCTGTGTGGGGCTGGTGTCCTCCTGTGCTGTGTGTACGAATAAACAGGAAGGAGATCTTTTGAGGTGGGAGTAAAAAAAAAAAAAAAAAAAAAAAAAAAAAAAATCACACTGTGTGTGTGCATGCCCAAGATCCCAAAAGGAAAGTTGAGGAGAAAGGATTGCAGCATGGCCACACCCCCAACTTCTCACATTCTCTCTCACTGTATCTTTGGCAAGCATATGCACCCTATCACAAGAGTTTAAAAGAAAAAGGAAAGACTTTTGACTCTTAAATACCCTTTTTAGCAGTCGCTATTCATTAAATATGAACATATTAAGTTAAAAAAAATGTCAGTGAGAGCATGTGCTACTGATTTTCTACTCAATGATTAATTTTTGCACAGACTTAAGCATTGATATCTTGTATCAGACAGAAGCTAGAAAGACATAGTGATGTCATCTATGTGATCATCTGTGTCATGAGAGACCTGCCCAGAGCTCTTTCACTTGGAATTATGGAGTAGCTGGTCTGTATGCTGTGTAGTCCACTGAGCAAAGTATCACCACAGTCCTGGCTTCTTTATGAAATTTCAAACCTTGAAGTCTATAAGGGACTTTATAAGATATGTGATCCAACACCCTCCCAAGACTTGTGTCTATGGTGTCCTTGACAGGAGTCTTTCACCTTCTGTTTAAACACCATCAATGACAGGATGTGCCGTACCTTACAAGCCATGCTGTCAGACCTTCCTGATTGTCACCTGCTTCCTCCTCACAATGAACTGAAATAGTGTCTCCCTCTAAGTTCCATCCAGGGATCCTACTTCTCCTTCTGGAGACCACAAAAACAGCCTGTGCCCTATTTAACATGACAGCTCTTCAAAAGATTTCCTTCCTGTTTGGAGATGAATCACTTACCAAAAAGATAGCTGGCAAGTGATTTGCAATCAACCCCCAGGAGAGTTGTATAGTGTCTCTTGAATAATTTATACAGTGTGTGTGTATATGTGTGAGTGTGTGCACGTGCGTGAGTGTACACACATGAGCATATGTAGTTATATATTGAATTTTATATATATTTGAGGTAGGATGTTTGCCAGTGAGGCCCATCTAAAACTTTTTATGAATACAACCTGATAAGGAAATAGTTTAAAATTAAAATTCATCACCATATTGAGTTCATATTGCTAGAGGGTCTGGATGTGGTAATAATTTGGAAAGAAATAGAGAAAAGGTGGTTAAGAATATGGGCTATGGAGTCAAACTGCCTGAGTGCAAACTTTGCTTTTCTCTACTCTTAATAGCTGTATCACTCCAGGCAAATTTCTTATCTCTCTGAGTTTTAGTTTCCTTATCTATAGCCTTTTTTTTTGAGAGAGGATTACATGAGAAAACTATAATGGACATTTTAACTCAGTTTGGCACCTCAGACAATCAAGAGTACATTTCATAATAACATTGCTTTATTATCATCATTCTTGAATGTCCATAAATTCATTTTAGCACAATAACCTGAAATCCATTTTTTTTCTCCAAACATCAGTCACTTATCTAAACCCATAAAAATAACAAGGGTTAGGGTAAGAAATATTGGGTCATTGGAAAAGTCATGACGCATGTTTTATAGAAAAACACTCCATGACTTTTTTGATGACCAATAAAATTTAAAGGTATTTGATGTTAAGTTTTGTACTTCTGTTATTAGAATTGAGCTGCTGCCATGTAACAGGCCAACTGAAACAATCGAGACTTCAGGCAAAATTTGAGATCCGTTCTTCCAAACAGTACCCTGAGGAGATAATATGTATATTTCCAAAGATATAGCCTGCCCAGAATATATCTGAGCTCCTCTTTAGAAAGGATGTCATAGCTAGATAAACATTTCTTTTTACATTCTCAGTCATAGCAAATTATGTCTTCTGTTGCCAAAAATAAAATTCACCCCCATCAGAAGTCATTCAGAGTCAAGTCTGATGAATAAGCCAGTCGACAGAGCTAAGAGTTAGTTTTAAGTCAAACATGGCAACATGCTTGTGAAGCTAAGTCTGATTTCCTGGTATGACTTCTACTGAAGCTCCAAATGCCATTCCCAAAGGGGAGTGCTAATAAAGTTTTAGATTTATTTTTTTCTCAGTAGTTTCAGTCTATACCTTTAAAACATGTTCTTTTAAGAAAGACATTTATTTGAAGTCATAAGTTCTTATTTATTTGTTGAAAACATAAGTCAATCTCATTAATTTGCCTAAAGACATCAATTTGGTACAAGATGTTCTTAAGACATTATGCTAAACCCTGAGGATACAAAGACAGAGTCTCTTCCCAAAAGGACTTTTAAGTGCAGCCAAAGAAAAGAAAAGACTGGTAATGATGTTGTGGGGATTGGATTATGCATAGGGCACTGTGAGAACGCCAAAAAATTTTATTTAATTTTGATTTGTTTTTTGGATCTGTGCCCCTGCCAAAGAGAGACAGAAAGAGAGAAAGGGAGAAAGTGAGAAAGCACACCCTGGAGGGATGGTCACGCCACAATTCCTTCTTTTCCATTTCTCTTCTTGGTATTTTGAGCATGCACACATACTCCCAGCTTGGTTTTCAAGTTGCCAGGTCTGAGACTCTAACTGCAAGGGAGTTGTTCATGAGGGATCAATCTTGCCTCAACCACCATGCTACTACCAAGGAGGGAATTTGGACATGGGGAGTATGTTGATATCCTTGTTGAAAATGGTGACAATTTACTGACTTTTAATGGCTATCTAGGAGTTAGCCACTTAAGCTGTGGAGGAAAAGGAATCTAGATGGATGGTATAGAATGAACAAAAGCCCAGAGACATGAAAAAGAAGCAGCATTCTAGCAACCACAGGATCATAGCTATGGCAAATGTATGCAGTACTTATAGGGTTCTGTTGTAAAAATGTCTTTACAGGCCCAGGTGGGCACAGTTATGTTGGAACTATAAGAAGTTTAGCTTTAAGCTTGGCAAAATAAGCAGAAATATAAAAGCACAATTGTATAGGTTAGAAAAATTATTCTGATTCTGATAGCAGTATGGAAGAACTGGAATGAGGTAAAGCCAGTCAGAAGCTGTAGCCCATATTCAGTAGAAATGCCATGAGGATCTGGAATGATAATGATGTTGATAAGGGAGTATCAACTCTAGACAAGATTGATGAGAGGATTACTTAAGAGGACTTGGTTACCAACTGGAAGTGGCAAATAAAAGGAAGGATGGAGATAAAGACAATTGGGCTCACTTAAGTCTCTTCTATTTCTTCAAAGTCTTAACATTATCAGAGGGATAGCCTGCACTAATACCTGGAAGAGTCTAAAATGCATAATTACATGTGTGCATGCACACACAAACACTATACAATGAACACATTTCACTATTTTTAGTCAATTGCAAGGCCATCACAGAGAACGTAAGTGATGCATGAGGCCAGAAATAATTTTAGACCTCTATGTTTGGCATTTATTTAAGGTTATTATCGAGACATAATAGACTATGTGCTCCTAATAATAGAGCTGTAGGGTTTTTTTTTTCTTTTTTTTTTTTTCTTTTTTTAGAAATTAAAGTAGCAAGTAGTGAAATGCCTTGTGAACAGTAATGCTATTTAGCTTGTTTTGGATTCTTTCTAAGACATCAGGTCCAAGGTGATTTTTCAGAGTCCTTGGAGGCGACTTTCCATCATTTTCATATGCACAGAGGTTTCAGGTGTGCTCTTAATGGTGCCTATTGTTAACCAGTTTTAAAGAGGGAAGGACTTACTGGAGAAAAAAAATAAATAAATAAGAGGCACTGTGATGAATTTCAGGCCAAAAGAAACATAGCAACAACTGAAGACCTATGCATTGTAACTTCTACAACCCCCTCACTGCAGAAAGAAGTGTCTTAGGCAAAGAGTATCATGCCAAAAAAAAAATGTTAAATCTTCTGAAATGTTTGATCTGCTTCTTTAATGCCTTAGGACAAAACAAAACTAACAAGCAAGAAAAGAAATATCTCTTTCACCCTCCTAGGGGGTGATTTCTTGCTTCTATCTCTGTCTCTCTCTGTCTCTCTGGCAACCACACATGCCCTATAGCAAAAATATCTAAAAAAAAAAAAAAAAAGGAAAGAAAGAAAAAGGAAAAGGGTAGTTTATAGAGAAAAGAGCCCAAGAGCCCAAGAAGGGATGGGCAGTAATCTAGGAGTATGTTTGACTTGGGCAAGAGGTAAGGTCATAGGGCACCTGCAGCTACAGAGGGTAGAAAGGCACCACAAAAGAACAACCAGTCTTTTAAGTTCGAGGCCTAGCCTCAGAGAAGAACTCTGGTACTAAGCACCTTGGGAGAACACCCAGGCAAGTAGATCTTCACTCTAAGCAAGCCAACTAGACCATTGGCCTTAGCCAAGTTAGCATCAGTACTTTCATTCCTTCAGAAAATATGCTATGAAATTTAGGACAATGACTGAGAATTAGAGACATTTCTTGAATTCAATGAATTCATAAATTGGTGATGAGATTTGTCATAACTGTAACTCACTCTGATACAAGACGGATAGGGATAAGTATCACAAAATATGTATAAGTAACCTGCTGAAGGACCAAGAAGGAAAGAACTAGCATAGGTTCCCTGGAAGAGATAATCTCCAGAAGAGTAGGACTCTGAAGGGATACTTCAGTCTTACAGGAAGAAATAGGATGGAGTGTTTCACCCAAGTAGACATTGTGCTGAGGGTTGTATATGACACATGCTTTTGCCTACAGTGAAGACATTGTTCTGTGCCTTTAAAGTAATCAAACGGCCTCCCCAAGTGTCCTCACTGAGTAAACAATGCCAAGACCTCCCATACTCCCTAAATTCTCTCCGTCTACTTAAAGGACATCATGAATCCAGCCTTAGCAAATCTGAGATCTGCCGGAGAAAGATATTATCCAAGGAATAAGGAGGAAGAAGTATTCTGGGAACCCAGAGCACTTATATTTAGAGTAGACATGGATCAAGAAAAATCTGCCAAGTGAAAACTGGAGGTAATCACAGCACGCTGGGTTAAATCACAGCAATTCTTGATCCCCTTTTAGTCCCACTATTTCTTCTTTTTCTCACTTCTCACTGTAACACCAAAGTACCCAGACTTGATTTGATACTCATCCTGCTCCAGTCTCCCCTGAAAATTATAAAATGCCAAAATTTTACCATCATCTGGACATAGACTGAAAGAAGTCTACAAAAAATAATTTTAAAAAGAGTCATGTTTGATCTGGAGACAAAAAAGTTTCTTATTACGAGCACTCTAGTGTGGACAGCATCTAGTAGAAGCATAACTGTATTTGCTCTAATTTTAATTGAGTCATATTAGAAAGACAAAGATATGAAAAATAAACTTTTTTTCAGTGTGAAATATAGTTAGGTCATCATCTTCTATAATTGGAAGACAATAAATAATCACAAAAACTGACAAAAAATCAAGTTTTAATTTAGAGTGCTATTTCGAGATAACAGGGTAAATGTCAAATAAGTGTCTAAAAGAGTTGAATTTATCTTAAGTGTCATAGGCAGACTAATTTCCCTTTCCTGAAAGATGCCCAAGCCCTCATTCCTGGAGCATGTGAACAGGATATTACATGGCCAAAGGACTTGGCGAATGTGACTTTGCAGACGTGACTAAGGTTAAGAACCTTCAGTCAGAGAGATTATCAGCATGGGCCCAGTCTAATCAGTGGGATCCTTAAAGTTGAAGAAAGTCAGAAGATGAAGATAAGGTCTGAGAGATGGCCTAGTGAGAAGGACTTGATGTCCAGTTGCTGGTTCTGAGGTCCAGGGCCTATGTACAGAAACGAGGGCTTAGGGTGGCTCTGAGCTGACAACCAACAACAGCCCTACAACCACGGGAAACTGAGTTCTATCAACACCCGAGTAAGCAAAGCATTACATCCTCTTCTAGATCCTCCAGAAAGGAACATAGCCCTTCTGACACCTTGATTTCAGTCCAGTGAGACCCATGTTGAACTTCCAGCCTTCAGAATGATAAGATGATAAATTCGTGTTGTTTTAAGACACCATAGTTTTGGTAATTTGTTATGACAACATCAGAAAACTAATAGACATGAGAAATGGGAAACCATGGCAGGAGAAGAAATATTGTATTTTTTCATGACAAAATTTAAAGAAATGTTTAGCCCTTTAAGTTATATTCATATGTACCCTTAATAAAAATTTTAAAAAATAAGTTACAAAGTCAGTATAAGATATTGTGCACTTAACCCAAGATGAGACATTTACAACTCAGATTTTTTAGATTTAGCATGAGTTAAAAAAGAAATGACAGCAAACATAAATGAAAAGTTGAGATGATATTATTTGAAATATTGGGTCATCTGAAAAGTCATGATTCATTTTTGCATAGACAAACATGGAAAAATTCTCATGCCTTTTCCAATGACCTAATAGTTTTGTGTGTAGAAATCATACTCTATTATCACTGCAGATATGTATTTCTGTTCTGTCTATGATATGTACATTATTTTATATTAAGGTTTATAAGTATGTTATTTTAATTTGTGTTTTGTTATTTTTAAATAAGCTTTGTGGGAAATCATGTTTCTAGAAAATCATACTTAATGAGGAAGCACCTAAGAGGAATTAAATAACTTCCTGACTTCTGGCTTTATAAACATATGAAGATAAAACAAGACAAAGAAGAAAAAAAAAAAACTAACATTATTTCTCTTCTTTGGGTAATCTAGACCCTGCTGCCTGAAAATAAACTACTCTATTTAAAAAAAAAAAAAAAAAAAAAAAAAAAAAGCAAAGCAGCCAGCCCTTAGCACAACTGTTAATCACTGTGTGGAGAGAGCCAGATCCCACAAGGCTGTGGTTTGAATCCCCTCCGCAGTTGCTTGAAAAATATGCCGGGCAAGTGGGAGATGCCCAGGATGCTGACAGGATGAAGAAGTAGAGAAAAAGACCAGGCCTTTTGGGGCAGGAGTGCTTTCTCTCTCTCTCTCTCTCTCTCTCTCTCTCTCTCTCTCTCTCCCTCCCTCTCTCTGTCTCTCCCTCCCTCCCTCCCTCCCTCCCTCCCTCCCTTTCTCTTGGTCATGCATGTCCCCTCTGGCATAAAAAGAAAATAAAAAGACAAATGGAGAGAGAAAGAAAGAAAACAGCAGAGCAGGGTGAGGGAAAGACAGGAGAAAACCCTGGACGTATAGGGGAAAGAGAAACAAAGTGGACAGAGCGAGGACACGTGCAGGCAGGGACTGGTGCAGAGGATTCAATACGAAGCAAGGAGCAAAGTGAACATGGGAAGAGCCGCTCGTCTTTGGCACTGAGAATGAGTTAAATGAATACGTAGCACTGTGTTAGGCACTGAGGATGTGGTAGGAATAACCAGAAGGCAAAACAAACAGAGAGGAAAGAGGGAGAGGGGAAGCATTTGAGAACAAAGTTTTAATGGTGCCATTCGTAGCCAGTCGAGCATAGCTGATTAATGACATCGGAATGAACATTAATGTTTTCCTTGGTTTGGTAACTGAGAAGAAAGAGGTTGTCACGGACACTGAATCCTTCAGTGCAACTGTTTATCCAACTGTGAGCTCAGCAGGTATGCCACGAGACAGACTCCATGGACAGATTACTCATTAGTGTCAGAGACGGGGAGGAGGGAGCCGAAAAGGCAAGGCTAAAACCATTCTCTCCTGCTCTAAGGGAAGTTGGGAGTCAATGAAGGAACTCAGTGAATGAAGAGGCCACAAGCCCTTTAACCTCCGCCAAAGGACCAAGCTGGTAGCATCACCTGTGGAATGGTCACCTACATAAACGAAGGCATGCGGCTCAGAGATCACGTAGGAGACAGAATTAAATTTGTTCTAATGAAGTGCACACAGCTTTGAAGAATTTGCTTTGCAATTTGAATCATTCTCATGTTTTTTAAGTCTTCTTTTTGGTAATATTTCATGTAAAGGCAGATTAGGAGTGAAAGGCACATGTTTCTCTTGGTTCTTTTATGTTGTCTTGTAAATGTTGGGTCTTCAGAAGTTGTATTATTTTTGTCTCTGCTCTGGAGGCCTGCTGTTTCCTTAATTGATGTGGTAGCATTTGACTGGCTTTATTCCCATCGTCACATAATCATTATTTTCCATATCTCAGTTGTTGCTCCATTTCATTAACTTTTTCAGAAAATTGCTCCCTATTTATCTATTTATAGGTTTTGAATGCGTGTAGTCTTTGTCCAAAACCAGTATGATTTCCTTTATCTTCTTGCTTTTGATCTTTAATTTTTCTTTGTTCAGAATCAATCATTTTTCTCCTCGATACTTCCTTTGATATTCCCTTTTTCTAGCTGCTACCATGGTAATTGGAATTTTCTTGCCTTTATACTTTATCTTAAATCTTTGGTTATGGTGGTCAATCTGGGGGCCAGGAGTTTATCATCCAAAACTCCTAATCTGGTGCCTCAGGCTCTCGGCCCCTCTAGTGTCATTTCTATCCCTTCCTTCAGCCCAAATCAATTCCATAACAAGCTTCCTGAGTTCTTCCTTCTCACTAACTTTTCCTCCTTTTTACTGAGTTTTTCTCCCTTCCTTTACTTATCATTTCTCTTTAACCATGGAATCACCATCATTTCTGATTCTGGTTCTTTCGCTATATGCCAGCTTATTCATTTTAATCATTTTTCACATGTTTTGTTAACTTCCAGTTCACCTACGACTTCCCTTTGAATCTAAACCTTTTAGGTTTTCTATTTCTGTACACTCAACTAGTACAGGTTGAGTATCCCTTATCCAAAATGTGTGAGACCAGAAGTGTTTTGGGTCTTTTATTTTTCTTTCAGATTTTGGAGTATATATAAGGAGATATATTGTTGATGGGACCCAAGTCTAAACACAAAATTTATTTATGTTAATATACACTTTATACACATAGCCCTAAGTGATTTTATACATATTTTTGTGTTGCAGCATTTTGACTGAGACCCCTTACATGAGGTCAGGTACAGAATTTTCTATTTGTGGTTATCGTGTCAGCACTCAAAAAGTTTGGGACTTTGAGAGACTCCAAATACTGGGTTTTCTGATTAGGAATCCTCAACTCGTATATTAAAATGGCCCTTTTACTAGCTCCATATACTCATTAGTTTAATGTAATCTTTACTGTGTCAATTGTTAAATCCATTTTACTTGATTGATTTTTTGGCGTCTCTTATCTTAAGACTTAAGCCAAAGGAAACTGTAGTATAATTCAATATGTATCTGTGGGAGAAATGAGCGAATCGAAACTTGTGTGCCCCGGCTCCTAGGAGTATTGCCGAATATCTCTCCATCGCCTTCTGTGTTGCTCTCAGTGATGCACATTTAGATCCAGTCAAGGAAGGTAAAACTGCGAGTCTCTGGTTTCTCTGATTTCGAGATTTCACTAACTGTTTATGAAACCTTTTATCTAGTTAACTCAGCTGCTTGCTATTAAGATGCGTTATCTTCTTGGCTCAGAAATAAAAGTCCCACGGTAAAGAAATAAAGAGGCTTGGTGTTCCCTGTTACTAAAACTCTGTTTGACTGTGCCTGGCTTAAGCTTCCTGGGGTTAAATTATCTGTAGCAGATCTTGTTTTATCATTATGAAATATAAATTCTGAGGAATGAGGGGTGCTTGCCCAATCCCAAAAAGGCTCTGGTTCTGAGCATGGTAAATGGAAAGAACAAGTAAAGTATCCTCTTTATAGTGGAAGATAATTTTCCCCAAGGCTGTCAGGGGCCCAGCATTCCTTGTTAGCATTTGCTGCATTCTTGCTGCATGTAGGACCCCTGATATAATTTGAAAGTGGAGGATGCTGCTAGAGTCACTCTGGTCAGAGGCCTACAATCTTTTTTTTTTTTTTTTTTTTTTCATCTGAAGCAATGTAAATGCTTAATTCTTCCTGATTTGGTGTCACCTGTGCTTTCCAGACTTGGTTATTTCTGCCATGTTTATCTATGACACGTACTCTCTCTTGATTTTTGGTCATTGATATTTTTGATGTTGTCCCACGAGCTCATGAAATGTTTTTCAATTACTATGGTGCTACAGTCATCCTACATGATGTCCTCCAAGACCATCTCAATTATGCCAACATTGCCCCATGATACCAAGCCCAGAGCGCACTACTGGCCTCATTCAGGTGTACTACCTTGTTCCCTGCTGCCTTCAAGGAGGATGAAATACAGTCATGGGCAAGGCCATTAGCTCCCTTTGCTCTCAGTCAAGGCTCTCTGCTGCTCCCATAGGTGACCACAAATGCTGCTGGTTTACAGGCTCAGGGACTACTACTCCAGCCAGGAGACAAGACACAGTGTGGCGACACCAGGCTGCCTTCTGGAACTCTTGCTCATTCTGTAGTCTATGCTAAAGCAAGCAAAGAGCTTCCATTCCCCCTGGAGTTAAGTGCTTTGTCACATAGAAACCAAATCAGGACTATGTCATCACACAAAGTCTGCGGTGATTATAGTGACATTATCTTCCTTTGCTCATTATTTAGTCCTTTTCTTTGGCATAGCATCTACTTCTCAGGATTCTATCAAAGAGCCCTGGGGTGAGGGAGTTAGGGAAACAGGGAGAGACCAAAAGTTGCTAAGTTAATCTCAGCTGCTCCTCCCCTTTGATATGGTTTGCACCCCTCCCCTAAATTCATGTGCGGAGATATATTTATGAAGTTATTAAGAGGAAACAATACTTTCATGATGTCAAAAGGCAGGGCATTTGGAAATGACTAAATGATTAAAGTGAGAATATGTAACTGATTTCTGGTAGGTTTGTAAAGAGAAGAAAGGAGACTAGGAGATACACATGGATGGATGAGTGGACACAGACAAGTGCTTCTGTTCTCCCATGATGCGACACCCTGCATAGACTAACAATCCCAACAGGAAATCTCACGAGATGTGGCTGCTAGACCTTCAACCTCCAAACCATGAGCTGAGTAAACCTCTATTTTTATAAATCACCAAGTATCAGATATGTTTAGTCATTAGCAACAACACTAGAACACCCTTGGTCTTGGTCACTGTCTTTGGAATATCATTGTGTGGTCAATTTTCTTATCATATATTGTGTTCTCTTCCAACAGAATTTCTGGATAAAATGTACAATTAGACCTCTTTGCACCATGCTTCATAGGCTTGCCAGTCTTGCTTAGGTACATTTAAATCCTACAGTGAACACAGACCAAGTTCATTGTGAGACTTCTTCCCTCCCCTTGATCCATAGGCATGAAGAAACTTTAGTACTTCCAGTCCTTTCCACCTTTATTTCCCATAATCCCTTGCACTTACATGCAGCTCTGCAGGTTACAAGATACTTTGACACCAATCACTTCACGAGTTTTTTTGTAACCCTATGGGATACCCCACACAGTGATTATTATAGGGGTTTCCATCCTGAAACAACTAAGACTCACAAAGTCATCTCTTGCCTAAGGCTGCATGATGAATGAATGAGTTGCAAGATCTGAACAGAGCTCAGCTATCTGTAATTTCTTATGACTTTACAGTATAATACCAATTCTCAAAATTTCTGAGTTGCAGGGAACAATGAAGGTTAGAAAGGGATATTCTATTTAATCATAATTTATTAAGGAGTTTCAGTTGTTATCAAAATTCTATAAACACGAAACTTAATTGTAAACTGGCTTGAAAGACAGGCAAGAGAGTGTTTCCCTAGAATTCTCTTGTAGCTACTTAATGTGTTACAGTTAGAGCTAGCACAGAGGGGAAAAAAAAGTAAAAATTAATTTAAGTCACACATAAATTGTTATTTAGAGGAACAATCCTGTTTGCAGATCTAAGAAAAGAATTTAAGGCCCAGAAGTGATGGCACAGGCAATAGGGTTTCTACATGATACCAGAGCCATATGGGAAGCCTGGGTTTGGATTCTAGTTCAACCTGAACCCATGGACCTAGCTGCCTGGGAGACTGGAGAAAGATCACGGCATAGTGAGACTTCATCAAGGATATCTCTCCCTCTCTATTTCTGAATACATAAATAAATAAACAAACCTAAAAAGGAAAAGTGTTTACTTCATTTCACCAAGTATATCTAAGGTTGCCTCTTTGCCAGGTCCAGTGCCAAGGTATGAGGAGGGATTACAGAGATGATTACAAATTGTACCTTAATATGAAAGGGTTCACAGTCTACTGGAGAAAACAAATCTCAAACACAAATACCTATGAGACAGGTTGAAGGTGATAAGAAACAGATAAAAAGCCATAGTAATCCAGGGGAGTAAGAAATACCAGCAACAAGCATCCTTTAAAATGTAAATAACCTGCCTTTACTGAGGGATAGGAACAAAGATCAAATCCACTTTATAAATCAAATATACAGGAGATGCAAACTGACCCCCAAGCATCCCATCAGAGATGCACCCATGCAGGCCCTGGGAGAGCAGTAGTCCTCCTCTGTTGCCCACACAGATGGAGGGTTAGCCCCCGCCCCCCACCATGAGTGCTCCAAAGACATTGCTTTGGATTGTTCTGAATCAGGGGCAGCCTGTCGAATTTCTGGTATTGACCACTGGAAATCAGACCACTCTGCTGCGTGGGTGGGCTGACTCAGTCGAGTCCCTTCTGTTGCAATTGATGTTTTCTAGTTTCATTAGGGGGTATTACATTTCCATGGGGCAGATTCCTATTTCAACAAGGTGCACACAACCCACTAATGATGATTTCAAATGAGAAAGCCGTGTGCATCCATACAAATTGAGATCACACCTTCATCCTCGGAATATAGTTGTGATTACATTAAAGACACATTACGAGTCTGTCGCCTCTCATTTCATTTATTGTGTGTGTGAGCCGTGTTGGATCCTTTATCTCCTATTAAATTGCTAGCATTTCCTTTGGACTCAGATACGCCTTCTCTAGTACAAAACAGCAGCACACCCAACAGTTCCAGTTAGGAAGTGAAAAGGAAAACCGCATCCACTTAAGCAAGTTTGTATATGGTCTAATAAGCACAAACATGCTTTTCCTGATTCCAAAATGGAGATTATGGACATTATACTTAGGACTTGCTTTCAATCTTCTTTTTAAAAAGACAAATCCTGGCTGACTTATACCTGCTGCATCTTATACTCATTTTCTGTGTTCTCTGAAGTGACTGGGGACACCCTCACTGCTACTTCATTTGCGGGGGAGCAGTGGCCAAAAGCACTCAGGGCTTTAGGGTACCTGGCCTTGTGGTGAAACAAAAGCTACAGGGGTCCATTTTCTACAAGACCATTCAAAACCCTTTCTAGCAATCAATCATAACCCATATATTTTTATATCTATTTAAGATACTGATCATTGATCATTCTTTTTTCTAAACATTACCCCATCTTTTCAAGTGTGTCTATCTAATGATAGCTCCTGAGAAGATAAAGCTTATAGCCCTCATGTTATAGGGGGATAGAAGGAAACCTGGGAAATAAAGCCCAGGGATGTGGTTGAAGGGGGAAGGAAGGACAATGTAGCACAGTGGCGGAGCAGTAGAACTGCAGTCCAGGTTGCTTCACATGTAGCAGCCTCTCTGCTCAGATTCTAGAATCATCATGGGCACTGATCAATCCCAGGCATGATGCTAAGTAATGGAATACCCAGGTGAGTGAGCTGTGATTCAGCCCTAGAGACCTCCATGTAACATGGATTGTCCTTCACAAGAATTGGCCTGGGAACTGGGGAATCTAAATTCTAGTCTGTGCTCTGCCCTTGGCAACCATGAAGACCTTGAGCAAGTACTTTAATATTTCTGAGCAATAAAAACCTAGGCTCTGCCCATCCCTGGATAGTGGTGAGATTCAAGGGCAAACTCATAGAATGGGGCTTGGAAAGTAGAAATCACTCTAAAAAATGTGTATTTGCAGTGACAGAAGGGACATTGAGAGCTGTCAGAAATCTAAGATGGAACAAGAAACACACAAGGCTTCAAAAGTACTCCACCAACACATACAACTTGAAGAAGGGTGGATTTTTCCAACACAGATGGTGGTCCCTAAAACCTCCATGTGAACTAACACCTGTAATGAACAGGTGGGCGATATAAGTCAGCATCCAAATGCAGACAAGCACAAACTGGAACTGCTCTGGGCTAAGAGTGTATACTCACACTGTCAGTGGGGTTCTATATTTCCCAGATTCAAGCCCCAAATACTGTCTCAGGTCAGATTGCCCTGATGATCAATGTGCTTTCTGCCTAAGGTTGCACTTCTGCTACATCTGCCATGGAAACCCTCAATCCTTTTCTCACATCTTCAGCCCTCCCCTCCCTACATGCCAGGGTAGTTTGCAGTCTCAGATCATCCTTAAGATTATATTTCAAGGGACCAGCGGGTGGTGTAGTAGTTAAGGCACTGGATTCCCACATGGTCAACTGCAGCTCAAATCCTGGACCCAGCAGCTTGAACCTCACATTGGACACATGTGTGTGCATGCTTAAAATCCCAAGAGGAGAATGGAGGAGGAGGGATTGTGGAGTGTTCATTTTTCCCAGAAGGTGATTTCTTGCTTTCTGCCTCTCTGTCTCTCTCGATCTCTTTGCCAAGTGCATGCGGCTCTATGGCAAAAATCTCTTTCAAAAAAAAAAAAAGATTACATGTCAATTCTTTTTGCAAAGTAAGATGATCAGGGAGGGTTGGCAAATGCTAAATTACTGGGCACCATTCTATCTTCTTGCATGATTATTATAACTCCAAAAATAAATACCTGCTCTATAGTTTAAATCTTAACTTGATTTCAGAATGCTTTCTAATGAGCTAAACAATTTTCAGCTTTATTCACAATACATTCACAGAGCCATAGCCATACTGCAGTTTCGATGTTCTGCCCAGCTTGTCTCAGCCCCATGGCACATTAGCAGTACTAAAGACACTCCTTTCAAGTCTTCCCACCACACTAGATTCCAAGCTCATGAGCACTGGACAGTAGATAATCATGACAGTCAACAAAGTATCCTACATGCCTGCCTGTGAGAAACTCACAAGAAGCCTAGCAAATAAATAATAAATAAATAAAATTAATTTTGACTCCTCTTCCTGGCTTTTAAGACCATCATAAATTGTCATTGGTTAGTTACGAGGAAATAGGATCTAAAATATTTAAAGTAATTGATTTTTTTCCTTGTGTAAACAACTTTAGAGATAAGCTAAGGGTTAGCATATTATCCTTACATTTCCCTTCACATACACTGGGGAGAGGAGGGAGGGATGTTTGGGAAGATGCAGTTATAATCTTTCCCAGTCGAAATACTTAATTACACTCAGGTCCTGAATCCCTAAGTTAGCATATTTTGCCCATTCATTGCTCAATAAATATTAATTGGTGGAGATGGGTTATAATTTAGTAAGTGCATAATATGTAATTTACCTGTAGCCTATAATTATCTTAAATGTTCAAATAAGGGAATTGATTAGAGTGAAAAGAAAATAACTTATTTAACTTAAAAGATGTTGCTATGATCTAACTCTTTATAAAATCATCCACCTTCAGGCGGCATTTTACTTAGGCTGACAAACTACCATACGCTGTCTCCATGGCCAGGATCATGAGGTCGTAGCTCAGCTTTATACAAGTTCCTAAGTTTTTTCTGGTGTATTAGACATAATTTGTGATATTTGCTCAGCTCCAAATGGCCACTCTTCCATGAAAACTTTTCCTTCCATACTCAGGAACAAGTCCCCATTTGTTTTTGTTTCATTTTCTCTCTTTTTTTTTTAACCTTTTCTTTTTAGTCATAAATATGAAGGAGGATTTAATTTTTTAAATTATCATTATTTTTTAAATTCTTGTTTATTGTGACTATTTACCAGTGGAGAACTGCAGTGTCCAACAGGATCTATTAGAGCAACAGAATAAACAGAATTACTTAGCTCTTTAGGTGGCCTTTTGACTTAAACCAAACCCATAAGATTATACCGCCTAAAACATATAATTGGGGTTCAGATAAAGCCAGTGCATCCTTTGTGTGTAGCTGAGATTGAGAGAATGTGTTCTGGGAATATAGCCACCTTCTGCCCAATATGTGTCTAGAGAGAGTAATAGAGAAAACTAGTCCCAGTAAGAGGAAGAATGAAGAAAAGAAAAAGAGTACAGAGAGAGTGGTTTGGCCTCTGAGCTTCTCTCTCTTTTTTCCATTGTGCTTACATGAACGCAGATGTCTCCGCAGGCATGTATGTGAAAGCCCTTCTATTAAAACTGCATAAAACAGTTCAATATGGGGGCTGTGTGGTGGTACGCCAGTAACACATTGCTCGTGAGGCTGAGCCACACAGAGAAACTCTCGCTTTGTGTCTAGAGACATCCCTGAGTATGCTGGACACTCATACGCCTACGGTGTACAGCTGGTGGAAGCTGGAGGTGGATCTTGGCTTAAGAGCCTACTGGAAGTATCTTTCTCTTTACCCGTATTTCTCACTCATGGAAGAAATAAACTTTCAAAAAAGAAAAGAATAGGAAGAATTGAAAAGGAAAGGAAAGAAGCAGAAAGGCAGGAACAAAAGACCTAGCATCCAACTCCAGTGTCCCAAGGGTTTTCCATTCCCTCCTTCTATGCCCTGCCCGTGGGAAGCCCAGGTGCTCTATATCCTATGAGGTACACCAGCATCTGGACAATAAATCTATCTCCTTCTCACCTTCATCTTTTTCCCTTCTAATGGGTTCTAACTGGTTTCTGTTTCTTGCAATTAAAATAATCTTCTCCTGAATCCATGAGAAACTTAATTCATTCAGAAAAAGGATAGTAACTCGTTGGCCCCTCACTATATTTTCCCAAAGAGTCTATATAGTCTATGCTCATCACCTACCATCTAAACTCCATTTTCAATGATAAAGAATATTGCTTTAAGTCTGGCTTTGTGAGTCCCTATTGGAGAATAGAAGAACAAAATAGTCTTCATTTTCAGAGCGTCAAACACTACTCCAGCCAAATAAGAGAACAGGGGCAACTGTCAGCTCCCTGGGGACTCAGCACCCCTGATTTGGGGTTGGGGGTTGGGAGGAAGCATGTCAAATAGCACAATCCAGGGGAAAAGAGAACGTTTCCATTCTGGCTAACACACGTATGCCTGTCAGATATCTGTGGTCACATGAGCTCGATGGAAAGGAGAGGGAGGTCAGAGTCCAAACCAGAGCTCTCTCTACAGCATCCTTATTCTCCACATCCCTGGAGTCTCTCATAAGCCTCAGGAAGCATTCAACCCAACCAGCCCTCCCAGGGAGCTTGTAATCAGAGTTGCCATTCAGATCCATCTTTCAGGGCGCCTTGCTTTGCAGTTCTATTATTGTTTCATGAAACTTTAAAACTTCCCACCCTTCCTTCATTGTAGTCAACTTTAAATAAATTCAGAGTGTCACTTGTTAAAATAAATGACATTTAAACAACCTCAGCATGGTAACTCATTCCTCATTATCATAGAGAGCACTTCTGAAAGGTCTATAGTACATTATCTCTACGAAATGGATTTTACCTTCAATATTAACCTCATTGCTCAGAAAGGACAGGTGCTAAGCACTCTGGTGAGAGGTGACATAGAAATGCATAGGTAGATTGATAGAACTGAGCAAGTGACGATGAACTAAAACAAAAGCAGGGAAAAGGTTTAGGTTAAATATTAGGTAGCAAATCTGAGCTGCAAGAAAGCTGCGATGATTGAGCAAGCTGCCATGGAAGACCGAAGAACATTTTTATTACTTTAGCTACTCAAAGCTCATTGTGCCTGTGTGTCTTGCAAAAACCAGGCCACCTGCAGGGTGGGGCTGACAACTGCAGTGTACCTCACATGAGCACTGCTTACCTGCTAGTCCAACACCCTCATTTTAGAATTTGAGAACCTAGACTTAAAGCAAATACTTTCCTACCTCAAGGTGCACGATACGTAACGTACCTCAGACTACAACTGAAACCAGTAACCACATTGCCAAGAGTTTTGACAGGAACCAAAGAGACTCTATATTGTGTTAATTATTCTCTCTCCAGACTTTCCTACCTTTTCTTCCTCCTTTGGAGTGAAGACTCGGTTGATGTAACTGCTGGTGCTCTCAACTGTCAGCGTTGCCTCTGCCTGTCCTAGTCCCAGAATGAAAGGTATCCTGTAAAAATGTTTTATTCTTAATAACCTTGTAATCCATGACCAGGATGAAGTCACTGCACTAGCACAACTCACAACCCACAGAGGCCTGGGGAAGACTAGTGGTCATCTCTGAATATGAATTTCCTCTCAGAGTGTAAATTTCACATGTATGGCTTCCTTTCTTTTTTTGAAGAGGTTTTTAGCTGCAGGATGCATGTGCTCACCAGAAAGACAGAGGGAGACAGAGAGACAGAAAGCAAGAAATCACCCCCTAGGGGGGATGACCATGCCGCAATCGCTTCTCCTCCATTCTATTCCAGGGATCTTGGGTATGCACGCATACATGCCCGGCATGTGTTTAAGCCACCGGGTCCGGGATTCAAACTGCGGTCGACTACATGGGAGTCCAGTGGCACAGCCATTATGCTAACTGCTGGTCCCTATGGCTTCCTTCCTACCTACAACCACTCTCTGAATCCAGAAGACTCATATGAGACATGGCTGAGCACTTTGGTCGTGTGCTGTGAGTTTGGAGAATCTTCCCTGTACATCTTCCTAGTACCTGACTGTATTTCCAGCCTTGAACATGGGGTGGTCCAGGCAGAAGACCAAAAGATCAAAAGCTTTTATTTATGGACTAGGAGCAGATTGGGAAGGAGGCAAATTGTACATGCATGAGGCAAAGTAAGGAGTAGTACTCAGGGCTATTCAATTTGCAGGAAAAAAATGCAACAAAGTTGTCAGTGGTGGGTCAGAAGATAACTGGAAACAACAGTGAATATGAATAAGTTCTACTTTCATAAGTTAAACTATAAGCTTACAGTTTGAAGAGAAAGTAAGGATATAGAAATGCTAGTCCAGGGAGGAAAATTACCTACACTCATGACTTATATGTGACTTGGTTGTTGCTTTCCGTTACTGGATTTCCCATCAGCAGGTTGGTGATATCTGGCCTCCCTTTCAATAGTGGGTGGGACCCACTAGGGTATCTCTGCAACACCTCCCTTTCTGTGTCATGTCAAACAGCAAGTGAGCTCCCTGAATGTTGCCATCTGCTTCTTCACAACTTTCCTGGGGATAACAGTGACTTGTGCATTCTCTTAATCTTCTCTCAGGTTAAAAATATTTTCATAAGGTCCAAAAAATGGTCCAAAGTTTATCTTTGAAACTCATGCCAGTAAGTATTTAAAATAACTATTTACTGGCAATAATGAAAATATTTGAGGTGCTCTTATAAAGTTCTAGTTGTGAAATATCAATAAAATAATTGCCTAATTCCAAACCATGTACTGTTCTAATTAATTCTGCATGAGACATTTTTCCAGCTTCAAAGATTGCTTTACTTGTATTGCATAACAAAATAATGGTATAATTAGGAATAAATTTGTCACTTTTATAAGTAATTCCTTTTTATTATGTGTTTGGAAGCAAAGCACAAGCATGATTAAAGCCCCCTTTAAAAGGTTTTATTAATTATTATGATTATTATGGATAATAAGCGTCCACAAGCTGCAGAATACACCCCGGGCAGGAGGCACAAAGCCACAAAGCATGGCAAGAACAGAGGTGGAATCCTATATCGGTTTTCTTTATTCTCTGTTTTCAAGTCTCACTGTTTGCCTTTTCCCATGTGTCAAGCAGAGTAGATGGGGGGAAATCTCACTTTTCATCCCCTTCTACAGATTGTCCCATGGACAATCGACTAAGCAGACCCCTTGGTCTTCAACACCTTACTTGCCTTACTCACCTCCCTACTGTCACCCCCAGAGTTGTCAAAATCCAACCAGTCATCAAAATTCAGCTCTAAAGTCCTCTTCCAGGGAGCCTTCTCTGGCTGCCATGTTGGTGGGGAGCCCCTCTGAAGTTGTCCTGGTTACTGGGCAATGAGCCTCTTGAGGGAAAGGACTATACCTCGGTTTTTCTTTCCTTTTCCTCTTCTTGCATGTGAGAGAAAAAGGTGGGGGGAAGATGGGGGGAGAGAGAGAGAGAGAAGTATCCCTAACAGAGTACTCAGAATGTGTTACCCTAGCCTCAGACAGCCCTGCTTGCGGGAGTATGTACATGTGCACAGGGAGCTTTCTAGACACAAGTTCTAGACCTTCCCAAGTGGGGCCAAACTTTGGTGCTACCACTTCTCCACCATCTGGCCTCTGCTTGTGTTTTGCTTACAATCTCTAACACAGAGCCAGTTGGAGAAGACATTCAAGAACATTTACTGAATAGATGGGTCATTAGTGACAGAACAAAGGAATGATAAATGCCCATCTTTCCCACTGATACGTGTTACCTAAAACCAATAGAATAGACTCTACTAATGAACATGGACACCAAGAGCCTCAGGTCCTCAGCGGTTCCAGCGAGGAACTGGAGTAGTGACTATCTAGAACCTTCTCCTTTCAGGTCTATGCTACTCCATTGGAGAATTTGTATCTAAACCTAAAATATCCTCACCAGGATTCTACCTTCAATAATTTTACTTAAAAACGCTTATTCACTGATCATCATAGCTACAAAATCTATAAGGGCTACTCTCTTCAAGTCTCTGATTTTGCATCTGAGAAAAGATCAAGACTCGGAAAAAAAGAACCCACTCAGGGAGGAAAAAAACTCACACTGTTTTGGTCATCTGTACTCAGGGTTTCTGACTTCTAAATAGGAACTCTTTATTATGAATTGCCAGGTCTTATTCTTCTTTGGGAAATAGAAGAGGCCACTGTGCCCAGCTCCCTGGATGAGAGGGAGAACAAGGAACTCATCATGGAGAAGCAAAAGTGACACAGCAGACCTTTCTCGACCACATCTTCATTTTCTGAGCTATTCCTTGTGTTCAAAGTATTTCCCAGGCGTTTGTGGGGTCACAAGTCTGGCAGGGCCATTAGTACACTTCATTTCCCAAAGCCATTCTTCTGCCTGTGTGTCTTTCTTCCCAAGCTCCACCTCCCTCACCTTCAATCTACCCTTCAACTAAGAGACAGCCATGTCTGCTGACAATGACTGACGTCATTCCACAAATGATAATTCCCATGGAAACCAAATAAAAATGCATATAAAGCAGAAGCCACATTTTTAAATTTTACGTCCGTATCCTTGTTTTCTAAACTCACTCTGCTTGACTTCCTCTGATCCGGCCCTCGTTGCCACAAATGCCTGCCAAGCACAAATTTGGAATATAGGTCAGCACTGAAAAGGAGCTTGGGCTGAGAAGTATGGAGAAAGACTTATCTCTTTTCGGGAGGAAAAGGCAATGCAAAATGGGAACGTTTGTTCTTCTATCCAACTCTGAGAACCTTACTGAAAAGAAATGTGGCAGTTCTACCTGCCAGTGCATGACTCACCTTCCCATGATAAATGGAAAGTGCCAGCCTCAGGAGAACGGTCCTTTGCATCCTGCCTGGTTGTCAAGAGTATCCTCGGGAGTCATGTTAAAGTCATCCATGAACAGTAGCAGTAGGTATGTTTGCTCTCTTTTAATCAGTTCTTTGCAAGTTTCTCTAAGTCTTCTCAAGTTCTCTTTTCTAAGGATTCATGAAAACATATCACCCATAGGACCCATCACATTCTGAAAGAAAAAGATCATAGGGGATATTTTCTGGGTGACAACAGGCCTTAGTGATTGATAGGATTGAAGGTGTGATTGATGGCCTAAAATAGATTCACTAGGATAGGCAAAGCAGAGCTAGGTCCAGTCCATGCATAAGGAAAAACAGAATGGAGCAGAGTCCTCCTTGTTAGGTCAGTCAGAGGGCTCATGCTAGTCTCAGGGCATTGACCTAGATGTAGGACAGATGGGAGCACAGGCAATCCTGGTGCTGAGCAGGCATCTCTGAAAGGAGACTATCTGGAAAATTCATTCAAGTGGCATCCCCAAGAACAGGAAGAATACAACAGGAAGAGCCATGGAAGGAAACGCTAACCCTAGCTGCAGTTGAAATCATGTACTACCTTCCATGTCCCCCCCTTTTTTTCTTGTTTCTTTTTTGTTTATTTCTGCTGTCATCTTCTTGATTTCCATGTGTACATGGCTATGTTTTGAGAATTTTTGGCCAGAGGCACCCTGCCCAGAGTCTCTCCTGCCCAGTGATATGTGAAAGGGAAAAGGAAAAGAGATTTTAGGTAGGATTCAGAACCTAGTAATGTTCTGAGAACATTTATGGGGACAGAATGGCTGTCTTCTATTAGCAGATGAGGATAGCTTTCCCCAATAGAATTTACAATGTTTTTCTTTCTCTGATCTTCCATAATCCAAAAGACTGTATACCACTAAAAAGAATAACACACACTTTTTCTTTTATATATGAGCCCTGTATTTCCAACGACTTAGGAGAATGACTGGGGAGTTGGGATGGCTGAGTATCCTTATCATCATCTAGGGACAGACCACTGTGATTTCTGATTTCCAAATACAACTCCAGTCCTGCTATTCTGTGCACCTTGCCTCATTCCTGTAACCTATCTTCACTATCTTCTCCAAACGCCTATAATTCTTATAATATGAATCTATTGAGTAATTCATATTTAGTAATTAATTGTCTGCTATAATTATTCTTGTTGACCCACATCTGGGCTACGAGATCCTCCAGGAGTAGAGGATGTAGTTTTCATTTTTCTTATATCTGTCACAGTGCTAAGGCACTGAGAAGCATCTATGCATTCATCCATTCACTTATTCCGTAAGCATTTACTGAGCACTCACTCCATGCTGGAGCTTACTCAGGTACAAGACTTACAGAGAGGAATAAAACATGGTCCACAACTTTGAGAGCTCTCAATCTAGTGAAAGAATCAGTTCTGGGGGCATGGAATGCTCAGAAAGTGAAGTACATGTGCTATGGAATTGCAGGCAAAGTGAGCTCTGTGAGAGCACAGAGGAGAGGAGGTTGGACTCCGCGGGAATGGCAGCAGGATTGTATGCTAAAGCTGCTCAATAAATATTTGTTGATTAATTAGGGGAGGAGTACACTTCTTTAGGGATTACAGGGACAAAATGTCCTCATTAGCTAATGATGAGAGAAACGTTTTCCTTATAGTCAGGAAGCTCATGGGAGTTGGCAAGTGATAATTTCTGTATTAATGATAATGAAAGGAAGAAACACTGTTAGAAGCAGAAGTCTCACCTGCATCTTGAGCATCAGATAAGCCCACTGTGCTCCTGGCCTGTGTGCCCTGTCCTGCCCAAGGGCTGATCCCTTGCCTATCTTTCACCCCTATCCAGGGAGATACTTTTGCCTAGCATGAGCCACATACCATGAATCCAGCCTAGAACAGCAACCAACAGGCCAATAGACGTAAAGGTCTTTCTTCATGCCCCTGTCCTAGCAAGGGATGGGAGCTTCTTCCTGGCCTGGGTTTTGCCTACACAGTTTATTTATTCTGCAGCATATGCTGGCTCAGCAAATTAGGCAGCTCTAATTTTCCATGTGCATTTTAGTCCTCCCTTAACTCTCATAAGTTGCATTTTGCAACCATCTCACCCTTATGGTTTATAAAGGAAGCAGCTGTGATTTTTCATCCTTTGAACTTTTGAGCCAAATAGTTTAACACTACTCACTAGTTACCCGCTCCCCTGGATCTAATGACCAATGTGGTGATTAGGAACAAGCATCTTCTACTAGACTGGTAATGCTTGTATTCTTACAGCCAACTTGACATCATCATGGTGCTGTATAGCCTCAATCTGTCTATATATCAAGGACAAAGTAATATATGTGTGTGTGTGTGTGTGTGTGTGTGTGTGTGTGTGTGTGTGTGTGTGTGTGTGTATGTGTGTGTGTATTAACTAGTAAGCAAGTAAAACTGCTTTTCTCAGATGAGAGAAGAGATCTAATCACACATGTAACATGAGGAGTACTTAGATCCCCTTTCTGATGGTGTCCTATGACTTATAATGAGCTTTTGTTCTTGGTCAACTCACACTTGTGACTTTCAGTCTTTGTTTTTTTTTGTTTTGCTTTGTTTTTTTTTCCACTCTGTTTTAGCAATAGTAACTCAGGCTTTGCAGCTGTCCATATTAAACAGCAAAAGACAGAAGTAGGTCTTGTCAAGCAATCAATCAGAAGAAAGAACTTGTATCTTTAATTCTATTTATACCAAAATAACAGCAACAGTAAAGGAAAACATTACATTAAAACTTTGGGCATTGGGGCCAGTAGGTGGCATAGTGGTTAAGGAGCTGGACTCCCATGTGATCAACTGTGGGTCGCGTCCTGCATCTGACACCTTGAAAGTCACTCCAGGTCTCTGTATATGCATGCCCCAAATCCCAAGAGTAGAATAGAGGAGAAGGTACTGAGGTGCGGCCACCTCCCTGGGAGATGATTTCTCACTGTCTCTCTGTCTCTCTAATGAGTGCATATGCTCTTTAGCAAAAATCCCTCTCAAAAAAATCAATTAAAACAATGTAGGGCATTAAAGCAATTAATTTCTAGAAGATCAATGACTTATTTCTGCCAACGGTAAGAAATTTAAAAAAAAAAATCAATATTCAGGGGTCATCTGATGGCATGGTGGTTACAGTCTGGACTACCACATGGCCAACGACATTTCTAGTCCCAAACCTGGTAGGGACTAGAACTCACTTTGTTTTCTCACTTTCTCTCTCTCTCTCTGGTGAGCATATATCCTCTAAAACAATAATGAATAATAATAAATTAAATAATTCTTTTTTTAAAAAAATCAATATTCAGGGCCCTCTGATGGCATGGCGGCTAAAGTGACTGGATCCCATGTGGTCAACTGGGCAATTTTGTTCCTGTACCTGGAGACTTGACAAACACCTGGACACATGTGCATGTGTGCCCAAAATCCCAGAAAAAGGACGGAGAAGGAATTGTGGTATGGCCATCCCTCCTGTGGGGGTGTTTCCTCACTTTCTCTCTCCCTCTCTCTCCCTCTGGTAAACACACATGCCCTATGGCTAATTTTTTTTTTTTTTTTTTTTTTTTGGAGAGGTTTTTCGCTATAGGGCGCGTGCGCTCGCCAGACAGACAGAGAGAGACATAGAGACAGAAAGCGAGAAATCACCCCCCAGGGGGGATGGTTCACGCCGCAATCCCTTCTGCTCCATTCTCCTCTCGGGATCTTGGGCACGCACGCACACACGCCCGGCGTGAGTTGTAAGCCACCGGGTCCGAGACGCGAACCGCGGTCGACTATGTGGGAGTCCAGCGACATAGCCATTACGCTAACTGCTGGTTCCCCCCTATGGCTAATTTTTAAAAACCAGTATTTGAACCTAAAACTGAGGTCATGTGGTAGCAATACCCTTTGGGAGTTCAAAGTTCAAGAGCAATATATCCAGCACCTTAAAGTTTATACATAAGGTGAATTGGAACTTTTTATAGTATTTCATTATAATATTTCATTTTCACCCTAAAGTTTGCCCTCTAGAAGTCTAAGTACCTCATGAAAGTGTGTCTCAGGGTTTCAGCACTTTTCTCAAGAACCTCATCTAATTTGGGAACCCAAAGAGATAGGAATTAATTTGAAGAACTTGGAATATCAGAAAATAGCAATACTGGAGTAGAATACAAACTAAGATACTGATTTTTTTTTTTTTTTTAAGTTTTTTGCCAGAAGATGTAGGCTTTCACTGGACAGAGACAGAGAAAGGAAAGTGAGAATCATTCCCCAGTAGGGATGGCCATACCACAATCCCTTCTCCTCCATTCTGCCCTTGAGATTTTGGACACAGACATACTTGCACCTGGTGAGATTTTCAAACTACCAGATCCATGACTTGAACCGTGGTTGGCCATGTGGGAGTGCAGCACCTTAGCCACTGCACCACCCGCTGGCCCCAGCCATAGAAATTTTATTTCACCTATAGTCTTCAATGAGCTTGACATGTACTTTTGAATAGACATATTGTCATTGGCTAAGACACTGTATAGCAGAGGAAGGCCAAGTGCATATTGAAATGTTGCAAACATTGGGGAAAAATTTGCTGAAAGAAGGGAATAAAAAATGAATTAAGAGAAAGAAATTTAGAAAGTGCATTCTCAGCCCCATGAAATAAAGCTGGCTTGCTCCTCTCTTTTTGAGCCTGGTCTTACAGTTACAGTTACAGTTCAGACTAAGGGCTTTCTGAGAGCTGGCCAAGGGGGCTCTAAGACATAGTCACACTTTATCAGAGACCTAAAGCTGGCCCTGGTACTGCTGAGGAAAAGCAAGCAGGACAACCTCCAGATACTATCGGCCAAGAATAACAATTACAGAGGGTTTTATATAAACAGGAAGGCTGATATGATTACTGTTTAGCAAGTGGAACTTTTGTCTCCGTATTTGAAAAAAATCTTGAGATGCAAGTGTTCTCTTCTATGTTCATAATATGGACCTGGATGCTGGAAGTCAATGCCAAAACCTTGGTTTCCAATGATCTTGCTAGATGTGGATCAATTAGAACAATTGCAAGGGGTTTATTTTTAACCTTCCCAATTCTGCCTAAAGCTAAAGCTGTTGAAATGTGTTTCTTTCCCTCTACTCTTTACCTACGTGCGATTGGCTCTGTCCTTAGGTGAGGTCTCCATAGTCTGCATGGAACAGATCCAGTGATGCATTTGGTAGTGTAGACAGGGCGACCCTGTTTGTCCAGAGGCTTTAATAAACTTCAGCGGGGAGGAAAATCAAACTTTGGTGTTTACTATGGACTAGGAACCGTACTAAGCAATTTTTATGCACCATCTGAACTTTCCAAGAGACCTATTTCATCTTTGTGTTTTACAGATGAGTAAACCAAGTTCAGAGAATTTAAACACATCACTCAGGATCACCAGCTTTCAGATTTTTGACTATCAATTCAAACATGGAACTGTATAAATCTAATAACCCGTGTCCCTCACTCATCCATTGTGCAGCCTCCCTCAAGGTGTTCCCAGTCTCACAGAGGGATGGATGACAGACGTGTGTGTTCATCTGGAGGAGGGAAGCCTACCCAAGCCACATCAGGCTAATGAGCCTTTTGGTGACTCAGCATCATCAGGTTCCAGGCACATACCCTACTGCTGACTCGAAAGCACCTTTTCTGAAACCAGCCTTGAGGACCCACTGAACACATGGCTCGGTGCTGCACAGTCTTATGAATAGTAATGAAATCCAATCAGGAACAGAGGCCTTAGATTTTAATTGAGCTATCCTTTAAAAGCTATGCTTTTCTCAGTGTCAAGGTCATATTCTCCTAGCTAGAGCAGTTATTTTATGTGAGTAGCAGAGATAATAGGCACAGGAGACACATTGAGGACAAGTGGCATACGGCATGAAAGAAAGGAGGAAATATACGAAAAGCAATCATTGAAGTATACACTATAGACCTTCCCATTGATAATTGGTTTAAATTATTAAAGCACATAAGAGGTTATTAACTAGAGAGAGTATAAATTACTTTTTTTTTCTGCTGAGCATGACTTTTCAAAGTCTCCCAAACTTACACTTAAAAAAAGCCTAAAATTTAAAGTCATTAGGAAAAAAAAAAATCTTTTAAAAATTATCTCCAGAGTGGATGGATGAGGAGAGAGCAGATGCTTCATGAATTTGAGATCATGTTACCTGCCATGAGAATATAAAATGTGAAATGGTATTTAAATAATGCTAATAGCGCTCAGTGGGTGGTTGGCATTGGCAAGGTCCAAAGAGTCAGGGTTGCAGGCTCCTGGGATGGAAATCACCCCTTAGGGATTGGGACAGGCAGTAAGAGCAGACCTTCAGAACTGAAAAACTGATGAACAGCTCTGGGAGCACAGCTGGATCAGCATGGAAGGGCACATCTGCAGTAGACACCACCTGGAGACACTCCATCTCATCCCTGACCCGTGCACAGAACAGTGGAGGGGAGCAGCCCTGCCCTGTAGATTCTAGGAAGGGCCAGACCAGAGGAGAATGAGTGACATACACCTTCCTTCTCACACTGAAGATGCTGATGTATATCCCTGTTCTCCACGCCCTCCTGACTTTTCTGCAAATAGGTCTGATGAGTCTGTTCTTAGCTAAGGCTGCTCCAATCTTCTGGGGCTCTGAATTAGCATTTTTAGGCTGTACTGTTCTGGCAAGAGACCCTATATCTAGTAAGGCCAATTATCTCCTTAGATTCCTAGTTCTATCTTTATTCATTAACTCCCATTTCCTCTCTCAGAAATGAGCTCATTTGGGTTGGCTGCCTTTTCTTTGAATGACTTTTCCTCCTTAAGGCCTAAATCCAGGATCTTTTTGCTCAGCCTCCCTGTAGGCCTTCTCCTTTGCCCTGTAGTTTCCTCACCTCCACCTTCTATTCATCAGTGGTTCTCCTGCTGAAAAAATGGAAATGATGAGCAAAATGCTCTCCCCTGCCAAGCCCAGGCCATGTTCTTTATTATCTGGACTGTCAGGATGACAGAAATGCTGCACTTTTCAGAGCCATTCTTTTAAAGATGGCCATTTCATTACATGGGATAAGAGGCTATGAAACAGTGGGCTGGACACTCTCACACACCTATGTGAAGTCTTCAAAAAGTTCATATAAATTGCATGTCATGAAAAAACTATGCAGGTATTATAAAAACTTTGCACCAAAATTAACTCAGATTTAATTCCACTTTACACAAAATTTTGAAGTCCCCTTGTACACAAACGCAGACATACACACACACACACACACACACACACACACACACACACAGCTTTTAGTAGACATATCCCCAGAACCTTCCTCAAAACCTCTTTTCTTTATGTTATTAGTGTTCCACCAAATCCAACCATATTCTTACACAATGCCAATACTCTTGTTTAGGATCTGGTTTAAGATCTATAGTCAGTAATATTTTTTTTCCCCAAATGAGGATTTTTTTATACTAGAAATAGGAAAATCTTTTCTGCTTCAGAGACAGAATTCCTCATGGAGGAAGCTATGGTGCAGAAAGAAATAATGGGACTGGCAGCCAGATAGACTGTCTGAAAGGCAAAGAGCAAGAAAGCTACTGGAGTTTGAGGCTTGGGCTCCAATCACTCTGACGGCCTCCCTATAATTGGAATAATAGGCTCTATATAAAATGCACGCTCCTCACTGGCTTGACTTAATCACAGACAGAGGGGAAAGGATCCATTTGATGAAGTGTACATATATTATCCTTCCAGGGCACAAGGCAAGGTAAATAAGGATGCAGTATGTATAGAGAGGAAAACAAGCTCATGGACATTCACACAATAGTGAAAACCCAATTAATAGATATCTCCTGGCCCAGCCTAGGTGGCACAGTCCATAGCATATCAGTCAGCAGTGCTAGATCTACAGACCAACTGCAGGTTCACATCTCTGGGTTGACCTGAAAACATTTCAAGTGCCATGCATATGGGCACCCAAGACACTGACAAGCTGAAGGGCTGGACATAGGAGATTATGGAGTATTGAAATCCTGAGCAAGTGTGCCTCTTCTCTCTCCCCCCTTCTCTCTCTCTCTCTCTCTCTCTCTCTCTCTCTCTCTCTCTCTCTCTCTCTCTCGCATGCACCTGTATCTTCTCTATATCATCAGAAACAAATTTGATATTTATTAAATATTACATCCATGGAATGGCCCCAAGAAAATCAGGGGACCCTGAAGGAAATACAAACCTAGAGTGAAATAGAAGAGATCAGAGCCAAATGGTGAGGAGACAATATGAACACTGGAAACATTAAATAAAAATACATGTGGTAAGTCACGGGACAAGAGAATACATAGGGTGTTACTTGGTGATACATGGGCAATTATCAGAGTCATATGCAATTAAATTACACTGCCATCTTTAGAGGTGAGGAACTCTATGGCCTAGAATGTCCGTAAAAGACTTCTTTTAAAGGGGGGCATAATTAGAGTCTTACAAGGTAAAAAGATATTGATATTGGAACAGAAAATGGACAAGTAAAGCATTGTAGGCTAGGAAATGGGTGACTGCAGAATGACAGATTAGGAAAAAAGTATGAGAAATTTGATTCTGGGGTTATTACAAGACCATGTAAGCAAGCACAGGTGAATGATGCTGGAAATGTTACTTTATTCACTGATTTCTTTTTAAAATGAGCATCTAGTGTGTGTTAGACATGACTCTTAGCACTGAGGATGCAGCTGCAAACTCAACAGACAGGGACCCTGTAATCATGGAGATTATATTCTAGTAAACAAATGAAATATAAATGAAAATACACATTAGGTGAGCAAGAACATTAGGTCAACATAGCATATCTTTAAGCTTCATGGAGAGAGTTTACATTGGCTGATGTATAGAAAATCACTAAATTTGGGTTGTCAGAAAAGACATGACATAATTTTTCTATGCAAACATACGTCATGACTTTCTAACAACCCAACAGTGACTATATTGGATGTTCAAAAAAGACCACAATGAAAATGTCTCTCTGAGTTCATATGAGACTTAAGAGCAAGAATAGTTTTTGTTCTTTTTTTTTTTTTTAAGATTCTTGGTATAGGGAGTGTGTGCTTGCCAGAGACATAGAGACAAAAAAAGAGAGAAATTACCCCTCCTTCCCCCTAGGGAGGATGGCCATGCCACAATTCCTTTTGCTCCATTCTCCTCTCAGAATTTTGGGCACTTACACACAGGCGCCTGGCATGAATTTCAAGCTGCCAGCTCCAGAACTCAAACCACAGTCAGTCATGTGGGAATTCAGTACCATGGTTACACCATGCCACCTGCTGTCCCCAGGAAAAGTTCTTGTTCTATATTGTGATAAAATGGAAGAGCATTTCAGACCAAGGGGGGAAATGAGATCTATAAGAGTCAAAAGCAGGCACTTGAATAATATGTTTGAGGAAATAAAGAAAGATCAGGATGGCCAGAGCATTATGATGAAGGTTTACACTGGGTGAGAAACTACTGCTACCGTTTCAGAAATTTTGGGACGCAATTGATATTATATCAGTTGCTTATAATTGGCCATGGTGGCAATATTTACACTAGAGAAATAGGTGGACATTATAAGTCAAAGTTTTCCCCACAATCCCTGGTTCACCCTCACCTGCATTCAAAGGACTTGATCTTAAATATTAATCCATACCACATGATAAGAGAGAAGATGAAACAGTGAATAAACACCTACTATCAAAGGCTTTATAAGCTAGTGAATTTTGATTTTAGGTGTGTTAGAAAGCCATTAGTGGTTCTTAAAAATAAACAAAGTTCTGATTTATGTTTTTAAAAGATACTTTTGGCTATGTTTTGAAAAACTGTTACTAAGTGGATAAAAGGGGATACAGAAACAGTAGTTGGGCAGTTATTCATATGTCAGACTAGATGTGGTATGGCTTTGATTAGGGTAAGGTGGTGAAGATGAAAAAAAATTAGTAATTTTGAACCTGACTTAGAGGTAGATTCTAGTTTTTATGCACAGATATAAATAGACATTCAGGGAAGAGGACCAAGGGAAATTTCTGAGCTTTGGCTGGGAAACTAGTTATCTGGGAGTTGCATAAACAGAGATGTAAATCACAGGACATTTTTTTTTTTTTTTTTAAGGAGCCCAACCCCTTTTATTTTCTGTTTAAAATCAAACAGAAAACCAACATCAATTCTGTGATACACTAACATCTTCAAAGTACATCATTTGTACAAGAGAAGGACTAAAACAAAAATGTAATCATGGGACATTTTGATGTAAAATTGATGTAAGAGCAACATTGGGATGAGACATTAAGAAAATTTTGCTGGGACCAGCAGATGGCATAATGGTTACATGGCTGGACTCCCATGTAGTCCACTTCAATGGAGTCCTGGATCCAGTGGCTTAAAACTCATGTGTGCTTGTGTGCCCAAGATCCCAAGAGGAGAATGGAGGAGAAGGGATTGTGGCATGGCCATCCTCCTTCAGGGGTGACTTCCAACTTTCTATCTCCCTGTCACTGTCTCTCCCGTGAGTGCACGCACCCCATAGCAAAAATCTCTCTTGAATAAAAAAAAGAAAAAAATTATGCCTACTCTTTTAAGGTTGAGATTTCTGTATGACATCTATCAAAAGTGTTAAATAGAGGGTAGGATGTTCACACCTGGATTGTTAGGGACTAATTAGAACTAGAGCTACAGTTTGAGGGTCACTGACAGGTAGTATCAAAAATCAGGATATGTGTTCTATTACCGAGGGAGAGTACAGAGACAGAAAAACAGGAGTGAGGGGGAAAGCCAAGGAAGTCTAGTGTCATGAGGCCAGGAGGAAAAAACAAAAGCAGCTCCAGGAAGGTGGAAACCCACTTTGTTGAATGATATTTTGGTATCAAGTGAGATAAGGAGCAAGAAGGCACTTGGACTGGTGACAGGGGGGTGACTACGTGCTCCTTCCAGCAACGGTGATGAAATACTCAGGACTGGGTGATGTCTCACTGGAATAACTTCAGTGGAGGATAGTCAGTGAAGAAGCAGGGGATTATAAAGGAGGCATGGGAGAGAGGAGTGATGATAATTGGAGGGAAATATAGGGTGGGAGGACCAGCAGGTGATATGGTGGTTAAAGGCACTGGACTCCCAATGGCCAACCACGGTTTGAGTCCCATAGCTGGTGGCTTGCTTTCTCTTTCTCTCTCTCTCTCTCTCTCTCTCTCTCGTCAAATTAAAAAAGATAATAATAAGGGGACCAGCAGTGAGTGTAATGGCTATGTTGCTGGACACCCATGTAGTTGACCGCAGTTCATGTTCTGGACCTGGTGGCTTAAAACTCACGTCGGGCACGTGTGCGTGTGTGCCCAAGATCCCGAGAGGAGAACGGAGAAGGGATTGCGGAGTGGCCATTCCCCCTGGGGGGCAATTTCTCGCTTTCTGTCTCTCTGTCTCTCTCTCCCTCTGTCTAGCGAGCACACGTGCCCTATAGCAAAAACCTCTCCAAAAAAAGATAATAATAATAAATGAAGTTAAATAAAATAATTATTTAAAAAATATAGAGTTGAAAGGTTTTTGCTCATTTTATTTTTTGAGCAATGATTAAGGTGTCTTTATATACTAATGGGAACAATCCCATTGAAAGAAAAGCATTAATGAAAGGTGAAGCATAGAGAATTCAAAGTCCTTGAAAAGGCAAGAATAAATGGGTCCTAGAGCCTAATAGGACAAGTTGTCAGTGCAACAGCATTTATTAGTTGTAGTCTATGTGCCAAATTTCTCCTCACAGATTCCTAATTGCACTTAAGCTATTTTCCAACATTTATTTCTCAGAGGAGATTCAAGCTGCTTGAAGACTGAGACCCTGTTTTGTTCTTAAGACCCAGGTGCCAGCTCAGTTTTAGGCACATAGTGGAACTTAATAAATACTTGTTGAATATAACTATAAACGTTTCATTTAAATTATTACC
This sequence comes from Tupaia tana, assembly GCA_026018925.1. Lineage (NCBI taxonomy): Eukaryota > Metazoa > Chordata > Mammalia > Scandentia > Tupaiidae > Tupaia > Tupaia tana. Next base: position 211,810,651 of record JAKSZU010000003.1, read on the forward strand.
ATTAGCAGTTATTGGAACATTTGAATCAAAGACAGCACTGAGCAGACAGAAAATTAGCAAAACATAGGCAACTTCAGTTATGGAATTGTTGTTTTTTTTTTTTTTTGCTTGTTTTAAGTTTGATTTAGATTGACAGAGAATAAGGTTGGAGCCAGATGGATGTGGGAGCTATGGAACAGAGAGCTCCCTGTACGAGTCACCAATCAAATAGAATGACTGCTGTTTTATATATAATCCAGTTTAATTCTTGACAAAAGCTAATTTTGCATGCAACCCCACTTACCTACACGTAGCATTTAGCCCTGACTTTTCACTGTGTTGGTGTCTTCTCTACAATCTCAATCTGCTGGACCTCCCTGAAAACTTATTCCACTTCTGCCAGTACACGTGCCCCAAGCCAGTGAAACTAACATCAAGTACTTCTAATCCTAACCCCATTCCATCACCAAGATATCATCTCCAGTCTAACATCATGTTCTCTCCACTGAAATGAAATGCCCTTTCCTCTTTAATTTAGTTTTCCTTACCTTTCAACGTCTGTACTTCTTTGCATTTTGGCACTACAAGAAAACTTTTTTTTTTTTTTTTTTTTGAGAGGTTTTTGCTATAGGGCGCGTGCGCTCACCAGAAAGACAGAGAGAGACATAGAGACAGAAAGCGAGAAATCACCCCCCAGGGGGGATGGTCACACCGCAATCCTTTCTCCTCCATTCTCCTCTCGGGATCTTGGGCACGCACGCACACGCGCCCGGCGTGAGTTTTAAGCCACCGGGTCCGGGACACGAACCGCGGTCAACTACGTGGGAGTCCAGCGACGTAGCCATTACGCTAACTGCTGGTTCCCACTACAAGAAAACTTTTTAAGGGAAAGAAATCTATCCCATTTGCTGAATTCTCTAATATTTAATGCATTTGTTATTTAGAAATTATCAAACAACTCCTTGTTGAGTTGATTGTTTATGTACATAGGAAACAGTTTCCCATGTGTTTGTAAGAATGTAACCTGATCACAAAGATGTCTGATCCCTCAGACAAGAACTTGGCTCTAGCATTTCTTTTGCTCTCTTCTCTCTTAAGCAGCTCAGAGAGTGAAATAGAAAACTGTCCATAACAGAATATCTCAGACATGAAACCAGCAGATGGTGTAATGGTTATGTTGCTGGACTCCCACATAATCAACTGCAGTTTGAGTCTCAACCCTGGTGGCTTAAAACTCATGCCGGGTGTATGTGCATGCATCCCAAAACCCCAAGAGGAGACTGGAGGAGAAGGGATTATGGTGGGGCCACTCCCTCCAAGGGGTGATTGTATGCTGTTTCTCTGGAAGTGCACACGCCCTACAGCAAAACTCTCTTAAAAAAAAAAGAAAAAGAAAGAAAGACCTCATACTAAGTAATTCTAAGTAATTTATAAATACCATAAATGTATTGCTCCATGTTCTTGAGGCTAGGAAGTCTGAGATCAAAGAATCAGCAGTCAGTCTGGTGAGGGCTTACTTTTTGCGTGAAAGGTGGTGTCTTCTTGGCCACTGTCTGTGACACAGTGGTAGCGCAAAGCTTCATATTGCTAAATCCAGCTGGAAGATCCAAGTTCATGTCCTGAGTCTCCCTGTATGTACCCTGGGTACACTCACATGCCTGTAATCCTGAATGGGCAATCCTGATCCTGGTTGTTTGAGGACAGATCACTGTATGAGAACCCTGTTGAGATCATCTCTCTCTGTCTTTCTCTCATAGAAGAAATACATTTTATAAATACATAGCGCCTGGTGCCTTCTATCTATGTCCTTGCATGATACATGAGGCAAACAGGATCCCATGGGATTAGAGCACTAATCCCATGCATGAGCATGGAGCCTTATGACCTAATCACCCCCAAAGCACCTACCTCCCAACCGCACTGCACTGCACTGGAAATTAGGTTTCAACATACAAATCTTGCGTGGACACAGACAGTCAGACCATAACAAGGACAGAGTGGTCTTGAGAAACTCAGTTGTAAGTGCAGATGGAATATTTTAACTTTTTTTATAACATGCAAGTGTTATTTATACTCTTAAATAGTGGGCTCCCGACTCTATTCTTTTAGTTATAGATATATCATTAATTTTGAAAGCATTCGTAAAATACATGCAATGTAGAAAAGGGTCAAACTTATTTAAGCAGTCTGTTCATTAAGTCACATCTAGAAAACGAACCAAAAACGCCTGAAAGAGGGAGGCCGAGAAACGGGGGTAAGGGGAGAGCTCATGACACTGACTTTCAGAAGACCAGAACATTAGTACCTCTTCCCATGGTGCGTCATCTTGGGAGAGTCACTTCCCTTCTCCTGGTCCTCAGTTTCTAAAATGAAGGCTTTTGGATGCCAGTGCTCTGAAGTCCTTCTAGCACCGTCAGGCCAAGATACTAAGTTTGTAAATGAGATCTGAGCTTTATCGCTCTCCTTTGATCAGCACTTCAGACCGTACTCTTTCCTGACATGCTATGCTTCCTGGAACATAATTGAAATAATGTGGGTGTCATATCTCCTTTGATTCCCCAAGCATGAGCTGAAGTCATCAACTCTCCTCATTTAACCTTTCAACAAACAGCTCTATTTGTTTTACCTAGGGGCACTAGAAATAATTACACTAAAATTTCTTAATATACAGGAAATACATTATATCCAAATCACTAAATAAGAAAGTATCCATCTGCCCATATGGCATCCAGAAATCTCTCTCCCATTAGTGATGAGCCTTCAGTTAGTAAAAATGGAAATCAATTTACCAAATATCACATCCATTAATGGAAGCAGAACTGGCCTAATCTCCCCTTCAGTGGTGTCCTCGCAGGGGCCAGTGTAGGCAGCTAGTAGCCCCTGCGGAGATGGGCTTTGTTGTTAGCCACAGCAGATGCCCTCTGGCAATCCTCGCTGGAGCCTGCCTTGGCAACAGAATTGGCTGCCTCTTCCTATTTGTCTCCTTGCTCCTATCAGAGTAATGTGGGTATTTGTTTTACTAAAGGGTTTGCTCACTCACTTGGTATTAGACTTAGGGATCGGACATGAAATAATTATTCAGCAGAGAGCAGCTGAATCTGTGGTGCTGCCATTTCTAAGCCAGCACCTAATTTCTGCAGGAATTTGTTACAAGGGATAAGCCACTCACAGCCTGACTGAAGTTTGGTATAGATGAAGAGAGACCTATTAAAATCCTTACCTGTTGTTACCTTGAAAATAAAAGGAGATGCTCCAGCTTTTTCCTGAATCACTAATGTCTAGCAATCAAGCAAATGACTCTGCTATAATATTTGTGAAACTCGATTTATATCTTGTACTTCTGGTGACAGTGACCTTCATCTAAGACTCAAAACACACTCTGTCTTAATCATGTCTATGTTGACTGTCAGGACCTGCACTTCAAGAAGGTCCAGTCCAGAACCAGCAGCTGACATAATGGTTATATCACTGGACTCCCACATGGCCAACCATGGTATGAGTCCTGGACCCAGTGGCTTGAAAATCATGCTGGGCGTGTGTGCATCTGTGCCCAAGATCCCAGAAGGAGAATGGATGACGGGGGACTGCAGCATGACCACCCCCTCCTGGAGGGAGTGATTTCTCACTTTTCCTTTCACTCTCTCTCTCTCTCCCTTTGTCTATCCCTCTCCTTCTCCCTCTCTCTAGCAAGCACATATGCCCTATGGCAAAACTCTCTAAAAAAAGGTCCAGTCTATCGCCTTTGAATGATTTAAATATCAATGTCTCATGTATGATTTTCAGATTCTGTTTTCTAATTGCTGCTCTAAGAATTGACGAGGTGAATAAGCTTCATCTAATTCAGAATTCTTCCACACAAATAAATTGATTCTGTTTTGTTGTTGTCTAAAAATGACACATATTTTCCATCTATTTCTGAAAAAGCTTTCATGTGTTTGCCAGCCTTGAACTTCAGGACTGTGCTTTAGTTCATCCAGTCCAAATGACTCATGTAGAGCACTTAGCATCTCAAGATACAGATAACCACAGATAAGTATGTCCAATCATTTCTCAAATATTTAATGAGCAATCGTATGCTGGGTTCCACGAGTAAATGGTATTTACCTTCCTAGAGATCACAGTCCAGCCAGAAAGACAGAAAATTGAACAGACACAATTACTGTAAAATACATCAGGTACTGTGAGAGACAAACCACAGACTAAAATGAAAACACATGGCAGATGACTTGTTCTGAACAACTTGACCCCACAATGACTTTTTGTGGCATAAAGCAAGCCATGTCTAATTCTCCTGTTGATGTCTTTTGATATTTCTCTTGAGTCAATGTCATCATTACATCATGAACATATATAGTATGTTAAAATACATGTCAAAATATACATGGTGTATATGTTACATTTACATATATATAGATAGTCCCCAATTTATTACGGCTTGACTTAAACATTTCTTTAAATTATTTATCTTACATTTGTTCACTGTATATCATTACAGCATTCAAGAAGAATTTTTCCAGAATACACTGTGTATTGGCTCAAGGCATTGTATGTCCCCACTTAATATAAACCAAATGTCTACACTCTATAGCAGAAACTGAAATATTGGTAGGACTTAACGTTTTTTGACTCCATGATAGTGTGAAATAATGTGTTCAGTATAAATTGAACTTTATGTACCTAGACAACCACTTTGTGTTTCACTTTCAGTACATTATTTGGTAAATTATATGATATAGTCAACATTTTATTATAAAATGGTCTTTGTGATAGGCGATGTTTTTCCCCAGCTGAAGGCTAATATGATTGTTCCAAGCATGTTTAAGGTAGGTGAGGCTAAGCTATGAAGTTCAGTACATTATATGAATTAAATATATTTTTCATCTTTTTTTTTTTTTTTTTTGGAGAGGTTTTTCGCTATAGGGCGCGTGCGCTCGCCAGACAAACAGAGAGAGACAGAGAGACAGAAAGCGAGAAATCACCCCCCAGGGGGGATGGTCACGCCGCAATCCCTTCTCCTCCATTCTCCTCTCGGGATCTTGGGCACGCACGCACACGCGCCCGGCGTGAGTTGTAAGCCACCGGGTCCGAGACGCGAACCGCGGTCGACTACGTGGGAGTCCAGCGACATAGCCATTACGCTAACTGCTGGTTCCCTATATTTTTCATCTTCAATAATTTCTAATTACTATGGGTTTGCTGAGACATAATCCCATAAATCAAAGAGCATCTATATATGAAAATTTATATATAAGGTAATCCCATTTCAAAACATTAGTTGGCAAATAAAGCAAAGGATTTTTAAAAAAAGCACTCCTAAGGTGCATATAGTTTACATGAGGGAAACTTATATAGAAAGCACAAACGAGGGATGAGATTTAGGTGACTGGAGTAACAGGAACAGAAGTGTTTGAAAACTATTGTCCATCTACACATCAGATAAATCAGGGCAGTCTTCATTGAGAAGGGCCATTAAACCCAGTCTGTCACCATTCATGTTTCTGTGCACGTTCCATAGTCCTCAAAGACATAAAGGACAAGACAGGTAAGGCCAGAACTCAGACAAAATGGAAAAGCTAAGGAGACACAGAGAGAGAGAGTTGTTTCCATCTCAACCTTCATCATCAGACTTCCCCAAGTCAATCTTTGCTCTACACTGCCATTTACTAGCAATGTCACTTAAGGTACATGTCTTCATCTTACTAAACCTTTAGTTTCTCATCTATAAAATGGGAAGATCTGCAAACACCACAAAGAATTACTTTTCAATTTAAATAAGACAATATAATTACAGCTCAATATAGTTCTTGGCTTATACTGAAGGTTGATAATGATACTATTTTTTCATTATAATGAAGTGTGTACAGTCATCTTATAAAGGTTTTGTCATCATCATCTTCAAGGGCAGGATAAATATAGTTATCCACAAGATAACGGCATCTAACAGAACAGATACATTTTTCTAGCCAATAGATATTACTACTAAGAAACATTAAACATCCTAATTGAACTCCTAAAATCATCAAGAAAATAAACATATCAGACCTATATTTGATTGCTTTTTAGTTTGAATTAGCTCTCTATGTCAATAGACAGCACTCGGTATGAATGAAAGTCACCAAGCCCCAAACACACAGGAGTAAGGATGGTGGAAAGTGCATTTATGGCCTAGCCATGTGCCCTAAAACCTTTTAGTCACCCTGATTCTTGTCTGAGGCTGAGGCATCCTCTCCTTATTCCTACAAAATAATTTTATGTTGCTTTGTTCACACTCAGAAACTTAGAGATTCCTAAGACTTTTGTACTACTTTTGCTGTAAGTTATTTCCCAGGCCTCTGAAAGCTTTGCACAGTTGAAAAGTTCCTTGTGCACAGTGTTCTACCTATTTGAAGATAAACTGTGCTGTTAATGGGAGAGGACAGGAAGTACTGGTTCTTTATGAGGATCTCCAAATAAGGTTAACAGATAAAATATAGGGATCATAAAATTTACCATGGCAAGCTTCTTCAATTAAAGGATTCATGACAGGTAAACAGAGAACTCAACTCTGTGGAACAGAGACTAGCAGGTAGAGACTCACCATGGAGGCTAGACCAAAACTACAGCAGTCGAGGAAGTGGAAAGCAGCTCCAGAGGTTACTGCAGGGTCTAGAAGTATATTGCTGTCTACCTGTAACCACTGAACTATGTGGAGAGTAGAGAAAAATCCTTGGGGGAGTGGTTCCATTAGGATACTTCCTTTCTCCCTCTTCCCAAGAGAGGAAACCATGGGAGGAAAAATTGACTTTCTACGAGAAGTATAAATTAGAGTCCCATTCTGTTTTCAGCAATAGGTGAAAGAGAGATAAATTTGATGGACTCCAATGAGTAAAGTCTATCCACAAAATGTTTCTGTGGCTTGTTGGAAAATCAATAACTGTGAAATCTGTTGCATTTGAGGGCAGGATGGTGGATCACCTTTGTACGTCAGCTCCTGGCCTGATCCATAGCAACTCCACTCTCAATAGATTAGTTGCAACCATCTGAAGAGGGACCACTTCAGTCAGGAGGCCAATGTTCCCAGAGCTGATCACCATCTATGGTCATATCAGGGAAAGTATATTTCCCAGTCAGGAATAAACTCTTCAGTTGCCAAGGCTCATACCCTAATTGACTTTGTGTTCTCTAGAAATGTGGATATGGAATAGGCAAGTCACATCATGATTAGCTGTATTTTGGCTTTCTAATGAGAGAAAACTAGGAAACTAGGGGCCAGCAGGTGGCATAGTGGTTAAAGTGCTGGACTCCCATGTGGTAGTCTGTGGTTCGAGTCTCAGACCCAGCAGCTTGAAACTCATCATGTGGATGTGTGCCCAAAACTCCTGAGAGGAGCATGGAGGAGAAGGGATTGCAGTGTGGCCATCCCCTCTGGTTGGGCGTGTGATTTCTTGCTTTCTGTCTAGGTGTCTCTCTCTGTCTCTCTGGCGAGCGCACAGCCCCATAGCAAAAATGTCTCTCAAAAAAATGTAAAAAATAACAGAGAGAGAAATAATGTTCCCTATAATGGAGATGGAAATGGGTACAGGAATAGTAGGGTGTTATTAACAGCAAAGAGTCTGGTGGCTCACCAGTAAAGCATGATACTCTGTGGAGTGATCTCACAAGGAAAGGTTTCCATAAGCTTCTCTAAGTATGCCACATTGCCATGATCTGAGAATGGCTGAAGTCTCGAGATGAATTGTGACACTGGAATCCTGTTGTGGGTGCTATCTCTCACTTTTTGTTTCTTTCCCTGTCTATAGCTCTCTCTTTTGCTCATAGAAGAAATAAATTAACTTATTAAGGAGCAAAAAGTCTGGAGTCAGTGCCCCTAGACTCAAATTCCAAGCTCAGCCCTTACTACCAGTGTAAGGGCTTGTGTATCCTCAAGAAGTTGTTTAATTGCTCTGGGCCTCAGTTTCATCTCCAAAATGAAGGTCATAATGGTACCAATTGTGTAGGGTTATTGAAGAGAATAAATATTAACATATGAATCCTATCTGAAACACAACAGAAGATTGCTACTATTATCAAGATTTGCTTCTAATTTTTTCCTAACTTGGATTTTGAAAGAATGCTAGCTATGTCTTCTCCTACAGGCTATTCATTAGCCAGACCTCCCATTAAGGCTTCCTTACAGCTAGGAGAAAAAGCTTTGAAGAAGGCAGCTTCTTTCTCAGGGTTTTCCTGCTCATTCCAGGGATCGATATTGAAGGGACGTGAAGGGAAATTAAGCAGGTAAGACTATGTGTATTTCCAGTAAAAAACACCATGTCACTGTGATACCTTTACCTAGGGCCCTATTCCCATTATGGGAGAAGCCAAAGGAAAGATTCAGCTCATTTTCTCTTCAGCCAGAAAGGAGCAATCATTCAGGACCTCCCACTCCTTGACTGCGGTGGTACCTGTAACACTTTCCTGCAAGTGACCACCTAGGCCCTGGTCTGTGCTCCACATAGCCTTGGCTCCCCCTCAGGGAGGAAGAATATGCTCTTCCCTTCAAAGTTCCCAGTTTGGCTTGGGAAAAAGATACTATCTACATGAAACATTTGGAGATGACTCTGAGGTCCTGCTTGGTTGGCCCTCTGTCTTAGACGCACACATCCACAGGAGCATAAGGGTCTTCTATGAGATAAAGATTCCAAAACAGAAAGAAACACTGAGGAAACTCAACCTCCAGTGAATGAGACAGGACCTGGGCCTGCCCGCAAGTACTCAGCACTCATAGCATCTTCCTTGGCTATGTGAAGATCGGTCAGTTCCAACTGCCACTCTTTGAGCTCACAAGCTTATTTTTGATGATGGCTAATACCTCTTATCCAGTTAACTAGGAGACCTTGTTCACCCTAGCACTAAAGGTGTCATTTTCTGAACCTTTTTTTTTTTTAATGTATCAGGATACAGTCAAAAACATACTAGTTTCGAAGTCCAACTACAAGGTTTTATCCATGGCTTCCTCTGCCACTAACTCATTGTGTGACTTGTGGCACCTTCTCCTAACTCTATGGGATAAATGAATTACCCTTTTGGAGATGAAGACAAATAACACAGATGATTTCCAGCTCCATGGCTCTCTGATCAAGTGAGGCTGTAATGACCTCCTCTGAAGCAGAAAGCAATAAGACATATTAGCAGAGAATCTTCAGTTTTCCAAACCGTGTTTAAGCTATTTCACATTTGGAGGTCATTGGTTAAGAAGCTAACTCGGTGACAAATCTGTGATACTTGGCAATTGAAGACAATTACTGGTAAAACTACACAATTACCAAAAGAAAAGAAATGGGGGGTCTAGCAGTATATCCATATACTTTGGAAAGTATTCGCTTTTGTTATGAGAAATGTATCAAAATTATTTCTCCATTGGCCTCTGTCATAAAATAATAACTCAATTACCAACAAAAAATCTTAAGAAAGGTTTTTATGACAAACTGAGTACTGGAAACATGAACTTCTGAAAAAATTACCTTGAGAGCTATTTCTGAATCTTTCCAAATAAAGAATTTCTGTGCCACCTGGTGGTATGATAGTTAAAGCAGCTGGATCCTACATGGCCACTTCCCTCTCAAGTCCCGGGCCTGAAAACTTGAGAAACAGGCCAGCCATGTGTCCTCAAAATCCTGAAAGAAGAAACACAGAAGAAAGCATTGTGGTGGAAGCAAGGACAGTATTTTCTCACTCTCTCTATATATCTCTCTCTTCTGTTGAGTGTACTTGTACCTTAGCAAAGTAAAAGAACAAACAAATAAATAAATAAAATAACCATTTTTAAAAAATGCAGGTGGTATAGTGGTTGGGATGCTAGACTCCCACATAGTCAACTGCAGTTCGAGTCCCTAACCCGGTGGCTTATTTTCTCACTTTCTCTCTCTGGGTGCACATGTCCTATGACAAATCAAAAATAATAATAGTAAATAAAATTAAATAAAAAATTATCTTTAAAAGAAGTCCTGCTTCCACCTCTCCCCAGAAAAGGACCCCATATCTAGGGCTCATTTCATTGACCAGCCTCAACTTTTGCTACATTTACTGAAATTTCATTGCCAGACAAATGCCAAACTCCAAACAGAATATCAAGCTGGATAACACAGAGTGGTCTTGGCTTTATTAAAACAGTACATTTAACTTTGGATTACCAAATGTCTGCGAAAAAGGCAAGTTCCACAAATGGAAACCATCAGGCACATCCAAGAAGGAATTAGATATCACTATAGTCTCCCTTGAATCATCACTCAGTGGGTTTGCATATTACCATCAACTATCTACCATGTATTATTTTTAAATGGGTCATTTAAATCTTTACAGTTATGTGTCACTGACACCTAAGTTTAGATCCAGGCAATCTAGAGTTGTAGGACTGTATAACAATAGATAATTATGAAGCTGGTTCATATTTAAAATCTTATTCTTTGTTCTCAGCACATCATCGGGAAAAGAGGAAATCTTAGTTCTCATGCAAGGAATATACAGTTGCTGAATGATGGATGGAATGCTGCCACCTCTTGGTAATTTAGCACAGAGGAAAACAGTTTCCAGAAAAGTGATTTTGCATTTTTATTGGCTGAAGGCAATGCAGTTATGAAGCATAATTCTGCTCTTCTGGTGTCAGAACAATCTATAATTGCTGTTATTATTTTTAGCATTTAATGCTTACGGTGCATATTGAAGCTATTCCCTGACAATAATACCATATTAAAAAGAATCCATCACATGGTTTCACTGGCGTAGCTTTCTTTCACAAAGGGAGGTCTAAATGAGGCTGGCCCAGCAACCCCTTTTTCACCTCTGCTTTTGGGCATCTGTGCTAAGCATCTCTTAGTAAGTTTACAAGCAATGCGTGATCCCCTTTAAGCATCATCTCAATGATGTTCTTCCAATACACACCAGAAAGAGAGAAAGGAAAATGGCTGCTGGCCCTGCAAGTTGGCTTTTGGTAGAAGAAAAACACTACAATTCCTACAACTGTAGCCAACTAGGTCACATTTCCTCAGTTTTCTCATCTGCAAAGTGGGAACAACGATCTCTGTTCTACTTATCTTACAATGTTAGGAGGAGCAAATAGAATTACATGGATGAAATATTTTTTAAGGTCCAAAGTATTATACTTTGATCAAGGATTGTTATCTTTTCTTTTTTTTTTTTTTTTTTTGAAAGGTTTTTGCTATAGGGCGCGTGCGCTCACCAGACAGACAGAGAGACATAGAGACAGAAAGCGAGAAATCACCCCCCGGGGGGGATGGCCACGCCGCAATCCCTTCTCCTCCATTCTCCTCTTGGGATCTTGGGCACGCACGCACATGCGCCCGGCGTGAGTTTTAAGTCACCGGGTCCGGGATGCGAACCGCGGTCGACTACGTGGGAATCCAGCGACATAGCCATTATGTTAACTGCTGGTCCCAAGGATTGTTATCTTCAGAGAAGATTTGTTAATATATCTAAATTTGTGCCTGGCTTTATTTATACTTGATCATTCTTTTTCTCAGAGTTGACTGCCTATTGATACCAATAAAACATATAAACAGACCAGTAGTCCTATTGAAATGGCATTATCACTCATAAGCTGTCTCGTCAGGCAAAAATGTCAAAGTGTCATATTAACTCATGATCCTGCCCACCCAAAGGCAAAACATTCAGAATAATCTAGGAGGCTGGGGAAATCCTTCTATTTCACTGTCATTGTACCACCTCCAGTATACCTTCCATAGCAGGGGTCACTCTATTAGAGCTACTTGCTTACAACCTATTGTTCCCCAAAGATCAAGATCCTACTTGGTTTACTAACGCATGCTTCAGCAGAGCTTAACTCAGCATCCTAAAGGCTGTATTTTTTTTGTAAACATTTTGGTGATAGATAAATTAAAATATATTAAGCATTATTCATCGTTTAGAATATTCTGGGTGCCAAAGTGGGGTGAGCAAATTAAATTTGAAGAATAGCATGCACATTGAAAAATCGTAAACATTTTGAGACAAAGATAAGATTTTAAAGGAGAAAATAAATTGAGAATATCACAAGGCAATGTATTTTTTTATAGTTTTCTAAAATCTGCAAATACTTAGATTAGAAATATATAAAGTGTGTGTGTTTTGGAGCAATAGATGAGGGGACAAGAAAGAGATTCTGTGCTTTATGTAAACTGATACAATGAAAAGTTGTTGCTAGCATGGCCACTGGGACCTTGTTTTACACCAGGAAAAGTGGAATGATCATAAGACAGTAGATTAAGTTCCTCAAATCTAATCATATATTTGGTGTACTAATATTGTCGTAATCTATTTATTTAGAGGATCACAGCCAACTGTCTAGAAAATGGTAACTGAGATAAAGATGGTGAGCAAATTTACAAGTAGAAACAACAGAGTAGGGATATAGAAGAAAAAATAGAACTTTGAAGAGACAGGTCAATTAAATCCAGAATCTGTGAAAGATGTCGAAAGTTGAAGCATAAAACCAAAAGGCAAGAATTAGTATCAGTGGAAAAGAATTACAAAGAAGTATTTTCTATACCTGAAGCAAAATAAAACACCTGGACTGGCCTTGTGGTAGATTAGTTAAGCACTATGTGTAGGGAGCCAGATCCCACATGGCCAATAGCAGTTCATGTTCTAGTCCCAGGAGTTTGTAAAACATGCCAGGTGCATGTGCATCTACGCTCATGGTCCCTAATGGGATGGAGAAAAGGAGGTAAAGGATTGTGGCATGACTGTGCCCCATGGGTGAGGGGAGTTCTCTCTATCACCTCTCTTCTCTCTCTGGTTCCCTCTGTCAATAAAGATAAAATCACCACCAAAACTTTCTAACAGAACTCTCAAATAGTGCAATGGGTTATCCTAGGTAAGATGTGCTTCTTGCCGTCAGATACAGAGGGACAGGAGAAGATGGTGGATGTCAGCAGGATGTTGACAAAGGATTTTTTCATGGGAGAAGCATTCTCTGAAAGTGGAATATTTTTTTAATTTTGTTTTTATTTCTTTTATACATTCAATCACATGTCATTTCGCTTGTAAAGTGAATGTTCCAACATGAATACATTTCTCACCAGTCCAGTTGGGGATACTATACATGTTATCATCAACAGATAATAACCCATTTCTGTGTCCCATAAACGTCTTGCCTCTGGGATCAGCAGTTAGCGTAATGGCTATGTCACTGAACTCCCATGTAGTCAACTGCTGTTCAAGTCCCAGACCCGGTGACTTAAACTCACATTGAGCACATGTGAGTGAGTGCCCAAGATCCCAAGAGAAGAATGGAGAAGGAATTGTGGCATGGCCATCCCCCCTGGGGGTGATTTCTCATTTTCTGTCTCTCTCTCTTTCTGGTGAGTGCATGTGCCTTATAGCAAAAAAAAAAAAAAAAAAAAAAAAAAAAAAAAAAAAAAAAAGTCTTGCCTCTCCATTTTTCTCCTTAATGTCTTTTCTCAGACTTTCCCCCTTTTCCCACCCTCTCCCCACACTGCATCTGGTATCTATAACCATTTTCTATTTTTCTATATCCTCTAGACATTCAGTTTCAGCCATAGAGTGCAGTCAGTATATATTAAGTGAAGACATACAATGTCTCTCCATCACAGTCTAACTTGCTTCACTCAGCAGTAAATCTTCCATCTTCATCTACATTCTGTCAAAAGCCAGGGTCTTGTTTTTGATGTCTGAATAGTATTCCATAGAGTAATGTGCCACACTTTTTCATTCTTCTGTTCATGGGCATTTGAATTGGTTCCATATCTTAGCAATTGTGAATAATGCTGCAATAAACATAGATGTGTGAACACTTTTCCGACTAAGCATTCTTCTGTCCTTAGGATAGATATCAAGGAGTGGGATGGCTGGATCATATGGTAGTTCTATTTGTAGATCTTTGAGGAATATCCATATTGTTCTCCACAGTGGCTGGACCAATTTACATTTCCACCAGTAGTGAAAGAGAGTTCCCCTTTCACCACATCCCCACCAGTATTTACCTTCTTTTTTTTTTTTTTTTTTTTTTGTCTTAGTCATTCTGACTGGGGTTAGGTAATATCTCATTGTGGTTTTGATCTGCATCTTCCTTATAATGAGGGATGTTGATCATTTTTTCATATGCCTTTCGGCTGTTCATATGTCTTTCTTAGAGAGTGGCTTTTTTAGCTCATTTTCCCATCTTTTAATTAGGTTGATCATCTTTTTTTCAGGTAAGCTGCTTGAGTTCCCTGTGCATTGTGATTATCAGTCCCTTATCTAAAGCATAGTTTACAAAAATATTCTCCCATTCCAAGGGCTGTCAATTCACACTAATTACAGTGTCTTTTGCCATGCAGAAACTTCTTAATCTGTTGTAATCCCACTTGTCTTTTTGGGATTATTGACTGTGCTTCGATGGTCTTATTTAAGAATTCTTTGCCTACCCCAATATCTCCCAGAGTTTCTCCAGTGTTTTCCAGCAGCAATTTTATAGATTGAGGTCTTAGGTTTAGATCTTTGATCCCCTTTGAGTTTATTTTTGTCAATGGTAACAGGTAGGGGTTCAGAATCATCTTTCTGGAGGTGGATATCAAGTTTTTCCAGCACTATTTGCTAAAGAGATTTTCCTTTTCCCTCTTGATTGACTGGTTCCCTTTGTCAAAAATCAGTTGGCTATATGTTTGGGAGTTTATTTCTGTAGTCTCGATTCTGTTCCTTTGGTCCATACGTCTGTTTTTGTGCCAATACGATGCTGTTTTGATGATCACAGCTTTAAAGTATATTTTGGGCTCAGAGAGTGAGATGCCACCCACTCCATTCTTTATGTGCAGAATTGCTTTGGCAATATGAGTTCTTTTACGAGTCTAGACAAAATTTTCACTGTTGTATTTATTTATTTGTTTATGTTTATTTATTCTATGAGAGAGATAGGAAAGTGACAGTGAGTGACAACACTTTGAGTGAGTGCATTACCACTTTGTTACATTACTGGACTCCTGCATGGCTGACCATGGTTTGAGTACTGAACCCTGCAACTTCAAATTCACACTGGGTACGTGTGCACACAAAATTCCAAGAGGATAACTGAGGAGAAGGGATTGTTGCATGGCCATCCCCCTACAGGTGATTTTTTACTTTCCATCGGTGTCTATCTCTTTAATGAGTGCATATGCCCTATAGTAAAAATCCCTCTTAAAGAAAAAAAAAAAATATATATATATATATATATATGTGTGTGTGTGTATATATATATATATATATATATATATATATATATATATATATGGCTCGAAAAGGTAATGGAGAAAGAAGAACTCTCAAAAGTGACGATATAAAGCAAATTTGCAAATACCAAACATCCCTAGATATGATTTCCAACTAGCTGTTGCAGGATCAGCATTTATATATGCACTTTATTGTATAAAATTTAACTAGGTGCCACCTGTGATCTATAGGTAGGCAGGTCGCCTTACACATAATCACTAAATGCAGTCCTTCATCAAGGTGAGTTTGTCTTATATTTAGATAAAATGATTATAAGTGTTTGCTTTTGAGATTGTAACATCCTCTGTACCCGCTCTCCTGCCTAGTACATAATTAACCTGTCAACCCACCCTGCAGTAATAAGTGTGATAGACAGGAAATATATTAGGAAGGAACTTTTGTGTGATGTGCTTTCAAGCCCTCCTTTATCCTTCAACTATCTTTCCTTTTAATTAGCACTTGGGTAACAGCATACTGTAATGAATTACCATATTACTGTTATCAATAAAAATTATTTTGGGTCTAAAGTAGTCATTAAGATGAAATGTGTGAGACCTGCTCTGGATAGTTTGTGGGGAGACTGCAGTTAGAAATCAAGTCCCATTTTATATATTAATTTTAAAAGATTCAGAAGATTCTTTGATTTGTAAATCTATATTTACTAAATATAAAGATACAAATGTATAGGAGATAAAGAATAAATGCATGTATCTGGGTGAATACAGCACTGATATATTAAAGAACATATTTTTGTAAAAGATGGCATATTTAGAAAACACATTTTCCTTTGCTACCTTCTCAGACATTTGACTAAAACAACACCAAGAAGAATGTTTGTTTCACAAAAGCAAAGGAATGAGACAAAAGATAATAATAACCAAATGCTGCAGGCAAGAAAACAGAGTAAGTGGATCTAACTTATCAGATGTGAGCATTCTGAACACTCAGATGGTGGTAGAATAAACAGAGAAGGAACCTGATGTCCCCTCTTCTCATCCACCCATCCTCTTCTAAGCTTCAGAATTAACCATAGCAGGTATCTAGAGCAGCGAGTGTAGAGTTGGGACTATAAAGAAAAGAAAAGATCGGGTAAAAGTTTGTTTTAGAAACTACGTCAGAGATTCCTTTATTATCTTGCATGAGCTGGGGAACTTCCCTTCTGTTCTCTGTTAGCAGACTGGAGGTAGAGATGTCCATTGCAGACTGGGTAAAGACTGAGTCCTGTTGAAAGCAAATACATAAAACCTTCTCCCACAAGACTCTAAGAGTGTTGGCAGATAGAATATACCTTCTAAGCAGAAAATTTGCAACCTAAGAGAAAAAAACCTACAGTAGTGGTAAAAAGGCTGACAAGTTCCACCTGTAGTTAAAAGTACCAATATACACAAAACACCTAATCATGGTTTTTTATGTCATTTTCTTAAGTAATCAGGTTGAAAAAAAACTCAAGAAATTCCAGGAAGAGATCATGTAAAAGACAAAGGACAAAACAAACAGGACTATACCAAATGAAATAAGAAAACATCTAGGAAAGGAAAAATAAAAAAAATAAACAAGTAAATAAATAAATAAAGTAAGTAAGCTTTAATATAGCCTTGGTAAAATAAGAGAAAATAATATATCCTCTAAACAATACAGACTGTTATAAAAAGAGAATAATGATCAACTATAGGACAAGGAATATTTGAAAATAAACACAGGAAAGCAAAAATTAAAAGTTCAGAAAATGGACTAAACCATGTAGTTATAAATAGTGACAGGTATAATCCAGAAAGTAGGAGACAGAGTGGGGGATTTAGAGAATATAAATGAGTATTAAAACGAATCATGAAGATACCTAATAGGCCAGCAGATTTCACAAAAATGAAGAAAATAATAAAAATAATTTTAAAAGGTTCCCACCAATGAGTCCATGACATTCCAAAATAAACAGTGTCACCAAAGTTCACTACAAAATTGGAGGGGACTTCAAATCATTTATAGAAAAATGGAATTAAAATGTGAGTTCATTTTGGTGCAAAACATTTTGAAACTTATTCAGAGTTTTTTCATAATACCCATTTTCTATGCACTTTTTGGAGACCCTTGTATAAATAAATTATTCTACCAAGCACATTATGAAATTTCAGAAGACTTGAATAAAAATAACTTAAAAATTATAGAGATTAAAGGAAAAAATCAATCTATTTTAAAAAATAAGTCTATTTTAAGAGATAGAGTATGTGCAAAACTGAAGACCTCTCAACAGTACTATTTGAATTTAGAAGATAAAGAAATCAACCTAAATGCCCAACAAGGACACTTTTTAAAAATGTAGCACATATACACAATGGAATACTACTCAGTCATAAAGAACAATGAGACTATCATTGAATACAAAGTGGGTGAATATATAAGATTTAATGCTAAGTGAAATAAGCCATACTATGAAAGGCAAACACTGTATGTCCCCACTCAATATGCACTGAATATCTGCACTCAATGGCAGAAATTGGAAGATCTGAAGACAGGAAAGTAGAGAGGACAAGTGTAGATAGCAGAAGACTATAATAGAGAAGTGGGATGGAGAGCAGGAGCTGAATAGGAGGGGCTCAGGAAAAAAGTGTTTAACAGACACAAGAATGTAAGGTTATTTGTTGAAAGTGATATAGATGGTAATATTCTTGATTTGGTTGTCACATACCACATAAATAATTTCAAAGACCATATTATATGCCACAAATATGTGCAATAATTAAATGAAATAAAATATGAATGAAATTTTAAAAAGAAAAAGAAAACCAATAGAACTTAATATATACTGAATGTCCGCACTCTATGACTGAAACTGATTGACTAAAGGATATATAAACACAAAAAATGGGTGCAAATACCAGCTATAGTGTGTGTGGAAGAGTGGGGCCTGATGAAGGACATTTAGAAGAAAATTAGGAAGGCAAAGGATTAATGGGACAAAGAAATGTGGTATTATCTGTTGAAGATATTTTATAGTTTAACCAACTGGACTAGGGAGAAATGTTTGCATAGTGAAATATTCACTTTGTAAGCTAAAAAATGTAATTGAATGTGTATAAAAAGAAATTAAAAAATTAAATAAGTAGAAATTTTAAAAAGAGGAATAATGTCACCTTACAATATTTACCAAGCTGACTCACTTAAGTATGAGAATAAATAAAATATTATAGATCTGTAATATTATACAATAAAATATTTTCTTCCACATACCCTTTATCAGGGGGAAAAAAAAAAAAAAACTAGAAGAGGTTTTATACCAAAATAGGGAAGTAAACAAGTAAATAAAAAGACAAAGGATCTGAGAATTACTGTAGATGCAGGGA
Source organism: Tupaia tana (assembly GCA_026018925.1). Classification (NCBI taxonomy): domain Eukaryota; kingdom Metazoa; phylum Chordata; class Mammalia; order Scandentia; family Tupaiidae; genus Tupaia; species Tupaia tana. The sequence continues at coordinate 211,829,187 of JAKSZU010000003.1, forward strand.
AGTCCCAACTTGATCGTGTAAAGGCACTGAGCAGACTTAAGGCCACATGAATGTTCAGCTTTGAACAGGTCAATTTCATCCTTCAAGAAGATGAAATTGATCACATATATGATGAGTTTTAAAATATGATAATGGTTTTAAAATATGATATAGTTTTAAATATGACAACAATGATAAGAGCTTTGGATGAATTATAATTTTGATCTAACCAAAAGTGTATCATAATTATTATGGTTGGAGGGAAATGGGAAGTGTACATATGGGAGTAGAGCAGCTCAAAGAACTAGTTTCTTAATTTTTCATAGCAGTAAGTAAATAGATAATGTCTTTTTTTTTTTTTTTTTTTTGAGAGAGGTATTTGCTATAGGGCGTGTGAGCTCGCCAGACAGACAGAGAGAGACAGAGAGACAGAAAGCGAGAAATAACCCCCCAGGGGGGATGGCCACACCGCAATCCCTTCTCCTCCAGTCTCCTCTCGGGATCTTGGGCACGCACGCACGCACACGAGCCCAGCGTGAGTTTAAGCCACCGGGTCTGGGACTCGAACCACAGTCGACTACATGGTAGTCCAGCAACATAGCCATTACACTAACTGCTGGTCCCTAGATAATGTCTTAAAGGGAAAAATTGAAAACTATCAATTTAAGTGTAGTAGGAAACAAAATTATTTGAAAGTTGTCATTTTCTGAAGCAATAACTGAAGGTGTGGGAAGGCAGTCATATTTTTTATAATTAGTCTTATAAAATTATTTGCATGTTTATGTGCTATGTGGGGGAAAAAAAGGTATTGCATGTCTATAAAGTTCAGAGTCACAGCTATGCGTTCTCTTCTCAGAAGCCTGAAGCTAGCCTGAGGGACAGAAAGACTTTGTTAGAAGATGCCAATGAAGATAACGTCTTCTGTTGAGCTATTTTGAGGACACAAAGCCTCTAGGGGACACCAAAAGTAGCCAGAGTTAAGTAGCAGAATTAAACAGGAAGGCTTAAATCTCACTCATTTTTATAGAACAAGAAAATTTCTCATTTTCTATGGTCCGTACAAGAAAGCCATGGAAACACTTTCTGCGCTCTTTTATCACCTCTGATGAAATTTGCAGAAGGCACTGAGTGTAGGAGGCACCATTATTTCTGGGAATGCTGCTTCTTTCTGCATGGATTGCTTTCAGGACACAGAGACTCTCTCCTAGTCCAAGGGTATGCATTTCAGGCAGTGTCTGGCCCCGACTCTGCGGAGAGAGCCCAGCACCAGTTCAATTCCAAAGGGGATGTATTAGATTGGGTGATCATCGCGTGAGATAAACCCATGTTCTCCAATGTGGCTTTATCAGTAAGAAAACTGGCATTTTAACTCCATGCATATGATTCCTATTAATATATGTTATTTCACAACTGGTTTCACACTCAAGAGAAAATACAGTGTTTGTAATTAGACCCTCTACTCCTCAAAATCCAGAAGACATTACTGCTCCCCTGGGTGCTGAGAGCTCCTGCACAAGTGGTAGCATTGTTTCTAGTCATGGCAAGTGTAGTGGATGCTGTGATGTGCTGCACAGTGCTCCTTTGACAAGTGAAGGACTTAATTTGCAGCCTCAGGCAGTTCTGCTTCCAAACTGCTGTCTGCATGAATTGGCTCACCCAGAGATGCATTTCTTCCCTAAGATAAACCACACCTACTGACACAGGGTTAACACAGGATGTCAAGACCCAGCCTCTTATCCTAACTCTGGGCAATTCAAAGGGCCATTTCAGTTTTAGAGGTCTTAATGAGTCATCAGAAATCTGGATTGAAACTAGACTGCAACATAATTTCTCCCTTTGGCAAATGATGCTTCTCTCCTAATGCTGGCCCATTATATTTCCTTCGATAAGAGTTAATTCCAACAGTATCCAGTAACAAATTTTCTAAACAATTTGATCTATTTCAGAATCTGTATCCTCAAGAACTCAGCCTTTCAAGGTGAGTAATATGCTATTATATAGCTAAATCCTCAAAGACCATTGAGGTTTATAACTTTAACACTTAGTGTTTACTGTGTCAGTTACTCTACCAGGTAATTTGCACATATTGACTAGTGTGTGTGTGTGTGATAACAACACTATTATTATCATGTCCAGATGAGGCCACTAAACTGCAGAGAGGATAGGTACTTTGTTATGGTCACACCACTCACAAGTAGCTGAACTTATATATTAACCAGGTTAACCTATATGGAATAACTGTCCTCTTAAACTCCTCTCAAGAGCTTTCTCTTAAAAAAAAAAAAAAAAGTCCACCTCTAAAGACCTGGCCCTTATGATTATGAGAAGTTTGCCATCAGGGAATTCCATACAGGTAAATTGTTCTCTGATCAATACAGTTTTCCTTAACAAGTAGACGTTGTGAACATAGAAGCAGAATTCAAAATTTACCTTTGTCTTGTTTATGTGAATCAAGGAAAGTTAATTTTTGCAAATTTGCTTCCCCAAACCATATTCTGTGATGTCATTATAGAAGTTAACAGAAGGTAGACATAAAGTGATGTGGTATGGGCAGTATTTCCACTCTTCTAAAAATTTTATAGTCTATTTTTTAAACGTATCTCTAGTGCTGTTCTCCAAAACACAGATGTTCCCAGGCTTAGAATGGGTTATGTCCCCATCGTTATATTTTCAACTTAATGTTGCAAATGTACATTTTAAAATTTTTATTTATAATAATAATAATTTCTTAATTTGCTACGGGATATGTGTACTCATGAAGTGAGGGGGTAAGGAAGCAAACCTCCAGATCCAGGACTAAACTGCAGTCGGCCATGTGGGAATCCAGCTCCCTAACCACCACACCACCTACTGGCCCCCAAAAATGCATTTTAACAAAGTTAACCTACTGAATATTGTTAAACACCTATCTTACCTTAAAAGTGCTTAGAACACTTACATTAGACTCACTTGGCAAAATCACCTAACACAAAACCTATTTTATATAAAGTGCTGAATACCGTGTGTAATTTATTGAATACTACACTGAAAGTGAAAAACCGAATGGCTGTGTAGGTTCTCAAAGAACTGTTTCGATTGAATGTGCACCACTTTTGCACCATCATAAAGTCATCAAATCAAATCAAACCATTGTGATGCCAGGACCCTCTGTTCCTGAAGGAAGCTGTGCTTTTCACCTCAACGTGTTCCCGGAGAGCTCTCCATGGTACTGACTACAGTCCCGCCTGAAGAAACGACAGAACTATAAGCAAAGTCAGAGATGATCTGTTCCAAAGCTCAGAACGATTTTGGCTTTCCATAGTGCAAGAGATATAGAATATATCTAGTTCGTGACATAGAAACATTTGTTTTTTTATAATCTGTTTAGCTCAGCACAATTTGGATATTGGTTGATATGGGAGGACAACATTCTATCTGCATTTTCAGATGCTACTTAAAACCATGCTCTAACAGCTCAATTACACCAATGAAATTTAGGAAATAGAGTGCAGTGTTATGGCACAAATCCATCCGACTATCACCCACATCTTAATTCCCCTCCCTGAACAACTTGGTCTGTGATCCTTTTCCCAATTTCTAGGCTATATTGCCTCCCATCATGACAAACATACTGTTGCTATGCTACCAATGTTACTACTTGCTGCTCTGTTTCCTTGTCCCCAATCCCTTTTCAATTTCCAAGTTACTCCTACCTACCAACAACATTCCTTATATTACTGCTGGACAAACATGTCCCTAGAAGGGAAGTGACAAGTTAGTAAACTTACCATCTGGCTGGTTAAGTTTACCTATTTTGGAGGAGCCTGGAACTATCTAGATAGCCCTATCTATTACAAGTATAACGTGAACATCTGTAGATTTTCTACTTATTAAAATGTAAAATGTACAATGAACTTTTTTCCTATTTTTAAAAGGTGTAAAACAGAGAGAGACATAGTCACAATGAAATCCCTTTTTTCTCCTATTTTGCACACGCGCCCGGCGTGAGTTGTAAGCCACCGGGTCTTTTGGGAGTCCATACATTACGCTAGCTGGTTCACTGTATATTATTATGGATTATAAAATGAATTTCCCCAGAACAAATAAAAAATAATTTTGATAATTTATTTGGTAGCTCTTGGCACCAAAATACTGTCATTTTTACATGCAGACAATGTAAAAATTAGTAATGTTATATTTTATATCTTCCCTTATTTCTCAATCTTAGAAATATGGTCTGTATTTTATACTTACAGATAGACTCATTCAGACTAGACCCACTTTTAAGTGCTCAATGGCACATGTCACCAGTGGTTACTAATTTGAAGTGTGGATTGATGACTTTTTTTATTTATTTGTGTGTGTGTGTGTGTGTGTGTGTGTGTATTTGCCAATTACGTGAAGACCACTGCCTATACTGAACATACCAATAATGCAAAATTTTCAGGTACTTGACTAATAGTGATCCATCCAAGCCTAAGTTCACCTTTGTCCCAACCTGACCCTGATGCTCTAACTTTATGAAAGTTTTTCATTAACTCAGTCATGCAACCTGCAGCATAAAATAATCTAGTTCAAGGGACAGGCATTTTACATACTCTCTAAAGACAGAATAGTCAGTCAGTCAGCTAAACAGGAGAGTGAAGCACATAGAATGGTACTAAAACTCCCACATACCATTTCAGTCTTAGGTTTAACCTCTTAGAAGTTGTCTAGCTCTTAGAAGTTGCCTGAATCCTGTTTACTACCTTAGAATAGCAATTTAGGTGATGCTTCCTTCCCTAGAACTTGCTGTGATTGCTTACTTTCCTATTCCACTTCTCAAATAACTGCCAAAACCTAAAAGGAGAACTCAGATGGCCTCCAGGCTTTAGAATTTCAGATAAGGAGAATGGTGAAAACTACTTCTCTTCAATGTTATTCTGTCTGTAGAAAATCAGCAAAACTCATGAGTAAACAAAGTTCCTGTGCCCCTTCTTTTCATGCTTCCTGAGATGATGATAATTTCATGTGTGTGCATATACATCTGAGTATGGTTATCTGAAAGCATGTTTGCGTTTTGATATATCCTTCTCCATGGAGCTCGGAGATGGTTTGAATTTATTCATCATGTATGAATGTCATTGGCATTGTGACATCAACAATTTTATGCCAAGTTTATCATAAAATACAGAAGTGTAGCAGTACAAAGTGATAGCTTATTTTTTCAGTACTATTAGAAAATTATCTATCTAATATAAATGACTTTTCTGTATCATTTAAGAGTAATTTGGGGGCCAGCAGATGGCATAGTGTTGGCATCACTGGACTCTCACATGGCCAACTTTGGTTTGAGTCCCAGATCTGGGCATGTATGTGTACATGCCTAAAATCCCAGGAGGAAAATGAAGGAGAAGCCATTGTGGTATGACCATCCATCCTGGGGTGTGATTTCTCATTTTCCCTCTCATTGTCCCTCCCTCCATCCCTCCCTCCCTCCCTCTCTCTCTCCCTCTCCAGTGAGCACACATGCCCTAAGGCAAAAATCTCTTTTAAAAAAGTAATTTAATTTGTCCTGTTTCATGGCACTATGGCATGTGATACAAAGGCTTTATGGCAAATTATGAAGTATTCTACTTCATACATAAAGCAAATGAGTCAAAACAGGTGAAGCAAATTTGGACTCAGAGCTACTATATACACACTGTTTTACGTCACATTTTAATCATTATGCTACTTTGTATACATGGGAAAACCCTCACCATTCAACTACTTCCAGTGTTCTCCTACAAAGCTTAGTTTCACTAACCATATTGTCTCCTCTGTTCTGAGGGTAGTGTGATATCTAACCAAAGAGCAAACGGGCATAGAATTTGTGAGCTCTTTTCCTTCTTAGAAATCTGTTTAACTAATTGCAACTGTTCTGTATGGATAGGGTGGCTAGAAATATGGCCTATGGGCAAATGAGGCATTTCTTTATGACTTGTACAGAATGAGTGATGAAAACTAAAGCTCACTGCTCTAATTCGTGAACCAGAGGTAAATGGCCTTCCTTGTGATGTGAGTTAGCTAAGGGCAAATGAGCTCACCACAGACAATTTAACAAGTATTTCCTAGCTATCATTACCCTCGAGATACTATGTAAATACCTATCTATCAGTTGATTATAGATATAATATATGAGTGCATATCCTTTGAATATGTATATATTCCTTTAGCTACAAATATGACACAAACATCCTACTGTGGAATTTCGAGTCCATACAAAAAATACAGGACCTCTGCTTAGCCAGGAATTCATTTTTTTCTTTTCTTTTTATTTTTAAGATTTTTTTTCAAATGGTGTAAGCATTTGCCAGATACAGAGAAAGAGACTTAGAGGGAAAGTGAAAAATCACAACCCACCCCTACCCCTGCCTTGAGTGATGGCCACACTGCAGTGCTTTCTCCTCCATTCTTCTCTTGGGATTTTGGACATACACCCACATGCACCTGGAGTGATTTTCAAGCCATCAGGTCCAGGACTTGAACAGCAATCAACCATGTGAGAGTCCACACACACATTTCTTATCACATTCCCCTTATAAAACCAATAATACAGTTTAGGGTCAGGGGTGAGGGCTATATTATAGTTCATAGTAGCTATGGAAAGCTAGATATTGTATATGAGGAAAATAAACTGAAATTGTCCATTCAAAAACTTGTGATTTTTTACTTTATTCCTACAATGAATAATGTAGGCACTTTGAGAATAGGTTGTCATACATAACCAGAGCCGTCACAATACTAAAGAAAGATTATTCTTTATAATTAAGAGGAAGCATATGTTTGATCATGATTAAATCACAAAGTTCTGATTAATCTCTTATAGTACACAAGATATCATGCCATGACTACTATTGTGAGAAATTGGGAATAAGTTCTTCATGTATAATAAGAAGTTAAACATAGAACTAAAATTAGGAAAATGATAACTGAACTATTTATTTCCAGTTTGTGGAACACTGTGCTGGGATCACAATCAAACCCTGTGGAGAAGACCCCCTTGCTCTCAATGCCAGATGGACTTCCCAGAGCCTCAGCAATAAAAGGGAGACCTAAAGTAGGAATCACTGCCCACGGACCCCCAAACATAAGTCCACAGGCACCAAGGAACAGGATATCCTGGACTTCTCCAAACTGGAAGTCTATATGACTTTGGCTCTTTGGTTTTGTATACATGGATTATTGACCTCTTTCTTTAAAAGTTCTTATAAAATACGTACATTTTTTAAAAGTACACCCCAAGGCCAGCAGATGGCATGATGGTTAAGGAGCTAGACTCCCACATGGCTGACCACATTTTGTGTCCTGGGCCTAGAGGTTTGAAAATCATGCTGGGTCATATGCGTGTGTACCCAAAATCCCAAGAGGAGAATGCAGGAGAAGGGATTGTGGCACAGTCATCCTCCCTGGGGAGTGATTTCTCACTTTCCCTCCCTCTGTGGTGAGTACACATGCCTATGGAAAAAAAACTAAAACAAAACAAAACAAACAAAAAGTACTCCCCATGCCCACTCCTACCCTGCCCTGCATACACACGTGTATACATGAAGTTAAAACCCTTACCAGCAATCTACTGATAAACTCACTTTCTGTTTTAAAGTCCATCCCAGGTACATTCCTTCCTGCACATTGTAGATTAAAGATGGCCTCTTCTTTTTTTTTTTTTTTTTTGTCTCTGCTCATGCAAAAAATATAAGGTGATTCCCCTCCCCTTGAATCTAAGTTGGTCCTGTGATTCTTTTTGACTAATAAAAATCAACAGAAGCGACACTGTAATTTTTAACATTGAGCCTCTTTGAAGAGGTTTTATTTTTGTTTTTGTTTTTGCTATAGGGCACGTGCGCTCCCCAGACAGACAGAGACAGAGAGACAGAAAGTGAGAAATCACCCCCCAGGGGGGATGGCCACCATGCTGCACTCCCTTCTCCTCCATTCTCCTCTCAGGATCTTGGACACGCATGCACAAGTGCCCAGCGTGAGTTTAAACCACTGGGTCTGGACACAAACCATGGCGGACTACATGGGAGTCCAGCGACATAGCCATTACGCTAACTGTCAGTCCCAAAATTGAGCCTCTGTGATCTCTTCTTTCTCTCAGCAGGTATTCTGCTCTTGAAACACAGCCACCATCTTGTGCTGTGTGGAGCTGACTCCACACGGAGAAGCCACAAGATGGAGAGACAAGGAGCTCTCTCTGACTCCCCCACTGCACTCTTCCCAACAGCCAGCACCAGCCGCCAGCTCTGTGATTTAGCCATCATTGGCACAGTCTCACTGTACCATCTGAAGATGGCAGCACCAGCCAAAGCCACGTAGATCAGAACTGCCCAGTTGAGACCAGTCCTACACAGAATCGGAAGAGATTATAAATGGGCACTGGGGAGCCTTTAACTTTTGGAAGTTATTTACTACACAGCAGTAAATAACCAAAGCACTCCTCATCCCTGTTGAGCTTTTGGCCTTGGCCAGGACCCTTAATATGCCCAGTATGTTGAGAACACAATCATGTGTTGCTTAGCAATGGGCATATGTTCTAAGAAATGCATCATCAGGCAATTTCATCCTTATGTGAACATTGTGGAGTATGCCCACACAAACCTCATCAGTAGAGTCTACTACACACCTATGCCAGTGGGCAGAGTCTTTGTTCCTAGTCTGCAAACGGGTAGAGCATGCTATTGAATACTGCAGGCAACCGTAACATGATGGGAAGTATCTGTGTACCTAAACACACCTGAAACTAAAAAATATACATTCAAAATATTATATAAATGATTTTAAAAGTGGCACGTCTGTATAACTCATTCACCATGAATGGAGTATGCAGTACTGGAAGTGGCTCTGGGTAAGTCAGTGAGCGAGGGGTGAGTGAATGTGAAAGCCTAGGACACTGCACTACATAGACTTTATAGATGCTGAACATGCAGGCTATACTACATTTATTTTTAAAATATTTTCTGGAACCATCAGGTGGTGTAATGGTTACATTGCTGGATTCTCACATGGCTGACTGTGGCTCGAGTCCCAGACCCAGTGACTTCAAACTCACTCTGGCTGAATATGCATGCCTAAAATCCCAAGAGGAGAATGGAGGAGAAAAGATTGCAGCATGGCCACTGCCCCCCGGGAGGTGATTTCTTATTCTGTATTTCCAGTGAGAACATGTGCCCACAACAAAAATCTCTAAAATTTAAAAAAAAAAATATTTTGAAGTTCCTTTCTTCAATAATAAATTAAATCTTAGCTTAGTGTAGCATTTTTACTTCATAATTTTTTAAAGATATTTGCTGTATGGGCACTCAACTGAGGGGAGAGAGGTGAGAAATTACCCCCAAACACTTTTTATTTTTTAAGGATTTTTTTGATCACTGGGTACACGTACTTGCCAAAGAGAGACTGAGACGGAGAGAGGGAAAGTGAGAAGTGACATCCATAGAGGGGAAGGCCACACCACAATCCCTTCGCCATCCTCCTTTCAAAATTGTGGGCACACAGGCTCCCATGCCTGGTATGACTTCCTAGCCACCAGGTCTGGGACTCAAACTGTGGTTGATCATGGGAAAATCCAGTACCTTAACCAACACACCATCTGCTGGCCCCACTTTATAAACTGTTTTTGACTCTTTTGTAAAAAAAACACCTAGGTTAAAAAACAAACCCGTTGTAAAACTAAACAAAAAATCTTTTCTTCCTTTATAATCTCATTTCATAAGATGTTTTTTTTTATTTTTTAATTAATTTTTACATTTTAAACTTCTTCATTGCTGTTAAAAGCTAAGACACAAGTGAACACATTAGCCTACGCCTACGCATGGTCAGGAACATCAAATTCCACTGTCTTCTACCTCCACATCTAGTCCCACCGTCATGATAAACAAAACTACGTGAGCTCATATGTGTACAAAAGAACAATGCAGAAATAAGGGGATGAGGCTGCTGCCAGCCTAACGCAGGATCCTGTTTAACGGCAAGATTCTTTGTATAAGCAGGACGAGTATGCTCTAAAATAGTGATAAAGAGCATAGTATAGTAAATGCATAAACACTATAGCAGTTATTATCATAATCAAGTATTACATACTGTACATAAACGTAAGTGCTAATTTCTTTCTTTTTTTTTTTTTTTTTTTTTTTTTTTGGAGAGGTTTTTGCTATAGGGTGCGTGTGCTCGCCAAACTTACAGAGAGACAGAAAGTGAGAAATCACCCCCCAGGGGGGATGGCCACGCCGCAATCCCTTCTCCTCCAATCTCCTCTCGGGATCTTGGGCACGCACGCACACGCACCCGGCATGAGTTTTAAGCCACCGGGCACTGGGTCCGGGACACGAACCGCGGTCGACTACATGGGAGTCCAGCGACATAGCCATTACGCTAACTGCTGGTCCCGAGTGCTAATTTCTACATGACTGGTAGCCCAGTAGGTTTGTTTACACTGTCATCACCACTAGCACTAGGCAATCCACTGTGCTACAAGGTGACTGTGACTATGAAGTTGCAGGGCCACAGGGACTTTTCGGCCTCTTTATAATCTTAGGAGACAGGGCAGGGATGTATGTTCCCATGTATTTGGCACATAATAAAGGCTGGGTAGATCTCACCTGTGAGTGTCTTTTTCTATATGACCTACTTTGTATGCCACAAGAAAGTAGTTTTAGTAAAGTAATTGGTAGGTAGGATCAGCAGGTGGGGTAGTGGTTAAGGTGCTGAACTTCCACATGGTCGAACATGGCTCTAGCCCCGGACTAGATGCCTTGAAAATCATGCTGGGCACGTGTGTGTGTGTCTGTGTGTGTGTGTGTGTGTGTGTGTGTGTATTTTCAAAATCCCGAGAGGAGAATGGAGGAGAAGGGACTGTAGTGTAGCCATTCCCCCAGGAAGGTGATTAGGTGATTTCTTACTTTCCCTCTCTCTCTCTCTGTCTCTTTCTGGCAAATACATGTGCCCTATAGGGGTGGGAGAGTCTAAAAATAAATAAATAAAAGTAACTGGCAACTACTTGTCCTTAGTGTCTTTAGGTCACTCAGGGGACATCACAATGTTTTCTTGATCTCTGCAGTTCCAGTGTAGAGGACCATAGAAGAGCATGATTGCTTCACACGTTTTCACATGCTCCTGCCACTTTCACCCCTCACCCTGTCTCAAGAGCCCTCTTGAGGCCTCACAGCAGGATAGGCAGCTAAATTCCCTGTGTGTTTCTAATTCTCAGGACTAGGAAAGGGGTTTTCTTTCCTGAAACTAGCTTGTCTCTATGACCTAAACTCCAGAATTCAAGAACAAAAGACTCTCATAGTGGAGGCTGCCAAAGTTATTTGTCAAAATACTATAGGGGGGCCCAGTAGATGGTGTGGTAGTTAAGGAGGACTCATACATGGCTGACTGTGGTTCGAGCCCTGGACCTAGTGGCTTGCTTTCTCTCTCTCTCTCTCTCTCTCTCTCTCTCTCTCTCTGGTAAGTACATGTACCCTATAGCAAATTAATATTAATAATAAATAAGTAATCCTAAAAAATGTTTAAAATATACTATTGAGAATATTAGTCCATTTGACAAGCTGGTTCACTACATTAGAATATTCCAATATAATCATAAATTAGCATCTTTCATTCAATCCAATTTTTTTCTCTTCTGTTTTAATAGGTCGCAGGTCGTCTCTTTACATGTTAAACCACAGGCATCTTTCTTCACATTTTCACCATCCCAGAAATACTGACATTTTTTTCTAGGAAATACTTTGATGAACTGTTTAAACAATATATCTCACATCTGGACAGCTCCTTATAATTTTCAAAGTACTTTAAATTACCATCTCCTTTGTATCAGTCTTTTCATGAAAAAAAAATTATGACTTTGGGTCTCTTAAGGTCTGCCTTCCAAGAGGGGTAATTGTGTAAGGGCTATTGATCTAGCAGATGTTCGTCTGCCTCTCTCAGATGTTTCTCCGGTCCATTGTCTTTGCTCTCAGGCATTTGTAAAGGCAGGAAGTATACAGATGTATTTTATTCTGGGACTTGGACTAGCTAATCACTTTCAACAATCATTTGGAGAAAGCAATGGCATCATTGATGCTTTATAATTATGCAAATCTGAGCGGGGCGGGGGGAAGTACTGCTATTACTTCCTTTTGCTGTGAAAGCACAAGGGTTTAGAGTGGAGGTGGCTGTCAAGTAGGCCCAGATGAGTAATCTGATTAGATGACATCAAGAAACTCCATCATCTCTTGTTTCATTCATAATATCAGAAGTAAAAATTCCACTTTGATGCCTCTTCCATGTTTAAGAAATACTCCCATCATTACGAAATTAAATCACTTAGAATTCAAGTGTCTCAGCTAACTGTGTAAAACGACTTCATGCATTCTTTGCTCTAAACCTCTCTCGTCTACAAGCCCTTTGAATTCCTGGCTACACATGTCTTTTTTCCCCCCAGACATACCACTTCTACCCTATCCCCCATTAAAGTGATTGTGGTGAGAAGAAACAGAGAGGAAAAAAGATGAAAGACTAAATCACAGAGTGGCATTTGCCATAAGATAGGGCTCTGACTCCAGATTCCAGCTCTGATACTTAGTTCACTATTGAAACCATTTAACTTTTCAATTTCCTCATTTATAAGTTGGAATAATAATTGTATTTAATACACAGAGTTGTGAGACAACATGTATAACGTTCCTTGCATGTAAGTGTTCAACAAATCGTTATTATCCATCTTACATCTCACAAATATTGCTTAAGCAACTAGCACTTGCCAGACTCTCTATAAGGCACTGTAAGGAAGACAGGACACAGTTTGGCCATGCAGGGTCATGTAGGCTACTGAGGGACGTATGATAGCTATGTCATATGTCAATTTGCCTGGTTTAAGGAATGCTCAGATAACTGGGTGTATTTCTGGGTACCTCTATGAAGTGGTTCCAGAAGAGATTTGCATGTGAATAAGTAAACTGAGTAAAGAAGATCTGTCCTCACCAATGTAGGTGGTTGTCATCCAATCCATTAAGGGCCTAGAGAGAGCAAAAAGGTAGGAGAAGCCAGATTTGGTGGTATAGGTACTACTCTGCAATCCTATAGGAAGTATGGTCTATAGGACCATACTCTAGGTTCATTTTCCAGATCCATTCAATTTGCCAGGTATACACCTGAGCACACCCATGATCCTGCTCGCTGCAGGTCTGGGGCAAGTTCAGAGTGTGAAGACCCTGTCAAAGTTACCCCCCACACACACACACGCCCAAGGTCTGTCTCTCATGAAGGATAAAGGGTGTGAATAAATAAGCTAAATAAGCTTTTTTTTTTAGAGAGAGAGAGAGAGAGCTTTTTTGCTATAGTGCATGTGCATTAGCAGGAGAAACAGAGAGACAGAAAGTGAGAAAGCACACTCCATGGAAGATGGACATGCCACAATCCCTTCTCTTCCATTCTCCTCTTGGGGCATGCACACACAGGTACACAGGTTCCTGGCATGAGTTTTAAGCTACTGGGTCTGGGACTCAAACTACAGTCAACTATGTGGGAGTCCAATGATGTAACCATTATGCCATCTGCTGGTCCAATAAATAAGCTTTTAAAAAAAAATACTTCCTCCTCTCTGTTTGAACTGGAATATCTATCTTCTGTCCTCAGACATCAGTGTTCCTGGTTCTCAGTTCTCGGGACTCTGACCTGGAATTACACCACCAGCTTTCTTAGCTCTTTAGCTTGTGGACAGCAGAATATGGGACTTCCAAGACTCCAAAATTACACAAGCCAATTCTCATAATTCATACTGAAAAATTAGATACCATGAAAAATAAACAACAACATGAAGGAATTACACAGTGAGTTAGAATGTATGTGGCCAAGGAAAACTTCTTGGAAATGGTAGATATTTAAGGAAGAACAAAGTTTAATAAGGGATGGAGAGAAAAAGAAGAGGATCCATGAATGCAGAGCTAGAGAGCATAGCTATAGATGAAAAGAAAAGATGCACTTGAACAAAGATTTGAAAGTGTTTGCTGTGTTTTGAAGAAAATATGTTGAAAAGTCCCATTATACAGCCATAAAATAAATCTCTTAAGTTCCAATGGATCATTGTACTCTCTTCCAACTTCAATACCCAAACAGGTGTAAGTAAACCGAAATGATTGACAACACAAAAGCTGTCTTAAAAGGGATACACAAAGGGAAGTAAGAAAGCATGTAATGGGAAAGTCCCAGGTAAACATTGAGATGCAAAAAAGAAGAAATAATTACCTGAGTATAGGCATTTCCACTGTCAGATGAGGGTCTTGGAAATGAATGAGAAGAATTATCTTACGAATGTGCATGAATAAGCATTAGAACTATACACCCTGACACTAAACTGTGTGTCCTTATCTTGTCAATTTCTGCTCCTTTCATCATGTCTAATACACTTGGTAATTGCTTTGGCATCAAATCATGGGTGGGAGAAATTAGAATATAATTAGCAACTATATGAAATCACAAGTTGAGAAAATATGATACTAACAAGGATTATTATTAGAAATAAGTTCTTGGGCCAGGCAGTGGCCTGATGGATAAGAGGGCTGGATCCCACATGGCTGAGTGTGAAGAACCAGAGTGACTCCATTTTTTTATGGAGTGACTCCACTTTGTTAAACCCACCTTGCTGAGAATCGGCACCATTTCAAAGAGGCGAGCCAATCACATAAGAGGTCATAAGACCATCACCCCACCGGGGCTGATCAATGAGAAAAACAAAAGAAATACCAGAGACCTGAAGTAACTTTCTTGTCCAACTTAACAGTCTGATGACCAATCAGTAAAAGACAACTATGCTTCTTGTAATCTACAGCCAATGTATAGCTGCCTGAGTGCATTCCTCAGCACCCCTCAACCTCCCCCCTAACAGCCAAATAAAAACCCAGCCCAACTAACACCACGAGCCCTCGACTCTGATCCACTGGACTGGTGACGATTCAGAGTCCTGACTTGAGCCCGAATAAAAGCGACCCTTGTGTGCTTGCATCGTAATTGGCTCCTTGGTGGTCTTTTGGGGATTTCGCAAGTGGAACACAACATTTGGGGGCTCGTTTGAGATTCCCCAAGACTCCCAGGATTCCTGAACTGGAGAGTCGACTAATAATGGCCAGTGGGTGTGTGTCCTTTGTCTCTGTGTTTGTTCTATGCAGTGTCTGAGGGCCCTAACTCTGTACTAGATGGGAATCGGTCTGGCAGATGCTCTGGCGGGCCACCAATCTGGGGGCCTAGAAGACATTCCAGACCCTCCTGGAGGGGACAGAGTGCCCCTAGTTGTTCTGAGTTTTCTGAGGGGACATAGTGGGTTGCTCCCGCAGCATGGCATGAGGCCGTCATCTCACTTTCAGTTTGCTTTTCACTCAGTGAAGGGTATCTGTGTGGCCACGCTTGTCCTGTCTATTACCTATCTCTGTTGGTGTGTACGTTTTTCTGACAGAAATGGGACAGACTAAGACCTCCCCTCTGATGCTTATGATGGACCATTTCAAGAATGTTAAGATCAGGGCCTATAACCTTAGTCTAGATGTTAAGAAACAAAAACTTTTCACTCTCTGTACAGTCAAATGGCTGGCTTTCAACGTCAGCTGGTCCCCAGAAGGGACCTTTGATTTGAAAACCATCTGGAAGGTAAAGAACATCGTTTATCATCCCCGGAGTACACATCCAGACCAGATACTGTACATAACTGTATGGGAAGATCTTATTCTTAACCCCCCTCCCTGGACTGAGCCTATCTTACAGCCTCCGATTCCCCCAAAAATCCTTACGGTCCGGGAAAGAAGACCCCCAGAAGCCTCTGCACCCCTGGCAACCAGTCTTCCAAGGAGGAACTGAAGAAGATTTGATTTTCCTTCCTCCCTACCAAGCCCCAGTTCCAGCAGTGGGACTGAGAAGGGCGGAAGGAGGGGCGAGGGAAGGAGCTGAGGGAGGGACAGAAGGAGAGACAGGGGAAGGAGCTGAGGGAGGGGCAAGAAGGGGAGAGGACCAACCCACACCACAGCCCAGCCCAGAAGCTGAGGAGCTAAATAGGGTCCCTGCCGCTGGCACTTGTGGGAGGCGGAGTACCCTGCCTCCACAACCTGGACCGGCAGATTCAACTGTGCTGCCACTATGAGCTGCAGGACCACCAGATGCAGATGGAAACCAGCCTCACCACTATTGGCCTTTTGCCACTACTGACCTTTATAACTGGAGAATCCAAAATGCCCGGTTCTCTGAAAATCCTAATGAGCTAATAGCCTTACTAGAAACTGTCCTTTTTATCCACCAACTGACATGGGACGATTGCCAACAGCTCCTCCAGATTCTCTTCACCACCGAAGAGCAAGAGCGAATTCTATTCAAAGCCCAAGAACGGGTCCCAAGTGATAACGGGCAGCCCACAGCCAATCCTAATACTATCAACACCAAATTCCCTTTGTTCTGGCCAGAATGAGACTTCAATATGGCTGAAGGTAAGGAGAGGCTCCAGGTCTATCACCACATTCTGCTGGGAGGTCTCAAAGTGGCTGCCTAAAAGCCCGCCAAGAGACGTTCAACAGGGAAGAGAAGAAAGTTCGGCTGCCTTTTTAGAAAAGCTCATGGATGCCTTCTGGCAACACACTCCTATGGACCCAGAGGCCCCTGAGGCCAAACTGGCCCTCATAATGGCTTTCATTAATCAGGTGGTGCTGGATATTAGGCATAAGCTGCAGAGGCTAGACAGGCTAGAAGAAAAAAAATATTCAAGACTTAATTGCAATGGCTGAAAAGTTTACAATACTCAGGAAATCCCCAAAGAAAAACAGGCCAAAGCTAATGACCGCCAAACTAGGAATCTAGCAAAAGTCTTGTTGACCTCCATGGCAAAAGACTAAAGAGAGAAACAAAGGTGCCTAAAAGAGCTGGCCAGAAGGAAAATACCAACAGGCCTATTTAAAAAGTCTGCCCCTGCCTTGGGTGGAACCAGTGCACACGCTGCAAAGAAGAGGGCCATTGGGCAAGGGACTGTCCAAAATGGAAGGACAAGCCTCCCTCCAATACTCCTGTCTTGACTCTCGATGATCATAGTGAATGGGGGTGCGGAGTTCGGCAACCCCCCTGAACCCAGGGTAACTTTTAGAGTGGAGGGGACCGCCATCAACTTCTTAGTGGACACCAGTGCTCAGAACTCAGTGCTCCTACAACCTCTTGGCACATTATCTGCCAAAACCGCCTGCATCCAAAGAGCAACAGGAATAAATAAGTATTTCTGGACCACCAAGAGAAAATTGGATCTTGGAGAAGGCAAGGTATCCCACTCATTCATGGTGATTCCCGAGTGCCCCTATCCATTATTGGGCAGAGACTTATTAACAAATCTGGGTGCCCCAAATTCACTTTGATCCAGGGGGCACTAAAGTCCTCAATAAGTCTGGATGCCCTATACATGTCCTCACTATCACCTTGGAAGATGAGTACTGACTGCACCAGCACCCACGAGAGCCACCCCCCCCCCCCATACCGGATATGGCACAATGACTGACTGAATTCCCCAGGACATGGGTAGAAACTGGGGGAATGAGATTGGCTGCATATCAGCCACCAGTGTTTACAGAACTTAAACCAGGAGTAGACCCAGTCTGAGTATGTCAATATCCTATGTCCCTAGAGGCCTGAACTGGCATGACCCCTCATATTCGCCAGCTGCTGGAGCAGGGAATATTGAGACCTTGCCAGTCACCTTGGAACATGCCTCTCCTGCCTGTTAAAAAGCCTCACTCCAATGATTACCAACCTGTGCAGGACTTGAGAGAGGTCAATAAAAGAGTAATAGACATTCACCTACCAGTGCCCAACCCATATACTCTCTTTAGTCCTGTGCCTCTAACTCATCATTGGTACACTGTCCTAGACCTAAAAGATGCCTTCTTTAGCCTTCCCCTAGCACCTAAGATCCAAGAATTATTTGCCTTCAAGTGGTCAGACCCTCGAGCATGGATTCAACAAACAACTAACTTGGAGACGCCTGCCTCAGGGCTTCAAAAACTCGCCTACTATCTTTGATGAAGCCTTGCATGAAGATTTGGGTGAGTTTCGAGCTGCACACCCCAAAATTGTCTTGTTACAGCATGTAGATGACCTGTTGATAGCAGCTAAAACCCAGCAGGACTGTCTACAGAGCACTTGTGCTCTGCTCCATGCCCTTGGAAGCCTTGGATACAGGGCCTCAGCCAAAAAGGTCCAAATTTTCAGCCAAAGGTAAGATACCTGGGTTACGAACTTGAAAGCGGACAGCACTGGCTGACTGCCACCAGGGAGACCATGCTAAAAATCCCCAGGCCTTCCTCTCTGAAACAGGTGAGAGAATTCCTGGAATCTGCAGGCTTTTGCTGGTTATGGATTCCTGGGTTTCCAGAATTAGCTAATTCTCTGTGAAGCCACAAAAGAAAGCCAGGGCACATTCGTCTGGACAGAGAGAATACAACAATCTTTTAACCAAATCAAGACTGCTCTCCTCTCGGCACTAGCCCTTGGCTTGCCCAATGTAACTGAACCATTCCACTTGTTCATGGATGAGAATAGGGGATTGCAAAGGGAGTCCTAGTACAACCCTTAGGACCCTGGAAAATGTAGCCTATCTGTCAAAAAAAAATGGGATCCTGTTGCAGCACATTGGCCTCTCTGTCTCCACATGGTTGCAGCCACCACCCTTATGGTCAAAGATGCTAACAAATTCACCTTAGGGTAGGAACTTTACCTCTCCACCCCTCACACAATTGAGAGAATTCTGCAGCAACTGAGCAATACCCTCCTTGTTTATTATTATAGTCTCTTACTAAACCCCACCAAGATCTTTCTTCAGGTACCCACCGCCTTAAATCCTGCAACCCTGCTGCCAGACCCAAACCTTGACACTCCTCTCCATAATTGCACCGAAATCCTTGCACACGCTCATGGAATCCGACCTGACTTGAAAGATCAGTCCTTGACAAATGCAGAAGTGACCTGGTATACAGACGGGAGCAGTTTTGTGTCAAAGGGACTTAGGTATGCAGGGGTAGAAGTGGTGTCAGAGTGGGAAATTTTATGGGCAGAGCCCCTCCCGGTGGGAACATCAACCCAGAAGGCTGAATTGATAGCTCTGACCAAAGCTTTAACCCTGGGTAAAGACAATAAGGTCAATCTATACACTGACAGCTGCTATTCCTTTGCAACCACTCACATACACGGGGCCATATACCAATAACGAGACCTCTTGACTGTGGAAGGAAAAATTATAAAGAACAAAGCCAAGATCTTGGCATTGTTGGCTGCCATTTGGCTCCCCAAAAAGCTGGCCATCATTCATTGTCCAGGTCACCATAAGGGTGATTTCCCAGTCACCAGGGGTAATAACCTGGCTGATTCCATGGCCAGAGATGTGGCCCTAAAAGCAACAGTTCTAGTGGCCCAGACACCAGACCCTGGTAGCCCAGTCCTCCCTGACTGACCACAGTATACATCAGAAGACCTTGCATAGATAAAGGGCCTGCCCTCAGCCCACAATCTCCACAGATGGTAGAAGTCTAAGCATAACAAAATCATCCTCCCAGAGGCCCTCAGTGAGCAAGTCCTATCTAAAACCCACTGAACCACCCACATGGGCACTAGAAAAATGAAGGACCTCCTTCAACATGCTCCCATTCTGATAAAAGGTGCTAACTCAAAGGTTGAAACTACAGTGCACCACTGCAAGTCCTGTTAACTGACCAATGCTTCCAAACCTCAAGGGCAGCCTGGCTCACGAATCAGAGGGAACAAGCCTGGAGCATATTGGGAAGTGGGCTTTACGGAGGCGAAATCTGGCAAATATAGTTACAAATACTTACTGGTCTTTGTAAACATCTTTTCAGGTTGGGCAGAAGCATTTCCAACAAACATGAAATGGCCCAAGTCATGACTAAAAAAATCCTTGAAGACATCTTACCCAGGTATGGATCCCCCACTATGATTGGGTTGGATAATGGACCAGCTTTCATATCCAAGGTAATTCAAGGTTTAGCCTCAGTGTTGGGGACAGATTGGAAATTACATTGTGCATACCGTCCCCAGAGTTCAAGACAAAGAGAATGAAAAGAATGCTAAAAGAGATCTTTAATTAAATTAACCTTAGAAACTGGTGGTGACTGTGTGGCTCTCCTCACTTTTGTGCTCTTCTGAGTGTGCAACTCCCCTTACCATTAGGTCTAACTCCTTTCAAGATCTTGTACGGCCTGCTGCCACCTATTATTCCTTACCTACAGTCTGACTTGTTAACTGAATTTAATGATCACTCTCTGTTAGCTTCATTACAAGGCCTCCAGGCTGCTCACCAGGACATCAGGCCAAGACTGCAGGCTCTTTATGCCACTGGCTCTCCTGCAGATCCCCATCAGTTCCAGCCCAGCGACTGGGTATATATCAAGTGGCACCACAAAGAAAGCCTTCAACAGCGTTAGAAGGGTGGGTCCCTACATAGTCATCCTGACCACCCCCGCCACTCTTAAGATTGACAACATCACTTCATGGGTACATTATATACACATCAAGCCAGTAGACCCCCTCATGCTGCAAGACGACCTCATACCAGGATGGACAGCTGTGAGAGACCCAGACAATCACCTAAGGCTAAGACTGTGATGCATCAAGCCTTGCTAATATTATTTTCCTTCCTCTTGATGACCCAGGCGGGGGGGGGGGGGGTGCTCCCCTCATACTGACCTGGCTCATTACTAGTGTCACTATGGGAAAAATTGTCAATAGCATGTCGAGAGATGTCCCCCACCCCTACTCCGGGGCATGGTGGCCTACTTTAGAATTTGACCTTTGCCTTTTGGCTGCAGGCTCTTGAGACATTGGAGATTGGGAAATAAGTTCAAGGGGCACACCTGAATGCTGGAAAGGCATCGAAAGGTGCAGCTTCAAGGGGGCTGCTTATTCTCCCGGATGTAGCCATCCATATCACAGGGCTGCCCTAAGAACAACTCAGTTTTATGTCTGCCTGGGGGAGGGGGGTTGCAAGAGGTCTGAGGTTACTCTCTGTGGAAGACCTGAAACATTTTATTATGCCAGCTGGGGCTGTGAGTCGACTGGAACCATCCACTGGACATTTCTGGTCCAAAATAATTTAATACATGTCACCCGAGTGCCTGGACTCCTGGGGCTAACTGGGACCCGCTCTCGAGGCACTGAACTCTCTGGCCCATGCCTTAATTTTCTTTGTAATCTGCTCCAGATATCACTCACAGAAACAAGAAAAAAAAATACACGACATGGAAATCAGGGCTGACTTGGGGCATCCACCTATATTGAAAAGGATGTGACCAAGGGTTCCTGTTGACCCTGAGACTTAAGGTTGAACCTTTAGGCCCCATTAAGGCACTGGGCCTAACACAGTCCTTGTGCCTCTGCCCCAAACCAGCATCACCCCAGTACTATCCTTCCCACTATCCTCCCTACTGACTCCTTGCTGGCTCCCTCAGGCCTTCATCACCTGACTCCCTCAGAACCCCTGTCCCATGCTAACTCAGACCCTCTCTGGGACTTAATAGTCCAGACCTTTCAGGTCCTCAATGTGTCCAGACTGGATCTCACTGACTCTAACTGGCTGTGCTATGAAACAAAACCTCCCTATTACGTGGGCATTGCATTGCCTGGTACCTACAATGAATCAGACAGCCCTGACTCTTGTAGATGGTGCCAATGAGGCACTGTTAGGTTAACTCTTCAGTCAGTCAGTGGGTAAGGACAGTATGGGAATGGTTTCCGCGGCTTATCGGCATCTCTGTAACAAGACTGTCACCTCTTTGCCTCCCGACAAGTACTTGGTACCCCCTGCTAATAGATTGTGGGCCTACACCATGGGGTTAGCACCCTGCGTCCATCGGGCAGTACTCAATGGCACACGGGACTTCTGTGTGCTGGTTTAATTACTCCCTAGGCTCATCTATCACACAGCTGAAGAACTCTATCAGAGATTAGAAGGACCCTCCAGATGAGTCAGGCGAGAGCCCATTACAGCCATCACCCTTAGAGTTCTTTTAAGAAAATCAAGAGAAGATACCTGAGTCTGGTCCTTGATCTCCAGAACAAGCATTATGGTACTCTACGTGCAGCCATAGATGATGATATTTCCAGATTAGAGGACTCTATCACTCGTCTCCAGGAGTCCTTATCCTCCCTTGCAGAAGTTGTCCTCCAGAACCAGAAAGGCTTAGACCTACTTTTCCTTCAACAGGGAGTCCTCTGTGCTGCCATTGGAGAAGAATGCTGTTTTTATATTGATCACTCAGGGGTGGTGAGAGAATCAATGGCCAAAGTCAAGGAAGGCCTTGCAAAGTGTAAAAGAGACTGTGAACAGACCCAGGTCTGTTTTGAATCCTGGTTCAACTCCTCCCTCTGACTTAATACCCTAGTCTCCACTCTTTCAGGGCCCCTACTAATCCTACTCCAACTCCTCACTCTTGGTCCCTGCATCCTCAGCAGATTAATAGCCTTTATTCGTGAATGACTCAATACCATTCAATTGATGGTTCCGCGTTCCTAATATAAGCCCATCTCTGACTGGGACCATATAGAGCTCAATAACAGGGATCCATGATTGACTCCATTATGTACTTGGGAAAGGGGGAAATGAAGGACAAGACTGAGTCCATTTTTTTTGTTAAACCCGCCTTGCTGAGAATTGGCACCATTTCAAAGAGACCATCACCCCCAAAGGGGCTAATCAATGAGAAAAAACAAAGAAATACCAGAGACCTAAAGTAACTTTCTTGCCCAACTTACCAGTCTAACGACCAATCAGTAAAAGATAACTATGCTTCTTGTAATCTACAGCCAAAGTATAGCCGCCTGAGTGCATTCCTCAGCACCCCTCGACCTTCCCCCTAACAGCCAAATAAAAACCCAGCCCAACTAACAACGGAGGCTCTCAACTCTGATCCACTGTATTGGTGATGATTTAGAGTCCTGACCTGAGCCCAAATAAAAGCAACCCTTGTGCGCTTGCATCGGAATCGGCTCCTTGGTAGCCTTTAGGGAATTTCACAACCAGGGTACAAGTGCAGCTCAAGTCCCAGTCCTGGCAGTTTGAAAAACACACTGAGCATGTATGTGTGTGTGTATATATGTGTGTGTGTGTGTGCCTAAAATCCTGAAAGGATGGAGAAATAGAGGAAGAGGAATTGTGGCGTGACCATGCACCATGTGGGGGGCCAGGGAGTACTTTCTCCATCTCCTTCTCTACCTGTGTCATCCTACCACAAGCTCCCACTCCCTCTGGCAAAAGTTAAAAAGAAAGAAAGAAATAGAGGAAAAGAAGTTGTCGTTTAGTTCAGAGGCCAAACTGGTTTGGAAACAGAATGAGCAGTGTCTTCCATTCATGAAAAGCCAAAGGCCAACTTCCCTAAAGCCTTGCATAGCTACATACCATGCCTCATTGCACCTAACACACAGGAAAAATTTAGCAACCAAAGGCAAGACAATCTTCACCAAAGTATGAGGTATACGATGCAACAATAGAAAACAAAATGTTTCAAAGCTAGGGAGAAAAGAATCATTTCAAACATGAAAATCAATTTAAACTTATTTTTAAGTCATTTTGGCTGGATGGTGTTTATCAGGAGCCTATGGATGAAAGAAAGTGGATTGGGTATCTAGAGAAAGCACATGCTTCTTGCAGTCAACAGACTCAAGACACATTTTCCTCAATACTATTTCGGACTTCATTCCCCCCATAAGCTTTCAAATTTCAATCACTACCCCACTGAGTCTGGGGAGAAATTGATAAAGAAAATAATATAGCAGACAATCACCAGTGAATTGAATTTGAGCACAATTGAGATGAACTACCATGTTTAAAAATAGATCATTTCAAAATGGGCTTTAGGGAGAGGTGGTTTTTTTTTTGTTTTTTTTGGGGGGAGGTTTGTTTGTTTTTTTTTGTTTTCCCTCTTATGTGTTGTTTAAATGTTTGTGATTGGACAGAAGAGAAGGAATTAGAAGATGGGCAAATGGGGGTTGGGCTTATGGGGAAGGTTGTGCACTCACTTGGCTAAATGTTTCATTCCTCTCAGCTTTTTCAGTTTTTGGACATTTCTTCAAACTACTTGAGCTGTTTTAGAATAAGAAATTGTTAAAATGATGTCGCCTATAATCATAGGTGAATTGAATTTTTCCACATGGGCTGTGGTGCATAAAAATCTTTTCTTTTTAAGACTTTTATACACCCTGTATGTGTGTGTAATCACTGAAGTTTTGAAGAGGTAAAAACAGAATCGCAAACTCATAGAATCTTAAAACTGGAAAGGAACTTAGAAATGATCTAACATATATCCCAAACTGAGCTATACTATCAAGATCCTGGAGAGAACTTTCAAAATATTATTTCCTGATCCTACTCAAATCGCTTGAATCAGACTCCCTGAGGCTAAGACTCTGGAATAGGTAGTTTAAAAGTTCTCAACAAATAAATAAACTTTAAAGAATCCAGACTGATGTCTACATCTACTGATTAAATGCACCTTTCATGATTTACAGAAAATGAAACCTGGTCTCAGAGAGGAGAATTCAAATAGATATTGAGTAAGAAAGCAAAGAACTGAATCCAGTGCTTCTGGACCTGGTACATAGTACTTTCCAAGAAGAGAAAAACAAAGAATTGTAAATGGCCACAGAATAATTTAGATTTTAAAAAAATCTCCTCAGGCTGGCAGGCAAGTAGGGTAGTGGTTGTAGCACTGGACTCCCATGTGGTCAACTACAGTTTGAATCCCAGACCTGACAGCTTGAAAATCATGCCAGTCATATGTGTATGTGTGCCCAAGATTCTGGGAGGAGAATGGAGGAGAAGGGATTGTGACATGGTCACCCCCACCTTCAGCGGGTGATTTCTCACTTTCTGTCTGTCTTCGTCTCTCCAGTGAGCACATGTGCCCTATAGCAAAAATATCTCCCCAACCTAAAAAAAAAAAAAAAAAAAAAAAAAAAAAAAAAAAAAATCTCCTCCAGAAAGTGTGTGGATGTCCTCAACTGACATGATGTACAACCCTCAACCCTCAAGCACAGATTGCCGGGACTGGGTACAAAGTGCCTAACCCATTTGAATACTGAAGCTGTGGAAAACAGTACAGTCTTAGGAACTACCAGGCTGTATCTCTGGTTCTGGTCTTCAGGAATATGGGTTCATTGGACAATGACCACATCTTTAAATATTGGTCAATACAACTTACAGGTTACAGTGCTGAAATGAACTCAAGCCAGACAATATGAAGACAGGTGCAAGGCCTTACCCACAAGGCACTGCTAAACTTATGTCAGAAAAAAAAGAAGTAAATGCCTGTAAATATCTAGAGAACAAGCCAAATCAACATTTCCTGTAAGCAGCTCTTTCTAATTTAGGAATCTGCTCGTGCCAATAACAGATTCTCAGAACTCGAAGTGACCTTAAAATTCATTTAGTCCAACCTTTCACCAGGGAAGAATCTTGTACACATGTCATGCAAGGTGGTGGACTAGAATCTGCTTGGAATGTTCAATGAGAGGGAGTTTAATCATTTTTTAAGGCAACCTATTTTGTCTTATCATTCTTGTAAGAAAAAATTTCACCTATTTATAAAAGTCACTTCTTCTCTGTGATTTCCAAACTTTTATGTCCTCTCTAGATTTTCTTATAAATAAATCTGCTGCCTATAGGAAATAAAAATTTCTAAAATATTTAAATAAAACCAGAACCAGCAGGTGGTGTGGTGGTTAGGGAGCTGGACTCCCCCTTGGCCAACCATGGTTTGAGTCTTGATAGGTTACTTTCTCACTTTCTCTCTCTCTTTTATGAGCACAGGTATTTTATTACATATGTGTATTTGTGTGTGTATATTTTATATGTACCCTATAGCAAATTACATATATACACACACACATATATATAAATAATTAAATAAATAATTTTTCAAAAATAAAGTATTTGCATAAAACTATCAAAAGACGCTTTCATGTCCCCTCCTCAAACAAAGAGTAAAATAGCTAATTTCCACTGTGTCCTACCAATGTTAGTCTGTTCTTTACATGTACTACTGGTATACCACTCATTGCATCACATGACTGTATGGGACCTTAAAAGCAGACACTATGATATAGTTACTTACCCCTGCATCCCCATTCCCCTGCCTACATGTCATACAGAAAAGGTATTTACATGTTTTGGTAGTTGAATCACATCTCATCTTACTCTCAAACTACCTCTCTTCTTTGAAACAAATGTCCTAAATTCCTTGACCCTCTACGCTTTTTGTCATAAGCTCTGTTTTGTTCATGAGTATACCTTAATGCCTATCACAGAGTACTTAATTAATACTATTGAATTAATTTGATAACGTTTTCTAGATCCCTCATGAATCTTGTTATTGTCTCCTTCAGACGCAATACATCTTTAAAGGCTCTTTTAAAAAAAATCAATACCACCCCAAATGGGGTATTGATACACAGTGGAATTATTGCTTCCCTTGAGCTGAACATCATGCAGCTTGGATTCATATTTGATTTTTCCCTTTGTGCCCTCAGTTCAGGGTGACCTTATAGTTACTGAAACCTGAAAGTCATTCTCTTTTGAATATTTGTAGTAGTGTTTCCCTAATCTTAGAAAAATTACTAGCTTTAACTAAAATAGAGACCTATACATAATTAATATAGCACAATGACTAACTACTCAGGTTCAGTACTGGCTCTGCATTTGTTAACCATGTAACTTTGGGTGGGCAAGTTACATCTCTTTTCTGAATGAGTTAACATATCTATAAATTGGGCATAATTATATTAACCTGCTTCATAGTTTTTTTTTATACATAGGAAATGAAATACTGCATGATGGCACTTTCTTTGATGTTTAACAGACAGTACACACTAAGTAAATGTTCATAACTTTTGCAAGTTTTGATCTATTATTCTAGTTGAACAAGATTATTTGAATCCTATCTGTTACATGCCTTATTAAATTGACCCTCCTAAATTTGGACCAAATGAAAATGTAATTAGTCTGCCTCCAATGTCTTCAGACATGGCATTGATTGAAGAGACCAAAAAAAATAGACAGGGGCTCTGATTCAAGTAGTCTTAGACATATTGATTCACTTTTTTGATGCATTTGCTCAATCACTTATATAAATAAATCTACAACATATACCACAAAGCTTTATTCTTTTCTTCCCTACAAATTTATTCTCAGCAGGCCAACTAATATGTTAGTGTGTTATTGTACAACGATAAAGCTTTGTTCACCACCAGACATATATTCTATATCTTTCATTGAGATGGGAAGGCAAAATCTTTTGATAGAGGGTTTTTTTGTTTTGTTTTGTTTTTTTGGTTAGAGGTTTTCTGTTTGTTTGTTTGTTTGTTTTTGCCTTACAGCACATGAGCTCACTAGAGAGAGAAACAGAGACAGTAAAACAGAAAGTGATAAATCACCTCCCAAGGGGGATGGCCATGCCACAATCCCTTCTCCAATCTTCTCTTGAGATCTTGAGCACGCATGCCCACTGATCCCACTGCAATTCCTTCTCTTTCATTTCTACATCCCAGCAGGATTCTGGGCATGCACGCACACACGCCCAGCAAGTTTTTCAAGCTGCCAGGGCTGAAATTCGAACCACCTGGTTGGTTACTGTGGATACTGATGCTGTGAACCATCAGTATACAGATACCTGTTCTAGTGCTTTCAGTTCTTTTGGATATATAGCTGGGACACCTGGAATAATTTTGAAGCAATTGGCATGAGGACTTGAACCATGTGGGAGTCCAATGATGATGTAACCACTATGCCATCTGCTGGCCCCTAGAGAAAATATTTAAATATTCAGATCAAGAATGTCCTCTGTTGCTCTACTACACCCAGGCAAGTCTCTGGGCAGGTCATGACTCACCATGGCAGAAGCAATTCACCATGTTTTATCCTAACCAAGAATGTTTTGTGTTTGTCCCTAAATAATTTGAGTATGAGTCTCAACTTTCCAAGAATACTACTAGCAACATGAGGGTAAGAACTGACACCATAACTGATTCTATAAACATCACTCTTATTCTGCCCCACCCAAGGGAAGAAGACAGTGCTAAGAGGCCATCTTTCAGGTCTTATGAATTGCAAGAAGAAATTACCACTCAGAATCTACTGGTGTCTACAGGGTTTCTTTCCCACCTTGCCTCTTAGTCCATTCTTCTAGAAAGTAAAGGAGAGATCCGAAAGATGAAATCCTTGCAAAGTTTGTCCACATCCAACATATTATTTAATGGTCACATCCTAAAGCTCCTTATCAGGTGACACATTACTGAAAACACAGTACAATGAACACAAAATTTTCTAAGTCATTATCAGGGTCCTCATTAGGAAAATAACAACAACAAAACTGCTCATAGCATCCAGATCCTATCTTAGAATTCCCTTGTCAAAATATTCCACATATCTATTTCTACCACCCAGATCTTTCCTGGTATACATTCTGAAAAGTCAGTTAGAAAATATGTATTGAATATTTATGTTGTACCTAGTCATGCATAAAGCTCTACTGCCAGCTTCAGAAAGTTAATAAATGAATGAATGAATGAATGAATGAATGACTAAGTCCTGTCTTTGGTGAACTCACTTCCATTCAGGAGGAAAAGGATACCACCTAGAAGGGTAGGGCACCATTAAACCAAGCAGCCAGGAACTGACACCTGAAGTGTTTATTAAAGACCACAAGTTCAGGAACCAGCCATTAGCGTAATGGCTATGTCACTGGACTCTGACGTAGTCAACCACAGTTCGCGTCCCGGACCCGGCGGCTTAAAACTCACGCCGGGCGCGTGTGCGTGCATGCCCAAGATCCCAAGAGGAGAAAGGAGGAGAAGGGATTGCGGCGTGACCATACCCCCTGGGGGGTGATTTCTCGCTTTCTGTCTCTATGTCTCTGTCTGTCTGACGAGCACACACGCGCCCTATAGCAAAAACCTCTCAAAAAAAAAAAAAAAAAAAAAAAAAAAAAACGATCACAAGTTCTACAGAGCTTCAGAGGAGAAACAGCAGAGTGCTAGAGGGAAAAGGCTTTATGGACAAGGTAACCCTTAAATTCACTGAAAAAAAAAAAAAAGAGAGAGAGAGAGAGAACAGAATTGTATATATCAAAGTGCCATTTCCATTTATTTATTTATTTATTTATTGGTTATTAAACTGCACTGTGGCCTACATATACCCTGTTGCTTCTACTTATCAAGAAAGAAGTTAATTCAAAGCCAACAGTTAATCATGGGCCCTAGGCCTGTGCCTGTGGAGAGTTGCCTCCTCTTTCCCTGGGCTTCCTCAGGGTGCACGGCCTGGCAGAGGTCAGCAGGGAAACAGGGTGAACACTAATTAATTTTGTGTGCCAGTTTTATAACAAGATTATTTTCTAAATTGCAGGCAAGATTCTGCATACTGTGAAAGCATTTCTGGAGGCAGAATTGTATTTTTCACTTACGCTGAAGTTTTACTATAATCTTGAAATCCATTTATGCCATAAAAAATAAAAGAGAAATTAGAATTATTTAAGCAAGGGATAAAGTTATTCCATAAATGAGGACTGAGTCCTCTAGCTTTAAAGACAAAGAAGGGGGAACCAGCAGTTAGCATAATGGCTATGTCGCTGGACTCCCATGTAGTCAACTGCCATTCGAGTCTTGGACCTGGTGGCTTAAACTCACACTGGGCGCATGTACATGAGTGCCCAAGATCCTGAGAGAAGAATGAAGGAGAAGGGATTGCGGCATGGCCAATCACCCCTGGGGGGGTGATTTCTTTCTGTCTCTCTGTCTCTCTCTTTCTGGTGAGTGCACATGCCCTATAGCAAACACTTCTCAGAAAAAAAAAAAAAAAAAAAAAAAAAGAAGATGAAAAAGGAAAAAGAGAGAGAAAGAAGAGCTTATAAAGTTAATATAACTGGTTGGCTTTAAATATTTACTAGATTTCCTAGGAATTTATCCAAACTGGGATAGCTCCATGGCCTGGTGGTTAAAGGAGCCAGATTCCACATGGCTGACCATGGTTCAAATCCTGGAACTGGTGGCCCAAGAAGCACACCAGGGATGTGGGTACACATGCCTGCAAAGTCCTACAGAATGGAGAAATGGTGGAGAAAAGATTGTGGCATGACTATACCCCATTGAGGTACTTTCTCCCTCTCTCCCCCTCTCTCTCTGTCTCTGGTGAGCACACATGCCCTTCAGGAAATAAAAAAAAATGATACTTTTACTCAAACTGAATTTTCTAGATACCTGATAGGGCAAAAAAATCTGAAGACAAAGGTTTAACTACTGTTGCAGCAGTGACTGTGGTCAGAAATATCTGGGCAATAAGAGCTGGTGTAAGAATCATTGGCAGATTTTCAGCCAACAGACATGTTGAACCTACCTTAGATCAAGTCCTTTGCTAGACAGAGTTTCCCTAGAGATGAGACACTAAAGGGACCAGCAGTTAGCATAATGGCTATGTCGCTGGACTCCCACGTAGTCGACCGCAGTTCGAGTCCCGGACCCGGCGGCTTAACCTCACGCCGGGCGCGTGTGTGTGCGTGCCCAAGATCCGGAGAGGAGAATGGAGGAGAAGGGATTGCGGCGTGACCATCCCCCCTGGGGGGTGATTTCCTGCTTTCTATCTCTCTGTCTCTCTCTGTCTGCGAGCGCACGCGCCCTATAGCAAAAACCTCTCCAAAAAAAAAAAAAAAAAAAAAAAAGATATCTGAACTTACTGGAAACAAGCTCAGATTTTGAGAGTGCTGTGTTGAGGAGTCAGTCCTCAGCAGAGGGAGCCATGGTGAAAAGGGCTGAGACAGAAACCACAAGAAACGTTAAAATATCTGCATGATGTATATTCTTAATTCATGTCAATGACCAAAGGGGTTAGAAAGGAAACTATCATAACATCAAACCATTGTTTTACTGGATTCATTTTAACAGACAAAGGATAGAGCATTTCTACCTATTTTTTGTGCTATTTATGCTACGTGACAATAAAGATTTTACTCATTAAACTACCACTCTTTAATGTTTTCTATCAAGAAATGATCAGTTCATTGGAAGGATGGATGGACAGAAAGACATAGATATAGATATATACATGAAAAGTGTGTGTGTGTGTGTGTGTGTGTGTGTGTGTAGTGGATTCTCAAATCTTTAATTTTTTTTCTTTAAATGCCTTTTTGCCTTTATAACCTTCCAGAGACATGTAAGGCCTCGGGGAGCATGTGTGGGGCTCCCTCAATTATGCTCATCTAGGCTGCATGCTTCCTGCAGTCACACATATTTTGAATAGAATAAACCTCTTCCAAAATGCTACAGTTTGAGTATTTCCAATAGTAATTGGACCAGTAAGAAGACTTTCATTAGATGCAGTCCTTGGACCTCAGGCCTGCAAACCATTAGCTAAATATACTTCTATTTTATAAATTGCACAGACTCAGGTACTTCTGTTATTAGCAATAGAATTAAGTAAAACTGTAAATAAGCTCTTCAAAGAACTAAGGCCAAATCTAAACTGGTCCTCCCCATGGGCCCCAGTTCAAAGCAATGCCCAGGGGATTATCTAATGCTCACATTCCAGGTGTGGCATTAGGGACCAGCAACCATGAAGATGTCACATCTCTCCCCACTGCCTGGAACTGAAGTCTTGGGTACCCGTTGCCTGCTAGGCATTGTGATTCAGATGAAAACTGTGCAGAAGGCCTGTCAGTGGAGCCAGGAAAAGCCCTCATGAGCCTTTGTTAGAGAAAACTTAGTGCATGTCTCCTGTTTTCTATACTGTCCAAGAGGCAGGAGACCCAGGAATGGAATTTCACTAGCTTCTTTTTTCTTTAACAAGTGCAGAGAAAAGCAAAAACAATGAAATTAAATGTTGTTTATTTTCCTCAGAATAGCACAAGAGTAGCAATTGTTAATGAAAAAAGGCAAAGAAGCCTAATTCTATTATCTAATTTTCCAGTTAGAGACAATAATTTTCTTTTTTTTTCTTCACATTATTTAGATAACAATTAACTCTAATTTAATATTGCTTCTACACCCCAAACAAGTGAAAGGTAAAACAGAGAATACAAATTCAACATGCGAATGGTAGAGAAATTCTGAGATAAAAGATTCTTTAGGCAAAGATGTTGGATAGTAACTTCATATGCTCTAATTCCAAATAAGCCTCCCTAAAAAGGTGTCCTGGCTTGATTTTCTTTCAGTCCTGGTAGTGGTGGCCTCTGTGCTACATTGATCACACAAGGGAAACTGTGCCTGCTGAGGAGACTCTTTTCCCTATTTAAGGGGAAATCATGACTTTTTGAGAGTCTCATACAAATCTTGACTCTAATGAGCCCATCGGATGCTACAAAAGTCAAATCAACACATATTTTAGCCAGGGGAACAACCAAAAGCACTTAAGTTTGTATTCTGATTCTCAAAAGAGAAAGAGCAAGAGCAAAGACTTTCCTTTGATCCACCCATGTCATAGATGAGAAGAAAAATGGCAGGATGTGGTGTTACACACAGACGAGTGGTGTGAAGTAGCACACTGTGACATGGTGTGAGTCTAGTAAAACTATAATGGGACAATACCCACATCACTCAAACTATCCACTTTTGAAATGTAAGTTATTTATAAATATGTTCATGGCTCTTCAACTCCCTCCCTTGACTTTTCTTAAAATGCACAATTACTGTTCACATCATTCAAGAATACTTTCATAAAAATTAAAACCAATAGGTTCACAGAGCTTTCTTTCCAAAATCTGTACCTTAGCTGTGATCCAAACACAACCAATGATCAGGATTTGTGCCAGATTACAAAACACATGTTAAAATGACCCCTTAGTAATGATTTTTCGTCTGAGCCTGGCTAAAGTCCCAGGAAAGCCCAAGAAAAGAGTCACCATCTGATGTGGGGAGACAAGGAGAGGAGCTCAAGAGTCTTCCTCTACCTCGCTGCAGCTGGAAGGTCATCTCCAGAATAGGGTTAGAGCTCTGTGACCACAGCAAGTCAATAAATACTGTTGATTAACAGAAAAAAAAAAAAATATTGATGGAGCAGGCCAGCAGATGGCATAGTGGTTAAGTTGACACATGGCCAACCTCAGTTCAAGTTCCAGACCTGGAGGCCTGTTTTCTCACTTTTCTTCTTTCTCTTCCTTTCTGTCTCTCTGGTGAGCATGTGTGCCCTGTAGTAAGTTAAAATAATAATAATGATGATGATGATGATAATAATAAAAATAAAATCAAATAAAACTTAAAAAAAGAAAGCAACATTGATGCAGAGCAGATCTCTATTTCCAACTTTATAGTAAAGAAAGGAAGAAGCATATAGCTAGACAAACATTGCTTTTAGAAAGCTAGAAACTCAGAGTAATAGTAGGTGTGTTTCTTTGATTAGTGACAGTGCACATATTCATAGTTTCCACTCGCCCATCTCTACACACTCACATCAATGAAATGACATTGCACTCATTTGGAAGTAATCTCAATGGTGATTAATCAGCAAGGTCTCTATTGTATTATCATGACATATTCTTGCTCTCTGAATAGCAATGCTGAGACTA
The DNA here is from genome assembly GCA_026018925.1 of Tupaia tana. Taxonomy (NCBI): domain Eukaryota; kingdom Metazoa; phylum Chordata; class Mammalia; order Scandentia; family Tupaiidae; genus Tupaia; species Tupaia tana. Next base: position 211,862,714 of record JAKSZU010000003.1, read on the forward strand.
ATAGAATTTGGACCAAAGCCAGGGAAATTTCAACAGAAAGCCCATAGACCCATAGAACTTTCGTTTTTCTGAAGTCTTTGGCTAGAATACTGCTTCCACTTAATTGATTTTATCTGTGTGGTCAGGAGGTCTGAAAAGACAATACAACTTACTGCACCACGGCCTGTCATTTCACCTAAAACAGGATGTTTTCTATCCTGATCAATTAGTTCTGCCTTTGCAAGGTCAAATGCCCGAACACTGCTATATGTAGCTCTGAAATTATTCATAGTTTGGGTAAGTAAAATAGGGTTTATTTCATTTTAGGAACATGATTACAATTACTACTATTAACAATTAACAATAATATGAAAATATTGGAAACTTTAAATGTGTTTATTAAGAAATGGAGTGACACAACCAAGAGGGCCATCTGAGAATGAAGGGAAAGAAGAAAAGTCTGGGAAACCTCAAGGTCAGTATCTATTAGAATACTCAGAAAAGGAATTAAATTTTCAGTTTTTGATCTAATCGGAGTCAACAATAGACCTCTGTAGAAGAACTCATAGAACCATAATTTCCACATCTATGAAAGTAATAGGCCAGCTCTTGTACACACCACAGTAATATATCTAATTCTGGACCCTAGGAAGAAAAATATAATGATAGCTTGTCTTGAGGTACAGGACTAATGTATTATATAAGGCACAATTATAAGCAGAAAGGATAGCTAACTGAATGATAGAGAGTTCATGGAAATTGTATTAAAATACTTGAAAGTTAAATGGTAGAGCAGGGAGCTAGCACATTGGATGGCTCTAAGAGGTCAAACAAAATTCAGCTGTAGACATAGTAAGATGTAAATTCTTAATTTCGTAAAAAAGATCATTGTGCACATTATGGTGAAGTCAATGCCATCACAGTTGTGCCCACCTAAAGTCTGAACATCCACCTAGGGAGGTCAGAGCCTCAGATGGAAAGATATCTCCTGTGTAGCCACTATCCCACTCAATTCCCTACTTCTCACAGAAGATCACCCCAAAGGACAGGTCTCCTTGCATACCTTTTCACCCCTAGTTCATTTTCTTTTCATTTTCCAGAATTGCCATTCTCATCACAGGTGCAATAGCATATAGTCTCCTTGTGCTTTCTTGCTCCCTTGAGGAATGTGTTCCAGTTTGGGTAATTACATTCTGCCAGCCTAAATTATCCCTGCAGTTTACATCGAGTAAGGTGTTTTTCTTTAATATCTATCCTAAATTGTTGCATAGTGTTTCTGTGTACCAGTAAATATTACACACATGCCAAGGTAATAGTCACATCCTTGGAAACGGCCCACCCTATTTATAGGAGAACAAGGACGGATTAAAACTAATTAAAATTTACTTCGATTATTCATGTTCCTTCTGTATGTTTGGCCCTTTACACTGGCACTTAAGGGCTATTGGCTTCACATAACTTGCTCTTCTTTTCCTGAGTTTTGTGAATTCTTTTCAGCTCTCATACCTTTTTTATATTCCTGCTTTACCCAAAGAGCACCCCCAAAATAGGTTTTTGAGTGTCAGGAAAGAGGGATGAGTCAATAAAATAAAGGTGGAGTGAACAGGCTGAGGATTGGTCTGGATCTCTTCCTCATGGAGCTCATTTTTAAATATAGCTCTACAATTTCTGTCATGGTCATGGCCATTTGAGTAAGAGGCTATATCCCTGTTAGATATATTTTTTTCTTTCCTTTGTCTGCCTCCTTATTAAGGGTATTCATTCTAGTTACTTTCATTGCTGACCTTGGCTGTTTACTGCAAATATTATTTTGCTTTGCTTACTCTCATTCTTGTTCTCATTCTCTCTCTCTCTCACTTCCTGGTCTCTGACCTCATTCCTTTAATAGTCTTTGTATCTCAAGATAGCATTTTTTTCCATCTACGCATCATTTTTTTCCATCACTATTTTGCATTAGACAAGAGGCATTGGGGTTCACAGAAGTTAGGAGGTTGTCAGCATTAGCGGACAGTCTGTGCATGCTGGCACTTGTGAAGATGTGTGATATTTCATCATTCTGGGCTCTGAGGTCCTAGAGAGCAGAGGCTGAGTCTGCTCCTTGTCTCTCAAGGGTCAACACAGGTCTAAACTAAATGGGTGTCCAGGAAATGCTCTAGGAACTAAGAAGTAGTGAATGCTCTAGTGAATTGTACAAGCACCATCCTAAACTGCCATATCCCAAAGACCTCTCAGGCATCTCGCCAAGTCCAGGAGCTCTTCCCTGTGCATTCCAAGCCCAATTTTTGCTTCCTCCTTCAAGACAGACCCTAACTACTTCTTTATTTCTCCCTCTGCCAAAGCAGAAAAGTCTCCTTCATAGGCATATTCTTCAATGTTCCTTTTAAATTTGGGTCTTTTTTTCCTCTGCCAATTATTGCTGGATCAAGATATTCATCTATTTATTCATAAAGTCATGCTTTCATTTGGAAAATACTTACAGAAACACATTATGTGCCCCCAACTGCACTAGTGTCAGGAATACAGAAGTAAGAGCTACAGTCATGAAACACACAGTCCAGAGAAGAATGACATTAAACCAATTGTTATACTAAAACTATTTCATTTCAGTTCTGTGGAGGAAAAATCCAGAGTGGAGGGACTAAATGGTGGTGCGGAGATAAAACGTAATGCTGTGTGAGCACCAACCACATGGGAAGGTCCCACGTTCATCTCCAGGGACTTCCCTGAGTACATCATGCACACCTGTGACCACGACCAAGGGCTGGCTGAAGATGGGTGTAGACCATACTACTAAGACCCTTCTCTGTCTCTCTCTCTCTCCCTGTCTCTCATGCTCATGAAAAACATAAATAAACAAACTTTTAGAAAATCCATAGTGGGAACCAGCAGTGAGCATAATGGCTATGTCGCTGGACTCCCACGTAGTCGACCGCAGTTCGCATCCCGGACCCGGTGGCTTAAAACTCACACCAGGCGTGTGTGCGTGTGTGCCCAAGATACTGAGAGGAGAATGGAGGAGAAGGGATTGTGGCGTGACCATCCCCTCTGGGGGGTGATTTCTCACTTTCTGTCTCTATGTCTGTCTCTGTCTGTCTGGCGAGCGCACACGCCCTATAGTGAAAACCTCTCAAAAAAAAAAAAAAAATCCATAGTGAAAAAAAAAGTATAATAGAGGAAACAGGGACAGGGGCAGCCTATGGTGTGGTGGTAGAGGATTCTATACAGCTGTGTGGGCTGAGTTCCAGATCCAGCAGCTTGAAACATGTTAGCTGTTGTGGCCACCAGGTGGTACAGTGGTTAAGGCACTGGACTCTCACATAGTTAACCACAGTTCAAGTCCCAGAACCAGTGGCTTTAAACTCACACCAGGCACGTGTACATGTGTGCCCAAAATCCCTAGAGGAGAATGAAGGAGAAAGGACTGTGGCACAGCCATCCCCCCGGGGGTGATTTCTCACTTTCTGTATCTCTATTTCTCCCTGACTCTCTGGTAAGTGCATACACCATATAGCAAAAATCTCTCTCAAAAAAAGAAAAAAAAAGTTGGGTGTACATATGTGCATGTCCAAAATCCTGAAAGGAGGGAGAAATGGAGGAGAAAGGACCATGGAGTGACCATGCTCCATGAGGGGTGCCTTACTTTTTCTCTCTCTATAGCAACTGTACAAGGCCTCTGGTATATTAAAAATTTAAAATACAGAGGGGAAAAAAAATGTCATAGTCATTACTTGCCACCAACAGGCTTCTCAAAAGAATCTTGGAGCTAAGTGGAGAAAGGTTGCATCAGATCTCTTCTAGATGCAGTGGTCCTCTCACTTCATAGACCAGGGGGCGGGAGGAAGGAAAGAGCCATGGTCTAGGAAGCAGGAGACTTCAGTCCTTGCTTGTACCCTGCAACAGACTCCATGCTGGTCTTGGGAAAGTCCTTCCTCGCTGGGCCTCAGAGTCTCTAAAAATGGGGAGAATAGGATGACATATGTTCACCGAGGTCCTCCAGGCTCTGACATTTCATGCTTCCCTGGGCAGATGCCTAAACTTACAGTGAACAGCAGGCATGTATGACTGTGCTGCTATTTAGGCCTAAAGTTGCTAATTAGGCAAAGAACACTCCATACATTTTACTTAATCTGAACTTTAGATAATTTTTGCTTTACAGTTTACTGTTTTCTTCATACAATTTCCTTATCTACTCTAAAACTGATTCACAAATGGCTGCAAGAATTTGGGGGCTTACGTTGGCTGTTTTGCAATTCAGACAAGTGATTAGAATATTCCCAGCACATACACTTAATCAAAACAAGCCCAATTAAGCTCACTACTCCAGATTCCACCTCATTAGCTTTCTGTTCCTAAAATATAACAGATGTCATTGCTGCAGGCCCGGAGGTACAGACACATTTTTCAGCTAAGCACTTACAATGCAACCTAAGTTAGAGGAAGATTTAATTATTACTTTCATTGTCGTGGCTTCCTGTGGAAGCTCATTTTTCACTTAATAGCAATCTCTTTCTACCTAGTTGCCCACTGCCACCAAAATAATATGTCTTTCTCCTAAAGGAGTGAGTTTATTAAAAGTATCATTTCTATTCTCTCCTTTTTTGCCTGGTAAATTGATTTGGGTTGTTCCTGGATTTATCTAACCCTGAACTTTTTATTAAGTGAATGGAACACAGAAGAAATGGGATGCAATGTATTCTCTCACCCTTTTAAGTCATACTTGGGCTTGTTTATAGGATATGCTGCCACTCGTAATCAGAGAGAGGGTCAGGTCTGTATTTTGCCTCACTGCATTTTGGACAACATTGAATTATGGTACTTAGTTTACCTTGAAATTACGTGCTAGCTCCTTCTCAAGATCTCAACTTTTCTAAGCCTGACCCTAACCTTATTTTTCTTCATATCCCAGCTCTACCAAAGACTGTGTATGTCTCCTTACAGGATGAAAGGAAGACAAATCAAAAGAAGAAATGGATATAAAATTCTGCTGTAACAAAGGAAACAAAAATATTTTACGTGAGAAAGTTGATAACTGACTCATTTAAGTGAAATAACTAGTGACATTTGTCCAACAGCAAATAGCAACAAATCTCAGTCTAATGCATTGTTTACCAATTCAATCAGTTTTTCTAATCAATGTCAGCATTGTTCACTAGCTCTTACTTTTTAAAGATATCATTACATATCAGGGTCAGCAGATGGCATAGCAGTTACATCACTGGACTCCCACATGGCTGACCACCACTTGAGTCCCGGACCTGGTGGCTTGAAAATCACACAGGGCACATGTACATGCATGCCTAAGGTTCTAGGAGAATGAAGGAGAAGGGACTACAGAGTGGTCATCCCCCAGGGGGTGATTTCTCACTTTCCCTCTCACTGTCCCTGTCTCTCTCTCCAGAGAGCACATAAGTCTCTGGAGAGAGAGGCAAAAGCCTTTAGAGGCAAAAGCCTCTAAAAAAAAGTTATAACATGTTCTTAAGTATTGTAAAAATATTGTTATTTTGAGATTCTAATGCTCAGGGAAGTAATATATATTCTGTCAAGTGATACAAGCAGTCCAGGCCTTCTCTCACAGCACAAAAGAAGCATCATGTTGGGCTGAGCATTTTAATACCTTAGATGTTTCAGGATTAAGTTTATCCATGGGCATGTCACTTTCTCTTCCTTACCTCATGTGAGGTGAGAAGGAGAAAGTACATAAGTGCTCCCTCTCTAAAAAGAGTAGGAAGTTTTCTTCCTCAAGACATTAAACTACAAAAAAGACTCCTTCATAGTCACATGCCATAGATTTATCTCTTGCTTTTCTTTAGAATTGCATTGTGACTCTGGACCTAGAATTTATAATTTTTGTGGAGGATTGAGTGAGATCCATGCCATATGCACACAGAGATCACAAAAATTTAATTCGTGATTTCAAAAACTGACAAGGACTTGTACATGCAAAGGAGTGTCTTTGTCCTCAGTAGGGTGCCCTTGGTGAGCAGAAAATCCTTCCAAAGATGCTGACGTTACTCAGAATTTTTCAGTTCCTTTTATTGGAAATTTCTAGAGTTATGTATTAGTCACCTTCCGGCCACCGTAACAGAATACCACAGACTGAGTGTCCTAAATGACAGGAATTTACTTCTGACAGTTCTGGAGTCTGGGAAGTCCTGAAACAGAGTGTCAGTTGATTCAGTTACCGATAAGAGATGTCTTCCCAATCTGAAGGTGGCTGCCATCTGTGTGCTTCCCTGATCTTGTCTCTGAGAGACAGCCAGAGAGCTCTCTTGTGTCTTTTTTTTAAAAGAGCACTAATTCTCTCAGGCCAGCAACCCTTATGACTTTAAATTAAATTACCTCCATAAAGACTAAGTTGCCACCTATAGTCACCTTACAGTTTAGGGCTAAAGCCTATGAGTTTAGAGGAGACACAAACATTTAATTTATAACAAGCCAGCTTAGGGAAAAATAAATACATTTTCAACTAAATTACCTTGAAATCAGAAACCTTGTATTTCAAAAAGAGAAAACATTACTTGTTTTTTTATTTATCCTTCCTTTTCTGATTTAGTCACTTACTTGGCTTCGAAAAAATCTTTCCAGTACCTCATATTAAAATTCACCATGAACATGTAAATAGTCACTGTAGAAAAACTTAAACTATGTGTTACAGTGTCTGAAGACAATTTTCAAAGAACAATTCAATATTTATTTTGAATGATTACAGTATTAATGGAATTACTATACAGTCATCTAGGCTGACTTCTACAGAGGGAAAAGCATTTACCAGATGAAAAATGTGTCCATATGACAAAACCTTTCTAGTCATAACACATATACCACATGCCTGTACTTAAATAGCATTGTGCCATATAAAAAGAACAGTAAAATTAAATACTGATGCACGTATTTTATTTTTATTGCCAGAGGGCATTAGATTTCATGAGAAGAAAAAAAGAAAGAGAGAGAGAAACCATGGGGCATGGTCATACAGCAAGTTTTTTCTCCACTTCTCTATCTCATAAAGATTTTGGACATAGATGCATATATATCTGGCATGTTTTTTCAAGATGCTGGAGCCAGGACTTGAACTGTGCCTAGCCATGTGGAATGTGATTTTCTATGCACAGTGCTTAACCATCACTCAACTGGGCCAGATTCTAATATCTTTTATTTTAAATATCGTGAAAGTAGGATAATATTTGTCTTGCTCATGACTTTAACTCCAGGGCCTAAAATAATGCTGACCATAGAGCAGGCACTTAACAAATTCTTATTGAAGTGAATTGATAGGTAATTCTGTAAGAGGCAGACTAATCAGGTTCTGTTAAACCTGAAGCCTTTTTAATATAAAGCAAAGATTGGCAAACTATGGCCCTTAGGTCAGACTGTTCCATTATTTGTTTCTGTATGACTTGTGTGTGAGTTAAGAACAATTTTTACATTTTTAAAAGACAATTGTGGGTACTAGAGACAGTGTGGGAAGAGGGTGGGAAGTGGAGAGGGTGAAAGGAAGGGAATAAAAAGGAAAAAGAAAGAAGTAAAACTTTTAAGGAACACAAAAGTGAAAAATTATCTGTTGATAATAATGGGTATGGTAATATCATTGACTGGATTAATATACAGCATATTAATGCTGGCAAAACTCATTTTGTATGATGTAATGATATACAGTGATTGAATGTAAAAATAAAAAGAAAAGGTTAAGAGTAAAATCAAAAGAATAAAATGCACAACTCGAAAATACTAAAAATTTCAAATTTTACTGTGTTTTATTGGAACATAGTGTCAATGTGCTAATTTTTTATAGTTTCTTTCTTTTGAGAGAGAGAAAAAAAGAGAGGACAGGCATGCCTACAGGTACATCTGACATATTCAGGTCAACCCAGAATTTGAACTCAGGGCCTCCTCATATTGTTCCAGTAGCACTCTACTACCAAGAGCACTCTATTACCTATACCACTATGTCAGGGCTACTTAGTTTTTTATTAACAAATCCAGACTTAGTAAGAAAATATAAAAGTTATTAGAAAGGAAAGAAGAGAGAGGGACTATTGTAACAGAAAAAAGGCTGTCACCATAGGGACAGCAAGAGTCTCAAGGGTTAGTCACAAAGAGATGTTCTTTTCTAGAAATAATGAACAAGACCAGAAAGAACCAAGTACGGGAAAATGGATTAAAAGGGTGTTGTGATGAGAAAGTGGTTGGCACAGTACAGTATTTGATGTGGAACCCAGTTTATTTTCCAGGAATAGTCCTTAAGGAGGAGCTGTTTAATATGTTCCCCAAAGCTCATGTACTGGAAACTTAATCCCCAGTGCGACAGTGTTAAAGAGGTGATGATGCTGGGGACACTGCTCTCAGGATTTTATTGTTATTATCTAAGGAGTGAGTTTTTGTCATGACAGTGGGTTTGTTACAAAAGTGAGCTTGGCTCTCTCTCATTCTATGTGATGCCTCCCACCATATTCTGACTCGACAAGAAGGCCCTCACTAGATCAGTCTTGAACTTCCTACCCTTCTGAATTACCAAAAAAAAATTCTATTCTATAAAATTACCCAGTCTGTGGTACTTTGTTATAGCAGCACCAATCTAAGGTAAGCTGTATGTTGCTGCAAGCTAAGTCTGGGCAAAAGCTGGTAGACCTGTGGAAAAGGAGAAAATCAACCGAAGTCGGTTAACAAGCACTCTGTTCCCATTTATCTCTGGGAATAAAACAATTCATTATTTATGAGATAGAAAATGAGAATTTGGAGGGTTTATGCCTGACCTTCTTATGAGTAAACAAGGGAGGGGTTGAAATACATGCATGTTATCTAAATCAGATGGGGTAGGTGGTTCTCGTAGTTACCCATTTCCCAGAACTAAGGGTAGGGAGTAGGTGGGTAGCTTTCTCTGCTTTCCAGGACCACAGGGATAAAGTCTAGTTTAGCACTGTCAGTAACCCCACATGCCCATTTCTATACTATCTGCAGCTGCTTCCATGCTATATAGGCAGAGTGGAGTAGTTGTCAGAGACTGTATGACACATGAATATGGTAACTCTCTGCCCCATGGCAGAGCAAGTATTTTGACTCCTGCTATATAGGTAGTAGGAAGAAAAATTATGCATTAATTAGTAGAAAATCTGAATGATGTGATACAGGTTGAGTATCCCTAATTTGAAAATCTAGAATCCAATATGCTCCAAAATCCAAAACTTACTGAGCACAAGTGAAAAATCCACACCTGACCTCAATGTGCTATATTCCAGTCAAAACACTGAAATACAAAAGTATGTGTGAAACTGGAATCAGCAGTAACACAATATTTTGTGATGCGTGACCCACGTGGGAAAGTCTTGGATTCATGTCCCACGGCTTCCCGTGTATACCAGGCATGCACATGCATGCTTATGTTCTGGGCTGGATGAAGTCAGGGTAGATTTTGGCATGAGGACTCTACTGGGGGTGTCTCGCTCTCTCTCATGGAGGAAATATGTAAACTTTAAAATGTACATGGAATATATAATTACCTTCAGGCAATGTATAAGGAACATAAATGAACTTGGTGTTTAGACTTAGGTCTCATCCCCTAGATATCTCATCAGATGTATGTTAAAACAGTACAAATTAAAAAAAAAAAAAAAATCCCAAATCTGAAATACTTCTGGTCCCAAACATTTCATGTAAAGGATACTCAACTCCTACTCAAACTCCTAGGCTTCAATGAAGCCTCCAGGAAGACTATCTCCACTGATTGCCGTTCAGGCACCTCCTCCAGGTGCCCACGCTTCTCTCCCAGCAGTGACTTACTGTTTGGCAACTGTCCTCCCCCAAGCTCTTAGTTTCTTAAAGGAAGAACATGGCTCTGCCTTCTTTGAATCAACACCTAGAACAGTACCTAGAAAAAGGAAGACTGCAGGAAACAACATATGAACAAACAAAACTTTGATATTCAAACTCATTACTAGCAAGTATTGCCAAAGACAAGTCTGACTCTAGGGAGAAAGTAAGAGTAATCTTTAATCACACTGTGCCTATGCAAATAGCTGCTGTTAGAGTGCAGAGAAACACTTTGTTCTCTTTAGTAGGTTAAATATGCCTCTCCACAAATGTGTTAACATCCTTCCTTTGCTTAGCAAATCCTCTTTTCATGAGCTGTTCAAAGGTAAACTTTATCCCCAGGTTGGATTATCATAACCTCCAAATCTGTGTGCATATATTAAGCTTTCTCCTATCTTACAAAGAAATTACTCGTCAGCCCCCACATTCACCTCAAATATAAACTAACTGTTCTCTTCCCTTTCATAGTTAAACATCTTGAACAAGTCATTTACATTGGCTCACTGAAAACTTGCTTCTGCCACTAATGACTTCCTTGACACCCAATATCCTTTGGGGGGTTCTTTCTCTGCCCAACCTCTAAATGTTAGTACTTCTGCAAGCTTCCGCCTATGTTCTCTCCTAAAATTATTTGATTATGTTTTTTCTATTGTTTCAAAGGAATGCCACACACTGGGTAATTTATAATTAGTAAAGATTTTTTTTTTTTTTAGTTTATGATTCTAGAGCTCCAAAATCAAGAGGCCACATTTGGTGAGGGCCTTCTTGCTGGTGGAGACTCTTTATAGAGTCTCTAGGCAGCACAGGGTATCCCATAGCAAGAAAGCAAGAGCATGTGTCAATTCTAGTTTCTCTTCCTCCTCTTATTAAGCCACCAGTAATCAATTATAGTGGGTTCACCCTGAGAATCTTATCTACTCCTAATTACCTTCCTAAAAGCCCACTTCTTAATATCATAGTGGATTAAGTTCCCACCCTCTTAATACTATCACAAGATCAACCAAATGTCAACGTATGGGTTTCTGGAGGGTACATTTAAGTCATAGCACACCGTGTGTTTCTAAATGAGCTCATTCACTTCAATACCATCTGTAGACTCATCACAGACAAGTTAGCCTTTCCTCTGACATCACCAGTGAGTACCAAACTATAATTATGCATTGTCTGCCAGACATAGTTACTTTTATGGCCCATAAACTAAAACCCTTTTCCTAAGCCCCATGTCCTCAGTATTAGATTTCTTATCTCTGAGAAGACAACTATGATCTTTGGATTATCTAGAATGTCCCTCATAGAACACATCACCAATGTGTGTTGATTTTACTTTTAAATAGTTCCCAAACATTTTAACATCTTAAAATTCCACCTTCCTCTATTCTGCTTCTCGTAACAACACTTTTACCTGGTTTCATATGTGCAATCATCTCATAACTGATTTCCTAGTCTTTAGATTTACCTACCAGAGTTTAATCTTTCTTATTTTTAGAATGCAAATTTGATCAAGACATACACCTCCTTAAAAATACTTTAGGATAAGTCCACACCCCTTAATATGATTTGAGAGAATCTTTGTGATTTGGGACCCCCAGGGCCATGCTTTGCTTATCTCCTCTCACCAAATTCCTCCCCATATACCCCCTCACACATACTAGCACCCATACAGAGTAATTGTGTTTTCTGGATATGTCCTTCTCTCTAACCTCCAACCCTTTTCATAGGTGTTTTTATCTTTTAGAATACCCTTTCCCCATCTAAGCCTTACTCATGTTCCCAGCTAATTTCTGTTCATCATTCATGTTGCAATTTAAACTCTTCCCTTTTCTAAAAAAAAAAATTCTGATATTGCACCTACTTCACTACCATTAGGTCTTAGTTAGGGGTCTTTCTTTTTTCTTTTTTTTTTTTTTTAATTTCTTTCTTCTATGAGAGAGAGAGAGTGAACGAAAGAGAGAAAGAGAGAGAGAGAAAGACCCCCAATAAGATCCTCATGCAATGATCTACTCCCAATCTTAGCAAAACCCAGATCACAGGCATGCATGCACTCAGTGCATTCTGGAAGGTCTCTGGACGTGAACTCAGAACCTTCCTATGTGAGTCAGTCTCACAGAGCAACGCATTACTGCTGCATCACTATCTGGCTCCAGGGGTCTTTCTATCCCTCTCCTATATTTTTCTTCTCACAGCATAGATTATACGGCATTTTAATTGCCTACTTCCTCCTCTGAATCCCATAATGTGCATGCTTCATGAAACCAGGATGTATTTACATTGGTTTGTCAAGTATCACCAAAACTTATTACATCATCAGGCACATGGCCAGAATTCTAAAAATGTCTAAAATGATTGGAGGAATAAAATCGTATTTTCTGTATTTCCAAGAACATTGGTTTAAAAAGTACTGTTTTTTGTGTCCTTCAAAACAACTGGCACAGATTAATGAATGCAGGGGTTTATTAAATAAGTGACTGACTTATAGGCCCAAATCATTCAAATAACTTGAAAAGCTAAAAAGGCCCATGATCTATAGAAAATTCTACAAAGAATGCTAATATTATATTGTTCTTATCATTGTTTTTCTTGTTTTCTATATTAGCCCAGTGGTTTCCAACACCTATTTATTGAGTTAAGTTTGATACTTGAGAATATAATGTGAATGGTCTCTAGAATTTTCACTCCAGGCTGACCCACCTGGGAGATTCTGGGCACATGCCCATGATCCATGACAGGCTAAAGCTGGGCATGGATCATGGCATCAAGACCATGTGGGGGTGTGTACTCTCATCTCTCTCACTCTGAATAAATAAAGTTAAAAAAAAAGAAATTGTTTTTGAGAAATGATGAGATGTTAGTGAATGTTAATAGATAGGTAGGAACACTTTAAAATTGTGGCCCTCTATGTATTCTAGGTCAATCTAGGGAGTTGCCTTTCTTCTCCTCCACTCTGCCACTACCTGCTTTTCTAAAGACTGCTTGAAAATGTGGTCATCTTGCTTTTGCTTCCCTCCCTTCTGAATACACATGCATGTCAGGCACATGCTCATCCACCCCTAGCAAATCTCTGTAAAATTGGAAGAGAGCTTCCAAAAAAATATAAACCATGGTAGATTTGGCATTACTCACAGCAGCCATTTCAGTTGATTTGCTATTAGCATCTGTGATGAGGCTTGGAGGTGGCTGCCAACCCTTTGAATGTCACTGAGATGAAATTTAGCTGGTGGAGCTGGGGCCAGGCTTATTACTGTTCAGATTGTGGTGCTTTATGATTGTCCTCTCTTGTTAGCATGCCTCCATTTGAGCACAAAAAGCGTAGATTGCTTTGCAAAATCTATCTTAATTAATCATAAATAGTGCCTGATGGGAAGATTGCTGCTTTCATCTTAGTTAAATAAAACACAATCACTAAATCCTTTTTTTGCTCCAGGTTTTCACAGTATTGTGCAGGTTGCCTACTTACATATTTGAGATGCTACGAGGTCTGATCGCATCAGTGTATTACTGATAGCCTCGTTAGGCTGTGCCACTGAGAGCTGTTCCCAGCTCTTTCTCCACCGGCAGAGCCAAGTTCCAATGAGTTTAATGGGGACACTGGAATGGCAAAACAATCCCACTCCTTCCCTTCAGCTAATTAAGAAGGAGGGTAAAGCATTGTGCTGAAGACTTCTGCGAGTTTGCCTTGCAGCTCTTCAAGAGTGACCTTGTAGCAAATGGTGAAAGCACAGAAGAGAGTCACTGTTGCGTGGTAAATGATCATCAGCAAAGTTCAGTGCTACCGAATGGGTGGCTAAGTATGCTAGCACAAGCTTGCTTTGTTCTCTGCCCCCTTTAAGCTCACAAAATTTCCTTTCTGTGCAAACAGAGAAAGCAAATAATGAAGAACTTAAGACTCTACTGAAATCAACAATATATAATCAGCCTTTTGCACTACTAATATAAATGATACCTATTGGGGCTTAAATGCAGCAGTTTACCATGGAGCACCCATGTAACATAATGAGCCTATGTATTTGCATAATGAGGAGGGTGACTGCCCTTCTCTCTTGTTGGCCTCTACCTATAGATGTAAAAAAAATAAATAAATAAAAATTCAATTTTCCATCTTATTTCACAGCTTCTGGTGAAGTCCTGTCATATATAGTAGGAGAAACGATATAGTAGGAGAAATCTGCTGATATCAGTCCCTTCTCATCTTCTTCCTGCCTGAAAGAGGAAATGTAGCAGTTTTTGGAAACAGGAAGGTCAAAGGCACAGGCTGACGATGGCAAGGCAAGAAGATAGAAAGAGCTCGATTTCTTGATACCGCCCCTTGAGTAATTACAAACCCTGGATTGCCCAGGGCCGGATTGCTTAGTGCATAATAGAACCTCCTATGTGTTTAAGTTCATATCAGTCAGGTCAAGGCTGGCAGGTGGGGTGCTGGTTAAGGCGTGGACTTCCACATGGACAACCATAGTTCAAGTCCCAGACCTGGTGTGGAGGCTTGCTTTCTCATTCTCCTCTCTCTCTGACTCTCTCTGCTCAAATTGAATAATGATAACAAATAAAATTAAACAAAGAACTCTTTAAAAATATGTATCAATCAGGTCTTCTATTTCTGAAAGCAGAACCCAATCCTTCTTTACAGAGAACACAAATGATTTAGGATTACTTCCTGCCTTTTTTCTAAGATTTTCTCATCTCTTTTGGCACACCGGTCTGGTCTGTATACGTGAGCATAGGCAGAAGGGTGCCAAATGCAAAAGAAACCTGATCTAACTCATCTTCTCTTCTGAAAAATAAAGCAGGTTGTTGGGACCAGCAGTTAGTGTAAGGGCTATGTCGCTGAACTCCCATGTAGCCGACTGCGGTTTGAGTCTCAGACCCGGTGGCTTAAACTTATACCGGGTGTGTGTGCGCGTGCGTACCCAAGATCCAGAGAGGAGAAGGGATTGCGGCATGGCCATCCCCCCCGGGAGGTGATTTCTTGCTTTCTGTCTCTCCGTTTCTTTCTTTCTGGCGAGCGCATGAACCCCAGAGCAAAAACCTCTCCAAAAAAAAAAAAAAAAAAAAATACAGCAGGTTGTTAATATTTGAGGGTTAATCAAATTCACAAATACCACTTATATCAGAGTCTAGTCAGGAAAATCAGGAAAATGAAAACTACATTGTGATATATGTATATACACACACACACATATACACACACACACACACATACACACATATATATGCCAATCACATATATATACACATATATATAATTATATATATAGAGAGAGAGTAGTTATATGTATGTGTGATTGACTTATATATTATTATATATAGAGAGTGTGTATATATATATATCCATATATATATATATACACATATATATACACACACACACAATTTCAGTGGAGGAAATGTAATACAAGGAATTTGATATGGAAAAAAGAGAAGATGCACCAAGAGATAAGAGCAGGGAGCCATTACCACCCCTAAAGCTGGGAGACAAGGGGGAGGGGGGTGTAGGCAGAAGAGCTTAGGGTGGGGGCCTCCTAGAGTTGATGATCAAATCATAAAAAGGAGACACCTCCTGGGAAGTGCACACAGGTGTAAGCCCTTTAGGAAAAGTTTGTGCTCAGACCTCCAAAGCAGTGGCAATACTAGGCAGTTGCAAATACTTGTAAAGGGATGTGTGTGACAGGACTTGTTCCAGGAGTCGATGTAAGCAAACATTAGAAAATAAAAGCTACCTTTAATCTTACCATTCAGACATAAATATTGTCAGAAATTAAGGTTTACATCTTTAATAAACATATATAGAATTTCTTCCAGTCTGCCAGGATCCCTTTCAAATGTTTTACATATATGACATCCTTTAATCCTCAAACAACCCTCCTAGTTGTAAATATCTCATCCCCACCCCAAGTTTGCAGATGAAGCCCAGTGAAATTAAGAAACCACCGAACATCACATCCTAGTAAGTAATGGAGCTGAGATTCAAACCCAGACACTCTCTATCCAGAAACGGCATTATTATCCACTATGCTACATAATTGCTTCTCCTGCATTGTCCTTGATCTAAGCTTCTCTTTTGCCCTCACGTACAGTACTTGATAATGACATCTTTTGCTTAATAATATAAAAACTGTACATGCTATCACTTTTCTTTAGGCTTAAATCCTAGATATATCAAAGGATTTCAAACTTTGGGGAAATATCTGTTTCTTTCTGAAAGATTAGAATTAGTTATAATTTCACCATATACTAAGGGGATCTGTTTCCAGAGGATTGTTTTCAAAACACCATCACAGTCTGGAGTCACTGTGTCCCTTTGATAACTACTTAGTGATACCTGAGACTACTCTTGGCGTGCTTAGACATCTTTGCTCAAGGTAACAGACAGATGAACAGGTCTCTGTCAATAGTTTTCTAAGAAAGTTCACTCATACAATCATAGAGTTGTTGAAGAGACCCAACAGTTATTAAATTCTACAGGTCTTTCCACTAAAGAATGACTAGTCCTACTCACTTCTACCAAAAATGAACATATTATTATTTAGAAAATAGAGTAAATAATTCTCTGAAAGTACTGGAAGTAAAGGGAGAGAGTTTTTGAGGATTTAAATTAAAAGGAGGCATCATAATGATAGTCCGCAAGTTAATTGGGATCTCCTTCCTTTATGATCACATATGCTAGTGCTGCTTCTCAACAAACAATGCATTTGTTACTAGAACTGCAATAGATACATTATCATAATAAGTTTAACAACTGCTGAAACTTTGTCCAACACTGAAATGCAAAAGACAGAAAAGGATTTTGATAATATGAAAAAGAAGGGGAAGAGTGTAAGGAAGGACATTGAGGAAAATAGAGAGGCAGGACATTTATCGGACACAAAAGTGGATTATTACACGCTGATGATATGTGTTTAGTATCCTCAACTGAACTGGTGTGAAATGTACTCAAATTAGGTAAATTCAACTTAGAAGCAAAGTGATGTATAGTGATTAAATGTATAAAATAAAAAATAACTAAATAAGGAAATGGAACACACACACCAGGCACATGTGTGTGTGTACTCACAATCCCAAGAAGAGGATGGAAAAGGTATTATGGCATGGCCATCCCTCTGGGAGATGATTTCTCATTTTCCCTCTCTCTTTCTATCTCTCTATGCATAAATTTAAAACTTTTGCACCAAATTAAACATACTTGAATTCCACTTTTCCATGAACTCTTTTTAGCCACCCTCCCTAAAAAATAAGAATGGAGGATAAAACTTAGTAAACAAAGATGCAAGTTAGGAAGTCACCTCCTGCTGTCTATTAAAACTGAACTCATCAAAGAATCTGCCAATGTGCAAATACAACTGTTAAACGTGCTAAGCTAAATAAGGGCCAAAGTGGTGGTCAGATGATGGGTACAAATCCATCTCTATCACCCATCTGGATGTCTCTGAAAAATGACTTGAAAGAATATCCAACTCACAAATGCCAATAAGAGATGACTGAAGAACTTAGATAGCATCAAGAACAGGACATTAACAGGGCTGATGCAAATTAAGATGCACTCTCAACCCTTAGCCTGGGCCTTCAGTTAAATAGTAGGCAGGAAGTGCTCTTTTTATCTATTCTTCAATTTGCATCTCTACACAACTTTTACACTCCCCTGAGGGCAGAGCCCCAAGCAATGGTATTACTTTTATTAGACACACTCCATTTTCTGAATGGATTCAGGTCTGAATGTGTCCTGCATATCTATAGCCAATGCTCTAAGTGAGAGGAGAGGAAAGAGGGAAGGACTAGAAAGGGACAGGGAAGGGGGTTTGCAGGATTATGGTGATGATGTTCAAATCAGGAACAGGAATCATAAACTTTAGAATGCAAGCTACAGTCCAGTACCACAAAAATCTATCCAGAATTATGTCCCATGGAAAGCATATTATGTCGTGTGGAAAGCGTGTGTGTGTGTGTGTGTGTGTGTGTGTGTAAAATATAACTCTCATTTGTATGTTCCACTTTTTTGTGTGCATTCACACACATATAGTACACATATATACATGTGTGTACACACACACACATAGTACACACACACACACACACACACACACATACATATATATATTTAATTTGCCAGAGGGTATGTATATTCAATAGATAAAGAAGAAAAAGTGAGAAAAGTGAGAAAGCATTCTTTTCATGGAATGTGGTCATGCAATAATCTCTTCTCTGCTTCTCCCTCTTTTTGGGATTTTGGGCCCATGTTCATATGTACCTGATATGTTGCTCAAGCTGCCAGGTCCAGGATTCAAGCTGTGTGGTCTGCCTTGTGGGCTCAAGCTGCCTTACCCACCAGGCCACATGCTAGCCCATACGTCTTTTATTAAACTGATTGAAGCATGCTTTAAATATAGTAGAGGCCATGATATCTCAAAGCGAGATCACATTGGTCAACCTCTTTGAAAGTAATTGGTTGGTTAGTTGAGTTTATACAGAGCAATCCAGGGACTATAAACCCACTTAACTTTAATTCTAATTAAAGTCTTACTAAAATGTTACCACGGATGTAAATATGACCTATCAATTAGCAGTTCTTACCAATTTCGAAGATTTTGAGTTTAGAAATACATAAGTATCCTAGAGATACATAAGATACATAAGATTCTAGAGATTTCAGTCTGAGAAAATAAGGAAAAAAACTTTTTCTAAAGGAAACCAACAAAGATAGGCCATTATAGTTTGATTCTTCTGACTAAATATCCTTTAAGAGTTTAGGGGAGGGAGTCACAATGTGGGATTGAATAACCTGGGAAATCTGAATTGAAGTGATGAGAGCTGAATGAAGGCCTGATCAGTTTGATTTAAGTAGAAGCAGGAGGAGTGGATATTTCAGAGAAGGGAAATAACACAAGTAAAGGCAGGGAGAGGATTAGGGAGGAAATACTTGTATTTAACACAGTAAATAAGAACTCATCTGCATTGTTTTAACAACTATCTCTTAAGTTGTAGAATGATGAATGCCCCAGAAACAAAAGTGGAACATACAAATGAGAGATAGATTTAAAAAAAAAAAATCAAGAATTGAAACCATAAAAGAAAAATTAGATTGCTGGGACTATATAATGGATTCAAATTTACAGTCACAAACTGATATATGCAGAAATGTTACTTTTCTATAGTCAAATATAATTTCTATCATTAAGCTTCCATTCTGCTCAGTAGCATAAAACTGATATCAAGTTGCTTTCAGGTAAATTTCTTCTCATTCAGGCACTTCTAAGTCAATTCAGGTTTATAATGTAGCTGTATTCAGATTTTTTAAATCACTCTCAAATTTTATTCTCTCTCCCTTTTCCCATACTGATTCAAATCTCTGGGAAACTTAAACAACCTCCATTACGAAAGCAATAATGGAGAAAGAATTTCATTCCATTGTCTCTTATCCCAAGTGGACACTTATGAAATGCACTTTGTCTTATGTGGTCCTCACATGTATCTCCTTCATGCTGATACTCATTGAGCTGACCAGTTGTCTAGTCTAAGGTTTTAGGTGATTGGGACCAGCAGTTAGCATAATGGCTATGTCGCTGGACTCCCACATAGTCCACCGTGGTTCGAGTCCTGGACCCGGTGGCTTAAACTCACGCCGGGCCTATGTGCGTACGTGCCCAAGATCCCGAGAGGAGAATGGAGGAGAAGGGATTGGCGGTGTGGCCATTCCCCCTAGGGGTGATCTCTAGCTTTTTGTCTCTCTGTCTTTCTGGATAGTGCATGCGCCCTATAGCAAAAAAAAAAACTCTCCAAAAAAAAAGGTTTTAGGTGATGGTCGCTGTTTGGGTTTCCTTGTTGAGCTATAGAGATCTGCCTTAGTCTTCAATTCATATTCAGTATGGTTATATGGGTCTTCCTTATTCACATTTTCAGGTTTTTTCATCTCTTTCAGGCCTTTTTATACCTTCTCCAAGAACATTGGGGAGGTTAATTTAATCTCTACTGCTAACCCATCCTGGCTCTAAAGGCTTTGGGTTGCCAGCAGATACTTACCTGGCCCCTAACAACCTCTGAGCATCTCTTCTCTAGATTTCCAGCACCATTGTATTCAAGAGACGTATCACTTACTACCTGCTTGTCACTGGGACTCTAGGATGGATGAAAAGAGGCTCAGCTACGTGCTGCTTCTGTTCACATTTATCCTCCCTATTTTTAAGGTAGATATTAGTTAAGAAGTCAGAGAAGAGACTCAGGGAGCCATGCTAGAGATGTCTTGCCAAGTCAGCCAGCTCCATCTACCTTCCTTTCTTTTTGGAGAGGTTTTTGCTATAGGGCGCATGTGCTTGCCAGAAAGACAGAGAGAGACAGAGAGACAGAAAGCAAGAAATCACCCCCCAGGGAGATGGCCATGCTGCAACCCTTTCTCCTCCATTATCCTCTCGAGATCTTGGGCATGCACGCACACACACCCGGCATGAGTTTAAGCCACCAGGTCCAGGACTTGAACCGTGGTCAACTACATGGGAGAAGAGTGACATAGCCATTACACTAAATGCTGGTTCCTACCTCCTTTAAAAATCTAGCTTCTTTCTTCTTTATTGCCTGCCCCTATGGGTGGACTCTAAATGGAACCAGACATTGTAACATCCCTCAGAGGTCATACACAAGAACATTTAGAGTCAGAGACCAAGGGCCAGACAACTTCTAACCTTATAAACTAAAGTACTTGGGCCCAGTGAATACTATGCGATAAACCAATAGGCCCAAAATATAAAACAAAGACTTTTTTCCTGGTCCCATCATATTCCAGGAAGAAGGTAATGGTCTTTTATGGCCCAGAACTTTTAGACAGAGTCTCCTGACCTTCATACCCACTCCAAAATTAAGAAAACTAACCAGACCCATCTAGCACATGATCACCACCAAAAGAAAAATGCATACACAAGCCCCTCTTGAAAACAAGCTCAGACAAAGCCCCTCCCAACCAAGTTAAAAACCCTTCACCTGAGTTCCTCTTGAGCTACTCATTCTTGAAACCCCTCCCTGCCTGGGAGCTCTGTTCCTCTTTTCCTCTCTTAATAAACTGTGTTTTACTATCCCTTCCCTGTGTCCTCATCTCTAATTCTTTTTGAACACAAGTCAAAGAATAGGATTCGCTGTTGTTCTGACCCAGGCATTCCAACTTCCTGTGTCATTTCCACCCCAATGTTCCTGTAGGGCTCATGCAAACAGTGTCATAAACCCAATATATACCGTTGCCCTTTCTTTCTCTCTTTCCCTCAGCATATTGTTTAATTTATTCTATCAGTGGGATAGGAGAAGAAAACTGGATCTACTAATACATTTATTCTCATTTTCAATTTTCATTCCCTGATACATAGGATTACCTTTTGAACATAAACACTGTATGATTCCTTTCCTGGAAAGTTCAAGTCAATGGATTATCAGCACCTAAATTAGGATGGTGGGAAGAGTATAATAGACCAAAATTAGAATTCACCAATTAGTCCTCCACAGCTAGGACATTTGATGACAAGGAGTAAAGAGTGAACTAAAATGTAATGATAATGTAAGACTCAAGCAAGACCTGACTACAATTTCTATTATTCTGGGGCAGGAATTCCAGTCACTTATTCATTCATTCATACATCTAAAAATATTTGCTGACTACCTCCACGTGGCAGGGTACATTGAGATACACAGTTCAAGGCTCCTGTTCTCACTGAATGTACATTATAATGGGGGAGATAAACAACAGATACGTAAGAAAATAATTCCTAATAGTAAGTGTGCCATAAAGGAATTAGGATATTGAGATAAAACCTCTGGAAGTAGAGGCTATTTAAGATTGGCGAGTAAGTTGATAATATTTTTTTCTTTATAGTTTTTAATCGAGTCTGGAACTTTCCAAAAAAAAAAAAAAAAAACAGAAAATGAAAGAAAAGAATAACCCTGAGAAGGCTGTCTGTTTACTGCCTTACTGAGCTAGAAATACAGCAGCTAATGGGAACAGGCACTGCAGGCCTTTCTTCCCTTGAAATGGAGCTCGAAAATGCTTCAAAACAAGGAGAGCTCCAGACTCCTGTTGTTGTACTGCTTTTGTGAGAGTTTAATTGCTTTTGAATGCATATGAATGTCAATTAGAGCCAGGCTAAATATGTCTTCTTGGAGACAGAGCATTTGGTCTTTCTTTCAAGTTCTTTTGTTTGCTTGAATTGGCTTTGTAGTTTAACAGATGTTTTTGGAGGAAATGGAGACATAAGCTTTTATAATGCTGAAAATTAAATGAGAAACAATACTCTTTCTTCACCTTCCCCCAAAACATGCAACACTACAAAACTGGCAACCCACCTTACACTGCAGAAAATCTTCACTTTTAGGGGTTACATGTTGCTGAAATGAAAAATACATTTTGAGCACCTGGAGTTCATTAAATATTGTTCCTTCTTTGGGGAGATACATAATTGAATGTGCAAGTGATTATCCCTTTATCCTTGGGGAAGGATAGTGTTTGCTATGCCCTTGCTTTAATTAAAAATAAAGTAAAATTACCTTAAGAAAAATGCCCTGATCTTCTGGGCCAAGCCTATCATCCAATTTTCTATTTCACCACACAAGCACACTCCTTGTCTAACCTCAAAGAACCACACACACATTCAATATATTTTGCTACCTTTTCTGGTATGCTGATACCTCCCTAATTGGGACTACTCTTCCCCAACAATTAACATGATTTGTGTACTACTCTTACCTCTACAGCATCATCTAAGGTCCTTACTGGAAGATAATAGAATATGAAAAGCATCCATTTTGTAATCAAACAATTCCAGCTCTATAGTTTGTTATAGATAGTCAGATAGTTATGAGCAGGAAGTGCCAATATGCAAACAAAAGGGACATCTGACACTTTTTTAAAATTATTTATTTAATTTTATTTATAAGTATTATTTTTCAGAGTGCTATAGGACACGTGTGCTCACCAGAGAAAGAGAGTAAAAGAAAGTGAGCAAGCAAATCACTAGGTCTGGGACTTGAACTGTGGTTGGCCATGTTGGAGTCCAATACCCTAATCACCATGCCACCATTTGGTCCCACACTTTAATCACTTTTACCAGTAGTCACAACTAGACCTCCTGGTGACAAGAGAGAAGTTATCTACTTTTATTGCTTAAAGTATCATTAAAGGATCTTCATAAGGTCAATATCTTCCCTCCAATCATTCTGCAAATGCACACAGGCATTCTCCAGGATTCTTGGCCAATATCCTATCACCCACTGATGACAATAGACTGATATGGATAAAAGAATCCCTATGCACATACTCACACTTTCAAAGTCCACACTGGGCATGTGTATGTCTCCCCCAAATAGGCAATTAAGTTCTCTTACCTGACAAGTACACAGGTGCAACAAAATCCTACAAAAACAAACAAAAGAACTGGCTACAGTACCTATCCTTCCCTTCTAAATATTCCTGACAAGATCTCACAATAAAAGCACACCTATCCCCATTCCCCCAGTGCAGTTGTCATCAGACCGTTTATCTGCTTGAATGACTTTCTGGTGTGGAGTATACTTTTCTATTAACATCTTCTCTTTTTATGAAAAAATTCTCTTTTTATACTTTTCTCATGGTTATGGCATCTTAAAACAAATCTCCAATCTTAGAAATCTAGACCCAAAGAGCAAAGTATATCATCACAACAGTCCCCAGCTCCTCATCTGATAACACTATAATTTAATACATGTGTGATCTTGGATCTCCCTCAAACTCAGTACTTATGCTGTAAAATGGGGAAGATCTTCGTAAAAAGAATTTAGTGACTTTTACATGATATAATCTATCTAAATTTCCTGGTACATAATAGTCACCAACAACAAAACGAAACTATACTAAAACTAAAGCTAAACAAAGAAAACATTATTTTTCTTGATAACGGAGGCCAAAGACTTCTGGTATCTGTTTCAACATGCAAAGAGCTGGTGATCACCCCTTCTTACAATAAAAAAAAAAAAAAAAAAAAAAAAAAAAAAAAAAAAAAAAAAAGGCTCAAACTGAAAATCAATTCTTCTTAGATACAATAAAAACTCAAGGTTCAGGATAAACATCTGCTCCCAAAACTGGAGAGACAGGCAGATAAAGAGGAGACGAACATACTCTGAGCAGACACCCAGAAGCAAAAGTCTACAGATGAACCCAGTATTAGTGGAGACCCTCTAAACTGTAATGGAGAAGTTGTTGGAGGTTAGTGAGAATTAGTATTAAGAGAGATGATAAAAACCATGGAAGTGTTCACTTTTGTGGGAACTCAATGTTGGAGTTTTATTGTCAGGAACTCGGTCAAGTTCTTATTGTGAAGATTGGAGGAAAAAAACCACTCATACATTCAGCAGAGGAAGAAAAAGCAACCATTTTGATATGCTGAGCTATCTCTGTTCTCCTTACCAAGTCCCACACTCTGGGGGAAACGATTTTACCAGAGTCTAAATGACTGAGGTTTTGCTAGAGGCTAACTGATCTGGGAAAAGAAAATATCAAATTAAGCTCGCTGTAGCCTTTGACATGGAAAATGGAAACCCAACTCAGGCTCATTAAAAGATTGAGACCTAATCATAAGACAGTAGGGTGCTTCTTCTCCTGTACAATAAGAGAGGATTACAACTAAAAAGAATAGTAAGCCTTAGACTCTATTTAAGGAGGGGTCTCTAGGGACACTGAAAGACAAAAGAGAAAACAAATGCACTAAAGGTAATTTTAGCTTCTGACAGCACTGCTAAAGCATACAGTAAACAAGGCCAAACTCATAGCCAGATAAACATAGAGCCTCATGCTGAAGGCTTATCTAATTCCTTTTTGTCCAATATATCTGCCTGGCTTTCAACAAAAATTAAAAGACATGCTAAAAGACAAAAATCACAGTCTGAGGTGAAAGAGTAAGTATCAGAATCAGACTATAAATTTAAACCTACTATGATTAATATGCTGTATGCTCTAACAGAAAAACTGAACAACATGGAAGAACAAATAAAAATGTAAGTTAAGAAAAAAAATGGATCAAACTGAAAAACACTCTAAGGGAAATGCTAGAAATTAAAAACATTATAATAGAAATGAATGTCCTTGACGAGCTCATTAGTAGACTAAACAAACTGACATAAAAAGAAAAAAAAATGAAAAAGGATAAAATATATAAGATCTGTGGACCTTATATATAAAAAAATTTTCTCAGCACAGATATCTATCTCTATAAACATGCTTACACACATACACTACGTGCTGATGGTGTTACTTTGTGCGCTGCCCACAATTAGATCCAGCAGTTCCGTGAATTCCATCAGAAGGGTGTACAGAGCAGAGGAAAGGGAGAGTCTCGTAGGACAATTTTCTGAACAATGGGAATATACATTTAGTGAATCATGAAAATGAACTTAGTGAATTTCAATCAAATATTTGTTTCATTTTTGGTTTTGTTTTTTATTGTTATTTTTTATTTTAGTAGGTGGAATAGAAGAGAATGGTATAAAGAGAAAGATGTGAAGAAAGAAGAAAAGCTATCAGAGGATACCATAGGCAATAAAGATAAACATTGTTTCATTGAACTTTTGGTTTATATTAAACAGTGCTGAGGGCCGGCACCATTCATTGAGCTCTTCTTCCCCCTCCCTCTTTGCTCTTCCTCTCTCAGTCCCAGCTGCAAGTTCAACTGGGCCTTGTGAGTATCCTGTGATCATTTCCTTACCTCAAAGACTCAGCTTCTGACCTGGGCCATACTGGAGGCATGCACCCCTCTCTCAGGTCCATATCCCCATATTGGAGACACTAAATTGATGTACAAGCTTTGCAACTCTGCTAATCAATACCCTAACTATTGTCATCCTCCAACAATGTAGGTAGGAGCCAGATCCCTGCCTTGGAGACGGGGAGTCTATGCTGATCTAAAACATGTACTCTTTGATCTGTAAGGTATATAACATGAGCATTATGGTGGCATGAACCACCTTCCACCCAGCCATCAGTGGAGCTTCATACCCTGGTAAGTAAACTTATGTCTTACCTCCAGGTATGTTCTATAAACTTGGTAGATATTGTAGACAAACCCTTTCAGACCTGGGGCTCCTCCCTCACAAGTGTGTACTAAGTTGCAGGTTAAATGCATTCTTATGTAGTTTTTGAAAAAATTAAAAACCAGTGTCCTAGTGGAAAATTAAAATATGATTACAGAGGGAGATACGGGTGCTAAGCAACCAAAAATGTATGAAAATTCACTGTATCAGGCAGGATGATTTAGTTGGTACTCAACTGATATTCACTGAATAATTTTTAGAACTTATATTTTGATTGATATGCCTCTTCTTGCTGCACAGAGTTTAATCACATCCTCCAGAAGGAAACGGTTTACACCTCTATGGCTTAGAGATTCTGAGAGAATAGTCATGATACTTAAGTGTTTAAACTATTCAGTTCTTGAGTGACCCAGACTGAAGCTGGCACAATGAGATATATCTCATCCAAGTGGCTAAAACCGTGAAGATGGGTAGGAGAGGGCAGGAGATGAATGGACTCAGGGGAGCCTGTGACCCATCTTTTCCCCGAGATTGTCCATTCTCCTTTCTCAAGTAATCCACTGTCTCACGCCACTGTTAACTGAAGACAGGCACTATTCTCCATGTTTTATGTGTTCTATTTATTTTTGTAACGGATATCTTTAGAATTAAAAAAATAAAAAAGATTCAAAAGATGAATTAACTCAGACAGGAAAGATGAAGAGAGTGAAATAAGAAGTAATGAAGGAAAGAAGGGGTAAAACACTGTCAATTTTTCCAAATCACACATATTTAGAATAGGAAAATGAACATGGAAAGAAATTAATTTGACAACATTAGGCACACAGCTGGAATTTTCACATTACATGAAGACCCAGGCACACAGCCCAAAGCAAAAGGCATAAAAGCCAACATTGGCCACAGTAGCCTTGTAAAATACAGCAGCAATATAGCCAGGGAGAAAAATAAACCTGGTGACAACTCACCTTTGGATTCTAGAGTCACTAGTAAGTGTTGGATATCTTTTCTCCTTTTATTTCCTTTTTCCCCCCTTTCTTTCCTTTCTCTTTATGGTGGAAGATGCCAGAAATAATCACACAAATTTTATTTTATTATTATTGTTAAAGAATTACTTAATTTTAATTTATTTATTTTAATTATTTGTACTTAACTTTATTTATTATTTATTTGACCAGAGAGGGACAGAGAGAGAGAGAGAGAGAGAGAGAGAGGGAAAACGAGAAAGCAAGCCACCGGCTCTGAGACTCAAACCATTGTTGATCATGTGGGAGTCCAGTACCCTTAACCACCATGCCACCTGCTGGCCCCAATTAATTAATTAATTATTGTTATTATTATTATTAACTTGACCAGAGAGAGAGAGATAGATAAAGGAAAAGTGAGAAAGCAAGTTGCCAGACCCAGGACTTAAACCATGGTCATTCATGTGGGAGTCCAGCGCCCTAACAATCACACCACCTGCCAGACCCTATCCACACAAATTTTAAATATAGAAAATAAATGGCATCATAGAAAGACCACTCACCCTCTGATCACACCTTTTTCTCAGCAGAGTGCAATATTTAGAGTCCTGGTACAATTAATCATGTGTGGATAAATGGATACAAAATTTCAACCCATCCCTCTTCTTTAATCATTTTATCTACATCATAATCCCTTGTATTCACATAGAATATTATTTTATTCGGTCATATAAAATCGTAAAATGTTACAGATGGAAGAGATCTTAGAAAACATGTTGTATGCACATGTTTTGTTTTGTTTTTATAAATAAGAATACTTATTTTATAAGTAAGATGCATGAGCAGTTAAGCAACTTGGTCAAAATCACAAAATAATTGAAATTAGAGTCAAAACCAGAGCTGGATATGATACCATGTCTAAAAGACAATGCAGTTGACTTTTTTGGATCCCCCTTGGAGAAAACTCCAAAATCACTGGAAATTGGTCCAGTGGCCAGCTGTGGTCCAGCAGTCAAAGGAAGGAAGGGATCACAGGTCAACTAGAGGAGTCCGTTCTGAACAAGGGTTTCTGACCCACGTGTTGACTCTCACAAACAGATTAGGCATGTACCAGTACCGCTTTGGCCTAGACTGAAATGCCTACCAGTGATACAGGATTTTTGTCTCCCAGTAAAGAAAGAAAGAAACCTGGTCACTCATCCAACTTCCTTTTCCTCTTAAATACATTTAATTCGAGGCTCACTATATAAAATGATAATCCTCAAAAGCATTAAAATTTGAACTGAAACTACAAACCTGGCACATCACATTCAATTTAGAGAAAAGTCACATTCATGTCTTGTCTTTAGGGTTTTTCTTTCCTCATGAAATTCATACTACAAAGTTACCTAGTCCTCTTTGTGATTTTAAGATTTATGAACTTAAAATCCTGAGTACTTGTTCTGACATCCTAAGTATGGCATACTGAGTAGTCAGTAAAAAGGCATAAGTTGGTGTTATTAAAACTGGTCCTGGAGGCCAGTCAGTGGCATGGTCGTTGAGGTGGCTGGAGTCTACAGTGCTGACTGCAGTTTGAGTCCCAGACTTGGTGGCTTGAAACACACTGGTAACATGTGCATGCATGCCCAAAATCCTAGGAGGAGAATGGAGGAGAGGGGATTGTGGCATGGCCATCCTCCTTGGAGGATGCTTTCTTACTTTTCCTCCCTCTCTATCTCTCTTTGGCAAGCACCTGTACCCTATAACAAATTAAAAAACAAAACAAAATAAAAAATCAGCTCATGCCCTGTAAAGAGGATGAAAGATACTCACAGGAGTAAGAGAAACAAAAATATACCAGCACCAACCATGTACCGAGCAAATCTCCATAAATGTGATATAACCCCATAAATTTTATAAAAGGTACCAAACTAATGAAAATAAGAAAGGTTAACCAGAAAGCTTAATATATAATGGCAAGATTAATTTGTTAAGAAGCACTCACTGTCTTCAGAAAAGAAAGCAGACATCAAAAATTCAAAGAATTGCCACTGAAACTATTCTTTTTTTTTCTCTCAATTTTTTCTTCTTTTCAAGCTGAAAACCCAATAGTATTAAATATTTAGGAATGACATTTCTTCTAGACATTCAAAAAACCACATTTCATGAACACAATGAAAAAGAATAATTCTTAGAAATATAAATAGATGGTCATTTTTTTTTTTTGTCTCTGTTGGTGGTGTTAAAATTATTCAAGACACAATGACTTTTTGCTGAAT
Organism: Tupaia tana; assembly: GCA_026018925.1. Taxonomy (NCBI): domain Eukaryota; kingdom Metazoa; phylum Chordata; class Mammalia; order Scandentia; family Tupaiidae; genus Tupaia; species Tupaia tana. The sequence continues at coordinate 211,891,737 of JAKSZU010000003.1, forward strand.
GTCTCTCTCCATATCTGGGAAGTCTTTCAAAGGCTAAATGCACATCTAAATTCTCTCACTGAGCATGATAAGCTTCCTCTGAAAAGCTCGGTCATCATCCCCCCTCGTTTGGCTTCAGTGAGGCCCTGTGTGAAACCTCGGGGAACACACAGCAATATGATCCTTCTTCATTGGCTGTTTATGATTTGAAACTTTAGGTATAACCCAAGTCCAGAAAGGTATTTGCTTTTATTTTCCTTTGAGAAACAGATTCAGCACATTTCAGTAGCCCCAGTAGAAAGCATGTGGTTTTTGTCCCCAAGTCTGCATGCTGTTTAGATGAACATGGCATACATAGATTTCCATAAGCCCCCCTCTTCCATGAGAGCTCACTCACTTTCAACTACATGGGAGAGCTAGCCTAGACATTTCAAAGATGACCCATAAATATTAGGTCTGACCCTGTCCTGTTAAGTAACGTAGCTCAAAATACACAAAATTATATTATTCATATGAAATAGCGTATTCTAGTATCTACTGGGTACTACAAGCAGTTAGTGTCCAAGGTTCAAACCGAGGAGACTCAAGTACAAAAACCAGAGGTAGAAGTAGGAAGAAGAGGGGGTTTAAATTGTACCTTTAAAATACAATTTTACAAAGGCGATCTGCCTCCTGTGGATTCTTTATGGGACTTACCAAATGTGCCTGCTTCCAGTCTTCACACATCTTTTTCCCTCACCCACGTGCACATGCATGGGAGACAGAAAAGTTTTATATTGAATAAAATATCTATGTAAATGCAAAGTCAAATAACTAAGAAAAGCACAAGAGCTCTACTGAGTTTCTTTGGTATTTTGGACCTTACCAGTCTCTGAACAGTTAGACAGCTTGCACTCAGATAGGTTTTCACATGCTGAGTTCTAAACAAATATCTTTCGCTACAACAAATATTTGTTACTAATTTCCTACATGTGTAAGGCACAAGGATATATAAATAGTTCTCCTTACTCAGAGATATTACTCAAAAAAGAAAACAGGTGACTTTAATGTGATGTGCTATGGTGAAGGTATAAAGGGCACATTGGCAGGGTGCAGATGAGGGTCATTTAGTTCTGTGTGGTGAAAGCAATGGAGTTAGACACATCAAAGTTCCACATAGGAGAAAGAACAAGGAATCTCTCTCTATTTTTGGAGAAGCTTTTTTTTTTTTTTTTTTTTGCTATAAGGTGTGTGCACTCAACAGAAAGACGGAGAGACAGAAAGGAAATCAATCCTCAGGAGGGATGGCCATGCTGCAATCTCTTCTCCTCCATTCTCCTCTCAGGATCTTGGGCATGCACACACATGCATCTGGCGTGAGTTTAAGCCACTAAGTCTGGGAGTTGAACCGCGGTTGGCTACATGAGTTCAGCGATATAGCCATTATGCCAACTGCTGGTCCCTAGGGAATCTCAAAGGGAAGGAACAGCATGAGCAAAGCTACCGTTCTTGCTAAATGCCTAAGTGGTATCAAAGAGTGAATGAGTGAGTGAGCAGGATGTGGAAGGGGAATGGTCATCTGTAAAAGGAGCATTATTTGGGAACAGATACATTTCTCTTTAATAGAGACAAACTTAACCAGATTAGAAATCCTAGAAAGTGGAGCTTTTGGTGCCAGCCTATTACCTGGTAGTTAAGGCAGTTGGATCCCACATGGCCAACTTCATGGTTCAAGTCATGAACCCAGGGGCTTCGGAAACATGCCAGAAACATGTGCATGCAAGTGCAAAATCCCAAAGAAGGGAGAGGCAGAGGAGAAGTGATTGCAATGTGATCCTCCTCCATGGGGGGGGGGGAGAGGGTACTTTCTCACTTTCTCTCTCTGTCTCTGTCTCTGTCTGGCAAGCACATGTGCACTCTGGTGAATTTAAAAAACAGGAAAAAAAGGAATGATGAACAAATGAATGAGCAAGCAAGCTTTTGGAACAAATGCAGACAAACTGATTGGAGCTAATGGTCTAGAGTTCTGAATCTCTGAGTGGGAGCCCATTTCTGAAAAAATGCTGCTTCTTCCTTATTCTTGACCTGTATAGCCACTGTAAGATCAGAGCTGAGGAGCCTAGAACTGACAAATATTTTTCTCTGTAAAGGTAATTATTCTTATTTTTTTAAAGGTTTTTGCCATATGGTAGATGTGCTCATGTGTGCTCACTAGAAAGAGTCAGAGAGAGACAGTGGGAGGGAAAGTGAGAAATTCCCCAGCCCCAGGGGAATATGGCCACACTGCCATCCCTTCTCCTCCATTCTCCTTCCTGGAATTTTGGGATACACACATGCCCAGCATGCAAGTCACCACATCCAGGACTCAAACTGTGATGAGCAATGTAGGAGTCCAGTGTCATAACCACAATGCCATCACCTGCTGAGCCCAAGGCCAGCTGTCTTTAATTTTTTTAAAAATATTTCATTATATTTATTATTATCACTTTAAAGTTGGCCAGAGAGAGAGAAAGAGAGACAGAGAGACAGAGAGAAGGAAAGCAAGCCACAAGATTCCAGATTCCAACTATAATTGGCTATGTGGGAGTCCAGCACCTTAACCACATGCCACTGCCCCTAAGGCCAGTATTCTTAACGCTATTACCACTTAGAACTGGCCCATTAGGCCTGAAGGTATTTAGAACCAGGGCTGAAAACTGAGTAAAAGGTATGGTGGTTAAAGGCACTGGACTCCCACATGGCCAAATGCAGTTCGCGTCCTGGACCTGGCAGCTTGCTTTCTTGCTTTCCCTCTCTCTGTTTCTCTCTCTCACACTCTGTCTCTCTCTGGTCAAATTATAAATAAATAAAAGTTCAATAAAATAATTCATTTACAAAAAAAGGCTGAGTACTGAGCAAAAGGCACAGCTATCCTGGGCTGGAAAAAAACGTCAGCTGCATAGATTTGCACACAATTAAATACATGCCTATGAATGCTCCCTCTTCATTCCCACTCCCGAGAGCATACTCATTTGTCCCAGAACAGCTATGGGCCAAGGGATTTTATGTCAGAGCAGAAGAAATCAGTGACAGATCCAGAGGAGGTCACTTCCTTTCTGCCATTTTATATGGAGCTCAGACTGGAGATTTCAGGTCTGTACTGTAGCCATCAGTGACTTCCAAGTTGGCACTGACTTGCATCTAGCTAGGATGTCATCACAATGAATTTGACTTCTAGGGATAATGTGGATAGCAATTTGCCACAGAAGCTACAATGCAGTTGATTGATCAGCATTGCACAGTGGCCAAATCAGATTATTTGGAATCGGACTACCAGGGTTTAGATCCTCACTCAGGCTCTATATCCAGTGATTTGGGGTTTATTGTCTGATCAATTAGAGTTATTCTATTCACCTGACAAAGGTCACCAGTTGCTTCTTAAATTATAAATTCAAAAATCTCTATAAGCCCTCATCCAGCGGCTAGTCTCTAAATACTTTCTACTTCTCTGGTTTTTCTTAAATCATCTTGTTCTTGCTTACCTGATTTCTCTCATGCCACATTTTGTGCTTTTGCCTTCCTCCAATTCCTCTGCCCACTCTTAAACTATTTTTTATCAACTAAGACTGTGACCACTTTCCTTCTTATCTCTTCTGACTCCCTGGGCAAGCTCTTGTCTTTGATGACTTCATTATTTATGATAAAGTAATGACTGAACTTCTTTTTCCAAGTTCAGCCTCTTTTTTTCACTTATTTATTTATTCTTTTTGTAAATTTTATTTTACAATGAATCTCTGTATGTCTTTACAGCATACAAAATGAACTTTCCCATCATGAATACACTGCATATCAGTCCAGGCTCATATATCTATCTCCAGAATATCAGCATAATCATAACTAATGTAGAGCAGGGTTTATACTCAGTCCCACGCTTCTTCCAGTTGTCATTGGACCAAATAAGTCATTAGGAGCAAAAGCTGGCTGGGTAGTATGGGGTCACCTACCATGTTTGGTATACAGAATGGACTGAAGGGGAGAAAAGAAATCAAGACTCAAAAATACCTTAGAGAGGAAATAAAATGAGCATCACTGAGGATAATAATGGCAATCAATGAAATTATTTCACGTGCATTTACATTTCCAAAAATTACTCATGATATTCATATTCTAAAAACTCACAGGTCTGGGGCCAGCAGGTGGTATGGTGGTTAAGGCACTGGACTCCTACATGGCCAATTACAGTTCAAGTCCTGGACCTGGCAGCTTGCTTTCTCACTTTCTCGCTTTCTCACTTTCTCTCTCTCTCTCTCTATCTCTCTCTCTCTCTCTGGTCAAATTGAAAAATAATAATAACAAGGACCAGTAGATGGCAAAATGGTTATGTCGCTGGACTCCCACATAGTCCACCATGGTTCAAGTTCTGGACTCAGCAGCTTAAAACTCACGTTAGGTGTATGTGTTTGTGCGCCCAAATCCCAAGAGGAGAATGGAAGAGAAGGGACCGTGGTGTTGCCATCCCCCTGGGGGGTAGTTTGTCACTTTCTGTCTGCCCTATGTGTCTCTGGCGAGTACACGCACCATATAGCAAAAATCTCTCTCTAAAATAATAATAAGGACAAATAAAACGAAAATAAAGTAATTCTAAAAAAATCACAGGTCATTTTTGAAAGTTGATTAGAAACCTAATTATTTTATTAAAAACCACTAAACATCCACCCTCAGAATTTAATACCTAAAGTTGCTGTGGCCCTCCTAGTATATTTTAAGCCTCAAAAAGTTTCTCCAACAGCTCTAATTTAAAGATGAAACTAAATATGGAAATCGATTTGATGCTTTCTTATCAAACTAACAAACAAAATCTGATAAACAATGAGAAAATATCGGGTACCTCTTTTGCCTTTCCCCAAAGAAACATACCTCAGGGCAAATACAGAGTTGATGAAACAATGTTTCTCCTTATAGGAAGTATTTTAGCTATTACATAAAATGAGAATGAAGGAAGTGAGAAAGCCAAGCAGACGTGAGGTGCCTCCTCATAGAAATAAACAATTCTACCTCTGAAGTGTTCTTGCTCAAAGATCAGAAGCTGACTCAGATCAACCCTCTAAATTTAACTTCAACTTAAAAGAAATGAAAAGGAATAGAGGAAATGGAATCAACAATATCTGTGGTAAATGTTACAGGAAATATAATCTTGTTTCTTCAACAAATAAATAGAAAAGAGGAAAAAATAAAAAGATATGGAGAGGGAACTTTAAACCACCCCAAGAGATAATAGCCACCAAATTCAATGTATTCCATATTTGGAACCTGCTTTTATGATCTAAAGACAGATAAATAGTAGGCATTTGATAAAAATTCAACACTAATTGTTTGGAAATTTAGTAACAGTAAAAAGTAATTATTTTATATATGTGATAATGATATTGATTTTTAAAAAGAAGATTTATCTTTTAGGTAGTCATACTGAAATATTTTCACGTGAAGCAATGTGTCTGAGATTTATTCCAAAAGACCAAGGATGAAGGAAGAAGAGTGAGGTATAGATGAAACATAATTAGCCATGAAAGTGGTTAATGATGAAGATAGCAAAAGGTATACAGAGTTTATTAAACAAGTCTCTTTGTATATGTTCATAAGTTTCAAAAATGAGAAATTTTTCATTTTTTCAAATTTTGAATATTTCCAAATATTTCAGTTTGATTAAAGCAACTTTTTGATCCACCCAGAGGCTTGTTATAAAATCACGATTGGGTAAGGAATCAGTCCTAGGCTAAGTGCCCTGACACCAAAGGGAGCTGCAGGTATGTACTCTGCTCCCTAGGTAGAGTCTCAGATGGTTTTTGCAGTGCATTATGGATTATTAAAGATGAAGGAAAGAGTTTTCCAAGGAGTAATTGAGAGCTTTCTCAGCCCCTCAAGTCAATCACACTTTATTAAACATTCTTGTAGCATAATAATCACCTTGGTACTGATTAAAAATACAAATTCTAGGATCCCATTAGGATCCCCTGGGGAAGGGGCTGGAAAGTTATAGGTTTAACAAGCTCTCCAAGAGATGCTTATAATCACAGATTAGGAATTGAAGTGGTTAATTTGAGGGTACAATAGGGCATTCCATTGGGAATACTTCGTAAGCATTTGGAAGCTGGAGACAGTTGGATGAGAATTAGATGAACAAAAACTGATACTCATTTGTGAGTCATTTTCATCTATTTTCAAAAAGAATCCAGTAAAGACTCTCCCCAAAAATGTTGGGGTGAAATGGAATGTTTAGTTGCCAAATACCACTACTGACAATTCTGGGTGCCAATCTCTCATTATTTTTGCCTTCCATATCCCCAAAGATTGAGAACTTCATACAAAGACAAATAGGACTTAAAACACCAAGTGTCTTAATGGCGAGGAATGGAAGAATACTATTTGGACCTGATGCCAAGAATGGAAATCCCTCTTCTTTCCCTAGTATGACTGACGTTAAAACACCAGAGACAAAGGGCTCACCTAATATTCTATCTGCCTGCTCACCTAGGCCTTCAACGGGTTACCTGACCTAAACTTTTTTTAACTGCTGTGGAGGGATGGGTTAAATCACTGACCCTTCTAATTAATTAATCAGTAAACTAGTCATCGAGAGAGAGAAACAGAATGGGGTTTATTTGTTTGTTTTTCTGGCATTATGAGTCTCCTTGCTAATAGAATGACACTACAGATATGGAATTCTCCCCCAGGAAAGAGTTTGTACAAAGGCCCAATATACCCTTCCAACAGCCTGCAGACTGAGCAGGAGTTGAGGATGACGCTATTTGCTATTGCCACTCTCTGCATAAGCCATCTTTGATGCTAATTCAGAGTTTCCCCGAAAAGGCATAATTGGCTCTTAGCGTGACTGAGAACAGAAATGAGGTTTTCAGGTTATTTCAGTCACTTTCTAAGACTAAGGAAAGCTACATGAAGGTGGTCAATTTTACTTTAAAGTAGTAATTAAATATTTTGTTAAAAATTCACTTTTCATTTCTTCAAGGCAGTATGTGTTATATGCTTAGAAGATAGCCTAGCACATAAAAATTCCCAGATAAATATTTATTATTATTGTCGTTGAATTAAATTTGTTAAAGGGTATAGCACTTGTGAGTGTTGAAAGGGAATGATTTTGTGATATTAAACCCTCAAACTGCAATATTCTAAAATGTTGAATCTGTCCAGTTGACCCCTAAAAATATGGAAATAGGCATAGGCCCGTTTTTGGTTTTCAGCACACTTTGTTTTACTAGCAATCAGTGGAAAATGCCCAGGGTTTGGAATTCAGTATTCATGTGTTTAAATCTTACCGTGACCACTTATAATCTATATTGCCTTAAGTTGGTTGCTTGACCTTTCTGACATTCTAATTCTTCATCTGAAAAATAGGTATAATAGTTCCAATGCTATAAAATAGGGATAATATTATATCCTTCAACATGTTGTTGGAGGAATAAATGGAATCACACTTGTAAAATGTTTTAAAATATGTTTCAGGCCAGCAGATGGTGTGGTGGTTAAAATGCTGGTTTCCCACATGACTGAGAGTGGTTCGAGTCCCAGATCCAGAGGCTTGAAAATCCCTCTGGGTGCATGTATGTGTGTGTAAAATCTCAGGAGGGGAATGTAGTAGAAGGGATTGCAGCATGGCCAACATCCTGGGGTGGTATGATTTCTCTTTTCCTCTTTCTGCCTCTGGCCAGTGCACATGCCATATGGCAAAAGCATAAAATAAATAAATTAAAATAAAATAAACATTTCCATAATGTTTTATTATCTAACAGTGCTCTCATTTTAGCTATTTTTTAAATCCCATGACTAAAGTTAAGACAGATATTTTTACATATACTTTGTAACTATTAGTCAATATTCAGTGAGTTACTCACTATTATTAGTTCTCTATTGCTATATAAAAATAGTACTATACACTTAGCAGTTTGAAACAGCCCACACTCATTTTCTCACAGGTTAGGGGTATAGTTTATCTGTTTTCTACCCTGAGTCTACATATGGCTGCAACCATGTGTCACCCAGGGCTGCAATCCCATCTGAGGCTCAATTAGGGCAAGACTCACTTTCAAACCTAATCAGGTGCTGGAATTGGAATCCAGTCCCAGCGAATGCAGGGATGAGGGTTTCCATTTCCTATTTACTGTTTTCCTTACCATGTGGCCACTTGTTCTTTCAAAGTCAACAGTGGAGAAAGAAAAACCTCAGCAAGATGAGCCCCGCAAGGCTGATAATGTAATCACGCTATCACATTCTCATACATCTGGTCACCGGGCTGAATTACATCGATTAGAAGTAGGTCATGGTCCTGCCTATCTGCTAAGACACAAAAGGGAAACATTAAGAAGTAGGGATCATAAGGTCACCTTAAAAGTCTGTCACAGTTACCCAAAAGCACATGTTTAGAAATAGAATCAGAATGATATTCCAAGCCTACCATCGATGCTGTTTTCATTTATACACTGAGTCAATTTTCAGCAAGTATGAAATGAGTATCTACTATATGAAAGGAATTATGCAAAGTATAGTAAAGGTTAAAACAATAAATAGAAGATGAAAATTGTCTTCAAAGAACAGAAAATGTAAGAGACGCCAGAATAATTATAGCCCAGTGGTAAATGAGTTATGACTGGAGTACTTAAAAAGGCAAAAAACCTAAAAAGGTAGTTATATCAAATGAAGAAAAATATTGGGTCTGTAGAAATGTAGTAGACTGGGAAAAAACCATAGCTTTCAATAAAAAGATAAAACATTTGACTTTGTTTCATAAGCAATGAAAAACAGAAACATTTTTGTTTAATTTTCAATATTTGTTTCTGAAGAAATGTAATATGTTCAATGTGAGGCTTTGGTTATTCTGAAAATAATGCTGCTGAAAATCTACTGGAAGCAAGTTACTGTTAACTTGGCCACAATTGTCATTTCCTGTTCAAAGACATTTTCTAAATAAGAAAACGGAATTGGATAAATGTTGGTTGTTTTAGAACTCTGAGATGTTCTGCAAAACACACACACACACACACACACAAATTCATGATAAACACTGGCAATGATACACAGTATTTCTCCATGACTGAAAGCAAGGATGACTTAAGCTGTTATAACGTTAAGCCTTATCAGTGGAAGTATAGAATTGAAAGGCTTTAAGCTGAGGAAAATGATTTAAGGGTTTGGATGAATTGCACAGGTCGGTAAAATGGTATTAAATCAATTCTGAGACGATCTGAAGAGGACACAACACCCTACAAGTATGTTACTCTTTGGTATCATTAACGAATGATTGGACAACGTAGAAGAGGGAAATGTGAGATGGAATATCAGAATCACGCAAGACACTTGAAGTCTGAAGAGGCATCTGAGCCAGGATAGTTGACAGCTCAGCCATTGCTCTTTATCACAACAATACTGATCACTGGAAGAAGCCTTGCTCTCAAAGCAGAACTCCCAAAGACAGGGACTGAAAGAGGTTCTCAGAGACAGCATTTTGTTTTTTATGTCTTGGATCAAATCAAGAATGCTTTGGCCGTGTACAATTACAGCCATGTAGGAAATCAGATCGGATCTTAGGAAAGTTAATCAGCAAGAAAAAATTCAACAAAATAAGTTAGGTAACTACCATTTTAATTTCCATGCCCAATGCTCTCACATGGTCCCTTAGAGGACCCAGGAGAACCCATGGTGCTGCCATCCAAAATAGTTGTTTTCTATCCCAAATAATACTTTTTTTTTTTTAAATTCAGGAAACAGAAGGACGCATCTCAATTAAAGATAAGAATGGGGCTATTTTCATTTAACCACATAAGAATCATATGCATGTATTTTCAAATATGGAAACTGATATAAAGACAGATTAAGCAAGTGCTTCAAGCTTAAAGAGCAAGTAAGGGTGGAGCCAGAAAGTAGATCAGCCATTTGGTCCAAGGACCCATCCTCTTCTCCAGCAGACTCTGCATCACTGATGCCACCAAAATCCCTCATTTCTAACAGTTGGAGAACAATGTATCACATGCTCAGATTCCCAATAACTAAGTGGTCAGAATTATTTTAAATCATCACATTTCAAGTCCAGAGACTATACATGTGACTCATTAAAATATTTGAGCTACCCAGTTCCGAGATGACAACTGTATGCATTACCTGATAGGATAAGCCTCTCAACCTCCATTCTTAACCGAGTCTCAGAGCCAGATGCCTGGATGTTCATACTATGCCAAGAGGATAAGGAAAGGATGTTATGACCCATTCCTATTGATTTTGTATTCAGCTAAAAGCAGTGATACAGTCTCATTTACTTTCACAATGCAATACAACGAAAAACAAATACACTACATAGTGGAGGAGGATTATCAAATTACTAATTAATCCAAAAATGTATGGAAATATATGCCCAAAAGATAAGCCTCTCCTGAATAACTCCTTAAGTCCCAATCTCTTCTCCTTAATATGAATTTACACACTAATCAATGAATCTAGGGTTCATTTCTCAAAGGTCTTCATTTAGTACATAAAGCACATATGGCACGTTTATAAGTTAAATTGTTAATGACTATAAAATACCTGAAATATTTCTTCCAAAGTGTTCATCTACTTTATAATAGCTGAAGTCTGCTGGTGGCCCCAGATTCTGTCTGGGCTAGCTGGATCATGTGAAGGGAAGTCAAAGACAAGCAACACAGGAGTCAAAGCAGGTCTCCCTAAGTGCACATAGTTGTAACCAGATCAGAGTGTGGTCCAGGTAGAGGAATTCATAGACAGTTCCTGAGATAAAGAAGATTCTGGTTGGAAAAGACAACAGGGGACACTCGAGTCAGGAAAGTAAATCTCAGGGGATTTAACTGTAGATCCACACTCCTCAAAATTTAATACACATAAGAATCAGCTGGAGATCTTGTTAAGGTACAGATTTCAGCTTAGTGACTCTGAAGTAGAGCCTGGGATTCTGCACTTCAGGGAACTACCCTGGGATACTCACCCTGCTGGTCTGCAGATCACGTGTTGAGTAGCAAAGCTCTAGCAAAAACAAAAATGGGCCTTTTGTGATCCTGGGTCAGTGGAAACAGGAGTCACGCCAAACCCCTCGCAGTATCAGAAGGGAAGATATTCACCAGCTTTTTAAAAAAGAATTATTTTACTTTAACTTTATTTATTTACTGTAATTTGACCAGAGAGAGCAAGAGCAAGAGCAAGAGCGAGAAAGTGAGAAAACAAGCCCTCGGGTCTGGGACTCAAACTGCAATCAACCATGTGGGAGTCTGGAGCCTTTAACTACCATGCCACCTGCTAACCCCACCCCCCTTTTTATTTTTGCCATAGAACATGTTTACTTACTGGGGTAGGAGGGTGAGAGAGAGCGAGAGAGACAGTGAGAGGGAAAGCGAGAAATCATCTACCCAGGGAGGCTGGCCATGCCATAACCCCTTCTCCTCCATTCTCCTGGGATCTTGGGCATGTACTCACTCATGCCTGAGTTCCAAGCTACCAGGTCCTAGATTCACACTGTGGTAGGCCATGGGGGAGTCCAGCAACATAACCACTACACCATCTACTGGCCCCTCACCAGTTTTCTAAGGCAGCACTACTATAAGGCTTTAATCTTAAAGACAGAGTGCATTTTCAGCTGGTTGTATTCAGCTCATCACTGGTTACCAACAGTATCATACATTTTTACTGGGTCTAATCAACCCTCTGCTCTACACACAGAGGGAGCATTATAGGAGAATGGTAAGAAGAAAGCCTCTAGAGTTCATGATCTGACATCAAGTGGAGTTTCAATTGTCCACTGGCCATTTTGCCTTTGCCAAAGTTTTATTTTCAATGAATATTTCTTTCTTCAGTTGTGAACTTGGGAGAATTCTTCTGTGTATAGCTTTAAGAAAGAACTTTGCAAATTTAATGACTTAACACAGTAAATCTTCATTTCTTGCTTGCATGATAGCTCGATAAGGGTGTGTGCCAAGTGAGTTTTGACAATTTGGGAATTCAAAATTCTTCTCCCTGTGGCTCCTACACTTCTCTATATCTTTGGAGTTCTCCCATTTTAGCCAGCAGATAGGAAAAGCAGGTAGGGAGGGATGTGGGAAGATTTTTTTTTTTTTTTTTTTTTGAGAGGTTTTTGCTATAGGGCACGTGCACTCACCAGAAAGACAGAGAGAGACAGAAAGCAAGAAATCACCTCCCAGGGGGAATAGCCATGCCGCAATCCCTTCTCCTCCATTCTCCTCTCAGGATCTTGGGGGCACACACACACACACACACACACACGCGCGTCTGGCATGAGTTTAAGCCACCAGGTCCGGGACTTGAACCACAGTTGATTAGCTGGAGTCCAGCGACATAGCCATTATGCCAACTGCTGGTCCTGGGAGGATTTTCTTTTTCTGCCATGTTAAGTGGCACCCACCAATTCTACACATGTTCTATTGACTATAACTTAGTCACTTGACCTTAGTTCACTTCTAAAGAACTAGGATAAAGTAATCTATCTCCGTGGCCAGGACAAAGAGGGAGTAAGTTGGGTCCATGTCTGCCTAATTCTTATCAACCAGAGAATTAAATCTTAATGTCCTAAAACACCCATTGCATGTGATAAATTAACTTCTTTCCTATGAAAGTAGAAGAGTGCTATGTTCCCTCCTTGTGAAAACTGAGGAAATCATCACTAAAATGATTGTCTGTGATGCTTGCCCAATCATTACCATGCTTGTACACATGGAAGGTGACTAGATCAAATGAAGTGATATGTGGAAATATTCTAAACTATATAGGACTAAACAAATAAAAGGCCACAAAATAGAAAAACATTATGCAGGATGGAGTGGAGAGCCGGGAAATAATAGAGGTGGTAAAAGTAGTGGCAGGGCTAGAGAAAGGTGCTGTGTGGGGTGGTTGCCTCTTTCTGCATTTTTTGCAATATATATATATATATTTTTTTTGAGGGAGAGATTTTTGCTATAGGGTGTGTGCGTTCACCAGAGAGACAGAGACAGACAGATAGAAAGAGAGAAATCACACCCCCCCCCCCCAGGGGGGTGGCCATGCTGCAATCCCTTCTCCTCCATTCTCCTCTCAGGATTTTGGCAATGCACGTATATGCTCCTGGTATAAATTTTTAGCCACAGGGTACAGGACTCGAATCATTTATGACTACATGGGAGTCCAGCTACCTAACCATTATGCCCTCTGCGGGTCCCCTTTTTGCAATATTTTTAACACCCAAGTCCATCCTATGACTTCTTCCTCTTTCTAGTTCACATTCTGAAGTCATTTTTCTCTTTAAGTCTTTCCTGAACCCTTCTCTCAAGTCCAATGTGTCACTGATTTCTTTTTTTAACAAACTCCAAATAACATAATGCATTCCTCCATTGGCATATTACATATGTGCTGTTATTTATTTATATACTTTCTTCCTGCCAAGAACAGAAGTCTCTTTATATTCCTCCCTCTTTGCTTGACACATACTGTTAGGAATTTAATTCATTTTTTTTTTTTTTGCCCAGAAAGGGAGCATTGTTGTCTGTATGGACTAACTGGAGGCTCCAAAGCCATGTTTAGATCCTCTAAGTTTCTACAACAGGGACCCTAAAAGATACCTGTATCAATATATCTCACACTGGCACAGTTAATTGGTTGGTGACATCCTTAAGCTGGTCTTTAAACATATCTTTAAATTGGATAAATTGGACAAATTGGACCAGGGGAAATAACCCATAGGACTTCCATCCATAGGATTGGCAAACATGGTGATGGTTGTTTCAGAAATGGGTAAACTGGTGAAATGATCCATGGAATCAAAGAAGGCTTCCTCAAAGATCCCCAATTATGTTTCATAGGCACCTACATACAGCACTAAATCTGGGCATAAAATGGTTAGGATATGATGGAGAATTATCTTCTTTATTACTCTTCCTTGTTTGAGGAAACAATCTCGTTTTTCAGAATGGCTTAGAGCTATGATTTGGAGCTCTAGAAGAGCTCCGTTGAAAAGATGAATACAGAAGACTGCTTTCCTTATCACTCACTGTGGAATAGAAGAGATGAGAAATCTATCTTGCACAACTACCTCTCTCAATTTAGTTGAGCTGCAAAAAACAAATGCATGTGTGTTTTATTTACTTAATCTCATGAATTCTGTATAAGCCTGGTCTGGTGTGTGACTATGACAAGGCATCAGAAATCTCATCTTAACCATTTATAATTATTTGATGGTATCTGGCACCTTTTAATCCATGTCAGAGTGATCGCTGGCCATGAAGGGTTTGGAAAAACTGTACATGTGTTGTCCTCCCACATCCCACTACCTGTGTTTTAATCAACAAACATACCACAGGCTGACAAGAGTCTTTCATAACATGCTCTATTCAGGGCTCCAGTATTTTTTTTTTTTTACTTCCAGTACACGATAAACAGTAAAGATGCACCCCCTACTACAAAAACAGATTTATTAATAAATAGCTGACACTTTGTACTTTTGCAGAATACCAAAGCAATTAGTGACAACAGTGGAATGATTTTCAATTCCTACAGAGCAAAATGCCATATTGATTCAAGCACAAAGCTTTTTCTAAATAACAGCCAAGGAATTGTCTACTGTATTTGGTCAATTTCTTTAAATAACAGGTGAAAAAAAGAAAATATATCAGTAAAACTGTCTTGAATGTCTTTCCCCTTGGTTTGACTGGATATTTGAACCAATTTTCCAATGAAGAATTAAAGAATAACTGGAGATCGACAATGTCAAAAAACGATTTCAGTTTGTCTTATGTTTGCATATATCTATATATCTACGTATATATACATGTACATACACATATATGTACATATATATGTGTATATATATATATATATATATATATACTTTATAATCCCTAGATTTCATGTAGAATTGAGATATTCACTAAGTTTAAAAGCAGAGTGTTGGAACATTTAGATCATAAAATCTTAGAATCACCAACTTGTAAGACTATGAACCAGAAGAAATTCAAAGAGATGGGTTAGTCCAGTTCCTTCCCTGGGGAAATACAATGTTATTCCTACTCTCGACCTCTCCTAACTCATGCAATATTACTGATGACACTTTGAAGTCAGTGAAGAAAACATGGTTATCCACCAAATAAGAACTTGTGATGGATCAAGAATTCGGCATCTTCTAGTTTTCAGTACATTTCCTCCAGAGAGTATGCCTTCCTTCCCTCTTGCATTCATTCATCCAGTGCCTACTAAGTCCTGAACACTCTTCTAGACACAGGGAAAGCATCAGAGAACAAAAACAGGCAATATTCCTGCTTTTGCAACCTGATACTTGAAAGAAGTTGATCATAAATAAGTTAATAAATGTTATCTTAGGAAGTGATAAATGCTATGTAGTAAAGCAGAGTATACAGAATAGCATATGCCTAAAGATGGCAAAATAGACAGCAATATTTTGAATATGATGGTCAAGAAAGACATCAAGAAAAATGTTAAATGAGCAGGAACCTAGAGCAAGGGAAGAAGAGGAATCATCCACTTTCTAGAGGAAGAGTATGCTGGACAGTGACCCAAGGTGGAAGCACATTTACTAATTTACTACAGACATGTGCATGTCTGCTGTGTGCTTACATCTTCTTCCTCTGATTTATTTTATAATATTTTATTGCTTTCAACTTCATAGAATTGACCTTTCCTGTTTGTGTTGGAGAGTAACATAGCTCTTTAAATCATTACCTGTGTCTGCCATGGCTGCCAAATCTTGGCTGTATGCCTTCTCATTGACTCCATTTCTATTCCAGTCTCTCAGCATAACTGTCAACCCCGTTCTTCCTTTGCCCAGTTCATCTCAGGATACCTCAGAGTTCCGCAGTTTGGTGGAGGGGGGGGGGGGCTCATACATATTCTGTACTGTCACATTCCACACCTGAGGCTTATTTGACCCAATTTCCTCTGTGGAATTTTAGTTCCATGCTATGCCTAATCATCCCTTGAGAGAGCAGTGTAGGGTCACTGGTGAGAAAGTGGGTCTGTGCCTTAAATAAAATCACAAATGAAACATTATTTTGGCAATTATTAGGCACCCACTCTGTGCTTGGTTTTGTGCCGCATGTTGGAAATACCTCAGAGAAATCTCCTGTTCTCAGAGTACTCACAGGAAGTGTCTTTTGCTAAATGTAGTCACCATATGTCTGGGGCAGCACCGCAGGGGCTGCCCACCACCCCACTCCAATACAATCCTTTCCACAGAGTAGCAGCTTTCATTTGCTTGAGTGTGTGTGTGTGTGTGTGTGTGTGTGTGTGTTGCAACGTTCAGCCTATGCTAGGTGCTGCATGACAGAATAAAAAGCATGACCCCTGATTTCTTCTAAAGGGTTGGCTGCTTAGTTGCTATGACACGATATAAATGTTACCTGGAAAGTTACATAGCAATGCACAATGAAAACCATGGCTCAAAACCATGACAAGAGAATTATAAAACAAAAATCTCTAATTCTTGTCCTCCAGCCATTTCCCAATTTTATACTCATATACTCATCTTCTGTAAGATCAAACATTAATGCACAAAGGAATCAGCAACGTAACTGCTTACATGAATTTGGACAGGCCATATGTGATAGATTTTGTTGTTATAAATAGAAAAAAAAGTTTCCTAGGAATTCTATTTTTCGAAGTATTAAGTTGCATTCTTCTTTATAAATCTAGAGTCTAAGTGTAGGTCCTCAAATCCATCATAATCATTAGTCAATTTATGTAACTGTTAATTTTTTTTTTTTTTTGAGAGGTTTTTGCTATAGGGCGCCTGCACTCACCAGAAATACAGAAAAACAGAAAGCGAAAAATCATCCCCCAGGGGAGATGACCATGCCACAATCCCTTCTCCTCCATTTTCCCCTCGGGATCTTGGGTACACACATACACGCGCCTGGTGTGAGTTTAAGCCACCGGGTCCAGGAATCAAAACACGGTCAACTACATGGGAGTCCAGTGACATAGCCATTATGCGAACTGCTGGTCTCACTGGTAATAATTCTTAGTCATTCACCTATATATGACTTTTGTTTTTTAATCCTACATGCTTACTATTTGGTACAAATTGTGAAAAGTTCTGTAATAAAAACCTGTCATTATTTTTTAATCCTTCTTGAAATACTTTGCTTTTGCTTGTGACCAGCTTTACTATCTGAAAATCTGGCTCTGCCTCTTCTATTACTTTTATATATGGGCCATTGTCAGGTGTGTCTCAGTCCCGTTTCTTTCCTTCCACTCTTCTGCTCATCCCTGTTAGTATTCCATGCATGGAAACTGCTTCTCTGAGCTTCGGTTCTGTTAAGTTTGAAGTAAATATGTAGAATAATATATTCAGATATTAGCTTTTCTGGTTGAAGAGCTCTAATGAAAAAGGAATACCTGTGCCCAAGCAGGAATATTAAAGTTAGAAATGGAGGAGCACATCTGCCTATATGGTGGGCCCAATTTTGCTCAAAAAGATGGGATTTGAATAGATAGTTTTCAAGAGTCATCATTTATTTGCAGTCTAACTAGCAAATGTATTATTTATTTATCCTCATGTCAAATTATTCTCTCTGATGTGATTTTGAACATCCTAGGCAACATTACTCTGAATTCTTATCTGCTAAAATCCAGGATTCTGTGTGTGCAGCCATTATTAGCTTATCCCTAAAGCAGAAGACATAATGTAGAATCATCAGGGGACCAGATCCTTCTAATGATCATCCTATGCAAATCCCAGTGACTGGCCCAGGTTGACCAGTCAGAGCCTGGGGCAGGGGATGACAACTTGTCTCCTAATGAAAAAAATTCCCTTTTCTCACAATACTATATTAATAGACACTGCTGCTCACAGGAGACAGTATGGGCTCTAGATTTCCATTTATGGGAAAGGATAATCCACTTAAGGTTTTAGTGCCTGAAAAATCACCCAGTGTTTATTAAGTAAATGAGTTTTTCCCATATTTTCCCCCTACATGTGCCTTTTTGTTTGTTTGTTTTAACCTTGCTACAGGGTGCATGCACTCACTAGAGAGCCAGGAAGGGAGGAAAAGTGAGCAGGCATTTCCTAGGGGAAATAGCCACACCACAATCCCCTCTCCATTCTCCTCTTGGAATTTTGGACATACATGCACTCAATGTATTTTCCCACCCAGTCCAGGGCCTGAACTTCATAGTCACGTGGGATACAGCTGCCTTAACCACCACACCACTAGCTGGCCCCCATGCCTTTTTTAAAAAAATCCTCTTGCCTTGTTTTTGGAAATGTTATGCTCCCCTAGATACATTTCAAAGCTTCCACAAAATCCAGAGTAAGTATAGAGTTCACATTCTGGCCGTATGCCGTGGTGTCCTCGCACTGCCAAGTGTGGGTGTGAGGCCTGTTTGCTACCTCCCTTGTGAGCCCTCCTGCCCACACCGCTTAGCATATGTTTTCCTCAGCTCCAAAAGTCAAGTGCTCCTTGACTTTTAAGGAATGTGAGACAGCTGCTAATTGTACAGGTCATTCATTCTGCAGGGCATTGTCTGTCCTCCTTGTGGTCTCTGTTTCCCATCTCACCAGACTTTAAACTTGAGAACTAGGCAGACACGTGATTATTCATGTAGTACATTTTGATGATTCAAAAGAGAAAGTGGGGTTAGAGGAATGAAAATATCTTCTACTAACGAGATTGACAAATGTTAAGGGAGTGCTTGCTCATGGCTGTGCATTGTGCTAAATTTCATAGGTATCCTCACAAAGCTTTAATCTGTCATGGGGATGTGCCTGTGAAAACACCCTCGGAGCTCACCTAAGCCTACTATCCTTTCAGGGGTTTAGCCTGTTTTTGAGATCTCACTCCTCACCTGTCATAATCACTGCTCCCAATTAAATCCTTTTGTGTCTCCTAACCTGGGGTGCTTCAAGTGTGATACAGTACCCCTATAGATCCCTGACAAGTGAACAGAAGATCTATTTACTTAGACTTTGTTATTCACCCCAAAACATATATTAAGTACCAAGTAGCCTTAAGAGAAATGACAAGCAGCTCAGGTATGATATTACTCCAGTTGCTCAGAATCTGGTTGTGGCCAAAACTGATACATGTGAAACACTGGGCAAATACGTACTACACCATGCGGTAATGGATGTGAGCATGAAAGGAGTCCAGACATGACAGAGCAAGTGCATGTCAGAGAGGCAGATGAGGCTAGGTGGCAGATTTGGATACAGATGTGTCCCTTAAAGTAACTTACAGAGCAGAACAGAAGCTTCAAGCTTTACTATGTCACATAACATTAGATCTCAGTATAGTGGTATTTATTGCTATGGTTTATGAGATATATATGAATGGTAGCCCTCCATAATTTACTTTTTTATTTAAAGAATTATTTTTATTTAACTTTATTTACTTTTTTATTTTAATTTTACCAGAGAGGGACAGAGAGAGACAGAGAGAGAGACAGACAGAGAGAGAGACAGACAGAGAGAGAGACAGACAGAGAGAGAAAGAAGGCCGTCAGGTCTAGGACTCAAACCATAGTCAGTCATGTGGGAGTCCAGAGCCCTTAACCACCATGCCACCTGCTGGCCCTCCATAATTTCTTCTATCCATCTTAAATTACATTATAGATAACATGATATAATCATTGAATTCAGAACATCTAAATGACAATTTTTTTTTCAATTTTGCCAGGTAGTGTGTACTTCCTTGAAGGAGACAGAGAGAGAAAAGGAAAGCAAGAAAGCGTCCCCATGGGGCATAGTCACACCACAATCTCTTCTCTTCCATGTACTCCTCCTTTTGAAATTTCGGGCATGCATGCATAAATGTCCAGTGTATTTTTCAAGCCACTGGGCCAAGACTTAAGCCACATGGTCAGCCATACAGGATCCAGCTCCCTTAACCAGGTCACAATTTTATCTTCCAAAAGTTGCCACTTTCTCTTGATATTTTTCAAGACGTTATATATAGCTTGGCTAACATCTGAGGCCAATATGCATACTTGCTTTGGGTGCATTTTGTGATCTCTAAGGAAGACACATTCATTAATCTAACGAGTGTCAGCGAGAATCCATACTTTACCAGCCTGTGTTAGCTTTTGCAGATGCACAAGAGGAGAAGACTCAAGCTTCATAGTGCCAGAAAGAACAACAAACTAGGTGTTCTACAGGTAAGGTTCAGGCCTACTTCTTCTAGCAACTAGGGTTACCTCAGTGAACAGATCGCTTAAATTCTCTTGGCTTCAGTTTTCTCACCTACAAAATAGGGGTCATTATATTGTTCTCATCTTTATAACTGGGTTACTGTAAGCATAGATTTGTACAGATTTCAAAAGCTCTAGTAGGGTCCAGGTAGTGCTACAATGTTAACATAACTGGATTTAAATGGATTCTTGTCCCAGGGCCTCTCTGTACACACCACGTGTGCACATGTGTACCCACAATCTGGGCTGGTTGACATTATGGGTAGACTGTGGCTTGAAGACCCTGTTGGGAGTACCTAGTCCCCCATCTTTCTCTCTCATGGAAGAAATAAACTTTTCAAAAAACAACTAAAAATTCAAATTTTAAAATACAATGTAATAGCTATTTGCATAGCATTTATATAGTATTAGGCATTATACATAATTTAGAGATGATTTAAAGTAGAAAGGAGGATGCGTATAGGTTATATGTCAATATGTCAATATTATGCCTTTTTTTCCCCCTTAGGTTTTTGCCATAAAGTTCATGCACTCCTGGAGAGAGAGAAAGAGAGAAATCACCCCCACACACACATACACACACACCAGAGGGAAGGCCAAGTGGCAATCCCTTCTCCTCCATTCTCCTCTTGGGATTTGGGGCATGCACACACACACTTGGCCAGCATGAGTCTCAAGCGACTGAGTCCAGGGCTTGAATCATGGTCGGCCATGTGGGAGTCCAGTGCCTGCCCCAATACTATGCCACTTTACTTAAGAGACTTGAGCATCTATGATTTTGGTATCTGGGTGAGGGGGATCTAGAACCAATCTCCCACAGATACCAAGAAAATACCATACATGGGACCAGCAGTTAGCATAATGGCTATGTTGCTGGACTCCCATGTAGTTGACCACAGTTCGAGTCCCGGACCCTGTGGCTTAAACTCATGCTGGGCGCATGTGCGTGCATGCCCAAGATCCCGGGAGGAGAATGGAGGAGAAGAGATTGCGTGGCCATCCCCCCTGGGGGGTGATTTCTCTCTTTCTGTCTCTCTGTCTCTCTGTCTGGCGAGTGCACACGCCCTATAGCGAAAACCTCTCCCCCCCAAAAAGAAAGAAAAAGAAACTACCATATACACATACACATATA